>CM026564.1:9598415-10198415 GCA_015143295.1 Tetracentron sinense | reverse complement strand
ACCAAATGGAAAGGAAGAACTTGATCTTCCACAAGCTTGAACGATCACCAAGGTCCTCTCCTCCTTCTCCTCTTTAAATCCCTCAAAAACAATGCACAAAGGGTTTGTGAAACCCTAAGGCACGAACCCAGCCCTTTTATAGGCAAAGGGTGATGGTTAAAGTCTTAAACACCCTTAATGAAGAAAATCTGCGTATGACCGATCGATCGGTGGTATGGACCGAGCGATCGGTGGCGTACCGGTCGATCGGTGTTATGACCGGGAGATCGGTCAAAAACACACTCTCTGGAATTTTTCCCCATACAAAAAAATTGACCGTGCGACAGCTATCGAGCGATCGGTAGTTGACCGATCGATCGCAGGTAATGACCGAGCGATCGGTCAACCCCTGTTTTGTTGAAAAACCTTGTTTACACCACTCGAATCTTCCCCAATGCACTTCCAACACTCTTTTATGCTTTCAACACATTTCCTAAGGACATATAGACCCATTGGAACATATACGCCATAATTCCAAATACATATATTAACATAAGACCCATAAGTGTACAAAACCACACTTGGGCACTATTCACACACTATTCATTCTTAGTGAAATGAAATTTCGGGGCTCTACAAGCATAATAGAAAGAAAATGAAATAAAGAACAAATAAAATAATAACAAACACATATTAATTATCATGAACGAATACTAACAATTGCTTTCAGACATTATACAAAATTAACATATCGAACTTCAAATTATTTACAAACAATGGCTTTCACTCCTCATGCCAAACTTCAAATAAAAAAATTAAACATAGTGAATTCATAATATATACCACAGATCTATTAGCAATGATCCACATATGCTTATTGTAAACCATATCCCCATACCATAGATGTGGCCCCAATACTTGATGATCCGTATATCCCATTCAGTGCGTCATCTCTTGGCAAGGGCATAACTTAAGAACTATATAATCAGAGTGACTTTGAATAAATGATAGCTACAACTCGAAAAGCTAGAAAATTAAGGTTGGTGATTTGGAATGAATTTTTCATTAGCTAGCTAATTTTTCACTTAGTCTAATTATTTTGGGATTCAACAGTTCTTAAGTAGTTGACATGACTACCAAAGTTGATGAGTTTTTAGGCCTATAAATAAAGCATAGATAATAATAATAATATATGGTACACTTTTAAAGAGTATAGATTGTATTTTGCCTTTAAGAAATCAAATACAAGTAGAGAAATCAAGACAAAAAAATTGTATAGAGATGATATTCTTAGTTCTTAGTTGAATCACTTGATGAAAATCCTAAGTTTTTGCAATTACTTTAATTTTGTTTCTCTAGAAATATAATAATTTTTTTTCAAGATGATTTAGGTAAAAGTCTTGCTCTTAGCCTCTGAAAATCCAACTTTTGAAGAGAGAACTCAAACAATATAATCTCAATTCCTAAGTAGTAGAGAAAAATATATTTTTAGTTTGATACACGAGAAAATAAAAGAATTAATTAATGAGTCTGAGGATGTGATATTTGGGATCACATCATTCATTCATGATCACTATCAAAATGTGAAATCCTATGAACAGGGGCGGAGCCAGGAGGAGCGAGGGGGGGGGGGGGGGGGGGGGGGGGGGGGGGGCATGACCCCCAAAAATTTTTGTAATTCTTTCATGAGGTGGTATGAAATAGTGGGCCACTCAATTTTTTTTAATGTTATTAGTATAGTTGCCCCCCCTCCCATTTTTTTTGTCTTATATATATAATAAATAAAGCATTGATAATAATAATAAAAATATATGGTACACTTTTGAAGAGTATAGATCATCTTCTGATTTTAAGAAACTAAATACTAGTAGAGACAGACAAATAAAAAAAATATTGCATAGAAATGATATTCTTAGTTCTTAATTGAACCACTTGAATGAAAATCCTAGTTTGCGCAATGATTGAAATTTTGTTTATGTAGAAATACAATAATTTTTTTCAAGATGATGTAGCGTATATCATATGGTAAAAGTAAGGCCTCTGAAAATCCAACTCAATTAGAAGAGAGAACTCAAACAATATAATATCCATTCCTAAATAATAATAAAATTATTTATAGTTTGATACAAAAGAGAAAATAAAAGATTAAATTAATGAATCCAAACAAAACAAATAGACTCAAATAAAATAATGAAAGGGATAATGGTGTGAATATTTAAATAAGAAAGTAAATCTTTAGCAAAAAGATAAAGGAAAAAAGATGAAATCGTAACATAAGATAAGATGAAATTATAACTTTTAATGAAATTATTACAGAGAAAAGATCTTTACTAGCCATCTATGCAATCCCAGAAAGCCCAACAAGCATCTATTTTTTCCTACTCTATCAAAATTCAGAAAAGATAAATAAATTTAAATTAAAGATTAGATCATAAACAATTGATAAGAGAGAGAGAGAGTTACCGGTGGGATGGGTGGCGGGGGCTGGAGGAGGTCAGAACACCCAACGACAGAGAGGACTGTGGTTCCAATAGGATCACATCATTCATTCGTGATCACTATCATAATATCAAATCCTATGAAGGAAAAAATTAAAGATTAGATGACAAGAGAGAAACAAATGAGGATAAATGAGCAAATAAAAGAACAAAATCATGAATTGAACAACGAAACCTATCATCAATCGAGATGATTGGAAGGTGGGCTATCTTAAACCACTCCTCGCCTCTCTCCTTGCCACATCTTTCGCTCAAAAGGGGACAATTATTAATCTCTAGACCTTCTGGGATAGTGAGGTGTCGCATTGCTTCCTTTTTGGGCAAATACATCAAATTTTTGCAATTCCTAATTTCCAGACTTTGAAGAGAGGTAAGGTTCCTCAGCCACTCAGGCAAAGCCACCAAACCATCAAAATTGATTATACTTAGATGTTGCAGTGTGGTGAGGTGTTGAATCTGCTCAGGCAGAGACTTGAGCTTAGGCCAACCATAAATACATAATTCCTTTAGGGAGACAAGGCGTTGAATGCCCTCTGCATTGGGAAAACAATCCAGCTCGTCTGAAAAACCGCCAATTTCCAACTCCTCAAGGGCGGAGAGGCATTGCAGCCCCTCTGGCAAAGATTGCAATTTTTCACAGCTATGAATGGCCAAATTTGTCAGATTGATCATGTCTTGTACGTCTGGAACATACACTAGATTAGGACAACCCGAAATGGACAATTTCTTGAGGGATTTGAGGAGATGCCGACCATCTAGTAAACAAGTTAATTCATGGCAGTCTTCAATATTCAATTCTCTAAGAGAGGTGAAATCCCACTGCACATCCTGAATAATAGACTTTAGTCTAGAGCAGTTCCCTATCTCCAACGTCTCGAGAGCTTGCATTTGAAGTCTCTCCTCGCTTTCTCTTTGGATTCCTTCACATCTTTTGCTTGAAAAAATGGCTTCTAATTTGTGACATTCCCAAATACTCATACTCCGAATATTTTTATTGTTTTGTGGTGACCATTCTGGAAGAAACTCGAGCTCTTGTAATTGCATTATTATTAGGGAGGTGAGAGAAGTAAACCGACTTGGCATGGTTGTCAACTTAGGACAATTTGCCATAGCCAAGTCCTCAAGGTGAGGGAAACAAGAAGAAACCACCGCTGACACTTCTAACCATTCTACTAAATTATCCATGTGAGATATGGTAAGTTTCGTTAATGATGGGAAGGTTGCTCCTATTGCTTGTGATATTTCTTTACCACTGCTACTAATCTCTCCATGATAGAACTCGCCACTGATACTTTTGACATTTTTCATTCCACCTATGTAAAGAGACCTAAGAGAGGGTAGCCACCCAAGTGTGGGGACATGTTCCCACATGTAACACTTACACAATGTGATATCAACCAAATTGGGTAGCAATAACGAGGCATTAATCCAGCTAGGGATTCTCACACCGCCAAACTCGTCGATTTGCAAGGCTTTCAAATTTGGGTGGGGTTCAAGGCCTTCCAGCACATCATCGATATTCTCACTAGCCTGCCCCCAAGAAAATGTCAAGCAATGAATATTTGGCTTTCCCTTTAAATTGGCCTCCTTTGCTTCCATTCCGTTTCTCACATTCTCGAGATTAGACATTTCAAAGTTACCACTAAGGTTATTTAGGCATCCCAACTCATTAATACCACACCCCGCATCTTTGCCCACTTTAAACATCGACAATGTCTGAAGGCAACTTAATTGCCCCATCTTAGTTGGCATCCGATTCCACTTTCCTGCGTTGATCATGAGATGTCTCAAGCTAATCATCTTTCTCATGTCTTCGGGAATACCTTTAAGATAGCGGCACCATTTGAGATTTAGCGTTTGCAGCTGATAGAGTCTAGTAATAGATTTAGGCAATTTATCAATTTTTGTCCATGAAAGGTCAAGGTACCTTAAATGTTTCAACTTTCCAATTGATGGTGGCAAATGAACAATGGAAGTTCCTCTTAAACTTAGGACACGTAAGCACTTAAAGTTCAAGAACATTCTATCCAAGTCATTGGAAGATACGGAAGATGCTAAACATCGATCCAATAAAAGACACGTGCGCAATTTCTTTGCTTCAAAAATTGATGCTGGAATTGGTTTTTTATCATCAAGAAGCAATGACAAATGACGAGCTTCAGAAATATCTTCTACTTTACTCATCCCCGCAACTGAGCATTCAGTCCCCACAACAAATTGTGCAAGATCGTGCACAAGATCATGCATCTTGCACCCCCATATATTCCCATTAATCTTGTCTTCCACTACATCTTGGAAGAAGGAATTTTGAAGCAAAATATTGAAATATTCACCACCCACATCCTCCATGATCACTTGTTTACTTCCTTTGGATGGTTGAAGAAACCCCCCAGCCATCCACATTTGGACTAAGTTTTCTTTTTCAATCTCAAAATCTTTTGGAAATACGGAACAATATGAGAAACACTGTTTCAAATCTGATGGCAAGTGATCATAGCTCAACTTTAGTGCAGGTAAGATTCCATTTCCAACTTCAGGTAAATCCAAAATTTCACTTCTCTGAATAGACAACCACTCACTTTCCTCCCTTTTATAGCTCATCATGCCTCCAAGAGCCTTTGCTGCAAGTGGAACACCTCTACACTTCTTAGCAATCTCTTTTCCTATTTTCACTAGATTTGGAGTCTCGTCCGGTCCCCGATTCCCAAATGCTCTCCGCTTGAATACAGACCAACATTCATCTTCTGATAGTCCCTCCAAACGGTGTGTAGGAACCGTTCCCATGATTGATGCAACTGTACCACTGCGTGTAGTTACTAGGATTTTGCTTCCCCTACTACCTAGTGATAGTAAAGAATCTTTCAAATTATCCCACTTCGCTCGGTCTTCATTCCACACATCATCAAGTACCAGTAAAAATTGTTTTCCACGCAGTTGTGTTTCAAGTGCACGCATCATAGAATCCATGTTCGCATTATCACATTTGCTTCTGTCAATGGATTCCTTGATTTCTTTTAAAATCCTGGTGGCAACAAAATCTTCAGATACACAAACCCACATTCTAAGATTGAAATGACCCACTACAGATTTGTCATTGTAGACTAACTTAGCAAGTGTTGTCTTTCCGAGACCCCCCAACCCCACTATGGGGATGACCGAGATCATTTCTTGATTGCTCGAGCTGATTAACATGTCTACTATCTCCGACTTAGCTTTTTCCCTTCCGATAACAACTTCAGAATTATTCATAAGAGAGTGGGTTTTTCGATCATCATTGGCCTCAACCTTTGTAACTATAATGTTCTCTCTAAATTGAAATTGATCCTTTTCCCGTGCAATTTCATCTAAAGCTTTATTGATATTCTTAATCTTATGAGCTAACTTTTGATTAAATACAAGTGGGTTGGAGAGCGAAAAGAAGTAGCGTACCTTGTTCTCCACTCGGCGTCGGAGAACTCCATATTCAAACTTATCCAACACATCCTCTGCATCATAAGCTACATCTTTAAGCCTTTCCAGCCAAATCCTCACACGATTCTCTGTCACTTGCCGCTTCTCGGCGTCCTGAAGCACTGCCTTAATTGTGGCCAACTTCCTTCGGAGGTTTGTGAGCTCTCCCTTGAAACCCCATGCCAGATTGACCTCTTGGGCAGTGAGGGATATCAGCTTCGTCAAGATAACTTCTATAGCAACGCTAGCGAGAACTTCTCCGGCCATTCTTTCTCCCTTTGTCTGGTAACCAAGAAATGTTCAGAGTGCACTATAATGTATAGATGCTGTCCTTGAAAGAGTTCGGATGGGCAACAGCTTGCGCTGTTGCCCCTTTGTATCTTACATAGGAGGGCCCCATCCAAACTCTCCTTGAAAGGTAATGGACTCAATTAGTGAGGAGAGAGAAAGTGAGAGAAGAGGGAGACCACGTGACGACTCGAAACCAAATCCTCTAAGGTAATAATCGGATTTGGCCAATCCGGTTATCACCCCAAGGTCGCCACGTGTCCTATTGACACTCCTTAACAGTGGTGAAGATTCACCCACGTTTAATTCTTTTTTTAGTATTAAAAAATAATTTTAATATTAAAATATTTAAAAAGAATTAATATGTTTTCTAAAACCAAAGATGACTGGGTAAACCCTTAGAGGTGGGTGAATCTTAACCACTGTTAAGGGGTGTAAAAGGGGCATGTGGCGACCTCAGGGTGATAACCGGATTTGCCAATCCAGTTATCACCGTAGAGGATTTGGCTTCCACTCAGATACTCCAATATTGCGTTCACATTTCACACACCTTTGGTAGGCATGTCTCGTGTACGTGGCGGATTCGGAGTGGAGCTCCCTGTTTCTCGCCAGCACCAACTAAATAAGATTCCAGGTCTTGTATCCCTCAAATTCCAAGTAATGGACCCAATTGAAAATGAGATAGAGGATGAGAAGAGAGAGAGAGAATGCCACTATATCAGAAGAGCCCTGTACTCTCAGGCAATTCTTACTTTCGCTCAAAAATCAGCATATCTTTATTTGCAATACAAAAAACCATCATTTCTCTCACATGTGTTGTTTTGACTTAGAGTAAGGACTGGATGAGAGTAGGGCTAGAACGCCTCATAGTAGGACAGAAAATGAAAGGCAAATGCAAGTTGGATCCTAAGGCCCGTGAATTTGACTCATCTTTATTATTATAATGCCGATTCCCTGTTCAAAACTGCGCCGGAAGTTTTTCCTAATTTCAAATTTGCCCTTTATAATAAAACTGATTATTTTTTGATAAATTTCGATATAACCCCTTTATTACTAATGATATTTTACTAAATTCCGATACTACCCCTTCTATTATCTTGTGATTCATTTGCTTCTAAGCCCTGATTAAGTTTACTAAATTAAAATTAGTAATTTTGTTTTTTTTGGTAAAAAACCATAGTTAGATTGCATAACCTTAAGAAGTTAACCACAGTTGATGGGTGGTAAAAAAAGGGCTTGGACTAATGAGGTCATTGAGGGGTCCGTTTTTCATTTCCTTTTTCTTATCTTCTTATATATGCCCTCCTTTAAAACGTATGATTTTTTCCAAATCCACCTAGGAGTCTGGATACGCCACTGAGGTCTAATTTGTTTCTTTGAACACTCCTTAACTGTGGTTAAGATTTATCCACCCTTAGGATTCACCCATCTATCTTTGGGTTCTAAAGCATTTTGGTTCTCAAAATGTCTTTACGTCATATTTCTATAACCAACGTGTCTCTCACAATTTTTTATATCTAAAATGTCCCTTAAGTTTCTATACATAAAATATTCTTTAATTTTTTTCTAAAATACCCTTACTAGATTTCCTCTTTCCAATCTCTCTCCCCTTCCCTTATCTCTCACGTGCATCGCACATGCGGCCCACTAGTTAAGCATAAACTAAAATAATAATTAACTAGAAGAAATAATAAAAATAATTAAGAAGCAAATAAAAGTAGAATTTTTTCATAGGTATAGGATTTTCTCTTGTTTTTGGGGCAGAGTAAAATAGTTTGGTCTAGCCTCTCTAACTCACCCACCGTGTGTCCCTTTTTAAACTTTTTTTAATTGCGATTAAAATTTGTTAAATTTTAGGGCTAAAGAATCGAATCTTGACTTTTAGAAAAAATAAATAAATTTTTTTAATTACAAAGATTAAAACTTCTTGATCAAATTTAAAGGGTGTTTATTAGCTTAGGTCAGAGTATTTTACTTCGGCCAAGCCAGGATAAATCCAGACTCTTTCACACTATGGAAGTCTTTCTATTATTGAGAAAAGCAATAGTTTGCTCCACTGACGAGCAGCAAATTATTACACATCGCTGTCACAAAGCCAACTCAACTTTCATGAACTGTGGTTATTTTTTTAAACTCCTGTGGTTAAATTTGTTATTATTTTATTTTTCTAAAAACTAAGGGTAGATAGGTGAACCCTAAGGGTGATTGAATCTTAACCGCAATTAAATAAAGTTAAAAGCGGGACATGTGACATTAAAAGGGGACCGAGATGCACCTCCTCGTCACCTACTGAGGAGATGATTATTTTCTTATTGTTAACTCTAAATCTTTCTCGCAGGATGCCGCAAGGACGGCGTCTTGTCCCCAATTTTCTGGCCATTGGTTTCCTTTTTATCTTTTTTTTGTTGAACTCTGATTAAGAATCGCTATTTCTTAATGTTCATATTCTTAATCTTAATTTTTAGAAAAAGTAGTTAAAACAATTAATCATAATTAAAGGACAGTAACCACAATTAAAAAAGGGATTTTTGTAAAAAAAAAAATCCTATCTTTTCATGTATTTGTAAATTCCTTCAGTGCCTTTCATATTTTGCATTCTCCACAACTTACTTTCAAATTCTTTTGCAAATACCCACTTATTGTTAACTCAATAAAAAAAATACAACTTCAGTTAGTTTTATCATTGTTAAATAAGTATTAAGAGAAAAAATAAAATTTTCAAACTAATATTTTTTATTTTGTCAACTCATCTTTTTTTACTAATATAAAGAGGATGCTGTCGCGCCCCAAACTACCGCCTAGGAGTTAAGGGATACTTTAGGTGTGACTATACGTATCTGCCAAACCATCCTGTAATGAACAAGGTAAATATAATACTAATACAATGATAATCAGAGCGCGGAAGCTAAACATAGATTGCGGAAGCGTAAACTAATTTTTCTTTTCTTTTATCATTTCCCAAAATAGTATTCCAAGTCAACATATATACAAAACATGTCTAAGTCTAAGGTGGACAGACCTACCTATCAAAACATCAAAATACACAAAACTCTCTCGTACTGTCCCCTCAACAGTAGTGGAGGTACGGCTACACCTCGAGGTCTCGGTCCGCCTGGGACTGTAGGGGGATAGATGACTCTCTCTCCTCTATATACTCTTCCTCGACCCAAGGCTCCTGGTCGAGGGCTTCCTCTGTACCTGCCGACATGAAAGTACCGCTGAGCATGGAATACTCAGCGAGTACAAGCTACTAGCTAACCATAACAATAATAAACACAACAACAGTAATACAGAACAAAACAGTAATCAGAGCATCACAAAAGAAATAGTATGCGGCATGGTACAATACAATCATCTTGACGTGCGTGCATGAATGCAAAAACTCCGATAAAACACATGCTTGGAAACCTGTTACATGTCTCGGTATGCCTTGTAGAAATCATGTATGCGAGCATGCATGAATGTCTTGGCATCATCTTGTAAACTTGCATCTTGTAACTTGTGAGCCAGAGGCTAGCACCCAAATCTCCCTGGGCTGCCAACCTCCTTGATATATGGTTTTCTTGTGAGCCAGAGGCTAGTACCCGAATATCCCTGGGCTACCAACCTCTTTGACATGCAATGTTTTCTATTGAGCCAAAGGCTAGTACCCGGATGTCCCTAGGCTACCAACCTCCTTGACATGTAGTAATTTTTATTAGTTGTTTAGTTTTCTTGTGAGCCAGAGGCTAGTACCCGAATTCTCTTGGGCTACCAACCTCCTTGAGAATACATGTTTTGGATTTTCTTGTGAGCCAGAGGCTAGTACCTGAATGTCCCTGGGCTACCAACCTCCTTGACATGCAATATTTTCTTGTTCTTTATTATATGCATATGCTCTTGAAATCTAGGTTCATGCTAACATGCGTGCTCGTGTACGTGCCAATAATGACAATCATGGAATGAGGATAACAAGAAAGATATGGCATTACAATTCAATTCATAATATATGCATAAGAGAATTTGAGTAATCTACATGACATTTGATCAATTCATCATTCATGAGAACACATGCATAAGGCCTATATCCATTTTCTTCATTCAAGTCATTATTTCATAGTTTAGGCATTTTGTCGAACACATAACATGCAATGTTCCTCCATAGTTCATCTTCTTCTTTTTAGTACATATTTTTCATCCAATAATCAAAGTGAGTTCATTATTTATACAATGTCCATCCTCCATTTTTCATTTCACATACCACACATATCACACATCATACATTTGGCATCTCATCGCCTCAATCAACCTCTCATCCACACATCCATACAATTTTCCTTATCTTGTTTATGCTTATTAGAGAAGATACATTTCACAAGGAAGAAAGCATAATGGTAAGAATAACATTTCATATAGAAAACTTAGATTATTGCTAAGGAAAGTTAGTAGGGTGTACTAACTGTGAATCAAGGCTTGATCTTGTAGAAACCTTGATTGAAGCTCTAACTTGAAAGAAGAAACCCTTGCTTGAAGGAGACTTGGTGTGGGGAAGAAACCCCTTTCAAACGTCGTAGGATTGCTGCCCTAGCTTGGAGAATGAATCCCACACGAGCTTGAGCCTTGAACTTGAAGCAATCCAAGTTTGAGGATGATCTAGGGTTGTTAAACCCTTTGATTCCTTCTCCAATGGAAACCCTAGGTTAGAAATCCTCTTCTCCTCTCTCACTATCTCTCAAAATCTCTTAAGTATCGTGAATGAAGCCCTAAGGTTCGGGCAAAGCCTTATAGGAAAGGGTTTAAACCCCAAAAGATGAAATAACCCTTACTGAAATTTCTGCAAAAACGCGAAGACCGAGCGATCGGTGGTTATGACCGATCGATCGGTTGCCTACCGAGCGATTGGTGTTCCTGACCGAGCGATTGGTTAAAAACATGCTCTCTGGAAAATTTTCCCATACAAAAAAGTTAACCAGTCGATAGCTACTGATCGATCGGTTTTGGACCGATCGATCGCTACAAATGACCGAGCGATCGGTGCTCTGTAGGTTCCACTGTTTTGGCCATATCTTTTGACTTGTTCGTCGGATTTTGACGATTCAACTTGCGTTGGATTCGTCTTTCGAAAATGAACATTTTTGACATTTCAAAATTTTCGATTTCTCCCTTATTTATTAATTAGACTACGAGAAAAGTCAATTAGCTACGAAAGTGTTATTCATTAAAGATGAAAAAGTCGAAGGTGCTACATTCTCCCCCCTTACAAAAATTTTATCCTCGAAATTTGGATGATACATACATGCACAAGACCATAACCGAAATATAAGGGAATGTCAAGGCCCTAAACAAATAACTGAGGATACTTTTCTCGCACTTCGGCTTCTCGTTCCCAAGTAGCTTCTTCCCTCGAATGGTGTTGCCATCTTACAAGGACTAACGGAATAATTTTGTTACGCAAGACTTGATCCCTTCTATCCAAGATCTGAACCAGTTGTTCAACTAGGGTGAGGTCCTCTCGGATCTCTACCGGATCAGGCTCGATGACATACGAAGGGTCCGGGATATACTTTCGAAGCATGGAGATTTGAAACATGTTGTCGACCGCCGCCATATGAGCGGGCAAAGCAATACGGTAAGCCACCTCACCGACTCTTGTAATGATCTTGAACGGACCCACATATCTCAGGCTAAGCTTGCCTCTCTTCCCGAATCTCATAACACCCTTGGTTGGTGAAATCTTGACAAAAACAAAGTCACCGACTCAGAATTCAAGATCCCTCCTTCGGTTGTCGGCATAGCTTTTCTGTCGGTCTTGTGCGGTCTTCAACCTCTCCCGGATGAGCTTGACTCTATCCATAGTTTGTTCAATCAACTCGGGGCCCAAAATTTTTCTTTCTCCCACTTCATCCCAATACAACGGGGATCTACAACTTCTTCCGTACAAAGCCTCAAAAGGCGCCATCTGTATGCTTGCCTGGTAACTATTATTGTAGGCGAATTCTACCAAAGGTAGGTGATCCTCCCAACTTCCCTTGAAGTCTAGCATACATGCTCGGAGCATATCTTCAATAACCTAATTCACTATCTCGGTTTGCTTGTCGGTCTATGGGTGGAAAGTCGTGCTAAAGTCTAACCGGAAGCCCATTGCACCTTGAAAACTTTTCCAAAACCTGGATGTAAATCTTGGGTCCCAATCTGACACAATGCTCACTGGCACCCCGTGCAACCGAACTATTTCTTTGATGTACAATGTAGCCAACTGATTGGAATTGAAGGTAGTCCGGTACGGTAAGAAATGGACGGACTTCGTGAGTCTATCGACAACAACCCATATAGCATCGATGTTTCTAACCGTCTTCGGTAACCCCACAATGAAGTCCATAGAGATATGTTCCCACTTCCACTCAGGAATAGGGAGAGACTGCAAAAGTCCAGTCGGTCTCAAGTACTCTGCTTTCACCTGTTGGCACACCAAACATCGTGCCACATACTCCACAACATCCCTCTCCATGTTTCGCCACCAAAAGTGACTCTTGAGATTCCGGTACATCTTTGTACCCCCGGGATGCACCGTTTACTTTGAACGATGTGCTTCATCCATAATCTCTCGCCGAAGATTCGCATTGGCTGGGACACATAGCCTTCCCTTGAATGTGATAGTACCCCGACTAGTGAGAGAAAAGTCTTCACTACCCTTGGCAATTTCCTTGTCCCGGAAAGCCAACAAGTCAGTATCCATGGCTTGATACTTTTGGATCAAATCTATAATGTACGGCCGGACCGTGACATTTGCCAAGACAGGGCTGCAGACTGAATCATTCACACTGATGTCCAGATTTGCTAAATCTTCCAACAATCTCCATTCTCGCACTAACATGTGGGTCAACAACCTCGGTGGTTTCCTACTCAAAGTGTCTGCTACCACATTTGTTTTTCCCGGGTGATATTGGATAGTGCACTCATAGTCTTTTAAGAACTCAATCCAATGCCTTTGCGGTAAGTTTTGCTCTTTTTGGGAAAAGAGATACTTGAGACTCTTGTGATCCGTGAACACATAGAACTCTACCCCGTAAAGGTAATGGTGCCAAATCTTGAGTGCAAACACGACCGCAGCAAGCTCCAAGTCGTGAGTGGGGTAATTCTTTTCATGCTCCTTCAGTTGCCTTGATGCATAGGCAATGACCTTCTTGTGCTGCATTAGGACACACCCAAGTCCCACGTGCGAGGCATCACTATACACCTCATACCCAATATGTCCGGATGGCATAGTAAGGACGGGGGCTGTGGTGAGGCGTTTCTTCAACTCTTGAAAACTCACTTCGCATTTGTCGCTCCAACTAAACTTGGCATTCTTCCTCATCAGGTAAGTGAGAGGTGCAGCCAAACTGGAGAATCCCTCCACAAATCTCCGAAAATAGCCTGCCAACCGGAGAAAACTACGTATCTCCGAGACACTCTTGGGTCTTTCCCAGCTCAAAACTGCCTCTACCTTTGCCGGGTCAACAGAAATGCACTCGGTCGACACCACGTGTCCAAGAAATGCGACATTCTCTAACCAGAATTCACACTTACTCAATTTGGCATATAGCCTATGCTCTCTCAACATCTCCAGAGCAAGGCGGAGGTCTCGTGCGTGATCTTCCCGTGTCTGGGAATACACCAAAATGTTGTCGATGAACACAATCACACATCGATCCAAGTATGATCAGAACACCCGGTTCATCAAATCCATGAACACCGCCGGTGCATTCGTCAGCCCAAAAGGCATGACAAAGAACTCGTAGTGCCCATACCGAGTCCTGAAAACAGTCTTTGGGACATCTTCTGCCTTGATCCTTAACTGATGATATCCCGATCTAAGATCAATTTTGGAGAAAAATCTCGCTCCCTTCAGTTGGTCAAATAAGTCGTCTATCATTGGCAAGGGATAATGATTCTTGATAGTTGCCTTGTTCAACTGACGGTAGTCTATACACATTCTCATCGACCCGCCTTTCTTCTTCACAAAGAGGACTAGAGCTCCCCATGACGAGACACTTGGTTGGATGAAGTCAAGTTGTTGTAACTCCTCAATCTGCTTCTTCAATTCTTCAAGCTCTATTGGGGTCATTCTATACGGCGCCCTTGAAATTGGAGCGGTGCCCGGTGTAAGCTCTATAGCGAACTCAATCTCTCGATTCGGAGGTAATCCGGGAAGTTCCTCCGGAAACACATCTAAGAACTCACTCACGACCGGAATGGCTGAGGAGTTTTGTGCTTCTGGGTGTGCTAAGCTCAAAGCTGCGAGGCGAGCAATGTCCCTTTCCCACAATCCTCGAAAGTGGAATGCCTTTACTCCCTCTGGCTTGAAATTCACCACTTTCTCAAAACATGCAACATGGCTGTGGTGGGTTGCTAGCCAATCCATACCAAGAATGACGTCAAAGTCCAAATCTTGGAAATCCAAAATGATAAGATCGGCTAATAGTTCATTCTCCCCTACTTGAACTACACAATCTCTAAATACTTTATCCGTATCAATTGACTTGCCGAGTGGAGTTGCGATGGTCAATTCCCGCTCTAACAGAGTAACCTCAATCAAAAAGCCCTTTGTAAAACTGGGTGAGACAAAGGAGTGAGTGGATCCTGTGTCAATCAACACTCAGGCGAGACACTCGTTCACTAATAAAGCGCTTGTACGATTAAGTAACTAATATCAGTAGATTTCAAATAATAACAAACATCATACATAGGAAACTCCTAGTAAAATTAATAATTCATCAACCATAGAAATTTTGCACAACTTAAACTCTAGAATTCTTGCGTACCTTGCACGACATCGTTGGATGCACGTGCGTCTCTCTCCGACAGGGCGAAAACTCGGCCTTGGATGGCTGGGCGAGGAGGCTGTGTAGACTGTGAGGCTCTCGAAGCCTGAGAAGAGCTAGGCTGAGATGTCTGCCTAATCGAGGGCCTGATCCCTGAAGATTGAGCTGGAAAATGGCGCCGGGGACAGTCTCTAACCATGTGGCCATGGTCACCACAATGGAAGCAACTTCCTGTAACCCTCCGACATTCTCCTGCTGGATGTCTCCTTCCACAAAAAGTGCAGACATCATGTGAATAGGTGGAAGAAGCATAACCCGTAGCCTGAGGTAATGCAAGGCGAGGAGTATATGAGGTAGCTAGGCGAAAAGCCGGTGGAGCAAAAGAGTGGGGAGCCCTGTGGTGCTGAATATATCCTCTATGACTGAGCCGGCCCTGCAGACTGATAAAAGTTAGTCCTTGCTCTTTTCTCCCCTGAACTGCTTGATTGTCCTTTCTCCATTCCTCTTCTCTTGAAAAATTCCTCGGAGTTCGACTCAGCTAAAAGTGCCTTGTCTACCACTTCTGAATATGTCTTATGTCGGAACATTGGGACTCAATCCTTGAGGTAGACCTTTAAAACCCTCTTAAATTTTTGGGTCTTCATAGCCTCGTTCGCTATCATATACGGAGCAAACCGAGATAGCTCCGAAAATTTGGCTTCATAAGCCGCTACCGACATATTACCTTGCTCCAAGGTAATGAACTCAACTTCCATCTTCTCTTTCATCTCGACCAGAAAGTACTTGTTGAAAACTTCCAAGAATTCTTCCCAAGTTCAGTCTTGACCTTGCCGGGTCAATTCTCGGGTCCGAAGTGCGGACTTCCACCAATGATTGGCCTCGCCTTCAAGCATAAAGGCGGCCCATGTGACCCTTTCCGCTTCAGTAGGTGCCAATACCGAGAATATCTTCTTGAGTTGCCGAATCCAACTCTCGGCAACAAGTGGATCAATGCTTCCACAAAACGTTGGAGGCCTCATCCTCCTAAAAGCTTCTATCCTAGTATAAGTGCGGCATTAGGCGGAGTAGCCGGTTGCCTTACCGCCAACATAGCCAAAGTCTCAGCTATAGATGCGAATGTTTGGGCAAAGTCGGGTTGATCATCACCCGATGGAGCATCACCTCCATTGCTCCTCGTGTTGTACCCGCGACCCCGGGTATTGCGTCTCATGATTTCTCCTGAGAACGACAATACAACAAGAGTCTAACTTGGATACGCATTTAGTACAAATTTCGCAATTCACTCAATACATATTCATCAAGCATATTTAATAAGCATAACACAATTAATGCACACTTGGTAAACAACACAACATCATACATACAATTCGTGTTCCGAGCGTAGTACTCTAAGTTTGGTTGAAGTTCAACCCATTTTGACTAAGACAAAATTGTTAGTCTATACTTGGAATATGACTCTTTCCTAATACCTAATGCCTTGTTCAATTATGGTATCAAGTACTAGACGATCCTAAGGACTCTAATGCCTAGAGCTCTGATACCACCTCTATCGCGCCCCAAAATACCCCTTAGGAGTTAAGGGATACTTTAGGTGTGACTATACGTACCTGCCAAACCATCCTGTAATGAACAAGGTAAATATAATACTAATACAATGATAATCAGAGCGCGGAAGCTAAACATAGATTGTGGAAGCGTAAACTAATTTTTTTTTTCTTCTATCATTTCCCAAAATAGTATTCCAAGTCAACATATATACAAAACATGTCTTAGTCTAAGGTGGATAGGCCCACCTATCAAAACATCAAAATACACAAAACCCTCTCGTACTGTCCCCTCAATAGTAGTCGAGGTACGGCCACACGTCGAGGTCTCGGTCCGCCTGAGACTGCAGGGGGATAGACGACTCTCTCTCCTCTATATATTCTTCCTCGACCCAAGGTTTCGGGTCGAGGGCTTCCTCGGTACCTGCCGACATGAAAGTATGGCTGAGCATGGAATACTCAGCGAGTACAAGCTACTAGCTAACCATAACAATAATAAAGACAATAACAGTAATACAGTACAAAGCAGTAATTAGAGCATCACAAAAGAAATAGTATAAGGCATTGTACAATACAATCATCTTGATGTGCGTGCATGAATACGAAAACTCCGATAAAACTCATGCTTGGAAACCCATTACATGTCTCGGTATGCCTTGTAGAAATCATGTATGCGAGCATGTATGAATGCCTTGGCATCATCTTGTAAACTTGCATCTTGTAACTTGTGAGCCAGAGGCTTGCACCCGAATCTCCCTGGGCTGCCAACCTCCTTGATATATGGTTTTCTTGTGAGCCAGAGGCTAGTACCTGAATATCCCTGGGCTACCAACCTCCTTGACATGCAATGTTTTCTTGTGAGTTAGAGGCTAGTACCCGAATGTCCCTGGGCTACCAACCTCCTTGACATGTAGTGATTTTTATTACTTGTTTAGTTTTCTTGTGAGCCAGAGGCTGGCACCCGAATTCCCCTGGCCTACCAACCTCATTGACAATATGTGTTTTGGATTTTTATGTGAGCCAGAGGCTAGTACCCGAATGTCCCTGGGCTACCAACCTCCTTGAGCAATATTTTCTTGTTGGTTATTATATGTAAATGCTCTTGAAATCTCGGTTCATGCTAACATGCGTGCTCGTGTACGTGCCAATAATGAAAATCATGGAATGAGGATAACAAGAAAGATATGGCATTACAATTCAATTCATAATATATGCATAAGAGAATTTGAGTAATCTACATGACATTTGATCAATTCATCATTCATGAGAACACATGCATAAGGCCTATATCCATTTTCTTCATTCAAGTCATTATTTCATAGTTTAGGCATTTTGTCAAACACATAACATGCAATGTTCCTCCATAGTTCATCTTCTTTTTTTTAGTGCATATTTTCCATCCAATAATCAAAGTGAGTTTTCATTATTTATACAATGCCCATCCTCCATTTTCCATTTCACATACCAAACATATCACACATCATACATTCGGCATCCCATCGCCTCAATCAACCTCTCATCCACACATCCATATCATTTTCCTTATCTTGTTTATGTTTATTAGAGAAGATACATTTCACAAGGAAGAAAGCATAATGGCAAGAATAACATTTCATATAGAAAACCTAGATTATTACTAGGGAAAGTTAGTAGGGTTTACTAACTATGAATCAAGGCTTGATCTTGGTAGAAACCTTGATTGAAGCTCTAACTTGAAAGAAGAAACCCTTGCTTGAAGGAGACTTGGTGTGGGGAAGAAACCCCTTTCAAACGTCGTAGGATCATTGCCCTAGCTTGGAGAATGAATCCCACATGAGCTTGAGCCTTGAACTTGAAGTAATCCAAGTTTGAGGATGATCTAGGGTTGTCAAACCCTTTGATTTCTTCTCCAATGGAAACCCTAGGTTAGAAATCCCCTTCTCCTCTCTCTCTATCTCTCAAAATCTCTTACGTATCGAGAATGAAGCCCTAAGGCTCGGGCAAAGCCTTATAGGAAAGGGTTTAAACCCCAAAAGAGGAAATAGCCCTTACTGAAATTTCTGCAAAAATGCGAAGATTGAGCGATCGGTGGTTATGACCGATCGATCGGTTGCCTACCGAGCGATCGGTGTTCCAGACTGAGCGATTGGTCAAAAACATGCTCTCTGGAAAATTTCTCCATACAAAAAAGTTAACCAGTCGATAGCTACCGATCGATCAGTTTTGGACTGATCGACCGCTACAAATGACCGAGCGATCGGTGCTCTGGAGGTTCCACTGTTTTGGCCATATCTTTTGACATGTTCGTTGGATTTTGATGATTCAACTTGCGTTGGATTCGTCTTTCGAAAACGAACATTTCTGAAATTTTAGAATTTCCGATTTCTCCCTTATTTATTAATTAGACTACGAGAAAGGCTAATTAGCTACGAAAGTGTTATTCATTAAAGATGAAAAAGTCCGGAGTGCTACAAATGCCCAGGGGTGGAGCCACATGGGGCATAGGGGGGCCCCTCAACTTTTGGGATTTTTTTTTTTGTATAGTTTCCTGGGCAGCCTGGGAGAAAGGGCAAAGCCGGGTACTGGTGGGGGCTCTAAGCCCCCCACCCCCCATCAACTTTTGAGAATAATAAATAAATAAATTTATACTTATATTATTTAATTTAAGAGGGTGTAGGCATGGGTAGGGGTCTGCCCCTAACTATAAAATAATATAGAAAAATGGTTAACTTACTCGCGGTTTCCATTATTTAACAAATGGTTGGTCAACTTTGCAAAGATGTATTATATAAATCTACTTCTTTAATTGCAAATTGTAATAAAATAAATTTCTGGTTAGATTGTTGGTTTGGAGAGGTTCCTCTAATTGAACTTGCATTATCTACTCCTCAATCTTTTCCTGTTATTTCAGATATGCTTGATTCTAATGGTATTTGGGATTTCAATATTGTTAATGATTATATCTCTGAACAATTGAAGCTAGATATTATATTTGTAGGCTATTTTACTTTTGTTTCTGATGATTGTTTTATTTAGAATCCTAGTAAGAATGGTAAATTTACTGTAAAATCTACATGAGAATCTATTCGAATTTCTAATGATCGTAAAGACTGGAGTAAAAACATTTGAAATTCTATTACCCCAACAAAAATTCAAATCTTTGGGTGGAAGGTAATGTATGGTGCTATACCATAAGATAATATGATTTAATCAACATGTATTCCTTTAGCTAGTTGTTGCTCTTGTTGTAATTCTGAAAATATTGAATCTGTGTCTCATCTTCTTTTCAAAAGTGACACTGCAGCTTATATTTGGAGATATTTTGCTAGCCATTGCTCTATCGTCCTCCAACCTAGTGATTCCATTCAATGTCTTTTTAGGAGATGGTTCAGAGCCTATAAGAGAAATAACAATGTTCTTTTCAATTTGCTTCCTCTACTTATTATTTGGGAAATTTGGAATGAGAGATGTTTGAGAAGATTCAAAAACGTTCGAAAACCTCCAGATCTTATCATTGCTCGAATCAAAGTTTGGCTAGTGGATTTGGGGAAATTATGTAGAACCCCAGAACTTTTTGTGTATGTCTTGGAATGTGTGCCAAGGCATGATGCCTTGTAATCTCCATTTTCATGAAATGAGAATGTGGGAACCTTTGAGAATTTTGCATTTGTATTGTAAAATAATTAATAAGGTACTATAGCCTTAGAAGGGTCGTAGTCATGTTTAGAAGATGTTAGAATGAGATTGAAATAAGTCCAAGTAGTGGAATGAGAGGAAAATGGACTCAGTGTCCAAAATTTGCAGACCACCGATCGATTTGTCCATCATAGAGATCGATCGGTCCACAACCGATCGATCGGTAGCTATCGACTGATTAACTTTTTTGTTTGAAAATTTTTCCAGAGATGGTGTTTTTGATCGATTGCTCGGTCAAGATCACCGGTCGCTCGGTAGGCGACCGATCGCTTGGTCCTGACCACTGATCGCTCGTTCTATCGCATTTTGCAGAAATTTCATTAAGGGCTTTCTAGTCTTTTGGGCGTTACACCCTTACCTATAAAGGCTGGCTCGAGCCTTGGGTCCCCTCACAACACACTTAGCAGCATTTAGAGAGAGTGAGAGAGGAGAAAGGGGATTCCTAACCTAGGGTTTCAACTAGAGAAGGAGATCAAAGGTTTGGCTACCCAAACTCATCCCTTTAGCTTGGATTCTCTACATCCAACTTCAAGCAAGCAAGGAGCACGTTCTCCAAAGCTAGGGCAGCGTTCAACCTCGACTTTTTCAAGGGTTTTCTTTCTCATCTATTCAAGGTCGGTACCATATGCTACCCTCCCAGTTCATATTCTCTATTTTATTCCCTATTTCTTTGTTTTCCTAAAGTATGAAGATAATAAGGGATGGATAGTTGTATGGAATAGATGTTGGGCGATGGATGTTGTGTGTATGTTGGTGATGAATGAAATGGGAAGGGCATTGTATCAATAACGAACACACACTTATGTTGTGAGTAGTAAACCCACCTTAGAAAGCATGAGATTGGCTTTAACCATAATGTACACACCACATGTTTGATGAAATGCCAAGGTAAAGAAAAAGAATTATAAATTAAGAAAAACATATTCTTAAGTGTATGGAAATTGTTAGGGTTTATGATAGTGTGATTAATTGCTTTCCTTAATGGCATGAATAGTGATTGTTTTAAATTAATGATATTCTATGTATTATTGAAATCCCAAATGTCATATTTAATTCCAAGTGAAAGCATATACACGATTTCACGAGCACGGAGGTAGGACATATCTTACGATATGTTTTGCCTCGCTTTTTGACAAGAACAAGTGCATGTCATTGAATGAGGGGTCTCCCCTCCCTCGCAAGTGTATTTCATTTAAAGAAGAGTCTCCCTTCCCTCACAAGTTGTATTTCATTTAAAGAAGGGTCTCCCTTCCCTCGCAAGTGCATCTCATTTAATGAAGGGTTTCCCTTCCCTCGCAAGTGCATGTCATTTAAAGAAGGGTTTTCCTTCCCTCGCAAGTGCATGTCATTTAAAGAAGGGTTTTCCTTCCCTCGCAAGTGTATCTCACAAGTGCATGAACATATTTAAATTCCAAGCAAGCACACATGACATGACATGCATGACTAGAATCGCATGATAGACAAGCAGGACTGACATGGCAAGTATTCACTTATGAACTGAGTATTTTCAAGACAAGTATAGTACAAGATGATTTCAAGAGTTTTCCGACTTCAATATGATACAAGCATGAACTATCAACTGTTTACTTTTCCTGTTAGTTATATGAACTGTTCCCTGCTTTACTCTATTATATTAATTTATGCTATGGCTGTTGGTTAGTATTTGGTACACGCTGAGTATTCCATGCTCAGCCATACGTTTATGTCGGCAGGTAATTAGGGAGCTACTGCTCCATTTGACATCTGTGCCCCTGGCCCGTGTGTAGAGGAGGAGCGTGTTGAGGAACCTATGGAGGACCCTCATGTAGACGAGTACTACTAGGTGGTAGATTCTGAGTGATTGTGGGTGTGAGCTTGAGAGAGTATATTCATGTATTTTGGCGGGCATGTCCGCACCTTCTTTTGTCGATTTTGTTTTGTACAAACTTGGATCACTGTATATACATAGAGGTTTGGTTAGACTTCGGGTGTGCTATGTTATTTAGGCTTCCGCTTTTGTCATCTATTTGTATATGTTTCGAGTGTTTTGCAGGATGGTTTGTTAAGCAAGTCATGTGAGTCATGGTAAGTCGTCCAAGATTCACTCTAACTCCTAGGGTGGGTTTTAGGTTGCGATAGAAGTGGTATCAATGCTTAGGCTTTAGGTCTTTAGGGTCACTTAGAATCTAATACTGCGGCTTGACAAGAGCATATGTCAGGAAGCAAGTTAGGAAGGAAGTAAGTCGGAAGCGAGTCATGTTCCAAGTGTATGACTAAACTTTAGTCTTAGTCTAAATAGTTGTTTCAGCCACGTACGGGTCTTAGAAACGCTAGAGCACTAAGTCTATTATGTATACACCGATGGTTATCATGTGATGTATAATAGTATTATATCAATAGTACTACTTGGATTTTTGTGAAATGAAATTGTGATAAATTGTGGTTCTAAGTTAGACTCATGTGGTGCTATTGTTCTCAGGATGTTAGTCATGAGGCGGGGCACACGGGGTCTCGGACTACACACTAGAGCTTCATCTTCTTCTTAAGATGAGGATGAGTTGCTAGAACTCTCTCAGGTCTTAGGCTCTATTACTGAGACACTAGCCATACTAGCTGCTAGGCAGGCTATTCCGTCATCGGCGGCACCTACTCCACTGCCTGTAGCTCCAGTACATCGTACAGCTGGGGTTGAGGCATTTCGGAGACTGAGGCCTCCATCATTCCATGGGAGTGTGGACCTTCTTGCTGCGGAGGCTTGGATCCTCTAGTTGGAGAAGATCTATGAGGTCCTCTCGCCCACAGAGGAGGAGAAAGTGGCCTGGGCTGTTTTCATGCTAGAGGGTGAGGCACACCATTGGTGGTTGTCCACCTTGAGGACGCGAGATTTGACCAGGCAAGGTCAACCCTGGACTTGGAATGAGTTCACGGACATGTTTTATAAGAAGTACTTCCTGGTAGGAGCTCAGAAAAAGAAAGAAAGAGAGTTCATCAACCTCGAGCAGGGTTCGATGACTATGGCCGCTTATAAGGCCAAGTTCTCGGAGCTCTCTAGATTTGCGACCCACATGATCGCCACTGAGGCGATGAAGACAAGGAGGTTTGAGCAAGGGCTCAGAGATGTCATTATGGAGAGAGTCTCGGATTTCAAGCACGCCACTTATCCCGAGGTAGTGGACAAGGCTGTTTGATTGAGACCAACACTGAGGCTGTGTCTAAGAAGAAAGATTTGGCGAGAGGCCAAGCTAGCAGTTCAACATTTCCAGAGAGGTGGACCCGGACTGGCTCTTATTAGTACACGTGGCCAGCACCACCTCAGTATGCGTGGCCAGTACCACCACAAAGGCCATCTTATGCGCCTCCCGCTCCATGACCGTATATGCCACAGGCACCATGACCTTAGGCTCTTCCGGCCCCATGGCCCATTGCACCTCAGGTAGTGAGGTATGGTCCACCTCCGGCCCCTCTAACCTACACTTATGAGGTCTGCACATCTTGCGGCCAAAGGCACCTGGTAGGAGATTGCTGAAAGGCATCGGGTGGATGTTTCCACTATGGTCGTCAGGGTCACTTGATCAAAGATTGCCCTAGCCGGCATTTACCAGGCCAGTCACAAGGGATTAGGCCCCCAGTCCGCCCAGCAGGATCATACCAGGCATCCTCCCAGCCTACACGGTCTGTGCCTCCGTCTCGTCCGGCAAACCAGGGGCGAGTATTTGCCTTGACAGAGGGTGATGCACTTGCATCTGATGATATAGTGCAAGGTACGTGTTTAGAGCTTATTCATGTATTCATGATTGTTATGTTATGCCCTATTCCTTGTGTACGTATATGGCATGTTATATATCTATATATGGATTGACTTAGCTAGTTAAAATTTCAGGAACCTTATTAGTCAATGAATGTTTGGCTAGAGTGTTGATTGACACCGGGTCTACGCATTCATTTGTCTTGCCGAGTTTTTCCCAAGGCTTTTCTATGGATCCTAGTCAACTAGAGCCGGAGTTATTCATTTCGACTCCTCTTGGCAAGACAGTGATGGCAGATAAAGTGTATAGAAACAGTGTGGTGCAAGTGGGAAGCCAAAAATTGACAGGGGATCTAATCATCCTCGGATTTCAAGACTTCGATGTCATCTTGGGAATGGATTGGTTAGCAACTCATCAGGGACATGTAGCTTGCTTCGAGAAGATGGTACTCTTCAAGCCGGTGGAAGGGAAGTTATTTCATTTTCGAGGGTCGAGAAGTAAGGATATGGCCCGCTTTACGGCATTGAGCCTAGCGAACCCCGAGGCTAAGGACTCTTCGGGTATTCCAGTCGTGAGTGAATTCCTGGATGTATTTCTAGAGGAGTTGCCAGGGTTGCCTCCAGACAGGAAGATTGAGTTTATGATCGAGCTTACACCAGACACAACTCCCATCTTCTGAGCTCCGTATAGGATGGCCCCAATTGAACTCAAGGAGTTGAAGACTCAATTGGATGAGATGCAAGGCCTTGGTTTCATTCGACCAAGTGCCTCACCGTGAGGTGCCCCGGTTTTATTTGTCAAGAAGAAGGATGGCTCGATGCGGATGTGCATCGATTAGAAGCAGTTGAACAAGGTCACCATAAAGAATAGGTATCAATTACCTAGGATTGATGACTTGTTCGATCAATTAAAGGGAGCGAAATTTTTCTCTAAGATTGATCTTCGGTTCGGTTGCCACTAGTTGAAGATTAGGACGGAGATGTTCCCAAAAATGCTTTCAGGACTCGGTACGGACACTATGAGTTCTTAGTGATGCCTTTGGGTCTCACGAACGCACCGACAACCTTTATGGATTTGATGAACTAGGTATTCCGACCATATCTGGATCGATGCGTGATTGTGTTCATTGATGATATCTTGGTCTATTCCCAAACACGGGAAGATAGTGCGCGAGACCTCCGCCTTGCTCTGGAAATGTTGAGAGAGCATAGGCTACATGCCACATTGAGCAAATGTGAATTATGGCTAGAGAAAGTGGTGTTTTGAGGCCACGTTGTTTCCGCGGAAGGCATCTCGGTAGATCCGAAGAAGATAGAGGTAGTCATGAGTTGGGCAATGCCCAAGAGTGTCATAGAGATCCGCAGTTTCCTTGGGTTGGCAGGCTATTATCGAAGATTCGTAGAGGGTTTCTCTAGCCTTGCACCGCTACTTACGTATTTGACAAGAAAAAATGCCAAGTTTATTTGGGATGACAAGTGCAAGATCAGTTTCACGGAACTGAAGAAGTGGCTTACCACAGCCCCCGTCCTTACAGTGCCATCGAGACGTGGTGGTTATGAGGTATACAGTGATGCCTCGCATGTAGGACTTGGGTGTTTTCTCATGCAACACAAGAAGGTCATTGCCTATGTATCAAGGCAATTGAAGAAGCATGAAATGAATTACCCCACGCACGACTTGGAGCTTGCAGTAGTAGTGTTCGAGCTCAAGATTTGACAACATTACCTTTACGGGGAAGAGTTCTATGTGTTTACAGACCTAAGAGCCTCAAGTATCTATTTCCCAGAATGAGTTAAATTTACAACAACGGCGTTGGATGAAATTTTTGAAAGACTACGAATGCACCATCCAATACCATCCAGGCAAAACAAATGTAGTGGCTGATGCTTTGAGTAGAAAACCTCCAGGGTTGTTGGTCCACATGTTGGTGCGAGAATGGAAGCTATTGAAGGATTTGGCAAATCTGGACATCAGTGTGAATGATTATGTCCGCAGTCTAGTCTTGGCAAATATCACGGTTCGGCCGTACATCATAGATCTGATTCAAGAGTTACAGCCCACGGATGCTGACTTATTAGCTTTTCGGGACAAGGAAGTTGCCAAGGGTAGTGAAGACTTTTCTCTCACTAGCCGAGGTGCTATCACATTCAGGAGAAGATTGTGTGTTCCGACAGATGCGAATCTTCAGAGAGAGATTATGGATGAAGCCCACCATTCAAAGTACACAGTGCATCCTGGGGGTACAAAGATGTACCGGAACCTCAAGAGATACTTTTGGTAGCGGAACATGAAGAGGGATGTTGCAGAGTATGTATCCCCATGCTTAGTATGCTAGTAGGTGAAGGCAGAGCACTTGAGGCCGGCAGATCTATTACAGTCTCTCCCTATTCCTGAGTGGAAATGGGAGCACATCTCTATGAACTTTGTTGTTGACTTGCCACGTACGGTAAGGAACTCTGATGCAATTTGGGTTGTAGTAGACTGTTTGATGAAGTCTGTGCATTTCTTACCCTACCGAACCACTTTCAACTCGAATCAATTGGTTGAAAGCTGCTCAAGATCGTTAGAAGAGTTATGCAGACACTCGCCGCAGGGACTTGGAATTCCAAATAGGGGATCAAGTCTTTGTGAAGGTATCTCCTAGCAGGAAGATCATGAGATTTGGCAGGCGAGGCAAGCTTAGTCCTCGGTATGTTGGGCCATTTGAGATTATCACGAGAGTTGGGGAAGTTGCTTACCAGGTAGCCCTTCCAGCTCATATGGCCGCAGTCCACAATGTGTTCCATGTGTCTATGCTTCGGAAGTACATTTAAGATCCTTTGCATGTTATAGAGTTGGAACCGTTGGAAATCCGAGAGGATCTCACTTTGGTTGAAAAGCCGGTTAGAATATTGGATCGGAGAGATCAAGTACTTCGCAACAAGACTATTCCATTGGTTCTCGTGCAATGACAACATCATACTCGAGAGGAGGCTACATGAGAACGTGAGGTGGAAGTTAAAGCAAAGTACCTGGAGTTGTTTGAATAAATTTTGTATGTGACTTGTAATTTTGTTTGGTTTTGTAATACAAGTATCGTCCAAATTTCGAGGACGAAATTATTATAAGGGGGGAAGGATGTAGAACCCTGGAACTTTTTGTGTATGTCTTGGAATATGTGCCAAGGCATGATGCCTTGTAATCTAAATTTTCAAGAAATGAGAATGTGGGAACCTTTGAGAATTTTGCATTTGTATTGTAAAATAATAAAATAAAATAATTAATAAGGTACTATAGCCTTCGAAGGGTCCTAGTCATTTTTAGAAGAGGTTAGAATGAGATTGGAATAAGTCCAAGCAGTGGATTGAGTGGAAAATGGACTCAATGTCCAAAATTTGCAGACCACCGATCGATCGGTCCATTGTAGGGATCGATCGGTCCACAACCGATCGATCGGTAGCTATCGACTGGTTAACTTTTTTGTATGAGAAATTTTTCCAGATAGGGTGTTTTTGACTGATCACTCAGTCAATATCACCGGTCGCTCGGTAGGTGACCGATCACTCGTTCTATCGCATTTTGCAGAAATTTCATTAAGGGCTTTTTATTCTTTTGGGCATTACACCTTTGCCTATAAAGGCTGGCCTGAGCCTTGGGTCTCCTCACAACACACTTAGCAGCATTTTAAGAGAGTAAGAGAGGAGAAAAGGGATTCCTAACCTAGGGTTTCAACTAAAGAAGGAGATCAAGGGTTTGGTTACCCGAACTCATCCCTTTAGCTTGGCTTCTACACATCCAACTTCAAGCAAGCGAGGAGCATGTTCTCCAAAGCTAGGGCAGCGTTCAACCTCGACTTTTTCAAGGGTTTTCTTCCTCCTCTATTCAAGGTCGGTACCATATGCTACCCTCTTAGTTCACATTCTCTATTTTCTTCCCTATTTCTTTGTTTTCCTAAAGTATGAAGATAATAAGGGATGAATGGTTGTATAGAATGAATGTTGGGTGATGGATGCCATGAGTATGTTTGTGATGAATGAAATGGGAAGGGCATTGTATCAATAATGAACACACACTTATGTTGTGAGTAGTAAACCCACCTAGAAAAGCATGAGATAGGCTTTAACCATAATGTATACACCACATGTTTGATGAAATGCAAGGTGAAGAAAAAGAATTATAAATTAAGAAAAACATATTTTTAAGTATACGAAAATTACTAGGGTATGATAGTGTGATTAATTGCTTTCCTTAACGGCATGAATAGGGACTTGTTTAAATTAATGATATTCTATGTATTATTGAAATCCCAAATGTCATATTTAATTCCAAGTGAAAGCATATATACGATTTCACCAGCACGGAGGTAGGACATATCTTACGATATGTTTTGTCTCGCTTTTTGACAAGAATAAGTGCATGTCATTGAATGAGGGGTCTCCCCTCCCTCACAAGTGTATTTCATTTAAAGAAAGGTCTCCCTTCCCTCACAAGTTGTATTTCATTTAAAGAAGGGTCTCCCTTCCCTCGCAAGTGCATCTCATTTAAAGAAGGGTCTCCATTCCCTCGCAAGTGCATGTTATTTAAAGAATGGTCTCCCTTCCCTCGCAAGTGCGTGTCATTTAAAGAAGGGTTTCCCTTTCCTCACAAGTGTATCTCACAAGTGCATGAACATGTTTAATTTCCAAGCAAGCACGCATGACATAACATGCATGACTAGAATCGCATGATAGAAAAGCAGGACTGACATGGCAAGTATTCATGCATGAACTGAGTATTTTCAAGACAATTACAGTACAAGATGATTTCAAGAGTTTTCTGACTTCAATATGATACAAGCATGAACTATCAATTATTTACTTTTCCTGTTAGTTATATGAACTGTTCCCTGCTTTACTCTGTTATATTTATGCTATGGTTATTGGTTAGTATTTGGTACATGCTGAGTATTCCATGCTCAGCCGTACGTTTATGTCGGTAGGTAATGAGGGAGCTACTGCTCCATTCGACATCTGTGCCCCTGGCCCATAGGTAGAGGAGGAGTACGTTGAGGAACCTACGGAGGAGCCTCATGTAGACGAGTACTACTAGGTAGTAGATTCTGAGTGATTGTGGGTGTGAGCTTGAGAGTGTATATTCATGTATTTTGGCTGGCATGTCCGCACCTTCTTTTGTCGATTTTGTTTTGTACAAACTTGGATCACTATATATACATAGAGGTTTGGTTAGACTTCCGCTGTGCTATGTTATTTAGGCTTCCGCTTTTGTCCTTTATTTGTATATGTTCCGAGTGTTTTGCAGGATGATTTGTCAAGCAAGTCATGTGAATCATGATAAGTCGACCAAGATTCACTGTAACTCATAGGGTGGGTTTTGGGTCGCGACAAATTACCTTCAACAAAAAGACTGGATCTTTCATATTTTAGCATTGCGTCTCCTCCAAAAGTTCGCAACTCTATCTCCATTATTAAATGGATCCGATCTCTTCAAGGAACAGTCAAACTTAATGTGGATGGAGCATCTAGGGGTAACCCTAAATTAGCTAGTGGAGGGGGTATTATTAGAAATCATCATGGAGATATGATAGTTAGCTTCTACTCGTTCTATGACACTTGTAGCAGTTACGTTGCTGAGATTAGAGCATTGCTTGATTGTATGTTACTTTGCCTTTCCCTGGGTTTTAATCAGAATGAGGTAGAGTTTGATTCTAAAACCCTTGTAGAAGCCTGGAATGGTAAATGTCAACACCCTTGGTCTGTTTGGTATTGGAACCAAAAAATTAAAAATATTTACAATATTTGCTCGTCTTTCAATCATATTTTCAAAGGCAACCATGCTGCAGATTTATTAGCTAATTATGGTTGTGATAATCAGCTTTCGGGGGTTATTCATAATATCCAGGATACCTTTCCTCACTTTAGGGCCCTTATTTTTCTGGATAAATTGGGGCTTGGTCATATTAGAATATCTTGATATGTATTTCGGTTTTATGTTTGTGCTAAGTTGGGGGTTTTTAATTCCCTTTTTTTTTTTTGGTTTGTTTCTTTTTAGGGGTAAGGTCTTATGTCCCCCCATCTTTTTTTGAGTCCTTGTAGGGGTAAGGTTTTATGTCCGCCCTGTCTTTGTAGGGGTAAGGTTTATGTCCCCTCCATTATCTTTTTTATTAATAAACAGGTAGGGGTCCGCCAAACCCCCCACTCCCCTTGAGTGGCTTTTAAAAACAAAAAAACAAAATGGTCGGTCCTCATTGATCCATGCCCCACTGTTTAACACTCATCAACTATGGTTAAGATTCACTCACACCTAGAGTTAAGTAATCCAACCTTGTTTTTTAGAAGAAAAAAATAAAAAAAATCGTAACTTTAATTTAGTTAAGCTTAACTAGAGTTAAAAAGGACACGAGGACATGGTGGTAAGTTAAGCAATGGATCCCGGGGTCTACTAATCACTACTCAAAAATATATTCTTTACAAACGGACAAAGAGAGGATATGGACCACAAACTTGGCCCTAAAAAAATCGAAGACTACTCCCAAACCCCACACCTCATTGCTAGCCCCCCTTTGAAGAAAATCCTGGCTCCACCCTTGAGGATGCCCCATGTTTAAAACGTTGATTGAATCCTTTGTAATTTCAAAACTACCCTTTGTTCTTATGTCATCTTCTTCATCTTTTTATCCTTCTTATCTTATATATAGTGAGTCCTCGAAAACGTAGATGAAATCTTATAAAATTATCAAACTACCCTTGTGATATTCATTATATAAGACAAACACTTAATAAAATATTTGCTTAATTCCCATACAACCCTTCACTCATTATCTATTATGCTTGAAATTCTCTATAGTTATAATCGGGCTCCTTGGAGTCCGATTACACCACTAAGGTCGTCATGTGTCCCTTTAAACACTCTCCAACTATGGTTTGGATTCACTTACCCCTAAGGATCACCCACTTATCCTTGGATTTTAGAAAAAAAAATTAACCTTAAAAATTAGTGAATTTTAACTAAGGTTTAAAAATTAATATTTTTTCTAGATGAATCTTAACCACAGTTAAGAGTATCAAAGAGACACATGGCAACCTCAAGGGCATAACGGGTTCCAGCTGTGGTTGTGATTCACCGACTCATAGGGTTCACCCACTTATTCTTGGTTTTTAGAAAAAAATTATTAATTTCTTTTAAATTTTAGTTAAATTTCACTAACTGCTAGGGTTAATTTTTTTTCTAAAAATAAGGATAAGTAGGTGAGCCCTAGGGGTAGGTGAATCTTAATCAAAGTTAAAAAGTGTTAAAAGGGACACATGGTGACTTCAGTGGCATAACCGGGCACTGCGTTCTCTTGATAAAATGCTCTCAAAGAAGAATGTCTCGCCAAGGCACTACACACCCCCTTTCTTTGCTATACCTAAAATGTCTCTAAAACTTTTTAGTTCTTAAAATATTTTTAATCCAAAATATCCCTTAAGTTTCTATTCCCAAAATATTTTTTAATTTTTTTTTTAAATCCCTCACTAATGCCCCTCTTCCCAGTCTCTCTCCTCTCTCTACTGTTATAACTGAACTCCTTAGTTACAGTAACGTCACTAGGTCTCCACGTGTTCCTTTTGACATTCCTTAATTATTGTTAAGATTCATCCACTCTTAGGATTCCCTCACTTTTCATTGGTTTTTAGAAAAAAATAATTTTAAAAAAGATAACCTTAGGAGGTAGTTAATTTTAACCCGTGTTAAAAAGAATTAAGACAACAGCATGAACGACAACGCGGCGGCTTTCTCTTTCAGTCGCATCATGAAAGGACTGACACCTAATAGTTGCTTGCTTTTGAAAACAACAATGGTTTAAAATTCGAACTTTAAAACAAAAACTTTAGAGGAGTGCTAATCTTATTCTCAAGTCTTTCCTACTCTCAACATGAACCAACCACGTATCCAATATCACTTTAAAAGTACACTTGTTCAGTGATTGCAACTTTAAGAGGGACATTGAAGATGGTTTCATGTTGAGAATAGAAAAGACTTGAGAGTAGGGTAACACTCCTCAAAACGTTATCATATATTTAAACAAAAACTTCTTTAAGTATTTTTTAGTCCACACGTACATTAGTTGTGGATAAGAATTGTAGAGTAACCTGAAAACCTGAAGGGGTTATAATGTATTTAAACAAAAACTTCTTATGTATTTTTTAGTCCAGACGTACATTAGTTGTGGATAAGAATTGTAAAGTAACCTGAAGGGATAGCTTAGTTGGCAGAGGACCATGTCTCAAGAAACGAATGCCTTGAGTTTGAGTCTTGTCATCCTCTTGGGATCATTTGTTCAAGGTTCCATCATCCTCATGTGCCTTGGGTTACCGGTTCATATAGGTTGCGGGGTCTTGCGCTGGGGTTTACCCAAAGGGTAGGCTTAGGTTCCTTAGTTACAAAAAAAAAAAAAAAATTAAAAATTGTAAAGGGGTTTAGAAATTCTTCAACTTCTAATTACATTGGTATGATAGAAAACGTTAGCCCACACCCATAGGAGCTATGGGTGGCCCAAAGACTCCCAATAGAAATTTTATGAGCCAATTTACAAATCTTCATGTGCATGCATTGCGCGTCATGTCCTACGCGATATCACGTGCGCAGCCGGCCATGCCCAGTCTTGTGTGTCCTTGGATTCTTTTTACTATAAATTACTTTATTTCTTTAAAAAAAAAAAATTTAATTAATCCACCATTTTATTACTATTTGAGGATTAATATTAGTTAGGGGTGTCAATGGGCCAGGCTTGGGTCTAGGTTTTGTGATTTTTAAATAGGCCATGCTTGTTTTACAATAGGTTTTTGAGGCATTTGGCCCATTGACACCCCTTGCACACTATTGTGCTCTTTTTGAGGTGCTCTAAAAGTCTAGGAACTTCAAAGTTCCTAGAGCATCAAACATCCAGATTTTGAAATTCATTTTCGACGTGGGTCTTTATTGGAATTTTGCAAGTTCACTATTCTTTTGACATGAGACTTGGGGTTGAAAATTTAACATTAAAAATTAATTAATATATTATTTTTTTAATTGTAATTATAATATCAAAAAATATAATTATATTCTTCTTGTTTTCTTAATATACGATGTGAATATAATTGGTTTTTTTTTTTGATGACTTGAGGTATTCATATCATCATTCTATAATGTTCTTGTATCATTCGACAGTGTTCTACAAGTCATTTGAAATTATGTCAAACCTGTATAAAAGCCAATAATCTACTTAATATCATTAATACCTATGAGGTATCTAAGAAGGGAGTTGTGCATTTGGAATGAGTGGTTCGGTTTTACTGGGCTCCTGCTCAATTAAAAGTTTCACTTAGACGGAACTTTAAAGTTCTATCTCTTTTACATGGAACTATAAAATTTTTCTTTTCACGCATTTTCAACTTCCACAGAACTTTAAAGATCCACGACTTTTGGTAAAATAATAGGCTTACACTTTTGAAGTTTCGGGATTTTAAAAGTTCCGCCTCAAAGTTCCGCGAAAAGAACACACCCTTAAACTTTCTAATCCTTCATGTGGACGCATTGCGTCCTGCGCAATAATACACACGCGTGGTCGGCCTTGCTGGGTTGAGCACATCCTTGAATTGTCTTTAATTACCAATGTTATCAGAACAGATCGGTCATCGAACCAGCTGAGTGGCCGATTCTCGATTCGACCGTGTCCTTTTTTTTATTAAAAAGATAAAAAAAAAATATTTTTATTCAATTATGGCCTGTTCTCAATTGGTTCTGACCACCGGTTCCCGGTTCAATCGGCCGGTTCTTCCGGTTTTGGCAAAGGTTTTTAAACATGTCCGGTTTTGGGGGCTTTGGGAATCGGTGAGGGGACCGGTTCCTGGTTTTTCCGGTTCGACCGGCTGGTCCGGTCCGGTTCTGAGAACAGTGGTCTTTACTAAAACTTACTTTACTTCTTTCCTTTAAACTTTCTAATTAGTAAATCATTTTTATTACTGTTTCAGGATTCATAATAGTGCACTAATAGGAGATTTATTTCCTTTAGGAGATTTTATGTTCCCTACCATTTGGAATTTGTATAGCTCACAATTTTTTTAAACTCTTCTCCATTATATAATTCGGATTGTTCTTCTCCAAAGGCACAAAACATATATATAAAAGATTGGGGTTGCTCTCTAGTCTCTCTATCAAACAGATTGTGGGTTGCTTTCTACTGTTGTGCTTATTTTGAAAGTCTTAACGTAAATTTTCATCATTGTCGAGTTCGTTTAGACTAAAGGATAGAGAATGTTCACTTTTCTTGGCATTGATAGTTGAATATTCTTGGGAGTGTCTGTCATTATTTAAGGAGTAGCAAGAGAAATTTTCACCTTAAGGATAGTGTGTTCAACACGACCTTTGATCGGTTATACTAATAGAACTTTGCTAGCGAGACCCTCTAGGGCGGAGACCACCCCAAGACCCTCTATATGCTATTCATGAGACTCACACAACAGGATTGAACAAAAGAGTACTTTGTTATGAAATTCTCTATTTACAGTTTTTTCACGTACTGAAATCTGGGTTCTATTTTGCGGCTCAACATATCTTCATAAAGTGATATATTTTTAGATTGAATTTATATACAGATTTCTGGGATGCCAAGAGAGTTGGGTGACTCAAGTCAGATTAAAACCAAAAGATAAACAGAGAAACAAGGCATTTGTAGAACCCCGGAACTTTTTGTATGTCTTGATATGTGTGCCAAGGCATGATGCCTATGTAACCTCAAATTCATGAAATGAGAATTTGAAACTTTGAGAAATCTTGTCAAGAATGCTATAATTAATTAAATAAATTATTTAATAATATCTATAAGCTTTAAAGAGACCCTAGTCATTTTTAGGAAAAGTCAAAAGGAAACTAGGATCAGTCCAAGTAGTGAAATTGGTGAAAAAAATGGACTAAGTGTCAAATTCTGCAGTCAACCGATCGCTCGGTCACTAGACGGATCGATCGGTCAAAACCGATCGATCGATCCATTTCAGCGATTGATCGGTCCACAACCAATCGATCGGTAGCTGTCGACTGGTCAAAAATTTTGTATGGGGAAATTTTCCAGAGAGTGTGTTTTTGACCGATCGCTTGGCCAAAACACCAATCGCTCGGTTAGGCACCGATCGCTCAGTCTTAACCACCGATCGCTCGGTCCCTGCGTTTTTTACAGAATTTCAGTAAGGGTGTTTTCGTCTTTTGGGCGGTTCACTCTTACCTTAAGAGGTTTGCCCGAGCCTTTAGGGCTCATTCTTAACACTAAGAGTATTTTGGAGATAGAGAGAGAGGAGAAAGGGTTTCCTAACCTAAGGTTTTGCATTTGGGAAGAAATCAAAGGGTTTGAAGACCCTAGATCGCCTCAAGCTCGGATTGCTTCAAGTTCAAGGCTCAAGCACTCGTGGAGAACGTTCTCCAAGCTAGGGTAGCAACTCACACACGTTTTGGAGGAGGGTTTCTTCCCTCCTAGTTGTAGTTCCTCATTTCCTTTAATTTTTCTTTAGTTTTCCTTCATCTATACATGTGCTATGAATTGGGATGTGGAGATGTTGTGAATGGAGATGGAATGGGTGATTGGATGTCATGTGTATGATTGTGATGAATGAAAAGGGGAAGGGCATTGTACCAATAATAAACATATGATTATGTTGTGAATATAAATCCTCCTAGAAAGCATGATTTAGGTTTAAATAAATAATGAAAACACCCTATGTTTGATGAAATGCCAAGGTGAATGAAATGAATGATAAATAAGAAAATGCATGCTTAAATACTTATGAAATTGTTAGGGTTTATGATAGTGTGTTTCTTATTTTCCTTAAATTGCATACATTATTCCTTGTTAAATTAATGATGTGCTATGTATTGTTGAAATCCCCAAAATATCATATTTAATTTCAAATGGAAGTATGTACACGATTCCACGAGCACAGCATGCATGACATGGTTTATCGTTATTTCTAAGAATAAGGTTTAGAGGTGGGACATATCCTACGATATGTTTTAGCTCACTTTTCACAAGCAAACAAGAACAAACATCCCACGAGAGGTCTCCCCTCATTCACAAGTGCATAGCATAAAGAAGGGTCTCCCTTCCCTCTCAAGTGCATTGCAAAAAGAAGGGTCTCCCTTCCCTCTCAAGTGCATCTCACAAGGACATCTCACAAGTGTACCTCACAAGTTACATGATCACAAGCAAGCTCGCATGACATGCATGAATACTAGTTGCGACGGACTATGAATGGCAACTAGGCATACCCATCCAACATAGAGGATACTAGTTGCGACGGATTATGAACGGCAACTAGGCATACCCATCCAGCATATAGGATACTAGTTGCGACGGACAATGAATGGCAACTAGGCATATGAACATGTTTAAATTCCGAGCAAGCACGCATGACATGCATGATACGACATGACAAGTCAAACATGACAAGTTTACAAGCACGAAAAGGGTATTTTGAGTCAAGTCAAGTGCACAATGTTTTCAAGGGTTTTATCGGCCTTCAACGAAGTGCAAGCATGACTATAAACTGCTTTACTTTCCTGTTATGATATAAACTGCTTCCTACTTTATATATTGCTACTGTTATGCTATGACTGTTGGTTAATATTTGGTACCCGCTGAATATTCCATGCTCAGCCGTACTTCTTATATCGGCAGGTGATAGTGGAGCGGCTGCTCCTTTCGACATCTATGCTCCTAACCCTTGGTTAAAAGAAGAGTACGTTGAGGAACCTGTGGAGGAACCTCTGGTTGAGGGTTACTATTAGGTAGTGGTATATTTTGAGTGAATAGCTGTGGGTGAGCTGAGAGTTATATTTGTGTATTTTGGTGGGCGGCCTGTCCGCACTTTCTTTTGGTGATTCCTTTTTGTGTTAAACTTGGATTCATGTATATATATACATAGAGGTTGTTAGTCTTCCACAGTGCTATGTTAGAGTATGTTCCCGCTATGATGTCCTCTATTGTATATGCTTTGTGGGTTTTGTAGGTTGGTTGTTAAGCAAGTCATGTAAGGCATGAATTAGTCGTCCAAAGTTCACTCTAACTCCTAAGATGGGTTTTGGGCCGCGACTGAAGTGGTATCAGAGCTTAGGCTTTAGGTCTTTAGGGTCACTTAGAATCTAGTACCACGACTTGACAAGAGCATATGTCGAGAGACAAGTTAGGAAGGAAGTAAGTCGGAAGTGAGTCTGATTCCAAGTGTGAGACTAAAACTTTAGTCTTAGTCAAAAATGATTGTTTCAACCAACTACGGGTCTTAGGGACACTAGAACACTAGAGTATGAATATTATAAATACTCTGATGACTTGATGTGAAGTGTACTAGTACTATAAAATTAATACAAGTTGAATTATTGCGAAATGACATTGAAATAAATTGTGGTTTCAAGTTAGACTCTGTGGTGTTATTATTCTCAGGACTTTAGTCATGAGACGGAACACACGGGGTCGTGGGCCACATACCAGAGCTTCCTCTTCTCCACGGGATGAGGATGAGTAGCCGGGCCTCTCTCAGGTCTTAGGCTCTATTGCTGAGACACTCGCCATCCTGGCGGCTCGACAAACTATACCGTTATCAACGGCACCTACTCCACCGCCGGTAGCTCTAGTACATTGTACTGCTGGAGTTGAGGCATTTAAGAGATTGAGGCCTCCATCCTTCCATGAGAGCGTGGACCCTCTCGCTGCAGAGGCATGGATTCTCCAGTTGGAGAAAATATTCGCAGTTCTCTCATCGACAGGGCAAGAGAGAGTAGCATTGGCAGTTTTCATGCTAGAAGGTGAGGCACACCATTGGTGGTTGTCCGTCTTGAGGATGCGGTATTTGACCATTCAGGGTCAACCCTAGACTTGGGAGGAGTTTAAAGATACTTTTTACAAAAAGTATTTCCCGGTCGGAGCACGGGAAAGGAAAGAGAAAGAATTCATCAACCTTGAGCAAGGTTTGATGTCGGTGGCATAATATGAAGCCAAGTTCTCGGAGCTATCACACTTCGCGACACATATGATTGCCACCGAGGCAATGAAGGCGAGGAGGTTTGAGTAAGGGCTCAAGGATATCATCATGGAGAAAGTATCAGTTTTCAGGCATGCCACTTACGCTGAAGTGGTGGATAAAGCCTTGTTAGTCGAAACCAATTCTGAGGCGGTGTCTAAGAAAAGGGAGTTGGCGAGAGGCCAACCTAGTAGTTCAGAACCTCCAGAGAGGCAGGCTCGTACCGACCCTTATCAGTATGCGTGGCCAGCACCACCGATGAGGCCGACTTATGCGCCTCCAGCTCTACGGCAATACGTGCCACAGGCACCTCGACCTCAGGCTCTTCCAGCCCCACGGCTTGTTGCACCTCAGCTGGCGAGATATGCTCCACCTCAGGCCCCTCCTACCTACACACATGAAGTCTGCACTTCATGCGGCCGAAGGCACCCGGCAGGAGATTGCCAAAGAGCATCAAGTAGATGTTTTCATTGCGGTCGCCAGGGCCATATGATCAGGGATTGCCCTAGCTGGCATCTACCAGGCCAGTCTCAGGGTATTAGGCCACCAGCACGCCCAGCAGGATCGTACTAGGTGTTATCTCAGACTACCCGGTCTACACCTCAGTCTCGCCAGGCGAACCAGGGGCGAGTTTTTTCCTTGACAGAGAGTGACGCACTTGCATCTGACAATGTGGTGCAAGGTACGCAGTTGTAATTTATTTAATTATCTGTACATTAAATTGTCTTGTATTATTCGATTGTGTACATATATGGCCTGTTATATATATATATATATATATGTATATGTATACTTTGTTGATGCATGGATTGACTTAGCTAGTTAAAATTTCAGGTTCCTTACTAGTCAACGAGTGTTTGGCTCAAATGTTGATAGATACCGGATCTACTCATTCGTTTGTCTTGCCAAGTTTTTCAGAAGGCTTTTCTGTGGAGCCTAGTCAGCTAGAACTGGAGTTGTTCATTTCGACTCCTCTTGGAAAAACTGTAGTGGCAAATAAAGTGTATGGAAATAGTGTGGTTCAAGTGGGGAGCCACGAGTTGGCGGTTGATTTAATCGTTCTCAGATTTCAAGACTTTGACGTTATATTGGGAATGGATTGGTTAGCAGCGCATCATGGGCATGTAGCTTGCTTTGAGAAAATGGTACTCTTCAAGCCGATAGAAGGAAAACCATTTCACTTTCGAGAGTTGAGAAGTAGAGACATTGCCTGCTTTGCGGCATTGAGTTTAGCTAACTCCGAGGCAAATGACTCTTCGACTATTCCGGTCGTGAGTGAATTTCTGGATGTGTTTCCAGAGGAGTTGTCGGGATTGCCTCCAGACAGGGAGATTGAGTTTGTGATCGAGCTTGCACTAGACACAACTCCTATCTTCCGGGCTCCGTATAGAATGGCCCCGATTGAACTCAAGGAGTTGAAGACTCAGTTGGAGGAAATGCAAGGCCTTGGTTTCATTCGACCAAGTGTCTCACCATGGGGTGCCCTGGTATTATTCGCTAAAAAGAAAGATGGCTCGATGCAGATTTGCGTCAATTACCGGCAGTTGAACAAAGTCACTATAAAGAATAGGTATCCATTGCCTAGAATTGATGACTTGTTCGATTAGTTGAAGGGAGCGAGATTTTTCTCTAAGATTGATCTTCGGTCGGGTTATCACCAGTTGAAGATTAAGGCGGTAGATGTTTTCAAAACTGCTTTCAGGACTCGGTACGGACATTATGAGTTCTTGGTGATGCCTTTTGGTCTCACGAACACGCCGACAACATTTATGGATTTGATGAATCGGGCATTCCGGCCATACCTTGATCGGTGCGTGATTGTGTTCGTTGATGACATCTTGATATATTCCCAGACATGGGAAGATCACACGCGCGACCTTCGCCTTGCTTTAGAAGTGCTGAGAGAGCACAAGCTGTATGCAAAACTTAGCAAGTGTGACTTTTGGTTAGAGAAGGTGGCATTCCTAGGCCACGTTGTGTCTGCGAAAGACATTTCGGTAGATCCGAAGAAGATTGAGGCAGTTATGAGTTGGGCGAGGCCCAAGAGTGTCACGAAGATACGCAGCTTCCTTGGGTTGGTATGCTATTACAGGAGATTCATAGAGGGTTTCTCTAGCCTTGCAGCACCGTTCACTTATCTAACGAGGAAAAATGCGAAGTTCGTATGAAGCGATAAGTGCGAGATCAGTTTCACGGAACTGAAGAAGAGGCTTACTACAGCCCCTGTCCTTACTGTGCCATCCGGACATATCGGGTATGAGGTGTACAGTGATGCCTCGCACATTGGACTTGGGTGTGTGCTCATGCAACACAAGAAAGTCATTGCCTATGCATCAAGGAAATTAAAAGAGCACGAGAAGAATTATCCCATTCACGACCTAGAGCTTGCTGCGGTCGTATTTGCACTCAAGATTTGGCGACATTACCTTTATGGGGTAGAGTTCTATGTGTACATGGATCACAAGAGCCTTAAGTACCTCTTTTCCCAAAAAAAAGCTAAATCTAAGGCAACGGCGTTGGATGGAATTTTTGAAAGAATATGATTGTACCATCCAGTATCACCTGGGTAAAGAGAATGTAGTGGCTGACGCTTTGAGTAGAAGACTCCGGGGTTATTAGCACACATGCTGGTGCAGGAATGGAGACTACTAGAAGATTTGGCAAACCTGGACATCAGTGTGAATGACTCTGTCCGCAGTCTTGTTTTGGCGAGTGTTACGGTTCGGCCGTACATTATAGATTTGATCCAAGAGTATCAAGCCACGGATGCTGAATTATTGGCTTTCCGGGATAAAGAAGTTGCTAAGGATAGTGAGGAATTTTCTCTCACTAGCCGGGGTGCTATCACATTCAGGGGAAGACTGTGTGTTCCAGCCAATGCGGATCTTCGACGAGAGATTATGGATGAAGCACATCGTTCAAAGTACACAGTGTATCCTGGGAGTACAAAGATGTACCGGAACCTCAAGAGTCACTTTTGGTGGCGGAATATAAAGAGGGATGTTGCAGAATATGTGGCACGGTGCTTGGTGTGCCAGCAGGTGAAAGCAGAGTACATGCGGCCCGCAGGTCTATTACAGTCTCTTCCTATGTTGGACATATATGCCCTCGAAAGCCAATAATAGACTTTTCTATGTTGATTAGACAAACATCATATTCACACAACCAACTATAAAGGGTATTTATATTAATTACTGTCTCATATGATGATGACATAAAGTTCCATAGGTAACATTGTAGGAAAATCATGCAAAGGTTGCAAGGAGATATGATTTTCCGGTTCCTTGTAAACCTAATATTGTTCGAAGCCTCTAGAGTACTGGTTGGGCGCCGTACTTCATCATGGCTTGCACATGTGTAGTTCTATGAGATAGTGTGATGAATCTCATTCACAGAGAGTGGTGACTCTTGACTAACATGTGAGTATATGTAGCAAGTACATAATACTGAACGGGGTCACTAGTGGATACCCTATGGAATACACTGTCAGATTGTATTAGGGTTATCCATTTGACAAATTGTCCTTAGACCTGAGAGGTTAACATTTTCTCAGACATTGTCTATATGGCTTTGATGTGCCAATCGGCAATGTCCAATACACAGGACTAACTCCGGGTACGTTGGGTCATGTACACTATGTTTGGAGAAGTGTGTAAACACTCAATAAGGAATCCACAACTCCTTAATTGGAGACAATGATATCAAGGTGATACTTGTTGAACTGAACTGTTAAATCCAGTACTGGTGCTTTTCGGTAAAATGGTCTTTATCGAAGTTGATATTTTTAATATGGAAAAGTATATATAAATATATATGTCAGTTCTTTTGTAATGTTTCTTCAAAAGTGTTTTGGAGGTTCAGTTCAATGAAAAGTAATCATAAGAAAGAGTTCTATTCATAAGCTAGGGACTAAGACAGTGGAATTGTTCCAATCCCGGAAGCTTACATGTGATATCGGAATGTGGAAGGATTTATTTGTAAATATATTGTGAGATGGTACTTACAAGCAATTCTCTAATTTCTGGAGGTTAATCACATTGTGTTAATGGACATTAATTGTGATTGGTGGAAGTCCAGGGACTTAGATAACATTCTATGATCCTAATGGAGTTTTAGGAAAGGTGTTTCCTAGTAACAATGCTTCAACCAAAAAGGTGAAGTACTTGGTCCCACAACCGGAAATAGGAGATCCCTTTAGATCCCACACACAAGGACCTTCTTAAAGTATTTAATTTAATTTATAATTAAATTAATTAATTTCTCTAAGTAATCACTACATGGTATAGTGAAGCTCTAAAAGGTGGAATCACATTAGATGTGAAAAACCAAATGGGTAGGACCCATTGGGAATTATTATAAAAGAATAATTCAAGTGACCAAGAGGGTTTTGGAAACCCTTTAGGCGTGTAGGATGGGACCCACCTAGGGTGGGACGCCCACTTCAAGGAGGAATAATAATTGTTATTATTTTAATTAGTTTCTAATTAATTAACACCTTATTGGATAAGGTTAGTTAGTTAGTTAGTTAGTTAGTTAATTAGTTACTAATTAAAGATTCCCTAATTGTTAGGGATTCCATTAGTTAGTTACTATTTCAAGATTCTTTATTGGATAAGGATAAGATTAGTTACTAATGGATAAGGTTGGTTTCTTTTAAGATTAATCCTAATTGGATTAGGAGAATAATCAATAAAGGAAACTATTGAGGAATCCTAATTGGATTAGGATAAGGTTAATGAATTATAATTGGATTACAATTCAAGCAATCAAGAGAGAACTTATATAAAGGATTGGATGCCCAGCCCTTTAATATACATAATTCTCCAGAATTTTTTCTTCTCTCCCTCTCCTAAAAAACCTCACACCCTCCCCTCTCTCTCCTTGAGGTGTACGGTCACACCCATCTCTCTCTTCTTTTGTCTTCTTGATTGGATCTTGAGGAAAAGCAAGAATTCATCTTGTTCATCAAGACAGGTTCTTGATCAATAAAGATTGGATCTTTATTCAAGATTCCTAGAGCGGGAAATTTGGAAGGGCCATTAGCTTCCATTAGAGAAAGCTTTAAAGGAAAAAGAAGGTTCGTGTGAATCGACAGGAGACTTGATGTAACGACCCCAAAATCCTACTAAGGCTAAAATAGGACTTTGGAATCGTCACATTCACTTAACCTGCTTAAAACCATGCATACAAGGCTAATACACGAGTCTCCAAAAATTAGAGTAATAAAATTCCGATATATAAACCGAATCCAACCTGCACAAGTCTAAGGTCTATATATACAACTCACAATGAACCAACAAGTCTGATACACAACTAATAAGAAGTCTACTGAGCAACATCCTCTAAAAGTCAAATACAAAACTCTCTCAATGAAAAGAAATGTAAACTAAGAGGTGTAGCCGCCCAAGTCTCCGGCTCCCTCCTCGGCAGGCTCACCTTCACCTCCTTCCTCAATGTATGTTTCCTCAACCCACGGCTCCACCGTGTACTCCTGCCCTAAACCTGCCAAGACAAAGTCCGGCTGAGTACAAAGGTACTCGGTGTATATAAAATCCAACCAACAATAATGATATATCTGCACTTAGTCAGAAACATAACCAATAGCATAATAACATAATCAGAGGGCGGAAGAACGTGTGCGCATATACATCATATCATCACCTTGACTCGTGTACTTGTGAGAATCTTAGACTTAGAAAACCATACACTTATGAGGTACTTATGCTTACGAGACCACGTGCTTGTGAGATGCTTATGCTTATGCTTATGCACTTATTCAGATCATACAGTAATGAGACATGCCGTTCTTGGCGGATACGGACCATGCCTTATGCACTTATTCAGATCACACAGAAATGAGACATGCCGTTCTTGGCGGATACGGACCATGCCATGCTTATGCTTATTCAGAATGCCATACGTATGCCATGCTCATGCTTGTGGTCCACATGTGTGACTTGTGAGACTCTTATCTTAACATACACGTACATATGTGCTTAAGTGTCGAAATTAACATTCGAGTTGGTAATTGCTTAGATTCAGATCTCCCACCATGGAAACTCCACTATACTGTCCCATACCAAATAGTTAGAGAATTCCCGGTTTGAGAGATGTTCCTCTAAGTTCTTACCTTCCCGACTATCAATTTCCATGCAAATAATTAGACATACTTAACAAACCATTCCTATATACATATCTTATCATAATTCATATCGCAATTCATAATCAATTTACCACCATTTCATAAGAGTATAATAGCATTTATCCTTTCAAGCATTTTCACAAACACCTTGTGTACGCATAATATGAATCCATTTCCCCTCTATATTTTCAAGCATTCATCAAACCATAATTCATCCATACAATCAATTCACTATCCACATCCACATATTAATCCCATCCTCCATACATTTCCCATCCTCCATATATTCTATCCACATCCAATCCACATTGTCATCCACATTTCCATTAATAATTAGTTTACTTCATAGAAAATTTGGAGAAAATGCATTTAATCTCTATTCTATCATTTCTATCAAATTAATATTCACACAACATTAAAATAGAGTTGATTAGGATAGTATATCGACCTTAGGAATCCTTCCCTTAGATTCAAAACGCTCCCGAGACGATTTGGAGAAGCTTCCCAAACTTTTCTTGCAATCTCCTATCAATCTCCTCCTTCTCCAAGAAAACCCTCTCTCAAAACCCTAGAGTTTCTCCCCCTTTTTGCCAAATTAGGTTAGAACTAGGTCGAGTATTTTAATATTTCGAGTAGGACCCCCTATTTATAGCCTCAAGGTCTGAGAACAAAAATACCAAAAAGCCCTTACTAAAAATTCTGTAAAAATCACGAAAGACCGAGCGATCGGTGGTTATGACCGAGCGATCGGTTGCCTACCGATCGATCGGTGTTTATGACCGGGCGATCGGTCAAAAACACACTCTCTGGAAAATTTCCCCATACAAAATTTTGGACCAGTCGATAGATACCGATCGATCGGTTTTGGACCGATCGATCGCTGGTTCTAACCGAGCGATCGGTTCCTGCAGGTTTTGACTCCCTTTACTGTTTTGGCCATAACTTTTTACTCGTTCATCGGATTTTGACGATTCAACTTGCGTTGGATTCGTCTTTCGAAAACGAACATTTCTGGCATTTTAGAATTTCCAATTTCCACTTAATTTATAAACTAAAATATCCCCCAAAATTGACTGATCTGTAATTCCATTAGACAAAACTCACTATTGACTTGACTTAAACTCAAAATGAGGAAAAACACTAAACATAAACCTCGAAGAGGGTTCCAACACCTTTCTAATGGTTCAAGAATCACTCAATTCCCGTGAACGGTGCCAAAACTAGAGCTTCCTAAAGTTTAGGATGTGCTATGACATCCATCCGTTACAAGTTGATTAAGCCTAGTTTACACCACAATAATTAGGCATAAAAAAAACGATAAACATCAAACATCACAAGGATTAAAATACCCTTAACACAATGAAATAAAAACATGAAAACGATTCGGGTCTCTACATCCTCCCCCCCTTAAAAGAATTTCGTCCTCGAAATTACGTACCTTAGGTGAACAAGTGCGGGTACTTTTCGCGGACTTCGGTTTCTCTCTCCCAAGTAGCCTCTTCTCTAGAGTGATGCTCCCATTGCAAGAGCACAAGAGGAATGACCTTTGAACGTAGAACTTGCTCTTTCCGGTTCAAAATTCGAGCCGGTTGCTCCACTAGAGTCAAGTCTTCCCGAACTTCCAACGGTTCCAAATGAATGACATGTGAAGGATCAGCAATGTACTTCCTCAACATAGAGATGTGAAAGACATTATGCACACCTTCCATGTGAGGTGGCAATGCGACCCGATAAGAAACTTCCCCGACTCGGGTAATGATCTCAAAAGGACCCACATATCTCGGACTGAGCTTGCCTCGCTTGCCGAATCTCATCACCCCATTCGTAGGTGAGATCTTTACAAATACAAAATCTCCGACTTGGAACTCAAGATCTCTCCTCCGAGTATCGGCATAGCTCTTCTGTCTACTCTGAGCTGCTTTCAATCTCTCCTTGATCAACTGAACTCTATCCACAGTCTGACCAACGAGCTCGGGACCCAAAAGCTTCCTCTCACCAACTTCGTCCCAACACAAAGGTGAACGACAACTCCTCCCATAAAGTGCCTCAAACGGTGCCATCTGAATGCTAGCTTGATACCTGTTGTTGTAAGCAAACTCAACCAACGGCAAGTGATCAACCCAACTACCCTGAAAGTCTAACATGCAAGCTCGTAGCATGTCCTCTATGATCTGGTTCACCCTCTCAGTTTGCCCATCTGTCTGCGGATGAAATGCCGTACTAAAATCCAAATGGGAACTCATGGCCTGCTGAAACCTCTTCCAGAATCTGGATGTAAATCTCGGATCTCGATCAGAAACAATGCTAACTGGCACTCCATGCAAACGAACTATCTCCTTGATATAGAGGTTAGCCAATTGATTGGAGTTGAAAGTGGTCCGATATGGAATAAAGTGAGCTGATTTAGTCAATCGGTCAACCACAACCCAAATGGCATCAAAGTTCTTGGCCGTCTTTGGCAAACCAACAACAAAATCCATGGAGATATTTTCCCACTTCCACTCGGGAATAGGAAGAGACTGAAGAAGTCCTGCCGGCCTCCTGTGTTCGGCCTTCACCTGCTGACACACCAAACACTTGGATACAAAGGTAGCCACATCTTTCTTCATACCTTTCCACCACAAATACTTCTTAAGGTTCTGGTACATCTTAGTACCTCCCGGATGCACGGTGTACTTGGACTTGTGTGCTTCATCCAGAATCTCCCTTCTTAAATCCTCATCATCCGGAACACAAAGTCTAGTCTTGAAACAAACTCCATCATCTCTCCAAGAGAAATCCTCAAACCCGCTGCTCAGTGACTTATTCATGGTAGCTTGCAGTTCTCCATCATTCCACTGCAGATCTTTAATCCTGTCCAATAAGGTTGGCCTGACCATAATGTTAGCCAACAAGGCTCCAGAAGCTCCAACACTGAAACCCGCATCGAGGCTAGACACCTCTTCTAGTAGCTTCCATTCTTGGACCATCAAGTGTGCCAAGAACCCAGTAGGTCGCCTACTTAACGCATCTGCCACTACATTCGCTTTGCCCGGGTGGTACTGGATAGAACAATCATAATCCTTGAGGAATTCCACCCAACAACACTGCCTCAAATTCAGCTCTTTCTCCGAGAATAAATACTTTAGGCTTTTGTGGTCGGTGAAAACTTCAAACTGCGCACCGTACAAGTAATGTCTCCAGATCTTAAGAGCAAAAACCAAGGCTGCTAACTCCAAATCATGGGTATGATAGTTCTTCTCGTGGTCTTTCAACTGCCGAGAAGCATATGCAATCACCTTCCCGTGTTGCATAAGAACACAACCTAACCCAACGAGTGATGCGTCACTATACACCACAAAACCTTCACTACCCGATGGAACAGTCAAGATCGGAGCGGTGGTGAGACGCTTCTTCAACTCGAGAAAACTCTTCTCACATTTCTCATTCCACTCGAATCTAGCATTCTTTCGAGTTAGATGAGTAAGCGGAGCTGCCAAACTGGAAAATCCTTCTACAAATCTTCGATAATATCCAGCTAGGCTCAAGAAACTTCGAACCTCCGTAACACTCTTTGGCTTTCCCCATCCTTCCACTGCTTCTATCTTAGCAGGGTCAACTAAAATCCCCTCTTCTGACACCACATGGCCTAGAAATGCTACTTTTTCTAGCCAAAACTCGCACTTGCTAAGCTTAGCATATAGCTTATGCTCACGGAGTGTCTTCAGGGTGATCCTGAGATGCATCTCATGCTCCTTCTGTGTCCTGGAGTACACTAAAATGTCATCCACAAACACGATCACAAAGCGGTCCAGAGTCGGCTTGAAGATCCTATTCATAAGATCCATGAATGCTGCCGGAGCATTTGTCAAACCGAACGGCATGACTAGGAATTCAAAATGCCCATATCTGGTCCTGAAAGCAGACTTAGGCACATCTTTCGCCTTTATCTTCAGCTGATGGTAGCCTGACCTTAAGTCGATCTTGGAGAAATACTTAGCTTCTTGCAACTGATCAAACAAGTCGTCGATCCTAGGCAAAGGATATTTGTTCTTGATAGTGACCTTGTTCAGTTGCCGATAGTCGATGCACATCCTCATCGAACCATCCTTCTTCTTCACAAACAAAACAGGAGCTCCCCAAGGTGATACACTTGGGCGGATAAATCCAAGACCAAGCAATTCGTCAATCTGCTCCTTAAGCTCTTTCAACTCTGCTGGAGCCATCCTATATGGCGCTTTAGAGATGGGTGTCGTACCCGGAGCTAACTCAATTGCAAACTCTACTTCTCTATCTGGCGGCAAACCCGGTAAGTCATTGGGAAAGACATCCATAAGTTCCTCTACAACTGGAATACTCGAGGAATCTGGTGCTTCCGAGGTAGTAAGACTCAATGCCGCGAAACGAGCTAAGTCCTTCTTCTTCAACCCTTGGAAACGAAAAGAGGGCTCACTGATTGGTCTAAAGTTGACTACCTTCCCAAAACAGTCAACATGCCCATGGTATTTGGAAAGCCAATCCATGCCTAAAATGACGTCAAAGTCTTGGAACTCAAGGACAATCAGATCAACTGGCATCTCTCTCTGACCTACTCGAATATCACAAGCTCGATAGACCTTATTGGTGATGACCGAACTACCAATAGGAGTAGCAATTGACAATTCACGATCTAATAGACTTGGCTCAATCAAAAATTCTCGTGCAAAACTAGGTGTGACGAAGGAGTGAGTGGAACCAGTATCGATCAAAACATGAGCAAGGAAATCATTTATCAACAATGAGCCTGAATTAATACACAAAGCTAATTTGTCAAATCATGAATACATACATGCATCTTACATCATATCACATAACATTTAATATCACACACATAGCATCAGAACAATATTTTAATTGACTAAAACACAATTAAACGTACCCTGCACAACGTCGTCGGACGCCTGTGCATCCCGCTCCGAGGTAGCAAACACTCTACCCTGAGCTGGCTGGTGAGGCTGCTGAGGTCTAGGACCCTGTGGTGGCCTCTGCTGTCCAGGATGCCGAACTGGGGGCCTGACTCCCTGTGACTGAGTCGGCTGAAGCCCCTGCTGAAAGCGGAGTGGGCAATCTCGGATCCGGTGTGAAACATCTCCACAATGAAAACAGCCTCCCGTAATTGCCCTACACTCTCCTACTCTGTGCCTCTTTCCGCACTGGCGGCATACATCAAACAGCTGAAAGTCAGTAGTAGGCGGAGCCACCTGAGCTGCTCGTGGGGCTACTTGAGTCGGCCTCTGATAAGGGGTAGGCCTAGCAATCGGTATAGGACCCGACACCCTTGGCCTCTTGTCCTGAGGACCAAACCTACCTGCTTGCAACTTCTCCCTCTTCTTCAACAATTCTTCTGAATTCTTCTCAGCTATCAAAGCACGCTGATACACCTCCCTACATGTTTCGAGCTGAAGTATCGAAACCTTCTCCCGAATAAAATCCTTCAAACCTCGCTCAAACCTCTTTGCTTTCATTCTCTCCGTAGCAATCAAGTGAGGAGCGAACCTAGAAAGCTCTACAAACTTGGCCTCATACTCGGCCACTGACATCCTCCCTTGCTCTAAGGTAGAGAATTCAATCTCCTTCTGATCTCTCACAAACACCGGAAAGTATCTCTCGTAGAAGATGTCGAGGAACTCTCCCCAAGTCCACTTTTGTCCCGCTCGCACTTCATTCCTCTGCCTAGATGCGGCCCTCCACCAATGTTCAGCCTTGCCTTCCATGACGAAGGAGGCCCATTTCCCCCTCTGCTCATCGGTAGCCTCAAGCACGGTGAAAATCTTCTCTAGTTGTATGATCCATAACTCGGCAACTGAGGGATCCGTACTACCATAGAAGGCTGGAGGACTCATCCTCCTAAAAGCTTCCACTCCGTTATGACAAGGTGGGTGAACATCAACCTGCCTCTCTTGCCTAGCTTGACCAGCCGCTAGTAATGCAGTTTGCTGAGCCATAATTTCAGCCTGCCTCTCCATGGCTGCAGCAATAGCTTCCATGGCTCGACTCACATTGGCTTGGGAAGCACCATCTGGGGAATCCCCATCAGTCACACTGCCTCCTCCATTCCTATTATTTCTTCCACCCCTTCTCATGCTTACAATCCTGAGAAGAAGAAAGCAATCCATTTAGAACACACTCACATAAAATTCCTAAGTCTACGCTTAATCAAAACTCAATCCTCAACAATTTTAAAGTCCTGAACTTGATGTTGCTTTCCTAAGGTTGACATCTTCCTATACCCTATACTTAATACCTTAGCCTTAAGGGTTCTAATGTCTTGTGCTTTGATTGATATCCTCTGGTATCAGACCCGGAGTGACCTAAACTTAACTCCTACTAAGAGGATAACTTAGCCCAAGGGAACCTAATGCCTTGAGCTCTGATACCACCTCTGTAACGACCCCAAAATCCTACTAAGGCTAAAATAGGACTTTGGAATCGTCACATTCACTTAACCTGCTTAAAACCATGCATACAAGGCTAATACACGAGTCTCCAAAAATTAGAGTAATAAAATTCCGATATATAAACCGAATCCAACCTGCACAAGTCTAAGGTCTATATATACAACTCACAATGAACCAACAAGTCTGATACACAACTAATAAGAAGTCTACTGAGCAACATCCTCTAAAAGTCAAATACAAAACTCTCTCAATGAAAAGAAATGTAAACTAAGAGGTGTAGCCGCCCAAGTCTCCGGCTCCCTCCTCGGCAGGCTCACCTTCACCTCCTTCCTCAATGTATGTTTCCTCAACCCACGGCTCCACCATGTACTCCTGCCCTAAACCTGCCAAGACAAAGTCCGGCTGAGTACAAAGGTACTCGGTGTATATAAAATCCAACCAACAATAATGATATATCTGCACTTAGTCAGAAACATAACCAATAGCATAATAACATAATCAGAGGGCGGAAGAACGTGTGCGCATATACATCATATCATCACCTTGACTCGTGTACTTGTGAGAATCTTAGACTTAGAAAACCATACACTTATGAGGTACTTATGCTTACGAGACCACGTGCTTGTGAGATGCTTATGCTTATGCTTATGCACCTATTCAGATCATACAGTAATGAGACATGCCGTTCTTGGCGGATACGGACCATGCCTTATGCACTTATTCAAATCACACAGAAATGAGACATGCCGTTCTTGGCGGATACGGACCATGCCATGCTTATGCTTATTCAGAATGTCATACGTATGCCATGCTCATGCTTGTGGTCCACATGTGTGACTTGTGAGACTCTTATCTTAACATACACGTTCATATGTGCTTAAGTGTCGAAATTAACATTCGAGTTGGTAATTGCTTAGATTCAGATCTCCCACCATGGAAACTCCACTATACTGTCCCATACCAAATAGTTAGAGAATTCCCGGTTTGAGAGATGTTCCTCTAAGTTCTTACCTTCCCGACTATCAATTTCCATGCAAATAATTAGACATACTTAACAAACCATTCCTATATACATATCTTATCATAATTCATATCGCAATTCATAATCAATTTACCACTATTTCATAAGAGTATAATAGCATTTATCCTTTCAAGCATTTTCACAAACACCTTGTGTACGCATAATATGAATCCATTTCCCATCTATATTTTCAAGCATTCATCAAACCATAATTCATCCATACAATCAATTCACTATCCACATCCACATATTAATCCCATCCTCCATACATTTCCCATCCTCCATATATTCTATCCACATCCAATCCACATTTTCATCCACATTTCCATCAATAATTAGTTTACTTCATAGAAAATTTGGAGAAAATGCATTTAATCTCTATTCTATCATTTCTATCAAATTAATATTCACACAACATTAAAATAGAGTTGATTAGGATAGTATATCGACTTTAGGAATCCTTCCCTTGGATTCAAAACGCTCCCGAGACGATTTGGAGAAGCTTCCCAAACTTTTCTTGCAATCTCCTATCAATCTCCTCCTTCTCCAAGAAAACCCTCTCTCAAAACCCTTGGGTTTCTCCCCCTTTTTGCCAAATTAGGTTAGAACTAGGTCGAGTATTTTAATATTTCGAGTAGGACCCCCTATTTATAGCCTCAAGGTCTGAGAACAAAAATACCAAAAAGCCCTTACTAAAAATTCTGTAAAAATCATGAAAGACCGAGCGATCGGTGGTTATGACCGAGCGATCGGTGGTTAAGACCGAGCGATCGGTTGCCTACCGATCGATCGGTGTTTATGACCGGGCGATCGGTCAAAAACACACTCTCTGGAAAATTTCTCCATACAAAATTTTGGACCAGTCGATAGATACCGATCGATCGGTTTTGGACCGATCGATCGCTGGTTCTGACCGAGCGATCGGTTCCTGTAGGTTTTGACTCCCTTTACTGTTTTGGCTATAACGTTTTACTCGTTCATCGGATTTTGACGATTCAACTTGCGTTAGATTCGTCTTTCGAAAACGAACATTTTTGGCATTTTAGAATTTCCAATTTCCACTTAATTTATAAACTAAAATATCCCCCAAAATTGACTGATCTATAATTCCATTAGACAAAACTCACTATTGACTTGACTTAAACTCAAAATGAGGAAAAACACTAAACATAAACCTCGAAGAGGGTTCCAACACCTTTCTAATGGTTCAAGAATCACTCAATTCCCGTGAACGGTGCCAAAACTAGAGCTTCCTAAAGTTTAGGATGTGCTATGACATCCATCCGTTACAAGTTGATTAAGCCTAGTTTACACCACAATAATTAGGCATAAAAAAAACGATAAACATCAAACATCACAAGGATTAAAATACCCTTAACACAATGAAATAAAAACATGAAAACGATTCGGGTCTCTACACTTGACACTTGTGAAGTTTTGCGAGTACTATTCTAACGTGGATTTGACTTAACAATTTCAAAGTCGCAAAGGTGAATGTTATTCTAACCTTCATTGAATAAAATCAATTAGAATCTTATTCAGATCTTGGGATTCGATGTATGCCCCCCAAGAACTGTGTTTCTAAAATTAAAAAGAGGCATACTTTCATTGGTATCAGAGCCAGGGCTATGCTTCTCTTTGATTTTTGAGTTTAATCTAGATTTATATCAAGATTACCTTCCCTATGAATTTTGGTAGCCCTAATGAATCAATCTTCTAGATTCTTGATTATTGGATAATCATTATTAGGCTTAAGGGATCCCCCTCTAGTTATTGAGGGAGTAATCAAGCCCCTAGAAATTAGTGTGATACTAATTTCAGTTTTTGGATGATTTTAAAATCTCTCTTGATTCTATTAGGGATAGGTATATAGAGATATAAATTTGGTTAAAGCCCTTTAAGGATTAAGAGATCCTTTTTATATTAAATTAAATTGTTTAATTTATTCTTATAAGCCTCGGGCAAGTTTTCCCTTTGATATATACCACTTAGATACCCATTGATATTTTGGCTAGCATAAATAGATGAGATTTTATTTATTAAATGTTAATTAATAAATCTCATGGTGTTAGACACCCTTCCTTAAGTTTTCTTGGAGATTAAAGCTTATTTCGATTAAAATTGATTCATGGATTTTCGGATTTGTATTTGATTAGAAGAATCGATACAGTTTCGGTATTTCGGTCATAACTTTGTGACCGTAAGTCCGATTTAGGTCCGTCAGTACATCGTTTCGAAGCCGTCGAAAAGATCTACAACTTTCGTGAAGAAAGTTTTTCCAGAATCAATCATTTTGAGGGTCAAAACTTGAGTCGAAAATCTAAAACGGGAAAAGGAGTTTTCTAAATTAATTTTCCAAGAGGCTTTCAAATTTTTCCTAAATTCCATTATTTGATTTGAGAGCATGGGATGCTATTAAATCGTTTAATGGACTATCAATTAATTAAATAGTTTAATTATTTGATTCGAGAGCACGGGCTGAGATTTAATTAAATTGTTTAATTATTTGCTTTGAGTCCACGGGCTATCATTTAATTAAATGTTAATTATGATATCTTTTATGGTTCCCTAAAAAGTTTATGGGAATAATACCATAATTATTGTAGTTGATTTGGATCAATTACATGTCCTCAAAATTTTCGGCTACATAGTATTTATAAGTTTTTATTTGATTAATAGTTAATCAAGTAATTACATAAATGCCATTGGTTGAGATACAGGGTTTTATCTCAAGTAAATTTTAATTGATAGAGATCAATTATTTTATGGACATTTAATACTAATGTTTAGGGTATTATTTTATTTAATTGTTAAATCAAATAATCCCTAAAGCAGTTGGCCATTATGGAAAATTTTGAATTCACCTATTATTGATTTTGAATCAATATAAAGTGATATTAAAAATTAGCAATTTGCTGATTTTTATTTTGGTCTTTTAATAGTTATTAGATCAAAATAATATAGAATGGATTAGATCCCTAGCCTAGCCGAATTTAATATGGTGTTTTCTATTTGTTTATCAATTGAGGAATGTGAGGATGAATTTTAAGGTTAGATTAAATTTTAGAGAAATTGTTTCTCTTAATGATTTTCTAAGCATTAAAGGAAAATTGTTTTCTTTTAATGATGATCTAAAAACCCTAAGAATTCATTCTTGTCATGCTTGCTTTCTTTGCTCTAGGGTTTTTCTATTAAATGTTAATAGAGACCTTAACCATATGAGAAAGAGTTTCCCTAAGGTTAACAAAACCCTTGTTGAGGTTATAGACTTTCTAAGTAATTTTCCATGCCATGTTATTATTCATAGTTGATGAATTGTTAATAAATATTCTTATTGAATGGTGGATGGGTTCCTGATCATGCCTTCTTCTTCTCTCTCTATTCTCTTCTCTTTCTTTTTATGAGTTATACTCCCCTTGAGCACCCTATTTTGGGTGGTTTCTCAAGGTTTCTTATTTTGAATATGATGTAATCTTAGTATTAGGAGTTGCTGATTTTTCTATGGAGAAATCGAATTGAAGATAGAAGATAATGATAATCGCATGAAGAATAAATCTTAGAAGGTGTTCTACAAGAGTAGTTGTAGGATTTCTAAGATAGCATGATCATGTTGACCCATTGTGTGGCAATATTATGTATTTCATGTGATGATTTATTATAGCTTTTAGTTGTTTAGAAAAGTCCATAACCCTTGTGATAATGTGATTATCGTTTTTGTGCAAATTTTGGATAATTGGATCAAACCTCACAATATGTGTTTTTTTGAAACATAAAAGATTTCTGTTTAAATAAAACACATTATTATAGCCCTTTTGGACATGATTCATGTAGTCCATGTTGAAATTTTTACGTGAAATATGTTACTTGCATGATTATGAGATAATTATGTCTTAATTGGCATAGATGTGAGCTAACAATATTCACGATTATGGGAAGTGCTTGAGTGACACTTATAGACCCTAGTAGAGGTCTTAGAGAGTTGTTTAAAGACTTCCATAATTTCTTTTAAACTTAGGGTTGGTGAACCCTAATGTGCTAAGAATAATTCGTAGAGAATTAAAGGGTAATATAGTCCATTTTGACTTATGGGCTTTAGTGATGCACATGGACACTTTATAATTGTTATTCTGGGCCCATGGTGCTTGGTATGACCAATGGTCCATCATATGGATGAATGAACCATCTAAAGCCCACTGATGTTAAAAATGACCTTTGTACCCTTGGATTAGATCCATTAAGATTTCTAGGGCTAGTGGGAGTTCATTGAAATTAGTTTGATCTAATTAAAACGAAATTTGATTTATTATCATGTGATGATATTTGTATATTATTTAATGCATGTGATACAATGATAAATATTATGAATGCTTTTGATATGCATTAGATGTATAATTTATTCATGATATTCTGTTTTCCCTCAAGAAAAATATTAAGTGAATTAAATGGGCTAATCTATCATACGGGATAATGTTGCCCTATGACCTTCCATTATCAATAAGACTAGGAATTAATTAGCCTGAGTCTTGTCTCTCTGACAGGAATCGGACATAATTCAGTCTAAATTAAACTCCTAGTGTTTTATTTCTATAGTAGATAGGAATGTGTATGGCCTGATAGGGAGTGTCAACTAGCATGGGGGCATATTCCTACTTGATCATATGACAACCGAGAATAATGGGTTTCACTTAACCAAGGAACATGACGGTTGACACAGTAACAGTCATGTTGTCCTTGGAGGTCACAAGAAAATTGGGAATCACTGATTAACATAAGGAGTTATGCATGAGATGTTCAGTGATGGATAGTTACTATCCACCTTGTAGTACATGTGTGGTACTATACTAGCATGGAAGATTGCATGTGTATTATAAGGCACCCAATGCTCATCAGAAATATGAAGTAGCATATTTCCTAATTTTATAGATTGAGGGGTCTATGAAATTTGACTAAATGATGAGCAATATCATCAAAGATCGAAAGCCCTGATTTAATGATATTATAATGTGTGAAATATTATGATGTATGTTTTATTTTCATGTCATTCTATAACCACCTTACCAAGACTTTAATGAGAATCTCTTGACCAATTCAAAGTGTTTGGAATGGAAAAGGAATCTCAAGTTTGTGCTTACTATCTAAAGAATTGCCCAAGTTCTCACTACTGATGTTAAATCTCATATGAGATGTTTACAGAATACAATAGGGCTGCTAGGCAGCTTACTATATAAAAGGACAAGTGGACACCAAGTTGACTAGGGAAACCCAGTCACAAAGAATATGATAGAGATCATTGGATTCATAAATCTTAATTCTTGGTGCTGAGATAAATTGAGATAAATTTATGGGATTAGAGGATATGATCTTCGACAAACTCCCGCAGTCCTTTAATATGGTTATATTGAACAAGTAGGAAGTCAGATTGTCTGAAATCCTACATGTTGCATATGGTTAAGAACCTTTGAAGAGTTCAATGCTACTTGTAAAGATGTTCAAAAGAATTGGATTTTCAAAATCCCGAGCATTTATGCAAAGGAAAGAAATCCAAGATTTTCCATTGGAAAGGTATTCTAGTAGTATGGACAAAGGCTCTTCTGAGAAGAAAGGAAAGTATAAGGATTGTGCTTCATAGTGAAGCAATTGGTCATTGGATACAAGACAAACCTTTGGAAGGATTGTCCATTTTGTATACTCATCAAGTCCAACTTAATTGTTGGAACCTCCAGCTCCTAATGCTTGGTATGATCTTGCATAAGTGCAATAATTGCATGTTTGTTAAGGAGAAGGAGATATCTGAGTGGATAAACTTCTACTTGGGAATGGGACAAAAGTTTGATGATCGTAACCATATGAATCTTCCATTAAGAGGTAGCTAACTTTATTTCACATTCTTTGAAAAGTTCAAGGAATTCCGCATTGAAATAAATAAACAGCTAGGTAAGTCTTCCATGATTGAGAGGAGTACCTCTTAATAGAAATTTCATAATTTACTCTCATTACATCTGTCTCAGATAATTCTCATAACAAACCATAGCATGATGGTGTTGTTAAATCGAATTATATTGGATATGATTTGATAGAAGATGAGCTTGGGATTCCCATTAGAGATACTTAATCTCTATTCCTGGATAACAAAAGATATTTGTAAACAGAAATACAAGTTTCCTAGTAGAGAAACTGAATCTAGAATTGTTCTAGAAGCGGAAGCCCAATAGACCAATAACTATGAGAATTGATAGAGATCAACTCTCTACTCTCACTATACCTAAATAGTACACTAGAACCCACAGGTCCCAGAATCTGTAGATGGACTAACTTTTATTTTGATGAAGTAATCAAACTGTTTGATTTTCATCTAAGAATAAAAGTATCATTTGTGTGCAAATTGGTTAGTGGGAGCATAATTACTTTCCTGGCTCTATGCAGAGATAATATTCTTTTCATTGTGAATGAAATACCAATATTATTCTTCTCTTAGATTTGATCTAGCAATTATGCAATGAAGGACAAAAACTTTGACATCATGTTTTCTTAGTCCTAAATGGTTTAGAGACAAAAGGAAAATGATATTGTTATTCTCCCAATAACAATCATGTTATTGTGCAAGTAAGATTCCAAGAAAAGAGTTTCTACCTTTATGGGATGGAATCTGTTTCTCTTAGATATATGATATCATGAGAAAATATACTTGTACTAGATCGGATATTCATCACATGTTGATGTGATAAGATATTGATCAGATTAGTCCGGAGCATTGCACAATGGTAAAGCACAAGCAAGTTAACTTCTGAAAATGACTGTTGGACAGTATCATTTTTCTTTAGTCTTTTAAGACTATGGTTATTGATAATAAATTTGCAAGAGTTGCAAGTGTTATTGCATCACTACAATAGTTGTGGTAAAGCAGACATGACAGACCCATACATATTAAGTTATGTCTCAATTGGTGTTTGAGAAACATCACTGAGAAGATGAGCATTACATCTAATTGGCTTAGAGTGCAAGTGAGAGATTGTTGGACATATATGCCCTCGAAAGCCAATAAGAGACTTTTCTATGTTGATTAGACAAACATCATATTCACACAACCAACTATAAAGGGTATTTATATTAATTACTGTCTCATATGATGATGACATAAAGTTCCATAGGTAACATTGTAGGAAAATCATGCAAAGGTTGCAAGGAGATATGATTTTCCGGTTCCTTGTAAACCTAATATTGTTCGAAGCCTCTAGAGTACTGGTTGGGCGCCGTACTTCATCATGGCTTGCACATGTGTAGTTCTATGAGATAGTGTGATGAATCTCATTCATAGAGAGTGGTGACTCTTGACTAACATGTGAGTATATGTAGCAAGTACATAATACTGAACGGGGTCACTAGTGGATACCCTATGGAATACACTGTCAGATTGTATTAGGGTTATCCATTTGACAAATTGTCCTTAGACCTGAGAGGTTAACATTTTCTCAGACATTTGTCTATATGGCTTTGATGTGCCAATCGGCAATGTCCAATACACAGGACTAACTCCGGGTACGTTGGGTCATGTACACTATGTTTGGAGAAGTGTGTAAACACTCAATAAGGAATCCACAACTCCTTAATTGGAGATAATGATATCAAGGTGATACGTGTTGAACTGAACTGTTAAATCCAGTACTGGTGCTTTTCGGTAAAATGGTCTTTATCGAAATTGATATTTTTAATATGGAAAAGTATATATAAATATATATGTCAGTTCTTTTGTAATGTTTCTTCAAAAGTGTTTTGGAGGTTCAGTTCAATGAAAAGTAATCATGAGAAAGAGTTCTATTCATAAGCTAGGGACTAAGACAGTGGAATTGTTCCAATCCCGGAAGCTTACATGTGATATCGGAATGTGGAAGGATTTATTTGTAAATATATTGTGAGATGGTACTTACAAGCAATTCTCTAATTTCTGGAGGTTAATCACATTGTGTTAATGGACATTAATTGTGATTGGTGAAAGTCCAGGGACTTAGATAACATTCTATGATCCTAATGGAGTTTTAGGAAAGGTGTTTCCTAGTAACAATGCTTCAACCAAAAAGGTGAAGTACTTGGTCCCACAACCGGAAATAGGAGATCCCTTTAGATCCCACACACAAGGACCTTCTTAAAGTATTTAATTTAATTTATAATTAAATTAATTAATTTCGCTAAGTAATCACTATATGGTATAGTGAAGCTCTAAAAGGTGGAATCACATTAGATGTGAAAAACCAAATGGGTAGGACCCATTGGGAATTATTATAAAAGAATAATTCAAGTGACCAAGAGGGTTTTGGAAACCCTTTAGGCGTGTAGGATGGGACCCACCTAGGGTGGGACGCCCACTTTAAGGAGGAATAATAATTGTTATTATTTTAATTAGTTTCTAATTAATTAACATCTTATTGGATAAGGTTAGTTAGTTAGTTAGTTAATTAGTTACTAATTAAAGATTCCCTAATTGTTAGGGATTCCATTAGTTAGTTACTAATTCAAGATTCCTTATTGGATAAGGATAAGATTAGTTACTAATGGATAAGGTTGGTTTCTTTTAAGATTAATCCTAATTGGATTAGGAGAATAATCAATAAAGGAAACTAATGAGGAATCCTAATTGGATTAGGATAAGGTTAATGAATTATAATTGGATTACAATTCAAGCAACCAAGAGAGAACTTATATAAAGGATTGGATGCCCAGCCCTTTAATATACATAATTCTCCAGAATTTTTTCTTCTCTCCCTCTCCTAAAAAACCTCACACCCTCCCCTCTCTCTCCTTGAGGTGTACGGTCACACCCATCTCTCTCTTCTTTTGTCTTCTTGATTGGATCTTGAGGAAAAGCAAGAATTCATCTTGTTCATCAAGAAAGGTTCTTGATCAATAAAGATTGGATCTTTATTCAAGATTCCTAGAGCTGGAAATTTGGAAGGGCCATTAGCTTCCATTAGAGAAAGCTTTAAAGGAAAAAGAAGGTTCGTGTGAATCGACAGGAGACTTGACACTTGTGAAGTTTTGCAAGTACTATTCTAACGTAGATTTGACTTAACAATTTCAAAGTCGCAAAGGTGAATGTTATTCTAACCTTCATTGAATAAAATCAATTAGAATCTTAGTCAGATCTTGGGATTCGATGTATGCCCCCCAAGAACTGTGTTTCTAAAATTAAAAAGAGGCATACTTTCATCCTATTCCCGAGTGGAAATGGGAGAACATCTCCATGGACTTCATTATTGGCTTACCAAAACGGCAAGGGGTTCAGATGCGATTTGGGTTGTAGTAGACCATCTGACAAAGTCTGCGCATTTCCTACCCTATCGAACTACTTTAAACTCTAGTCAGTTGGCCGCACTATATATCAAGGAAGTGGTTAGGTTGCATGGGGTGCTAGTCAGTATTGTGTCGGATCGGGATCCGAGATTCACATCCAGGTTTTGGAATAGTTTTTAGGAGGCTATGGGTTCCCGACTCAATTTCAGCACTGCTTTTCATCCACAGACGGATGGAAAAACCGAGAGAGTAAACCAAGTTATCGAAGACATGCTTCGGGCATGTATGTTGGATTTCAGAGGCAGCTAGGAAAAGCAACTGCCTTTGGTTAAATTCGCCTACAATAATATCTACCAGGCGAGCATCCAAATGGCTCTATTTGAGGCCTTGTATGGGCAAAGCGGCAGGTCTCCTCTCTACTGGGATAAGGTAGGAGAGAGAAAAGTACTTGGTCTGGAGTTGATCGAGCAAACTGCAAGTATAGTTAAGATCATCCGAGATCGGTTGAAAGCCGCTCAAGACCGTCAGAAGAGTTATACGGACTCGCGCTGCCGGGACTTGGAATTCCAGGTTGGGGATCAAGTCTTTGTGAAAGTGTCCCCTAGCAAAGAGATTATAAGATTCGGCAAAAGAGGCAAGCTTAGTCCTCGGTATATTGGGCCATTTGAGATTATCACGCGGGTTGGTGAAGTTTCTTACAGAGTAGCTCTTTCACCTCACATGGCCGCGGTTCACAACGTTTTCCACGTGTCTATGCTTCGGAAGTACATTGCGGACCCTTCGCATGTCATAGAGTTGGAACCATTGGAAATTCGAGAGGATCTCACCTTGGTTGAGAAGCCGGTTCACATATTGGATCAGAGAGATCAAGTCCTTCGCAACAAAACTATCCCATTGATTCTCGTACAATGGCAACATCATGCTAGAGAAGAAGCCACATGGGAGCGTGAAGCCGAAGTTAAAGCGAAGCATCCCGATTTGTTTGAATAGGCGTGTGTATATACCTTATAAATTTATTTTGGTTTTGTGATGCATGTACCGTCCAAATTTTTTGGTTTTGTGATGCATGTACCGTCCAAATTTCGAGGATGAAATTTTTATAAGGGGGGTGACCCTGGAACTTTTTATATATGTCTTGGTATGTGTGCCAAGGCATGATGCCTATGTAACCTCAAATTCATGAAATGAGAATTTGAAACTTTGATAAATCTTGTCAAGAACCCTATAATTAATTAAATAAATTATTTAATAATATCTATAAGCTTTAAGGAGACCCTAGTCATGTTTAGGAAATGTCAAAAGGGAACTAGGATCAGTCCAAGTAGTGAAATGGGTGAAAAAAAGGGACTAAGTGTCAAATCCTGCAGTCAACCGATCGCTCGGTCACTAGAGGGATCAATCGGTCAAAACCGATCGATCGGTCCATTTCAGCGATCGATCAGTCCATAACCGATCGATCGGTAGCTATCGACTAGTCAAAAATTTGTATGGGGAAATTTTCTAGAGAGTGCGTTTTTGACCGATCGCTCGGCCAAAACACCGATCGCTCGGTTAGGCACCGATCACTCATTCTTAACCACCGGTCGCTCGGTCTCCGCGTTCTTTGCAGAATTTCAGTAAGGGTGTTTTCGTCTTTTGGGCGGTTCACTCTTACCTTAAGAGGTTTGCCCGAGCCTTTAGGGCTCATTCTCAACACTTAGAGTATTTTGGAGATAGAGAGAGTTCCTAACCTAGGGTTTTGCATTTGGAAAGAAATCAAAGGGTTTGAAGACCTTAGATCGCTACAAGCTCGGATTGCTTCAAGTTCAAGGCTCAAGCACTCATGGAGAGCATTCTCCAAGCTAGGGCAGCAACTCACACACGTTTTAGAGGAGAGTTTCTTCCCTCATTTGTCAAGGTCGGTACCATATGCTACCCTCCTAGTTATAGTTCCTCATTTCCTTTAATTTTTCTTTAGTTTTCCTTCATCTATACATGTGCTATGAGTTGGGATGTGGAGATGTTGTGAATGGAGATGGAATGGGTGATTGGATGCCGTGTGTATGGTTGTGATAAATGAAATGGGGAAGGGCATTGTACCAATAATAAACATACGATTATGTTGTGAATATAAATCCTCCTAGAAAGCATGATTTAGGTTTAAATAAATAATGAACACACCCTATGTTTGATGAAATGCCAAGGTGAATGAAATGAATGATAAATAAGAAAATCCATGCTTAAATACTTATGAAATTGTTAGGGTTTATGATAGTGTGTTTCTTATTTTCCTTAAATTGCATACATTATTCCTTGTTAAATTAATGATGTGCTATGTATTGTTGAAATCCCCAAAATGTCATATTTAATTTCAAATGGAAGTACGTACACGATTCTACGAGCACGGCATGCATGACATGGTTTATCGTTATTTCCAAGAATAAGGTTTAGAGGTGGGACATATCCTACGATATGTTTTACCTCACTTTTCACAAGCAAACAAGGACAAACATCCCACGAGGGGTCTCCCCTCATTCACAAGTGCATAGCATAAAGAAGGGTCTCCCTTCCATCTCAAGTGCATTGCATAAAGAAGGGTCTCCCTTCCCTCTCAAGTGCATCTCACAAGGACATCTCACAAGTTACATGATCACAAGCAAGCTCGCATGACACTCATGGCATGGCATGACACGCATGAATACTAGTTACGAAGGACTATGAACGGCAACTAGGCATACCCATCCAGCATATAGGATACTAGTTGCGACGGATTATGAACGACAACTAGGCAGACCCATCCAGCATATAGGATACTAGTTGCGACGGACTATGAACGGCAACAAGGCATATGAACATGTTTAAATTCCGAGCAAGCATGCATGACATGCATGATACGACAAGACAAGATAAACATGACAAGTTTTCAAACACGAAAAGGGTATTTTGAGTCAAGTCAAGTGCACAATGTTTTCAAGGGTTTTATTGGCTTTTACGAAGTGCAAGCATGACTATAAACTGCTTTACTTTCCTGTTATGATGTAAAATGCTTCCTGCTTTATATATTGCTACTGTTATGCTATGACTGTTGGTTAGTATTTGGTACCCGCTGAGTATTCCATGCTCAGCCGTACTTCTTATGTTGGCAGGTGATAGTGGGGCGGCTGCTCCTTTCGACATCTATGCTCCTAGCCCTTGGGTAGAAGAAGAGTACGTTGAGGAACCTGTGGAGGAACCTCCGGTTGAGGGTTACTATTAGGTAGTGGTAGATTCTGAGTAAATAGTTGTGGGTGAGCTGAGAGTTATATTTGTGTATTTTGGCGGGCTTGTCTGCACTTTCTTTTGGTGATTCCTTTTTGTGTTAAACTTGGATTCATGTATATATATACATAGAGGTTGTTAGTCTTCCGCTGTTCTATGTTAGAGTATGTTCCCGCTATGATGTCCTCTATTGTATATGCTTTGTGGGTTTTGCAGGTTAGGTTTCAAGCAAGTCATGTAAGGCATGAATTAGTCGTCCAAAGTTCACTCTAACTCTTAGGGTAGGTTTTGGGTCGCGACAGCATTGGTTGCCAAAAACCATTTTTAGAAAGTCGGTGCAAATCTGACAGTAAAGTTTCTACCGCTATTCACTGTTTTAGGCCAAAACTCATATGATGCCAATTATTCTGCTAAATCATTTTTACCTATATTTCAAGCAGCGACAGAAATTCTACCGCCAGCATAAACGTTCTAGATTTGATCAAATTTGGATCATCTCCTTCAGCAATCCCTAATCTAGACTTTGTGAGCACGGGTTTTTGCTAACCCTGATTTCTTTCACGAGAGGTTGATTAAGTGTTAGAGTCGCCACCTATTCATTCAAAAGTGATAAGTCTCCCGTATTTGGATAAGGTCTTGGTCTGCGATTCGAGATCAGGATAAGAGGTTCGGTTAAGTCCGGGGAAGGGATTAGGCACCCCGACACTTCCACTTTTCAGTGGTTCCCTACTTGCTAGGTTTAAGCCAAATTAAAGTCCAATTTTGATCAAATGTCTTAATGTTTAATGTAATGCTAATCTAAGAAGGAGAAAATCCTATACTAGGGTTGAACCTGGGTTGGGTTGCCTACGTACTCACATTGGGGTAAGATCAGACCGAGCGTAATTCTGGCACATGAACCCGTGCCAAGGCTAGGGGTGTGTGTGTGTGCACCAAGGGTGGCTAATGGACCTAGTCCGGTAGACTAGGGTTTGGTTGATCGGGGATGGTCAAAGTGCATGGTTTGGGTATGGGCCCGGAGGCCAAGGGTGAGGGCTAAGGTCACCTAACGACTAAGTTTTAATCTTATGGAAACTAACCTAAGGTTCACTAAGCTAAAGCTAACCTAGAAAGTTAACCGAAGAAGTATTTAGGCTAAGACTAATTTAAGAAGTTAATCAAAACCGAACCTAAAAACAAAGTTAACCGAAAGCATACTTAGTCTATGTCTATGTTAACTAACCTAAAAACAAACACCAAAAACAGATTTAGCATAGGTTAACATTAATCTAAAAAACTAACTTAGAACGGCTTTTTAAGTAGTTTGCGACTAATTTAGGGACTATCCTAACAATCTCATTAGAGCCGGATTAATTAAAGACTAATAAATAGTTGTAATCTAAGTTAAAATTAAACTAAAACTAGTCAAAGCAGTAGTCTAACTAACCAAAAAAAGATTTGTTTCTAAGTTAAAACTAACCAAATGCTAACTTATAACTAATCTAAAAGCTAACCTATAAAGCAGATTTAATGCTTACATGTCTAAAGGAGTTAAAACTAACTACAATTAAATTTATCCTAAATTAGAAAACTAGTCTACAAACTAACCAATAAATCAGATTTAATGCTAACATGTCTAAAGGATTTAACACTAATCTATAACTTAACCAAAACCAGACTCGTCCTAAGTGAGAAAACTAGTATAAAAACTAACCAAAAAACAGATTTAATGCTAACATGTCGAGAGGATTTAACACTAGTCTATAAACTAACCAAAACCAGATTTGTCCTTAAGTGAGAAAACTAATCTAAAAAACTAACCAAGAAAACACATTTAATGTTATCATGCCTAAGAGGATTTAACACTAATCTGTTTAAATATTCTAATACTAGTCAGGTTCTAAACTAACAAATTAACTTTAGACTATTCAAAAAGGTAAAATAAATGAAGAGAAAGATTTACCTGTAACTATCGCAAAGGGGAAAGGGAGAGAGATGTGTGGCTGGAAGAAGATGGGGGTGTTGGTTGTTGGAGCTTCTGGGGCCGCTACTATGGTGACTCAATGCTGTTGGGGATGATAATAGAGGCACTTTGGGGCTGTTATTAAGCACAAACAGGTGGCCTCTTTTGCTCCTACTAGTTATGGGGGCAGCTACTGTTGCCGTGGTGCCATGACTCGCCGGAGGCTGCTGCGATGATGAAGAAAAAGAGCCATGCACCGGGTCTGTTGCTGGGTTTTAGAAAGAGGGAGTGCTGGGGTGTTTGGATATTAACATGGAGGTGCCAAGGAGCTGTTCTGGGCATGAACGGGTGTTCTGGGTTGGTTGTGAACGGTGGCTGTTTTCGAGGAGTGCTCTGGGACTGTTATAGGGGTCGTTTTAGGGACTGAGCAGAGGCTGCAGTCAGGTGGTGTTTTGGTCGTGGCTACTGTTGGCTTGGTTAGTGAGGAAAGACAGATATAGAGAGTGGCCTTTTGGACTTTGCATGCAAGGATCCCTTTCATAGATCTTAGGTGAGGGATGAAGAGGACAGACCTTGTGAAAATGAGAGGAAATGTGAGAGAGAGATCTGGATGAGGTGGAGGTGTGAGACCAAGAGAGAGAGAGAGAGAGAGAGAGAGAGAGAGAATCAACCTAAGGCTAAGAGTGGTGGTTCGGTGGACTCCCTTGCAGAAATTTTTGGGATGAACCTTGTCTTCTCCAATGCTTAGAATTGGGTTATTTTATAGAGAAGAAGATTAACGGGCCATGGTAGATTGGTAAATAGGGAAGGGTTAGGTAGGATGAAAAGAAGTAATTGGGTGGTCAATGGTGGTTGGCAGAGGCAGCCTGCGCAGCTGAGTTTTAACAATAGAAGAGGGACTGGCCACACTGAGGTTATTTGGGTACTCTGGCCTTTTCCACAAATGGAACTTGGGTCTTGAGGTATGGTCCATGGACCGTGGGCTTGGATGATGGGCTTGGGCTTTAGCAAGGCTTTAAGCTATACTAGGTTGGGGCTTTGGGTCTTGAGTTCTAGGATTGGGCCAAGTTTGGGCCTCGGGTTAAGCCTAGGGTTAGACCACGGTTTGACTGGGGTTTGACCTATGGTTAGATTAGGGTTTGACCTAAGGTAACCATGATTAAATTTCTTAACCATGGTTTAAAAATAGGGGGTGTAAAAATTGGGTGCTAACAAACATCACATCGGTTATTGTTGGGTTCATTTCCTTAAGTACTCCTACCTCACCCCTCTGTATTTGAGGGGTGTGTATGGTTAAAGGATTGAGTTGAGATGGAAGGCTGTGTGTGTGGTTAGTATATTTTCAAAAAAAAAATTTCCCCTATTTTAGATTCAAATGCATTCATATATACCTCTCTTTGGGTCGGAATTAAGGGTCACATTTTTGGGCAATCAAGGTGAAGTGCTCTAGGCTTTATAAAATATTTTGTTACTTATTTGTGGTCATCAGAGGGATTCCTCTCTTCTCCCCTCACCTCCATTATCTTTTTCAATTGAACTCAACATTGTTATTTGGCCATGCATCAACAACCCTGATGAGGTAGGATATGGCCACCTAACCCTTATTTTATTCTTTTCTTTATTATTTTAATTATTTTTTGACATTAAATGGGAGATATATATACATGAAAAGTAAGGGCTATTGGCTGGTAGAAGCATGAGTAGATCTGTTTTGAAGTGTTTTACATTTGTTTCTGTTTTGAATGTCATGCTAGGTTATGATAATTAGACTTAGGTTAACTAATTTAATCTATGGTCAAATTATTGTCTAAATTTATTATTTGATTCTCAGATCTTGTGGTGGTCTTATTAGTAGTAGAACATATAGAATGTTTTAAAATTTGTTTGAAGCATTAATGTTCTTTATAATGAGATCAGTTTAGAATCTCTAAAGGTTTTATTAGGGAATTTATTTCGTCAGAGAATGGTAAGCTTATAAAAGCAGAACCATTCTTCTTCTCTTACACATTCTTCTTCTCTTACACAACAAATTTATAGTCTTTATGCGATGTGTGATCGATTAAAAGAAGTTTTCCAATTTCTCCTTTGGGCAATATCATCTTTGTACGAGTTTGAAGCCCTTGTTACTTCCGTGTTTACGCTTAACAAGGCAAAGCTGTTGAATCCTGAAGATCGGGCACTGTACACCCAACTGCACTATGGAATTACCCAATGGGGGCGAAATCGATTTCAAGGACAGTGATTTCAATCATGGATCAGTTTCTCGTCTGTATTACTGTGATTGTTTGTTTTGCAGATATTGATTTGTGGCTTGCGGTTTCTTTATATGGTTAGATTTCCTATATAAGGTCAGATCTAGAAAATTTCACAGCGCATACAAGGTTTAGTTATTGACAGAAAAAATTAAGAATCAATTTTACTACTGCTTATGCATTTGGTGATTGAGAAAATTTGAGATTACAGAATTTTATTTAGCATCTGTATTGTTGCTCGAGTTGTAGTACACATAGAATATTATTATTTTAAAACAAGTCCAAATATATCAAAAGGAAATGATTTATTTTTGAATGTATTTTCTCTTCTGTTTGCCCACCAAGGATAATCTTTTCTCCCCTCTAACTCTCTTTATTTCAAATCCCTCTCTTGGATTCACTTAAAAGAACAAACACTGTGAGGTGGAGGGTTGTTTGGTTGTAACTACAACTCTATCCTAGATAGAATGCCACCAGCACGAGTACAAACCATGGTTTTTTGGGCACCACATATATCCACACAAAGACAATAAAACAAGGGCGATTCACCTAAAAGGTCGTGCTTTGCATTTCTATTACCTAAAAGGGCATGCTTTTAACATATTTATCAAAAAAGGCATACTTTGTATTTTTATTACCTAATAGGGTATGCTTTTGACATATTAATCCCTTAGTTACGCATATAAAACCCAAACACGGATAAGGGTAATATTGGAGTACATACCCTATTTGGTAAAACTTTTCAAATCATATCCTTTTAGGTGATATTTTTGATTTAGGGTGACTAATCGGTACTTATCTCATAAAACAAATAAAAGTGCTGGTTGGATAATCCAGAATCCCTTCAAGATGGATATAGATAGGTCTTGTGGTGAAGCAATTCTATTCAAAATTCAGTTATCACTGCAATCAGATACCCAATCAAGGTATGTTATCCCAATCGCCTTTTATCCTGTAATACAGAGGCAGATTTCATGGACTTCTAGTACAGATGATGGCGAATTCCCATTAGCCCATGATGTCATAATTCATTCCTTTGGGAGAAATCCTAACCATCTGATTGAAAACTTTCATATGAAAAGAAAAAATAACACCAGAAGATACATCAAATTTCAATTTTCATCTGTGACCCGGTGCTTGCAATTCAGTATGGATTAGGGAGAGCAACATTTTCAAATAACAAATAACAAGAAAACCGAGCACAATCGCCATTGACCTTGACATGTATATTCACCTTTATACTGCCATTGTTTCAACATCACAGCAGTTGTACATTAAAATCACAACAATGAAACCAATGTTTAGAAAGCAAAATGCCTTCAACAAAAAGAGAAACAGAAGGATTACGATAAACCCCAACTGAATTATACATATTTTTCAGAAAATGCACTCATATCTTCGCAAATGATTAAATTACCGTTTTATCACTATCTGCTCTGCTTCCTGTCATGGGAGCATGAAGGTTGTAGTATATAAAAAAGTGAGAACCAGTTTAGAAGTAGTTGTAACTATATCAAAATTTTTGTAAGCTATACCCAGACTCAAAAAAAAAAAAAAATAGCTCACTGGTTGGAGGAAATTTAAGGAGAGAAGAAAATAGCTGCGGATAGTTAACATCAAACTATGATAAAAGTACCATACCGTTAATCTTTTTAACATCCAGCGGCTTTCAAGAATTTGTCATAAGGGCTCAAAGACGGTAGCTTGAAAGACTGTTGTTTGTACACTTGAACAGAGGAGCTGATCTCGTCTTCGAACTTGCTCCTTATCTATCTGTTTTAGATCCCCCTCGAGAAACTCAAGTGTCTGACAGAAAAGTCCACCAAAAAGAATTGGAACATTGTGATCCCAAAATAATTTGCACATGAGGCATGTCATAATGTAAGACTAAAATTGATATTTAAATGCATACAGTAACATTGGCGGCTAGGTCAATAACGAAGTGATGCAGAAAACTAAGTATGGGATGTGTAAGCATTGCTATGGTAAGAATAAACTTTTATTCAAAAATAAAGGGTGCCGCTATGAGCACACCATTATTTACTGACTGGACACCATTTAAAAAAATAACTTTCATTTTTTTTATAATTTATATTTCTATGTGCACCTACACCCCAAATCCCTAAATCCTTACTAAAAACTCTGCTAACAAACAGTCTTCTTATTTTATAGAAGTAATCTTCTCAATGTCTTCTCCCTTTATATCCCTTCTTGTCTCCTTCTATATGTTGTCTCCTTCTATATGTTTTGTGCTTATTTTTTATATTGATAAATCCTACAGAAACAGTTGTTTCATGGTGGTCGCAGGGCTACCAAGGTACTCTTTCAATAAAATTGGACACGTGGCGACTTATATAGGTGAACCCTAAGGGTGAGTGAATTTAACCATAGTTAATGGGTGTTAAAATTGACACTTGGTAGCTTATATAGCCCCTTTAACTATGGTTAAGCTCAATCTACCTAAGGTTAGTATATTTCCTATATTTTTTTTCTTCTAAAAACCAAGGTTATATGAAAGAACTCTAGAGGCGAGTGAATCTTAACCACTATTAGTGAGAGTTAAAAAGGGACACATAGGAGGATATAGAGGCGCACACGGGAAAAAATATTTCCCTTGAAATGGTGTATGAGTAAAAGATTTATAGGTATTGTTTTTACTCTTGGTGTGCTTGTAGAATTTGTTATATTTTAATGGTGCCCAGTTAGTAAGTAATATAAATGGTGTCCAGTCAGTAAATAGTGGTGTCCTCGTAGCGCCACCCAAAATAAAAAGGAGATATAGCAAAAAGGAGAAAAATGCTTGATAATTTATTTATTTTTTGAAAAAGAAGATGAAAAGAAAGAGGTTTTAGGCCCGGTAGGCTAGGGCGGAGTTTGACCGAGGTTAGGGTTGCTAACCGGGGTTAAGGTCAAACTAACTATGGTTAGGGTTGCTAACCAAAGTCAAGGTAGGTGAATGGTCAAGCCCGGTAGGCTGAGATCAAGCCTAGTAGGCCAAGGGGTGAGTCCGGTAGACTGGATTTTGACCCGGTAGGTCAAAATCAGATTAAGCGCAATTAGGCTACTAACCAGGGTTAAGGTTGGTTTCACCGTGGTTAGGATTGCTAACCAGGGTTAGAAATTGGCTAAGCCTAGTTTTATGGACCACAAGATTTTTCAGAGATTTTTCCAGGTTTTTATTAGGATTAAGGACTACTTAACCATAGTTAAATATTAACCGAAGATGGGTTTAACCATGTTAAGGGTCCTAACCAAGGTTAAAATGGTTAAAATGGTCACAGAAGACCATTCTAGAATCCTTGGAATTTTTCTGATTTTTGTATTATTTTTCCAAGATTTGTAGGGTTAAGGGATGCTTAACCATGGTTAAAAGTTAATCGATGGTGCATTTAACCATAGTTAAAGGTATGGTTAATTCAAAAATGGGTCCATGAGGATAAGCAGGGCTTAGAGTGACCTCCTAGCAGGTCTGGGCCCTTGCAAACAGGCCAAAATTAAAAACTAAATAATGGCGGTAATAGGATTACCGCCATTAAAGCTGTGTTTTAACCATGGTTTGCGCACTGATAACTCGGGTTAGGAGCTAACCCAGAGTGTTCTGAAAGCATGGGTTGAAGAGGGGACTCCAAGGAAGAGAATGAGCCAGGGTGCGCCCTAGGGGTGGCCTGGAGTGGGCCCCACAGAGTGCCACAGGTACTATACATGGAATCACAAAATGGCAGTAGATGATCTACCACCATTGCCAAATCAAGTAAAAAAATGAATGGCGGTAGATGATCCACCGCCATTCTGCACAATATTTGTTTTCATGGATTTTAACCATGGTTAAGCTTAACCCTCGAACCTGTAAAGACCAGGTTTGACTTAAAAGGGTCAGGGGAGTTCAGTCCAAGCCCTGGAATGGACCAGGGCCCCACCCAAATGGGTTTAAACACATTGCAAAGATAACCTCCAGGAATGACGGTACTGAGTTTACTGTCATTCCTGGATTTGTCCAGAACTTGACTTATGCCCACAAGGCCTGTGTTCAGGGGTAACCAGGGGTTCCCTCATGAACTGAGTGACCTCCAGTAGAGTCTGAGATTGGTTTGAGGCCTCAGGGAAGAGGTTGTACCCGTAGGGGTTCCCCATACCTATGAAGAAGGTAGGGGAATCTCCTGTGTTGGGTTTGAACCAAGCAATCAGTAAGAAATAATAGAAGTCCCCTGGAAATGACCAGGGGCTCACAATGGAAGCAATAAGATACAAGAAACTGGGGTAGGGGATGCCTTACCCAGATACTCCTCTTAGACGAGGTGGTGGAACTGCCAACTGTGGTAGTGCACTCAAGGTGGTGCTGCACAGACGTAAAGGGGAGGCTGGGGTGGTCCTTATAACCTCCGTGAAGCTTGAGAAAGCCTGGGGCAGGGTTTAGAATAGGGTTTTTTTTTGGCAAGGGTTCGAACAGGGGTGGTTTTCAAATGGAGTTTACGGTTGTGGAAGGTTGGGTTTTATAGAAGGAAGGCTTGGGACCTAATGGGGATTGAGGGGAAGCTTTGGAAGGTGGTTGGACCTAAAGGGGGTTGAGTGAAGGCTGTTGAAGTGAAGGGTGGAGTGTGTAGGGGGTCTGCAGTGTTGTAAACTGAAGTTCAGATAATGGCGGTAGATGATCTACCGCCATTGCTAAACCAGGCTAAAATTTAATGGCGGTAGATAATCTACCGCCAAAATGAGATTTATTTAAATTTGGGCCTGGCCCATGCACACCTAGGTAAGTAAGTTTGGCTTTAAGGTTTTTGGGCCCCCTGGGTCCATGCTACAGGTTCAGGCCCTAGGGGCCATAGTCTTAGGGTTCAAGTCCTAAGGGTTCTAGGGCTAGGCTAGGGCTTCGGTTGAGAGTTACCTAGGGCTAGGGTTTGGTTATAGGGATTTCTAAGGTTCAACTTAGGGTGAGGCCTGAAACTTAACTAGAGATTTACCTAGGGTTTAGGGGACTTGGTAGGGGGTAACCATGTTTAAAGGCCTTAACCATGATTAGATAAGGGTGTAAAAATTGGGTGCTTACACCTACCAGGAAAGTTACAGAGATATGGGGTAGGGGTTCTGGTTTCACCGACCGACTATTCTTCTTAGTTAGCTTGGAGAGATAGTCCTCAAACTTGGGCTTATACCCCAATCCGAATGCCAATGTGTAGCGAGGAGGTACGTATATTTTCTTCATTCCCTGGTTTCTAACTCCCAGGCCTGACCCTGGTTGGTAGTTCATTCTGGCCATCATCTTGATAAATGGTGGCACTGTTTACTTGCTCTACTCTTTTATCTGGGCGATAGAACTGACTTGTTCAAACTGGTATGTCACGAAGGCGGTACCTTACCCCAGTTCCTGGATGTCCCCGACGGAACTTGCCATCTCCTCTGAAAGGATAACGATCAAATGGTCATCCTAAATGAACTTGATTCTTTTATGGAGAGAGGAGGGAATGGTTCCGGCCACGTGGATCCACGACCTACCAAGGAGCAAGGTGAATGAGGCTGGCGCATTAACGACTTGAAAGTTTGTTGTGAACTGAGTAAGTCCGACCTCGATAGTCAGAACGATGTCACCTAGATTCAGCCTTGTTGAGTTGTCAAAAGCCCTGATGGTCATTGGTCTCTTCTTCACTTGACTGAGGTCCAGGCCCAGGCTTTGCAGTGTAGATAAAGTGCAGACGTTTAGACTGGAGCCGTTGTTGATTAGTACTGATGATAATGTCATGTCCATGCACTGTATTGCAATGTAAAGGTCCCAGGTATGATCTTTGTCACTATTCGATATTTCTTCTTCTGCAAAGGAAATGATTCTTGATTCAAGTACCTATCCCACCATATGCCCTAGTTTCTCGGGCGTGATGCTTGGTGTTACATGGGTGTTGCTAAATACCCATAGTAGCTACTTCCGGTAATACTCAGAAGTTAGAAGAAAACCCATTATGGAGATCTGTGCTGGAGTTTTGCTCAACTGTTGTGTAATGTTGAACTTTTCTGCCTTTTCTAATATTTTTAGCAGAACTGCTGAGTCCACTGCTTCTTTCTCAAAGTCTGTCACCCTTGTTTTCTCTTTCTCTTTTTCTCTTGCCGGCTCAGTCGCTGGAGGTCGGCACACCTGGCCAAATTGGGTGAGGTAGGCTATGCTCTAACTCTCAAGGATGAGAGAGCGAGGAGCGGGTACTCGGTTGAGGTTGAAAGGTGGAGAGGGGATGTAAGGGATCCGCATAGGGCCAGAAGAGGTGGAGATTTGAGCTGGGGCTGTGGGCTAATTTGTTGGGCAAGGAATGATGTAGATGATTTTTCTTTGACTGGTTCAAGGACAGGTAAGAAGGCCTGATAATGCCTTAATCCAATGCTGGTGCGCTAGGTCTTGGCTGTCCTGCCCCGAGCTCTTCCCACTCGATGAAATTGACTTGGTTGTTGTGTGGGGGCAGTGGCGTCCGGTTGACGATGGTGTTGTCAGGGGCCAGTTCAACATTTTCCTTATCCAAGAGATCTTGGATGACGCATTTTAGGTCAATGCAATAGTCGATAGCATGGCCTGGGCCTTAATGAAAGGCGCAGTGATGATCGGCTCGGTAATTTTTGTTCTGTTTGTCGGGTGGTAAGAGAGGGGTAGGGTCTCTCAAGGTGAGAAGACCCTGCTTGGTTAAGAAACCCAATAACTGGCTGAGAGTGTACAGAAGAGGGGTAAAATTTCTGTAGGGACGATTTTGCCCCTGGTTTTGCTTGACTGGCTGGGTGTTTCCGAGTGTTGGTTGAGATTGAGCGGCTGGAGTCGGTAATCTGATGGGTGCTACAGAAGTCTCCATCTGGACGTCTTCTTTTCTTCTTTGGTCCTTGGGACCACTATTTCTGCTTACTGAAGCTGTTGTCCTAAGGGGAGCAAGCCCTAGACTGAGTGAATAGCTCCACTCTGGATGGCTGTCTCGATGCGGGCACATGTCTTGACAATAGTGCCAAAATCCACAACTGGTAGGGTTACCATTAAAGTAGAGTAAGGTTGCTTCAAGGTGCCCATAAACATGCTTGCTAACTCCTCTATGGGGATAAGAGTCGGGATTTTTGCTGCCATCTCCCTCCATCGGGTAGCGTATTCCAGGAAAGACTCATTATTACGCTGGTACATTTGTTACAACTGGCTTCTCTGAGGCCAAAGCTCTTGGTTAAAGGAGTACTGCTCCACAAAGCTATCCATGGCATCCTACCAAGTTTTGATCCGTTGCTTGTCTACTGACATCCACTAGGTAAGGGCTGCTCCATTCAGACTTTTCTGGAAGTATTAGATGAGAAGAGACTAGTTCTTATTATGCTAGAGCATGTCCCCTAGATATAATTGTAGGTATTGCTTAGGGCAGCCTGTGTTGTCATATTTATCAAAGTCAGGCACTTTGATGCCTGGGGTTACAACATCCCCAGATGAAAAAGTCAGGTCTTCAAATGATAGACTAGAGCTGGAAAATGCCCATTTTATCCGTCTCATTTCTTCTTTTATCTGTTTAATCTCCTCATGCTGATCCCTGAGGGACGGAGTAGGGTCTGAAAATGATGGCCTATCTTGGTTGACTTGAGAGGCCTTAGGCTGTTCATCATACTGATCATATTCTACATCACCTCTACCTGTTGCGGGCCCAGAGTTAGGAATGATGATGGGAATGGGTTGATGTGGCTCTAGATGAGGTTGTTCAAGAGTTTCTTCGGTAGGGTTTCAGATGGAAGGTTCTTCAATTCGAGCACCAATGAGAATCTTCAGGGATTTTAGAACATTGTCGAGCTTGGCTTGCATGACTGTGATATCTCTCTCATGAGGATCTCACTGGTTCTTTGATGCTAATCGGACGGTTTTGCCATCGATTCTGACTGGCTATCAGAGGAGGTAGTACTAGATGCATCTTCCGTAACTGGTACTTTAATCAGAACTGGATTTACGGTTGCTGCTTCTGTAAGAATTACAGTCATAGAGCGAGTTATGGGCCGGCTCATGCAACTAAAAAGAATGCAACGGCTAAACATGAATATGCATGATGCTAGGAAGAAGATGTTAGAAAGCATTTTTCATTGATGCATGCTAGTGAGATACAAGATTGTGCGAATCAAAAAAAGGGAAAAAAACTCGATCCTAGGCAAGTCCATCAAGGATCGCAAAGTCAAGTGGTCGGGACACACCGTTAAGGTCCATGATTTACTATTAGAGGGATGTGATTTCAACTTCCATGTTCTCAATTGCCTCAATAGCATTGAACATTCGGGATCCGAACTGTCGGATCCGGGAGATCATCTCAACCTTAGCACTATCAAGCTGCTTTTGGTAGAAGTACAGTTGGGCCTTGATGACAGCTGTTTCTCTAGCATCGCCTTTGCATCTATTCTGGAGAGCTTGGACTGTATGCTCGAGTTGCTCGAGCTGCCTCTATATGGCTTGAAGTTCACGGTTCCGCTCCTCTTCTTGTTGCCTGAATGCTTGTTGGGCATTCCGTAGCCTTTTCTCCTTCTGCTGGATCTAGAACTGCCTCTCTAGGAACATGTCTATCCAGGGAACAACCATTTCAGCTCTGGGTATAGTTCCTTTTGATGGAGCTAAAAGTCATGTGGGCAGTTCCCTGGGTATTAGCATACTGAATAGAATGTCTGGATTTTCTACCCACAGTCAATATGCTGAATCGGTTGGTGGTCCTACTGTAACCACAAAGTCTGGCCACTGTTCTCGTCTAGAGCTTCACCAATCCCACTAGAAGCGACGTGTGAGGCATTTAGAGTGCATTGAGAAAGTGACCCAATCATTTCCCTGTCAGTCTATTACTGGGATGCGTTGAGGGAGTCCAAACTGGTGAAGGACTCGGAGTGGTGCATAGACTGCTGAGTCGGTTAGACCGGCGAGGATCATGCATCATCTTTCGGTTATAACGACGTGAGGTATCCTTTCCAGAACTAGTCATTCGCATTGCCATATGATTTCCTCCTCTAACAGGCTTTGGAGAAGCTGGTAAAGCATTCTGACATTTGTAGTCACTATCTGTTCCTGATTCTGAGAAATCTTCCGGGGTAGATGTTACGCATCACGGAGATCGACGGGTACTGGAATGATCGTAAGCCGGTGTCCTACCAACTATAGGTACAAGAGAGGTACACTTGTATGGAAGATGCCCTTTCTGTGGTCTACTGCTTGGTTAAGAGCCCTAAGAAGCTCTGTAAGGATGACTGGTACAACTGTTTCAGAGTTGTTCATGTCTTTGATGATACCTACCATTACTGATTTGGCGAAGGTGCGGCACTTCGGGAATACCAACTGTCGCACCCCAAAACCCTACGAGTTTGAGTGAATCTTGGACAGGACTTGACATGACTTGACAAACCATCCTGCACAAAAGAACCAGGGCATGCAATAGCGGAAGCGAATTCATGACACAGCGGAAGTAAAATATCTATTTCATATATATATAAACTAGTATCCCAAGTTATGTACAACATACAAAAGGCAGGGTAGACATGCCCACCGCAAAATATACAAGTATCTCTCCCTCACCAAATCTCAATGTTCACTAGACATAATTTAGATAGAGTCATTTCTCTCCATCTTCACCATGAGGCTCACTAGCTGGAACCTCCTCTACATATTCATTTTCCTCCCATGGATCGGGAGCACACATATCAAAGGGAGCAGTCGCTCCGCTAACACCCGTCAACATCAAATATACAGTTGAGTATTGAAACACTCAGCGGATACCTACTACTAACCAACAAGTCATAGAAGCAGTGCATAATAATAATGATAACCAGAACAACATACAATAAATAACAATGATAAGGCAATAAGCAGTGAATATTCATGCATGCTTGAATCATGAACGGTAAAACCTCGGTAAATCATCGTATTCTTGTCTTGACCTGTTTTTCTTAAATTTTAAATTGTTATTTTAAAGAACTAGCAAACACCCCGTGCGATGCATGGGTGGTAGTTTCTTAAATAATTAAGAACAATTAATAAAAATAGATACAACAAATGAACTCTTAGGTTCATGAAACCAAGCCCGTAACAAAACGGAGATTTATGAAACCTAGCCCATAAACAACTTTGAAATTTGAAGCAATTTACTTTCATTTTCAAAGGCCAAATGCAAAGGACATGGGTATAAAGAAACTATGATTTGATCAACACGACCATAATATAATGAAAGCACAACAAATAGAAAATTTGTGAGCCTGTTCTAAAGCAATGAAGAATTTTGAAATCAAAATCGAAATTTGTGGAGATAAAACTATTCTTCTTCTCCTCCCAAGACTATTCCAACTCCAGTTTCAGATGGAGTTCTTGATCATTAATTTGAAGTTCATTATAATCTCCTCCAAAGTGATCCCATAGTTTGCCACACAAGATAAGAATGCTCATCAAACCATACCACCCCTTCATTAATACATCCACTTCAAATTTTGTTTTCTCCGTAGAATATGGTATCGCGATCATTACTGATTGTGGTAAGTTACTGCGATGCATACAAGCGAGACCCGGATAATAACTACTCTCCCATTCAATGCTGCTTTATGAAGAAGTTTTCCCTCCTCCATCTCTCTCTCTATGGTATCACAGCGAGGAATAAAGCTGAAATAATTCCGAGAGTTCCTCTTTTGGTGAAGGTTTAGCTTACCTTCATTAATCCATGTATTTGATATTTATAAGCTTACAAAAGGAGTCTTCTTACAATGATACAACTGATGTCGATCTTATCTTGTGTATAGATCAGTTAACCACTATTAATTCAAGGAAACCACAAACCCATTTAGATCCAACCCTACATTTAAGATAGGTGGGTTTTGTAAAACTACCCTCCTTAATTCTAGGAAACCATATGAGAAGTGTTCTCTCTCACGTCTCTCCCTCTCCTCCTCCTGTTCTCTCTCTCATTCTCTCCCTCCTACTCGATCTCTCTCCTCACATTCTCACTATAAGTTTTTTTTTCTGAAAACCTAGGAAGAAGAGGTTGAACCCTAAAGAAAAGATGAAACTTTGGGTTAATATCTTAACCACAATTGAAAGGACACCTATTGGGTTGAGATTCAACCAATTAAGGTTTAGAAAAAAAAATTTCTCTCAATTCGTTCTCACTGTAATGTTTTTCTTCTAAAAACCAAGGGAGAAGAGGTTGAACCCTAGAGAAAAGATAAAACTTTGGGTTAATATCTTCTTAACCATAGTTAAAAGGACACGTATTGGGCTGGGATTCAACCAAATATGATTTAGAAAGAAACAAGAAACAACCTGAGATCAAGAGAAGAGGGAGGTAGCGGTAAGATAGAGAGAAAGTGGTTTGTTTTAATGAAAGGCGGATTTGGGGTTGACCATTGGATTAAAATAACCCGAGCTCTAAGTGCTATTAAAACGTGGCTTACTTAGAGACTTTTATCAGCGGGGTAGTAGGAACTCTTCTCTCTCTCTCTCTCTCTCTCTCTATATATATATATATATATATATATATATCATTCTACTAATAAAAGAATAAGGAGTATACTAAACTTTCTTTGGACGTAAATACCCTTTAATTTAAAATACTAACTTATTAACCTATGATATCTATTAAAAATATTAGTAGAAGTTTAGTTTGTTTATAATTAATGTTGAAGTGGGACTACAATTACAATTAATATTACTCTCACGTTCATTCCTTTCACGTATGCCACTCCCCTCTCCACAACTCTCCACCAGAAATTCTAAGAACCATTATCACCAGCCCCTCTCCACAAGAACTTCATCTTCTCAATTTCGGTTACGGTTTTGGTTATTAGAATCAAAAGGTTAGTTTCTATCTCAGTTTCATTTGTGATGCAGACATCCAGAAGTTCAAGGAATTTTAGGTTTACCAAAGGAGGAAGAAGACCCTCATGTCACTTTGGATAGATGACTTGTGGTATTGGTATTTGAAACCAAAAGTCATTAGGCCTTTTGATCCCCCATGGACTCAAATCTCGATCTACTTCTTCAGAGGTAAAACCCACTTTCGGGAACCAACTGCCTAGGGGTCAGTCGAATACTCTTTTTAATTCTAGATTCGATCAAGAAAAAGGAGTAGTTAGCGAAAACTCCAAGGGGAGTAGTCAGGCCAAGTGCTTTATGTGTCATAACTCCGGGCACTATGCATATTAGTGTCCCACGAAAGATTCTACCAAATTCTTGCTCCTCGAAGGCACAGACAAGGAAGAGCAGGTAGAATGGGACAAAGAAGTCCATGAGCCTGACATCAAATCTAATGATGAGGATTGTAAGAGCGTCGAAAAGTGTCTCGCTAGTGTTAGGTCAATCTCTTACCATCCTGAAGAGAGTGACATCACACGAATAATGGTAGTGAGTTGTGCCCTAGCTCAACAAAAAGGGAATGATGAATCGTATAAGAATTCCATCTTTTATACCTATGCTAAATGTGGTTGTGAACACCCCATTTTTACACCCCTAAAACCTTATTTACCTTTTATTTTATTTTATTATTTATTATTATTATTATTATTTTTTTAATTTAATTTTACTCATTTTTATTTTATTTTATTTTTTCCATTTTAGTAGGGAAAGAGAGAGAGATCATCCCCTTTACCCATTGTTCAAGACTCTCAAGAGTGTAAATCCAAATAGAAGTTTGCTCATTAAACCTTAAGGGCCCAAGCCCATGAAAACCAAACCAGCCCATCACTATTACCTATATAAGGAATGAGATAGGGTTTTTAAAACCCAATCCCATTCTGTTTGCCCCCATCTCTTCTCTCTCCTGATTTCCCTATTCCCTCTTTCCCCTTCTTCTGTTGTGAGGACAGTAGAGAACCAGTAGCAACCTTCATCATCGCACCCCCTCACTGCCATCATCTCACTCCAGCTTAGAACCAGGAGGATCTCCTTGAATCGAGCTCCGGTCACCATCTCCGACAACATCTCGAGTTCGGTTAGATCCTTGGATCTCGAGTTCCCCACCGTCATCCAGACCATTTCGGCAGCTCCCCCACTCTCTCTTCCCTCTCCAGTTCTACTCTCTCTTGCTGACGAGGGTCCGAACAAGCTTCACAGTACCTAAATCAACCGGCGAACTAGTTTCACCGGTGAACTCTGAGTCGCGCCCAAGGTAATTTTCTCATTCTTCTTTTTCCTTGATCTTGGTTTATGTCCACTAATTTTATTCCCTGATCAGTAATTTCTAGATCTAGATCTAGAATTTCTAGATCGAGATCTAGATCTGCTTGATCCTTCAAGTTTCTTCTCTGTTTCTTCTTGGTTCTATTTTCTCTCCTTTTGATTTTCTGAGATCTAATATGTGATAGGGGAAGTAATTTCGTCTCTGTTCGTCCCTTCCATTGGCTCCGTTCCGATCATCTTCTCCGGCAAGTCAAACCGGCATCATCTCTGCTCCTCAGGTAGCTGCACATTTTTTTAAGACTTCTTCCATTTCAGCTCATCTCTTCTTTTCCCTTTCAACTTCTAGATCTACATCTAGAGGTCTCTTGATTCAATTTTCAGATCTTGATTTAGATCGGTGATTATGATTTTGTATGTTTTTCTATTTATCAATTGTTTTTTTTTCTTTGAATCACTTGTACAGAACCGTGAAATCCACCTCCACTCACTTCTTTTCATTCTCAGTTGTAGTTGGATCTTCTCTCCGGCGAGTTACAGGCCTCTCCAACTCCGGCCGAAGTCACCATCACTCCTGTACACCATTCGAGCCACCTCTTGCTACTAGTTGCTGGGTCATCTTCTATCTCCGGCCAGCCCTCGTTTCCTTTGGCCTTGGTTGATTTGGCTGTGGATTTAGAATTCTAAATGTGGATTTCCCAGATTTAGATTCCTAAATCCATGTACGTATAACTGCGAGTTTTTTTAGTCCATGACTAACCTTGGTAATTTTTCTTGATCCAGATTTCATTTTCAAAGAAAAAAAGAGAGGCCAGCAGCTATGCTTATGATCCAGTCTTCTATTCTATTTTGTTTTTATTTTTTTATTTTTTTAAATATTTTATTCTGGGTTTGTATATTTGAGTGATTGAGAGGGAGGTTTTTTTGTCCGTGTTTCTCTCTCGGTTCAACGGAGCAGTCTCCAATATCGCACATTCCCCATCAACCGCACGTAGGTACGTGTCTTCCATGCTTATTTATTTGTTTCATTTATTTATTCATTTATTTTCATGTATATGTGTGTGCAATAAGTTTAGGCCGATATCTTTTCCTATTTTGCCTACATTGGGCACTTAGATAGTTTTCCTTTTTTTTTAAACCCTAAATAAGTGGCCCACCCCGTTAGTTAGCCCTACAAAAAAATCAAAAAATATAAAAAAGACTAAAATAAATTAAAGGTACTGGTCTATCCTCCCTTGGGACCTAGAGCAGGGTCCGTATTTAAACCATAGCCTCTTTTGGTTTAAGGCCGCTCGATCCGCCCTGCTCTTTGCCTTTAAGATAATTAAAATCATTTAGACTTTATTTTCCTTTTGCCTACCTTGGGCACTTAGGATAGCCTTAACTAGTTAAACTTGCCAAAGTTAAAAAATACAAAAAATAAAAAAAATAAAAATACAAAATAACAAAAATCCAAAAAATCTGAAAGAAATTTACCTTAATAAGTGAACGCCCCCTAGAGCTCCACCACGAGCACCTAGCCACGCGACTATCTCCCGGAATGAGATTCATAAATCTCAATTCCATTTCCCCTCCCCAACTCAAACACGAGTTGGAAGTGACCACACTCCGAAACGAGTATAAAAACAGTCACGGACCCCGAACTACTATGAGGGTCTGATTCCGACTAACCGGATAAGTAGGCAGCCCAATCAGGGTTCGACCCCAACCAAAAATAAACTTTTTTTTACACCCCCTTTTTGATTTCGATTAGCAAAATTAATAAATTTTAGGAAATGTTAAGTGATTTTTTTTATGTTTGATTTAGACCTAATGAGTAGGTTACCATCATCGGATGGAGGTCCTGGGGTCCCTAACCCCTTCCCCAGGACCTAAAGGGATCTCTTACCTAGACTATTCTGGACCGTAGACCCCCTCATTTGGATTATCTCGGGATCCTACTTCCCCTAAGTAGGTGGCGACTCTCAAAAATAGATTTAGCGTTATTCCTCCACTCTCGGACCTTATTCCGATACTTAGAGTTGAGAGGGGAGGAAAGGCGGTAAATTTATGCGTTCACAGTGGTGATAAGAATTGCAAAGTTATCGTCGATAACGGGAGTTGTACGAATGTAGTCTCATCCAGCATTATTTTCCGCTTAGATCTATCAGCAGTTGCCCACCCTGTGCCATACTTAGTAGCATTGGTTGACAAGTCATCGATTCTAGTCTCCCACAGATGTCAAGTCTCGATTCAGTTCTCTTCTTATAAGGACACCCTGTGGTGTGATTTTGTGCCTAGGGATGTAGGTCCCATAATTTTGTGTGAGGCCATGGTTATACGACATGGATGTGACACTATTCGGCAGATCAAATACGTGTTCCTTTACACATGATGGCAAGAGGATCAAGTTGAATCCTCTCCCACCCTATATCGCTATAGATGAGAAGGAAGATAAGAGTAAAAGTGAGAACAGTAAGGGGCCCAAAACAAAAGCCCTTCACATTATCAGTCTTAAAGAGTTTGAGACAGAGGCTAGATTTTTGCACTTGTTGCTAGAGAAACATCCTCTAAGCCTACTGACGAGTATCCAAACGAGGTGGAACCCGTTTTGAGAGAGTATCAGGATATCTTCCCTAAAAATTTTCCAGATGAGCTTCCTTGCGTGATATTCATCACGTGATCGACCTCGTCCCTGGGGCAACATTACCAAATCTGCCCCCACTGTAGAATGAACCCTACAGAGCACACAAAGTTGAAGAGACAAATTTAAGAGCTTCTTAAAAAGGGGTTCATCTGAGAAAGCTTAAGCCCTTGTGTTGTGCTTGCACTCCTTACACCCAAAAAAGATGGATAATGGCAAATGTGTGTGGAAAGCAAGGCAATAAACAAAATCACAATTAAATATCGATTCCCTATACTGAGGTTTGATGATATGTCGGATATGATGGTGAGTGCCACTATATTCTCTATGATCGACCTTAAGAGTGGTTACAATCAAATCTGTGTTTGTCCAGGGATGAATGGAAAACCGACTTCAAAACCAAGGATGGTCTATACAAGTGGTTGGTCATGCCTTTTGGGCTAGCCACATTCTATTGGTAATTCATTTGTGGTTCAGTGCCTTCATGTTCCCTATCACTGACTGTATCAAAAGGGGGCAATTTCGATGGACTAATGCCATTGCTAAGGCATTTAAGGAGATGAAGTCTAGGATGACTAAGGCTCATGTCATGCGCCTTCCTGACTTTTTTCTAAAGTCTTTAAAGTGGTCTGTGATGAATCTAGTGTTGGCATTAGGGAAGTGTTGAGCCAGGAGGGTCACCCAATTGCATACTTTAGCAAAAAATTAAATGATGCAAACAAAAATACCCAACCTATGATCGAGAGTTCTATACGGTAGTTCAGGCTTTGAGATATTTAAGAAATTATTTACTACCACAGGAATTCGTGTTGTTCTCTAGCCATGAGGCTCTGCAATATCTCAATTCTTAAAAGAAGTTGAATCCACGACATGCAAAGTGGGTTGAATTCCTTCAAGAGTACATTTTTGTGTTGACACACAAAGCAAGGATCGAGAACAAGCCAACGGATGCACTTAGCCGCAAGGTAGCATTACACTCTGAGTGTAGAGGTGACAGGTTTTGAACAATTAAGAGATGAGTGTCCCCCAAATTTCGGAGAAGTGTATACTTCACTCTTGAGTGACCAATTGGGAAGTGGCAACGGATTTGTCCTATAGGATGAATTCTTGTTTAAGGGCACCCAACCCTGTATTCCCCGCACTTCCCTACGAGACTTCCTCGTTTGGGAGGTCCATGCTGGTGGGTAGCTAGCTGGCCACTTCGAACAAGACAAAACCATTGCTATTGTGGAAGATAGATTCTATTGGAAAAGTCTCAAATGGGACGTTGCTAAGATTATAAGGCAATGTCACATGTGTCAACTAGCAAAACTAGGGAAGCAAAATACAGGGTTGTATACCCCCTTGCTAGTGCCACATGCTCCGTGGCAAGACATTAGTATGGATTTTGTGCTTAGGTTTTCTAAGACTATAAGGAAGGACGATTCCATCCGTGTGGTAGTGGAACGATTTTCAAAAATGGCCTATTTCATACCGTGCTCCAAAACATCCGATTCCACTAAAATCGCTAGATTATTTTTTGAAGAGGTTGTTATATGGTTTGCCAAAGACCAGAGTGTCTGATAGGGATGTAAAATTCATGAGTTATTTTTGGAAGACACTTTAGCACATGATAGGTACTAGACTTCAGTTTTCATTTGCCTACCATCTAAAGACAAATGATCAAACTGAAGTTGTTAATAGAAGTTTGGGAAACTTGTTGCAATGCCTAGTTGGTGATCACATTAGGGTGTGAGATCTAGTGTTGCCTATAGCTGAGTTTGGATATAATAATTAAGTCAATTAGACCTTAGGCATGAGTCCATTTGAGGTAGTGCATAGTTAAAAACCTAGGACACCCATAGATCTCATCCCCATGTCAGCTACACATATGCCATCTGAGTCTACAGACACATTTGCACATCATGTTCATGAATTGCATGCAGAGATTAAGAAACGAATTACATGATAAGAAGAAATATAAACTTGCTGTTGATTCACATCGTAATTACAAGGAATACCAGGTGGGTGATTTTGTGATGATTCGGGTTAGGCTTTAGTGATTTCTGCAAAGGGTTGCAAAAAAGTTACAAGCCCAAAGTGTTGGTCCATTCAGAGTATTGAAGTGTGTCGATTCCAATGCGTATATTCTAGACCTTCCACCGGACATTGGTATTAATCCAATTTTCAATGTTCAGGATCTTGTACCTTTTCAAGGTCCAACAGTCCCACCCCCGAACTATTCTCTAACCATGATACTTAACTTGACCAAAACCTACCACCACTACCACCTTCTCCACCACCAGTACCTCACAGAAATAAAGAAATTGATCATATCTTAGATGAGCAAGTGGTTTCCACCAAACATGGAGGGTACCAAAAGTATCTTGTCAAATGGAAAGGTCGACCAAAAGCTAATTGCACATGGGTTACTAGAGACGAGCTACAGCGGATTGATCCAGACATCTTGGATCATTTGCACAGTTATGATTCATCAGGGATAAATCCTTTTTTAGGCGGGGAGAGTTGATGCAGACATCTGAAAGTCCAAGGAATTTTAGGTTTACCAAAGGAGGAAGAAGACCTCCATGTCACTTTGGATAAATAACTTGGGGTATTGAAGACCTCATTGGAAATGGGTGCATATGGGCCTGTTTAGCATGTTTTATTTAGTTAGGAAAAACCCAATGGGCTAGATTAGTACCTAGGAGGGTTATTCTATTAGTTATTTCATTAGTTTGAGCTATTATGGTCTTTTTATTATGTTTTAGTTATTTTGTTCTTTTTAAAATTAGGGCTTCACCCATTTAAAAACCTTTTTTGCTGTAAAATTTTAGTTAATGAATTTTATGGAAGAAATAAAGTACTTTTGAGCATTCTCTAGTGCTTGGATTTGGTTTGATGTCATAGAGTGATTTCCAAATGATTCTTGGTGTGATGCCATGGGAGTGATTCTCAAAGATCTAAGGTATGTTATTGATCTTATGCTCATTGATTTTCTGTTTTTCACTGAAACCCTAATCAATCAAACCTTAGATCCTATTCCCCTTGCAAGAAATCTCACCCAAACCAAACCCTAGATCTCTTTCTTCCATTATTCTTGTTGATTTTCTATTTTCTATTTTCTATTTTAAGAAACCCTCACCCAACAAAAACCTAGCCCCCTTCCTTGTTGTTCAGACTTCCCCAACCCTCCTACAGCCACCCTAAACTTGTCTCCTTGTTGTCCCTGCAACTATAGCTGCTCTGGACCAACAACCTGCCCCACACCTACAGCCCTATATTTCTTGTCTCAGCCTTATTCCTAAGCCCCTAATGCTATTCCATCAAATTTGGAATTGCATAGTTGTTGTTAAAACCATCCATATTCCACTTACATCATTACCATTACTCCAAAAACCTAAAACAGCCATACCCACAAATACCATTCCAAACCCAAAACAGTCATATCCCCTAAACCTTAATTTTATAAATCCTTTAATTTTGGCTACTGGCTTTCTGTGTTAGTGGATCCCCTATTAATTGACACCATACTTCCCATGCAAATTTCAATTCATAACCCTTGTTGAGCCTATGATAATTTCTTGAAATCCTCGATTGGACAAGGAAATCTGTATTGAATAAAGTGGTTGATCCCTAAGCTTGTGGAATTATAGAATTTCATTAACACTCGCAAATATAACTAAGGGTAATTATTGTAGGTTTGTGACATGGCCTTGAATCTTCCTAAAATTGATGTCTTGAATGTTTTGGATAATTATTTGTGATTAAATTGTTAATTTATGATTTTCATTATTATTGTTAATTCCATCTTGATCTCAGCTCAGGTCATTGCATAGTCCTACATCAGTTTGGTTGTTCGATTTAAATCTTTCTCTTTCAATTCTAAAAGAATTAAATTACCATTGCAGGAGTTGCTTCAGCCAATTGAATTAATTGTGGGGTTCTTGAATATTTTATTTTGTTTCATACATGTAAGATCAACTTTCTTTATAATTTATTGTTTTTTTTTGTAGTCCACCGGAGAATAGGGATTTCTGGCGATGAGAATGTAAATCTATACATCCAGAAATTGTGTTCATTCATCGGATATAAACACCTCATTCTATGAGCGAAACAATGGCCTGAATATTTAAATTATGTGAAAATACTAAAAAAATCGATTTTCAATTTTCATGCAACAATGCCGAAAACCTAATCACCGATATGGATGGGATTTCTAGAGTTTCCATCCACTGATGGTTCTAACGACACCCCTCTCGAACAAAACGGCTACCGGGAAGGGAGTCTACCAACAAATTCCCGAAGGAAAAAAAAAGGGGTAGTGAAGATGAATAGTGCCAGATCAAGATTCGAGTCATTCGACCCGAATATCCGATCCATTCGGGTCAAACCATTCAAGACTGAACCGTATCAATTCTCACTCTCCGCTCATTTGTTTCCCACTACCATTGCCGGGAAACCCCCAATGCTTTGTCATAGATTCAATGTTCTTAGAATCTACTACTATACTATAAAGAAATAAGACTTTCTCTCTATGTTCTCCAAAACCCAAACCCTCAAAATCTAGAAGTGCTGACTTGGCACCCAATCTACCCATCTACCCAATCTCCATCTCATCTCATGCACGTCTCTCTTTGTTCCCTCAAGATCTCTCTATGTTCTCCAAAACCCAATTCCTCAAAATCTAGAAGTGCTGACTTGGCACCCAATCTACATCTCATGCACGTCTCTCTTTGTTCCCTCAAAATCTAGATCATGCACGTATCTTTTCTTAAGTCTAAGAAATCCTCTCTTAACTCTACAAATCCTCTCTTCGTCTTTTAGTTTCTCACGGTGTATCTCTTCTGGATTTCTCCATCTCTTCCGGATCATAGTTGGAGGTTAGTATATAATTTTAGATCTGAGTTCATGATCCAATGATCTGAGTTAATATAAAATGGTGTATATTAATTGAAAAATAATTAATGTTATTTGCAATTCAATGAGTTGACTTATTATACCATGCATCACACGGGGTCTTTGCTAGTTATAACCAAGTAAAACTTAGTTTCTTCTCAAATCGGAAATGCGAAATCACATTAAAGTATTAAATCTCTTTTTAACCTCTTTCAGAGATTAAGCGAACAAATACTGTAGAGAGATTGGAAATAGCGACAGTTGATCCATGGGAGTTCAAATCGATAAAGACCTCTAAGAAATGCAGATAAAGTTCAGGTTTTGATTTCACCAAATAACGATAAAATGCTAGGTGAACCCGAAATGAATAAAGAACCAGATCTGAGTTCTTCATGTTCTTTCCTTTTTGTGACAGTCCCTAGATATTGGATTTAATGAAGAAAAAGCATATTAAAAAAATAAAAATAAATGATATATATATGGGCAATGCTAACTACAGTTTCTTTCAAACTCACTTTCTTTATGAGCAAGACATGTGTAGTCTTCTATTAAGAGAAAGGCACATGTTTTCCACTAACACTCACTCCAATAAAAAAGAGATGATAAAAGTACGAGTATCCCAAACTTTATGTGGGCGTAATTACCCTTCACCTGAATTTATTATATTATAAAAAATAATTATTGACATTTCATTCAAATTACTATAATAGAAGTATATTTTGTTTAAAATTGATATGCAGAAATGGATTATCTTTACTATTATAATGCGAGAGCCTGGCATAGCCTGATGTTTTTGAAATTCCCAATCTACCTTCATATAAAATAAAACTTTGATTTAATGTTTTACCTAAACTACCACTTGCTCATCAATCTATTTAAAGAATAAAATCGCAGCCAATCGCAATTGAACTCGAGGAGAGTTCAATCGCACCTACTGGTTAACACGTGTCCCTTTTAACTCCTATTAACTGTGGTTAACTCCTTCCTCTCACTCTCACGTGCATCGCACGTGCCACCCACTAGTAATTATAAGAATAATCCATCACCTCATACTTATCTATGGGCAGAAAGTGAGTCTTATTAGTAGGACTTACCAACTAATTCTACCAAAGGAGAGTAAGAGGTGGTCTTAATTGGAATTCCAAAGATCCTAAAATTCTATTAGAAAGTGTCCATATTTTTTATACATTTATAAGTGTGACCCATAAATAATCAGCTATTATTAACTCTTTCCTAATATTAAATTTAAATTCATATATGAAAATTTAAATTTAATTACTAAAATATATTCTATAAAAAATACTAATATATTACAAAATTAATTAGTATAAAGAGAAGCGTATAATAAAAGTATATTATTTTTTTAAATCTTAAAAAATTATGTTTTTCAGTAATAATAAAAAATATACATGACCATTAGTGGTTTCATTGGACTTGTCCAAACCATCTCAATCGACACTCATCTACTTCAAATTCTCTCGAATGCGCTCAATTTTGATCGACCTCTATGGCAAGCCTTTACCGCTAAAACTGCCATTGATGGTCGTTTCGAATCTGGACCCCGGATCTACAACTCGAATTCCAACCGGTATGCTCTTGGATATGGAATTGGAATAGGCTAGGGCTCTCGAATCAAACTGATCTTTACAAGGTTGGTGCTTCAGTGGTAGAATTGAGTCATTCCATAGCAAGGCTAACAATGAAGGGTTTTGATAGTCCAAGTCCAGGCTATCACGTCGAGATAAGGTAGTAGGAGATTGAATTCACACCTAATTGAATGCAGTATCACAAACTTTCTTCTTTATCCGGGATTCCAAAGGTGTAGCTCCAACTGTTGACTTGACTGGGTCCCTTCTATTTAGGATCAATAGGAACTGGAATTGGTTCATCTCTTGGGGCAGGAGGTGCTGATGGATTAGGTTATATTTCCTTCTCTTATTAATTTTTCTTTTAGTTTAATCGGGATGCATCGCTCACATAACACTCTAGAAGCACTTTTCCACTTTCGCTATGCAGCTCTAATTTTATGGGCACCATCCTATGTGATCTATCCATCATTTTGAATCATTGAGCTAAGATATCGGAACTGGTCGCTTAGAGGTTTCTCTTGATCTTCTATCTTAACAACCGTCTTCACCGTTTTTGTTTTTATTAAAGTTTCATTTCATATATTGTCTTACTACGGCTTATTTGAAACCCCTCCTCTATAGTTTCATTCAGTAATACCACATCATCTGCAAATAGTATACACCAATGGAACTCCCCTTGAATATTAATTGTTAATTGGACTTAATTCATCCATAACCAACGTAAAAAAATATATATATATGGACTCATAGTTGATCCCTAATGTAACCTTATTGTCACAAAAAACTCGTTTTTCTTGCCACCAATTGTTCTCACAATAATTACCGCCCCGTCATATATGTCTTTAATGATGTCAATATATTTTCTTGGAACTTATTTCTTCCCTAATACCCACCAATTAGAGATCTTTCTTTTTCGCAATACACTTTTCCATCAATTGTCTAAGTAAGAATATAGCATTCATCGTAGACCTTCCCAAACATGAATTCAAACTAATTTTTTGAAACCATAGTTACTTATCTTAATCTATGTTCCATCACTCCCTCCCATAACTTCATAACATGACTCATTAGTAGAGACCTCATGCGATGCACGACTGTGAATAAACAAATAAAAAATAAATCTCTACACTCTCTATCCATCTTATCACAATCCCCTAATATCTCTCTCTATCCTTCTTATCTCTCTCTTTATCCCTCCTATCATAATCCCCTAATATTTCTCTCTACATTCTCTATCTATCCTTATTATCTCTATCCCTCTTATCACAATTTCCTAAAATCTCTCCAATGGTTTTTGAATTGTGAGGGAGACGTGAGAGAGAGAGAGAGAGAGAGTTAACAGTTGAGATTAGAGATAGAGTCGTGGAGAGAATAATACCCTTAAAATCCCTCTAATGATTTCGGAATTGAGAGAGAGACGTGTGAGAGAGAAAGAGAGAAAACAGTTGAGATTAAAGAAGGGTGTCACATGACATCCTTAAAATAGAACTCATTGGATTCCTGGAATTGAAGATTGGAGAGCAAAGAAAAGGGGTCAGGTGGCACTTATTTCTTTATATTATAGTATAGATAAGTCTTATCCTACAATAGTTAGTACAACTTTGGACGTCACATTTATTCTTATTTATAAGTACTACAATACTCTTCTATGTTTCGGCACTTTTTCTAGTCCTTAGAATATTGTTAAACAACTTTGTATGCTATGATATGCCAATTTCTACTATACATTTCCACAATTCAATTGGACTATCATCTAGTACCAAGGCTTTTCATATTTTAGTCGTAGTGAGAGGGGATAATGATGCAATGGTGGCCAAACTTAAATGTGTCCATCACATCCATAGTGCCTTGACTGAGTTCCCTCCTGAAATGTTTCAGCTTTTTTTTGTCTTAATATGTTTGATCCCCTCCACGTACAAATAGGTTAAGTGGTTTGTGAATAAGCAGTAAGCTTTTCTACCATGAGAAGCTTTGTTAGACTGTCGAAGGGTTTGAAAATACCACATAATTGTCCTTTTTCCATCTTGTTACTTTAATTTCAGGCTTTCTCTAAAAAAAAAACTTTTTTTTTAATAAAGAGAGAGCAATTTATAGGAGTAAAGAGAATCTCCATTTGTGCCAATTTTAAATTCTTGAATCATAGGCTTTTGAGAAATCATCATATAAGACTTCAATTCACTCAAGTCGCGTATCAATAATAATTTGTATAAACTGTAATTGATGGTACCCATTGAGCAGTTCGTATGACAGTTAATCAATGGCCTAAAAGTATAGGCACCACCTACACGATGGTGGGATCCACCATTCAATGGATCACAGGCTCACAGATAGATCTCCAACGACCAAAGTGATTCAAATGGATGACCATAGTAGCCCATTCTATTGCATTCGTTAGATGGTCAAACAAATAACAATCTAAAAAAAAGTATTCAGCAATTACAGACTTACAATATCTGACCAGGTCATATTCAGCGTAGAATCTAGTTGGTAACCACAGATGGGGGATCCACACCCTTGCACCTTCTCCACATATACTTCTATGACACTGGTAGACCGTGTTTGTACTAATGTACTCTACCCAACCAGCCAACCATGTAGTTTATGTCTTATCCTCAAACAACATTCATGATTGAAATTAAAAGCAAAAGTATATATCTTTAAGCAACATTCATGATTGAAATTAAAAGCAAAAGTATGTTTGGATGGAAACTAAAACTACACAAATCTAAAATCTTCCAACAGAATTTAATCCTAAAACGCAAAATTAATTTCAAGAACAAAATATGTCAAACTAACATCTGCTCCTTACATGAAGTTAGCAATTTCCCGTAAACGCACAATGCAATTTTGACCGACCCAGAGTGCTCGTTTCGCAAATCCTTATATAAGTTCTGCTCTAGGTACTTTGTAATCTGTGAAGAAATATGGACGAAGAACATGATATGGGAGTTTGTGGCATTCAAACCTCAGGTGATAGTTAACATGTAGAACAATTAGACCATAAATATAATGGCTTTCTTCTTCCCAAATGTAACAAATACATCATATTAGATAACAGAGATCAATTTGGAGAGGCTGATACTAAAACATCTATTTATATTTTATAATCCTTGCTAATTGCTATAACAAAACCAACTCAATTTTGCAACATGGATGAGTAGGTGAAGATTAGTAGAAGACTACAGTAGTTCTAACCAACTTTGGACCTTAATGTTTTCATTAAAAGTTACCAAAGAAAAATATTACAACTTTAAATTAATGATCTTGCTGTAGCCATATAAGATATGGTAGAGAATTAGAGGCATAAATAGATAAGACACACCAAATATGTGAAGCAGGGACCTCTCAATGAAAAGGAGATAAACCATACCTTTGGAATGCATAATGGATTCCTCGAAGCATACTCACAGAGCTTGCCAATTTTTCCATCTTTCGGTTCAGCATCCTACCAAGCATGATGGGAGAGTGATGAACAAATCAAAAGCCATCATCGAGTTCTCACTAAACAAGTAGAAGTGTAAAAGTAGCAAATCTCCCGAAACACTTATATATTAGTATCAAGAAAATGAAGTTCATTTCAAAGCTCCATTACCATCCCATTTAGAGTTCTCCACCATAAGATCTCCCTATAGAACTTTAGAAGAGGAAGCTATATTTTCTACATTGCCAGAAAGAAAGTCATTTGTACACTTTGAAAGAATTAAAATTGATCTAACTGCATTGAATTCTATTAAAAAATGCATGTACTTTATCGTATCTCAAACCGGAACCAAAGTTCCACAGTATAGATCTAACTGATCAATACTGAATAATTAAAAAATATATGTTCATCAAAACAAGAACTAGCCCATTGAACAGAGCCCAATTTTGCTCCAAATCAACAAAAATGAATACTATGACTCAGAAATATATCAATATCAAAGCAAAATTATAAACAGTAGTAACAAAATTCACCTGAGATCGGGGGAAGATATCAGCGAGGATCTTCTTGTATCGTTTCACAGGATGACTTGGCCTTGACCTTGCCCCCGCAAAGAAGGACAGAAGAAAAAGATGTTGCTGCAGACTGGCACTACGCGCTTCAAACCCCTCTCCTCAAAATAAGGTAAACAATCACAGAAACAAAAAGTTTAACAAAAGTTATCAGAACTACCCGATCCACACTAAAAATAATTAAGAATGGTTTCTATGCTTCTGTTTTTTGATCGGTAAATTAAGAATGGTTTCTCAGAAATGTGTTTCTGAGGTTTACAAAATCTGGGTTCATGGAATGTCAGGAATGCCAGAAAAGATCACCAGATTACCTCGAGGGGTGCTAAAAAGAATACCAGAAACGGATCAAATTCGCAAGATTGAAGCAAAATTCTCAAAAAACAAAGAAAAACCCATCAAACTGGAGAGGAAAATTTCTCTTATTTTCAAGTAAAATTAGTTCTAAATTTCACGATCTGGACCAGCCTGAAAAAAAAAAATTTAACAAAACCACTTTTAAAAAAAATGCGAAACATTTAACCTCTAATGAAGAAACGAATTCGAAATTGATTGTTGGGTGTTTTAAATATCCGAATATCAATCGGAATTTCAATGATTAGTGTGAAAAATACAAAAATCAAAGTGAATAATATTGAAGAATTTTCCTCAGTTTATAGCCAAAGGGGTTGAGGCTTGAAATCCCCCAGGCTTTTTTTTTTTCTTCCTCGTACATTAATATGGGAGAAAATGGATTAAATTTAAATCTCTAGAAAACAAACTCACAGAAAATAGTTCCGCTTATTTTGGGAGCATAAACAGCACAGTGACCCAACGGTCCCCGGGATTGAGGGGAGTTGGAAATGTTTCAGACGACAAAAGTATCCTTTACCTTTTCGTCTTTTGACGTTAAATACCTATTCTGGTTTACGGCAAAAGATTAGCTCGGTCATATGCCTGAGCTAATCAATCAATTGGGGAGAAGTCAGAATGATTGGTAGAAAGTGAAATGACTTCTCCCCCAAATTATCCCCAGGTGCCGCATGTTTTATGGATGCTTGAGCTGAGCACTCGGACATCTCACAGAGCTAATCTTTTGCCCTAGTTTAGACCAATGTTTTGATAACGGACCAGTCGTCGAACCGGTTGGCTGGCCTGTTTCCGGTTTGACCTGTTCATCCGGTTCGTCCGTGTCCTTTTATTATTAAAAAACTATCTTTTTCTCATTTTTACCCAATTCTCAATTAGTTCTACCACTTGTTCTCGGTTCAATCGGTTAGTTCTTCCAAATCTTAAAAAAAAAGAAAGTGATTTTTAATGTTGTCCGGTTTTGAGGGTTTTGGAAACCGGTGAGGGGACCGGTTCCCATTTTTCCAGTTCAACCGGCTGGTCCGGTCCGATTCGATAACACTGGTTTAGACCTTGGGCGATGTATAAGTGTGAATAAATAAATAAATAAAATATCTAAACCTTCTCTCTTTCTCTGTTATCACAATCCCCTATAGTCTCTCCAAAGGATCAATATGTAGATATTCTCTCTTTCCCTCTTATCTCTATCTTTCTTATCACAATCCCCTAAAATCTCTCTACATTCTCTCTCCATCCATCTTCTCTCTATCTCTCTTATCACTATATTCTAAAATCCCTCCCTTTTTAGAGGTGCCATGTAGAACCCCAAAACTTTGCGTGTACTATTATGCGCGTGTATTAAATGATAATGAGGGTTGCATTGAAATGATTATGATATGAGTGTGTTAGGGTGCAATAAGAAAGAATGGAAAAACATTCTAAGTGATAAGTGTTTAAAAGAAGCCAAGATAGGCAAAAACAGGGCAAACCAGTTGATCGCTCACAAGTCCGGTCGACCACTAGCCTACCGGTCGACTGCTACCCAATCCGATCGACCGCTTATTACACTATTTTGTATGGGGTTAATTATTTTCCAGAAATGGTGCACCAAACTGGTCGACCGCCCTTCTTCCAGTCTACCACTAATACCTCTGGTCGAACGTTCCTCTACATTTTTGCCTTGGCCGACCTAATTTATGCTTTAAAGATATTTTGGGGGGTGTTTTGGGGTTTGGAACCCTACATATATCCCATTTTCGTGGGGATACGGTTTACCCAACTCTAAGAGAGATTTTGAAAGAGATTTTGAGAGAGAAAAAGAGAGAGAAAGCTAGGGTTTCAACTAGGGTTTTGTTAATATCAAGGGTGAAGTTCGGTTTTCGCCTCCAAAGTCTTTCTCAAGCTTTAGACCTTAGAGATTCAGTCTGGAAAGGTAGATACACTCTACTATTTAACCTTGTTATAATTCCTTGATGAAAAGTAAGATGAAAAACATGAAATCTAATGAAAAGTATGGGAATTTTAGGAAACTTGAGGTTTATAACCTAAGTACTTATATGCTATTGTTATGAATGAAGTTCTATGAGAAATACTTGATGCTTGGGGATTCTACTTGTCTACCATTTCCATGGTATCAAATATCGATACGTACTAGCCGATACGGGCTGATACGTATCTGTGTTTGAACCATCCTATACTTTGATACGTAGGAAGATATAATAACTCCATTGTTGAAAAACAAAGATCTAGACATTTGATTTTGGATTTTAAAGATCTTCCCCAAAATTTTGAAAGTATGTAAAAACTCTTAATGTTCTCCATTTTACTTTAAATTCATGAAAATAGATTGTAATCAACCCAAAATGCTTGTGTTGAAAGTACTAATGATCTCCTATTTACTAGTGAGTTAGCTTCTTCAGTTTGAGAATTTTTCTCCTCTTGGAGTTTTATCCCCTACTTCAATCATGACTCTATTCATAGTACCTTAATGAGATGGTTCAGAGCGGCTTCTTCAAGGAATAGCGATCTCTTTATTCTTTTGCCTACCTTGATCGTTTGGGAGGAAACATGAAGCTATTTCACGTAATGCTAGATCCCTTATTGGCCTCGTCACTAGAAAGGTGTGTGATCTTAATTCCTTCAATGAGAATAAAATTTTTTATTTATCATCTTTATTTCATTCTAGCGCTACTCCTATTAGTAGATCTCGGGTGATGATGATTAAATGACTCTTTCTTCCTCGATCAAAGTTTAAACTGAATGTAGATGGTGCTTCCAAAGGCAATCCTGGTAATGCTAGAGGAGGAGGGATTATTAGAGATCACAATGGAAATCTTGTTGCATGCTTCTTCTCTCACTATGATATTTGCTCCAACTATATAGCGGAAACCCAAGCCCTTTTAGATGGTAGAGGTGTGGACTGGTAAAGTTCCAGGTACGTGGAAAACTTGGTATTGAGATATACAGATTAAGACTTGCATGTTGGATGGTTTCTCAATAAATCACATCTATCGGGAAGCAAATCCAGTTGCTGATGAGTTGGCTAATCTCGGATGTGAAAGGCTGACTTCTGGTTGTTTTAATATTCATGGTAATCTTCCTAGAAAAGTCAAATCTCTTATTCAAATGGATTAATTAGGTTTAGAGAGTTTCAAAAATGTTAGAAATTAATTTTTTCCGTGTCTCTTTTCTTGAGGTTGTAGGGGTAAGGTTTTATGCCCCCCCCATTTTTTTATGTTTTTTTGAGTCAGTAGGGGTAAGATTTTATATCCCCCCCCCCCCCCTTGGTTTTTCGAGTCTGTAGGGGTAAGACTTTATGTTCCCCCCCCCCCCCCCTCCCGCATTTTATTTATTTAATAAACCGGTAAGGGTCTACCAAACCCCCCTCTCCCCTTGAGAGGTTTTAAAAATAATAATAATAACAAATAAATAAATTTTAAAAAAAAAAACCAAAATGAATAGATGAGTATTTCCTATACTTGGTTAAGTGACTACATTTACTCAATTCTTGATCCCAGAGTGAGTACGAGCTGACACAAAGCTCAATATAGTATTGAGCTTCTATCATGTATGTAATTTAATTTATAAATGCAAGTCAATAATTTTTTGTGTATTTTATTAAATGTAAGGTTTTAATATCTAGATTGTATTTCATATATTGGATAAAGTGACTATAGCTTGTATTTTCATACATATTTATCAGCGTGCATGTCTTTTTTAACTTATAAAAGTTGTAACTTTCATTTGTAAGATTATAAATATAGTTGGAAGCCTTCATTTAGTTTAAAAGAGGTATTTTTCAAGGTATTCAAGTTTTTTCTTACGAATCTAAGCTTTTTTTAGCGTATCCTATTTTTTTCCGTCGTATCCAACCAATACACCAATAACCATGAACAAGTTACTCACAAATGATATATGAGCACTTGTATTGCATGATCGGTTTTTGTTATAAGTACGTGTATCCGAAATTTTAGAAGTAAAGAAAATTAATGAAGATGAATAAAGGTACAAGTGAAAGTATTGGAAAGATGCTAGTATGTTTCATTCAATCATAGTTCGGGTACTAGTCATCTAATTCCAAGTATAATGATGTATAAAGATGTCAACGGAGAGGTTGGTTAAGGGCGCTAGTATACTAAGACCAGGTACAGTTACTAGGCACGCCTAAAAGTAAGGAAATGATGCTAGTATGTTCTATTCAATCATAGTCCGGGTATTAGTCAAGTATTGAAAGTAAACTCCCATAATAAGCTTTGTGTAAAGCAAATGAAAGATAGTACTTGTAAAGTAAAAGGCATAAAGTAAGAATGTAAAGTACGGTTTTCAAAGAAAGTAAAGGGAAGTACATATTTTGAAAAGTATGCACATTTGATATTTGAAAATACGATTTTATGAATCTAATTTGAAGTATGCATGATGCTTCTGATAAACTATATATGAAAGCATGTAAATGTTTATAACATCTTTATCTAATGGTTTGTATACGCTGAGCTTTCTAATGCTCAGCCGAACTGTTATTTTCGGAAGGTCCATTTGACATATTCACTCCAGGAGCATGGGTCGGAGAGGAGTACGTGGAGGAGGATCCTACTATGGATCATCCTGAGGAGGGAAGAGACCTAGACAGGTGAGCCTATCTTGACTACTGTTGAGAGTTGAGAGGGAGTGAAATGTATATATTTTGTTAAGTGAAGACTTCCACTTTCTACTTTTAGTATTTGTAAACCTTGGAATACAGTTATGCTATAAAAAAAATTTCATCTTCCATTTTTAGTATGCCTTGTATGTTCTTACAAGATGAATTGATGTGTAAGTCACGGGCCAAAGTCTTATAACTCTTTGATGGGATATTGAGTCGCGACAGGATTGGTATCAGGGCTAAGGCATTAGGTCCGTATAGGGAGTTGTATTCAAAGTATAGACTAATAAGTTAGTCTTAGTCTTAACACTAGTTGATGCCTCAACTGAATGTAGTGTCTTAGCTTCACTAGAGACCTAAGTTGTTTGTTTATATTATTATGTGTATAATCTAGTGTGCACTCTATCAACTACAATGAATGTTATGTTAACACATTTGGTTTCCAAGTTAGACCTATGGCTAAGACTTGTACCATGAGACACGGTAACCGGGATTGTAGATATCATACGAGAGGTAATGGAGGGGAAACTCCATTGGGTGATGAGAAGCCTGACCTCACTCAGATCTTGGGGTCTATAGCAGAGACCATGACCATGCTTGCGGCCAGGCAGCCTGCTGCTACTGCTACACCTACACCTTCTCTTGCACACCACACGGCAAGTCTCGAGGCTTATAGGAGACTTTGGCCTCATATCTTCTATGGGAACACTGATCTGATGGTCGCTAAGGCCTAGATCATGCAGTTGGAGAAGACCTTCAAGATGCTTCGCTGCACTGATGAGCAGAGAGTGGATTGGGCTTCCTTCATGATGGAAGGTGAAGCCGAACACTGGTGGAGATCTGCACTGAGGAAGAAGGATGCAGCCAAGGTAGGGGAGCCATGGATATAGGGGTAGTTTTTGAATGTCTTCGACATGCAGTACTTCCCAGTGTTCATCCGGGATCAAAAGGAGGTTGAGTTCCTGACTCTAGAGCAGGCCATAGATACGACCGTAGCCGAGTATGAGGCCAAGTTCATTGAGTTGTCGAGGTTTGCACCTCAGCTGATCGCATCGGAGAACATTTGAGTCAGGAAGTTCGAGAAAGGGTTGAAGGCCTTAATTCGAGACAGGCTCTCCATGTTCCAGGTGGGAACCTAGGGAGAGGTAGTGACCAAGGCGAAGATCACCGAGAAGAGTTATGAGGGATTCTTCAAGAGGAGAGAGATGGTTAGAGGCTAGTTCAGTGGCTCAGCACCACTTGCGAAGAGGGCTAGGACTACTCGTACCAGACCTCCAGGCCTACAGAAGTTCAAAGGCCTCCTCTTGCACCGCAGGCCCCTCACCCTACTACGACTCAGACCACCCGATATACGCAACCATCATCTTCTACATCGGGGTTTGAGTTATATAGTCACTGTGGAAGGAAGCATAGTGGGGATTATCGGAAGCTCTTGGGTGGGTGCTTCCATTACGGTGGCGAAGGACACATTATCAGATATTGTCCGTGCTAATAGTCACAGGCCCAACCTTAGGGAAGTAGGCCCCTAGTCAGGCAGTTCTCATAGCATGGGTCTTCTCAGGCTTCCAGGCCCCCGCAACCCACACAGCTACCTCACCAGGCGAACTTGGGCACGGTCTTCGCCATGATAGAGCATGATGTAAATGCACCAAATAATGTTGTGCAAGGTACGCTTAAGTTATGTTTGCTCAAGTTGTGGTGTGTTAATGATAGGTAATAGTTTTTCACATGTGTATAAACATGTTACCTATATTCTAGGTATGTCTCCTTGCACTTTATTGACGTGTAGATAAATTATAACACTCAAGCACCTTGCGGATAAATGAATGCTTAGCTCATGTATTGATCGACACTGGATCAACTCATTCCTTCATTTTACCTAGTTTTGCCAAGGGTTTTCCTTCAGAGCCAAGTCAGCTAGATCAGGAGTTGTCTATTGCTACTCTGCTTGGCAAGTCAGTGGTCGCAGATCAAGTGTACAGAACTTGTGTCATCCAAGTTGGGCAACATGAATTGTCAGCTGACCTGATCATCCTGTGTAATGACCCAAAATTTTAATATAATAAGATTATGATTTTATGGGTCCTTAATTGTGATTAATTGGTTAAGTGTTTGTTAAATTGGTGGAAAGTGAGTTTTGTTCGGGATTGGATTGTACCGATAAAACTTCAGTATTTTTCCTCAAGAATCATACAAAATGTACGAGTCGATTATCTAGATGATCACCCATCGTACCAATTCTGTCGCGTATCGATTCTTGAGACTGCGCTTATGGGTAAGAAAATCGAGAAAACCAAGAAATTTACAGATTTTCAGAGTTCAGTTGAGATTCAATATTTATTGGAGATTCTAATAGAAATCCATGAAGCTTATACCACTGTGTGTCAGTAGACCCCGTGGTCGACTATCTGTCATTTTGGCATTCATTATCTCAAATAAAGATTTGGCAACATGTTTTGTATCTGAAATCAGGAAATTAGTAGGTTTTGCAGTTTTCTTCTGAACTTACTTTTCACTGCCAAAACTCAGTATTTTTTCCCAAAATTTCTACAGTGGGTGTCAGACTGTCCCAAGTAAGATCACCTAAAGTTTCGGCTTCATCGCATGTCATTTAGTAGGTTTACGGGAGCGTATATGCAAAAAGTGGGAAAACCAATCAACAGTCAAAGCATGGTCAAACCGCCACATCACACACCCATGTGACAAGAAATGGCCTTGCCACATAGGCAAGGCCATTGCCTATATTCTCACGGTTTTCAAGCAGAGAGCGAAGCTCTGCCACACCGGATCCTAGAGAGAGAAAGTAGAGAGAGAAAGAGGAAAGAAGAGAGAGAAAGAAAGGGGAGTCCATCTTGGAGTATTTCAACGCTCCCGACGCGTTGGTAGCGTCTGATTTCTTTCCCAGCTTCTCGATTGGTGTGTAAAGAGAGAGGAAAAGTTAGAGAGAGAAAGTAAGAGTTAGAGAGAGAGAAGCTCCACCTTTAGGTTTTCCAGCATTCCCGTCATATTGGCGTTGTCCATTTCATCCCCCGACACCTCGAAATCCATGTAGGGAGGTAAAACCCCTTCCCTCTCCTCTATTTTCCGCTTTTTAAAGCTATTAGTATATGTGGAATGTATGGTTTTTGTGTGCCGTGGATGGAAAAGGGCCAGAGACCCCATGGATGATGTATGGAAGGGTGGTGGGGCATAGAAAATGAGTAGAGGGGTGTAGCCCTCGGTCTAGGGTGTAAAAACCCCAGATTTTGGATCATTGTGCACTAGGCGATCGATCCCTCTGTAGGGGCTATCGATCGCCAATGTGTAAAAACCTGAGCGATCGATCGCCCAGCACTGCAATTGATCGCCAGTGCGTAGAAAAGATTTTTTGAGCTATGATGATGTTTGGACTTCAGATGGACCCTCAGGGAGCCTGGATTGGGTCCTAAGTATGTTGTATCGTCACCCTGGTGTGTCGAAAAGTCTGTCTGGATGTTGTGTAAGGCGTTGAACACATCCATTGGCTTGAAAACGTTCCTTAACGGGATGGTGTGTTATTGGACTTGGTCCACAGGTGTGAGGCCCAACTGTTTCAGTTAATCAAACGAGGCTTGGGTTAACTGGGGTTGTCCTATGGTTAAAAAAATCAAACTTGAGTTAAGTATGGGCCATGTTTCCTCTTTAACTAGGTCAGGAGAATTGGTGTCCAGTAGGGAACCGGGATTCCTCTGTGACTGATAGTCGGGAGATGTCAGTCTATTTGTTTAGGTCGTCTGTGGTTCCTCTTTGACTAGGTCAGGAGAGACGGTGTCCAGTAAGGCTCGGGTTTCCTCCGTGACTGATAGTTGGGAGATGTCGGAGTCTTAGGGAGTTTAAGTGACTGATCATCAGATAGTGTATAGACTGGGGTTCCTCTTTAGTTAGGTCAGAAGATGACGGCGTCTGTCTATCGGGTTTCCCTCGTGGTGGATAGTCAAGAGAAGACTGTGTCCAAATGAGAACCAGGCTCCCTCCATTGGCTTGCCAGAAGAGGCGGAAGACGAGATTGTCGGGGTCCCTTCGTGACTGATAGCTGGGAAATGGCAGCGGATACACAGTAGATGTTGGGAATCAGTTAAATTGAGGAGTATGTACTTATCGGGTGAGTGCTCAGGTTGTGTGTGGAATCTTCGGATTCAAAGTTCTCTAAGTCGGTGTACCTAGGGTTTTTTGTTTTTGTCTGGGTCGGTATACTCAGAGTTTGGTATGGAATCTTCAGATTCCAGGTGGTTTGGGTTGGTATACCTAATGTTTGGTTATGTTCGGGTGAATGTCGGAACATAGTATGTGAACCTATGGTTATGGTTTAAAGACTTAAGATGAACATTTATGGGTTGTGACCAGTTAATAGAGTCTATGGAATCGAAATGAAACATGATTGATGGTTGAAATGATAACTTGGTAATATGAACATCATTTCATAAATGAACTCCATAATTGGAAAAATAATGAGAGGTTGGGAACCTCGGTTATGGTGACATAGCCCTAAGTGATATTGGGTCACGGTTATTATATACTATTTTATTTTACTGTAACATGTAAATTGAACTGTTTATTATATCATTATTGATGCGTGTCATTATATGGAAAATAGTCTAGATGGATTGTGGTTTTATTGGGCTTCATAGCTCACTGACGTTTCATGTCAGCAGATCTCAGAGCTGCTGACCAGTAGATAATGGACCTACAAACTTTTGGATACTATACAGACTATACCTGGTGTGTTAGTGGCTCCTATTTTTGTAAACAAACTCAATATAATTAATACATGTATATGGTTTGTGATAATGGCTATTATGATGACAGGTGTTATTTTCTTTATGGAAGCATCTGATAAATATTTTAATTTCTCGTATTTTCGCGGGTAAAGTCTTCTGCTTGCATGGTAATGATGAATGGGCACGCATCTCGGAACTTGATTCCCTAGGTGCGGGTTCGGGGCATCACATCCTAGATTTGCAAGACTTCGATGTCTTTCTTAGCATGGATTGACTCTCGACTCACCATGGGCATGTCACCTATTTCGAGAAGATGGTGAACTTCAAGCTAGATGGAGGAAAGTCGTTTCACTTTCGAGGGCTAGGGAAGAAAGACATCGATCGTCTTACGGCCTTATGTCTCTTGAATCCGGAGGTGCAAGACTCTTCCGTCATTCCAGTCGTGAGCGAGTTTTTGGATGTGTTTCCTGAAGACTTGATAGGATTACCTCCTAATAGGGTGATCGAGTTTGCTATAAAGTTGGCTCCAGGCACTACTTCGATGTCTAAGCTCTGTATTGGATGGCTCCGATGGAGTTAAAGGAGTAGATTTAGGGGCTGCATAACCTTGGTTTCATCCAACCAATTTTTTCACTGTGGGGAGCTCCAATGCTCTTCATGAAGAAGAAGGATGGGTTGATAAGGATGTACATCGACTGCAGGCAACTGAATAAGGTCATAGTCAAAAATCGTTATCCATTGCCTCTGTTAGACGACTTGTTTGACCAGTTGAAGGGAGCAAGGTTCTTCTCCAAGATATATCTTCAATTAGGCTATCATCAGTTGGAGATCAAGGCTAAAGACGTTCCTAAGACTGTCTTCAAGACTCGGTATGAGCACTATGAGTTCCTTGTCATGCCTTTTGGTCTAACGAATACACCGATAGCTTTCATGGACTTGATGATCCGAGTGTTCAGACCATCTCTATATTGCTATGTGATTGTGTTCGTGGATGATATCCTAGTATACTCCAGGACACGGGACAATCATGAGAGATATATTCGACTCATGCTACACACTCTCCGAGAGTATAGTGTATGCTAGGTTGAGCAAGTGTGAGTTCTGACTAGAGAAAGTGACATTCTTAGGCGATGTGGATGGGATCTCAGTAGACTCTGCGAAGGTGGAGGCAGTGATGAACTGGAAAAGGCCCAAAAGTGTCACCGAAATATGGAGTATCCTTGGATCGGCAAGCTACTACAGGGGATTTGTAAAGGGGCGGTCGGCACCGCTCAATGTAATGCCCCAAAATCCCATCATGGTCAAATAGGACTTTGGATCCGTGACACTACATTCCATATCCATATCCATATCTATATGACATGTAAGGCAACTAAATGTGCAACTGAAATTTTCTTAAATAATATTACCTTGAAATAAGAATAACATCAATAATTCGATGATATAATGACCATTCTAACATAGTAATCTAATCACCCATATGATCTTAATTTAAAATTCAAAACCTAAGCAACATATTTAACTCTGTCTTATTACATTCCTTTCAACTGAAATAAAGTAAACTAACTAAAAGCTAAATAATATGGATAGTAGTCCAGATTGATCTCTTCCTCAATATAATCACCTTCCTGTTCTTCTTGGTACTCCTCTTCTATACAAGGTCCTGGAGCACAAATATCGAACCCTCCTGAAATATCGACATAAAAAGTATGGTTGAGCAAACGAAAGCTTGGTGCACAAAAAGGCTAGCTAACAATGTCATAACTTATAATCATGGTCATGCTTTATCATAAATAGACATATCTTACAGTTCACATACGGAAACATGTAAACATAAACGCATTCATGGTATATAAGACTCGTGAGTTGTGTAGACATGTAAGACTTGTGCATGGTTATGAAAATTCATAGAAGCATGTGTATCAATGCATGTAACATGAAAGTTCTCAAAGGCATTAACATGTAATCCAATGCATGTAACATGAAGGTCTTGTGCATGGACTTGTGAGGCATGTACTTATAATATCTATCATACGGTGAGACATGTGCTTGAGTGACATGGCCAACTTCCATCTAGGTTATCCCTTAGATTCCAACATCAAAATCCTCTAAGTGTTTACTTATCTGAATTTCAACAAATTGAGGTACAAACATAATTAGGCATAATTTACATTGAAGTTCATACAAGAATAGTTTATGTACATAGAATAAAGTCACAATTAACATCATAGAATTTCATATAAGATCATCATTCAACTCTTTCTTCTCGATTCCATTCATGAACAAGACCTAGAATCCTCTCCTTCATCAAGTTCAATCAATATATGCATGAGGATTCTTAAAACAATCATAATATCATATGCAGATATCAACAAAATCCTTAATTCATCATCATAACATCAATAGCATATCGAATTCACATTGCCCTAGTTCCATTCATGATCATTAATACCAAATTCTCTTAAATCATGCAAACCCTAATTACCATAATCATAAAAACATGTAATCATCATTCCCAGATTTTAAAATCATCATAGCATACATATCATTAGGTTAGAACATCGAGGGGTATCTTCCTTGATCGCTTCCCTATGATTGAATCGCTTTGGAATGGTCTTGGAGATGATCTTCAAGCTTTCTCTTCTCTTTGAGATGAAAATCCTCTCACAAGACTTTGCAAAACTCTCATTGAGGTTTCTAAAACTCTTAAAATGTTTGTAACCCTAAAACTCATGAACTTAAGGTCTTCATATAGGCTAAGGAGTCCTAAACACTTTCCAATTCTCGGATTTCCAGAATTAGAAGGTGTTCTTATCGCGCCCCAAAATACCCCCTACGAGTTTAGGGATACTTTAGGCGTGACTATACGTACCTGCCAAGCCATCCTGTCATGAACAAGATAATTACAGTACTAAAACAATGATAATCAGAGCGCGGAAGCTAAACATAAATGCGGAATCGTAAACTAAATTTTTCATCTCTTCTATAGTTCTCAAAATGGTATTCCAAGTTAACATATATACAAAACATGTCTAAGTCGAAGGTGGACAGGCCCACCTATCAAAATGTCATAACTACTCAAAATCCCCTCGCACTCTCCCCTCAACAGTAGTCAAGGTATGGCCACACGTCGAGGTCTCGGTCCGCTTGAGACTGTAGTGGAATAGATGGCTCTCTCTCTTCTATGTACTCTTCCTCGACCCAAGGCTCTGGGTCGAGGGCTCCCTCCGTACCTACCGACATGAAAGTACGGCTGAGCATGGAATACTCAGCGGGTACAAGCTACTAGCTAACAATAGCGATAATCAACACACAAAGAGTAATACAATACCAATCATCAATTCAAGACAATAGTAAAATCATAGAATTAAACGATATTAAACATGGAGCAATATTATCATCTTAATGTACGTGCATGAATGCAAAAACGCCGATAAAACTCCTGCTTGAAAACCCGTTTCCATATCTCGGTATGCCTTGTTGAAATCATGTATGCGTGCATGTATGAATGTCTTGTCATCATCTTGTAAACTTGCATCTTGTAACTTGTGAGCCAGAGGCTAGCACTCGAATCTCCCTGGGCTGCCAACCTCCTTGATAAATATGGTTTTCTTGTGAGCCAGAGGCTAGTACCCGAATGTCCCTGGGCTACTAACCTCCTTGACAATATGTGATTTTTATTACTTGTTTAGTTTTCTTGTGAGCCAGAGGCTAGTACCCGAATGTCCCTGGGCTACCAACCTCCTTGACAATATGTGTTTTAGGGGTTTTCTTGTGAGACAGAGGCTAGTACCCGAATGTCCCTGGGCTACCAACCTCCTTGACATGCATTATTTTCTCGTTGGTTATTATATGCATATGCTCTTGAAATCTCGGTTCATGCTATCATGCGTGCTCGTGTACGTGTCAATCGTGACAATCATGAAATAAGGTTAATAAGAGATATATGATATCACCATTCAATTCACGATATATGCATATGAGAATTTGAGTAATCGACATGGTATTTAAATCCATTCATCATTCATGAGAATACATGCATAAGGCTCCTTTCCATTTCTTCATTTAAATCATTATTTCATAGTTTAGGCATTTCGTCAAACACATCACATACATTGTTCCTTAGTAGTTCATCTCCTTATTTTAATTGCATATTTTCCATCCAATTACACAAGGGTAAGTTTGTTATTTGTACAATGCCCATCCTCCATTTCCAACTCACAACCCACACATATCATACATCACACATTCGGCATCCAATCGCCACATCCAATCTCCCATCCACACATCCATTCCATTTTCTTTATCTTGTTTATCTTTTTTGAGTTAATACAATGCATAGGGAAGGAAAACATAATATAAATAATCACCATTTACAATAGAAAACCTAGATTATTGCTAGGGAAAGTTAGTAAGGTGTACTAACCTTAGATTAAGGCTTGATCTTGGTAAGAACCTTGATTTGAGCTCCAACTTGAAAGGAGGAACCTTTCCTTGAGGGAGACTTGGTTTGGGGAAGAAACCCTCTTGAAATGCCTTGGAGAATGCGGTCCTAGCTTGAGAACGAGATCCCCCACGAGCTTGAGCCTTGAGCTTGAAGCAATTCAAGCTTGGGGATGATCTAGGGTTGTCAAACCCTTTGATTTCCCTCTCCAATGGAAACCCTAGGTGAAAACCCTCTTCTTCTCCTCCCTTTCTGTAGCACCCCGGACTTTTTCATCCTTAATGAATAGCACCCTCGTAGCTAATTGGCCGTTTTTTTAGTCAAATTAATAAATAAGGGAGAAATCGGAAATTCCGAAACGTTAGAAATGTTCGTCTTCGAAAGACGGATCCAACGCAAGTTGAATCATCGAAATCCGACGAGCGAGTCAAAAGATATGGTCAAAACAGTCCAGACATACAGAGCACCGATCGCTCGGTCCAGTCAGCGATCGATCGGTCCATAACCGATCGATCGGTAGCTGTCGCACGGTCAGAAATTTTGTATGGGGAAATTTTCTAGAGAGCGAGTTTTTGACCGGTCGATCGGTCAATAACACCGATCGCTCGGTAGGCAACCGATCGATCGGTCATAACCACCGATCGCTCGGTCTTCGCGTTTTTTTACAGAAATTTCAGTAAGGGCGTTTTCATCTTTTGGGTGTTAAACCCTTACCCATAAGGGTTTGCTCGACCCTTTGAGCCCTCATTCACCTCACTTAGAAGGTTTTGAGAGAGAAGAAGAGAAAAGAAGGGGGATTTACATCTAGGGTTTTCCACTTGAGAGAATCAAGGGTTTTAGAACCCTAGAACCGTTCTAAAGGCTTGGATTCTCCAAATCCAACATCAAGCTCGTGTGGAGTACCTCGTCCAAGCTAGGGCAGCGTTTCTACATCATCCTCAAGGATTTTCTTTCCCTTTCCAAGGTTAGTACACTCTTCCTAGTTACTTTGGTAATAACCAAGGATTTTTCTAAGTAAATATGTGTTAGATCTTTCCCATTGCTCTCTTGTGTTGGTATGTGCTAAATCCCTAAAACATAAACAAGATAATACAAACAAATGGTGGAACGTATGAATGGATGAGGAGTGGAGGCAATTGGATGCCATGTTTTGATGTGTTGAATGATGGGAAAAATGGTGGAAGGGCATATTACGCATAATGAACACACCCCAAGTGTTTGATGAAATGTTCGAATGAGAAAATATGAAATAACTAAAGGTAAAAAGGTTGAATACCACATGTTTGATAGAATGCATGAATAAACTAAGATTTGAAAGCATGAGTCACATAAATGTTCCCCATTTGGCAAGTTGTATGCATGTGTTATTTCGCTTCTTAAATTCTCATGTGAGTTGGAAATTGTTAAAATGCTATATGTCATCATGATTTCACGATTGCTATGCACGAGCACATATGTAAATGGATGATATTGTCAAGGAGGTTAGTAGCCCGGTTAAGGGTGCTAACCTCTGGCTCATAAGAAAAGGAAATGATATTGTCAAGGAGGTTGGTAGCCCCGGTTAAGGGTGCTAACCTCTGGCTCATAAGAAAAGGAAATGATATTGTCAAGGAGGTTGGTAGCCCCGGTTAAGGGTGCTAACCTCTGGCTCATAAGAAAGGAAATGATATTGTCAAGGAGGTTGGTAGCCCGGTTAAGGGTGCTAACCTCTGGCTCATAAGAAAAGGAAATGATATTGTCAAGGAGGATGGTAGCCCCGGTTAAGGGTGCTAACCTCTGGCTCATAAGAAAGGAAATGATATTGTCAAGGAGGTTGGTAGCCCCGGTTAAGGGTGCTAACCTCTGGCTCATAAGAAAGGAAATGATATTGTCAAGGAGGTTGGTAGCCCGGTTAAGGGTGCTAACCTCTGGCTCATAAGAAAAGGAAATGATACTGTCAAGGGGGTTGGTAGCCCAGGGATGTGTGGGTGCTAACCCCTGGCTCATAAGAAAGGTATTGTACTGTCAAGGAGGCTGGTAGCCCAGGGATGTGCGAGTGCTAGCCTCTGGCTCATAAGAAGTGTATTGTACTGTCAAGGGGGTTGGTAGCCCAGGGATGTGCGGGTGCTAACCCCTGGCTCATAAGAAAGGTATCGTACTGTCAAGGAGGTTGGTAGCCCAGGGATATGCGGGTGCTAACCTCTGGCTCATAAGAAATATTGAAAGGACAACTCAAAGAGGAATTGTATGATGCATAGACATGTTTTAGTTTCATAATAATTATGACTTGATAAAATGTTTATGTATTATGTTGCTTTACATAATTATGATCTGTACTATTCTATCACTTGTATATGTTATTTGTTCGTTATTACCATTGTTAGTTAGGGGCTTGTACTCGCTGAGTATTCCATGCTCAGCCGTACTTTCATGTCGGCAGGTACTCGAGTCCCTCTCGACATTTGTGATCCGGGTCCTTGGATAGAGGAGGACTATGGCGAGGAGGAACCTTATGAGGATCTAGTAGTCGAGCCTCAGGCGGAGGCGAGAGACTTAGACCATTGGCCCCACGGGGATGACTATTGAACGAGACAGAGTGTATTTTGTCTTTTGTATTTTGTTAGGTGGGCCTGTCCACCTTAGACTTAGACGTGTTTTGTATTTATGTTAACTTGGAGTACTACATTTTGGATCCTTATAAAGAAAAGAAAATTTTAGTTTTCGCTTCCGCAAATTATGTTTAGCTTCCGCGCTCTGATTATCATTGTTTAGTACCTTATTTATCTTGTTCATTACAGGATGGTTTGGCAGGTTTGTTTTGTCCACCTAAAGTATCCCTAAACTCCTAGGGGGTATTTTGGGGCGTGACACTTTCTCTCTAAATATTCTAAGTGTAGTGAATGAGGGTTCAAATGGTCGAGCAAGCCTTTATGGGTAAGGGTTTAACGCCCAAAAGATGAAAATGCCCTTACAAAAATTTCTACAAAACACTGGGACCGAACGATCGGTGGTTATGACCGATCGATCGGTTGCCTACCGAGCGATCAGTGCTCTGACCGATCGACCGGTCAAAAAACTACTCTCTGGAAAATTTCCCCATACAAAATTTTTGACCGTTCGATAGCTACCGATCGATCGGTTTTGGACTGATCGATCGTTGATTGGACCAAGCGATTAGTGCTCTGTATGTCTGGACTGTTTTGACCATATCTTTTGACTCGCTCGTCCGATTTCGACGATTCAACTTGCGTTGGGTTCGTCTTTCAAAAATGAACATTTTTGACAGTTCAAAATTTTCGATTTCTCCCTTATTTATTAATTAGACTACGAGGAAGATCAATTAGGCATGAAAGTGCTATTCATTAAATATAGAAAAGTTCGGGATGCTACATTCTCCCCCCCTTACAAAATTTCGTCCCCGAAATTTGGACGATACATACATGCACAAGACCATAACAATTACAAGGGAATGTCCAGGCCCTAAACAAATAACTGAGGATACTTTTCCCGAGCTTCAGCTTCTCGTTCCCATGTAGCTTCCTCCCTTGAATGGTGTTGCCATCTTACCAAGACCAAGGGAATGGTCTTGTTACGCAAGACTTGATCTCGCCTATCCAAGATCTGCACTGGTTGCTCAACTAGTGTAAGATCCTCTCGGATTTCCACCGGATCAAGCTCTATGACATGGGAAGGGTTCGGGATATACTTCCGAAGCATAGAGACATGGAATACATTGTGGACCGCCGTCATATGAGCAGGTAAAGCAACACGGTAAGCTACCTCACCGACTCTAGTAACGATCTCGAACGGACCCACATATCTCGGGCTGAGTTTGCCTCTTTTCCCGAATCGCATAACACCCTTGGTCGGTGAAATCTTGACAAAAACAAAGTCCCCAACTCGAAACTCAAGGTCCCGCCTACGGGTGTCGGCGTAGCTCTTCTGTCGGTCTTGTGCGGTCTTCAACCTCTCCCGGATGAGCTTGACTCTATCCGCCGTTTGTTAAATCAACTCGGGACCCAAAATTTTTCTTTCTCCCACTTCATCCCAATACAACGGGGATCTACAACTTCTTCCGTACAAAGCGTCAAAAGGCGCCATCTGTATGCTTGCCTGATAGCTATTATTGTATGCGAATTCTACCAAAGGTAGGTGATCTTCCCAACTTCCTTTAAAATCCAGCATACAAGCTTGGAGCATATCTTCAATAACCTGATTCACTCGCTCAGTTTGCCCATTCGTCTGTGGATGGAAAGCCGTGCTAAAGTCCAACCGGAAACCCATGACACTCTGAAAGCTTTTCCAAAACCTGGAGGTAAATATAGGATCTCGATCCGAGACAATGCTCACTGGCACCCCGTGCAACCGAACTATTTCTTTGATATACAATGCAACCAACTGATTGGAATTGAAGGTAGTCCGGTATGGTAAGAAATGGGCGGACTTCGTCAGTCTATCAACCACAACCCATATAGCATCAAAGTTTCTAACCGTCTTCGGCAACCCCATAATGAAGTCCATAGAGATATGTTCCCATTTCCACTCGGGAATGGGGAGGGACTGTAAAAGTCCGGCCGGTCTCCTGTGTTCGGCTTCGACTTGTTGGCACACCAAGCATTTAGACACATACTCCGCTATTTCTCGCTTCATGTTCCGCCACCAAAAATGCTTCTTCAAGTCCCTATAGATTTTGGTACCCCCGGGGTGAACGATGTACTTGGACCGGTGAGCCTCGTATAATATTTCTCGTTTAAGCTTCTCATCGGCTGGGACACATACTCTTCCCTTAAAAGTGATAATCCATTCATCCCTCACCGCAAAATCCTTGCTGCCACTCTTAACTGACTTGTCTCGGTAAGAAAGTAGCTCGGCATCCATTTCCTGCAACTCCTGGATCATGCTCAGCATAAAAGGCCTAACTGTGATGTTAGCCATTACCGGCCCAAAGGTAGGGAGACTAAAACTGATGTTAAGGTTGGATGCATCCTCTAGCAACCTCCACTCCTTCAGCATCATCCACTCCTTCAGCATCATATGCGCCAAAATTCCAGTGGGCTTCCGGCTAAAAGCATCGGCTACAACATTCGCTTTGCCCGGGTGGTATTGAATGGAGCACTCGTAGTCTTTCAAAAATTCTACCCATCTTTTTTTGTCTCAGGTTCAGCTCTTTTTGGGAAAACAAATACTTAAGGCTTTTATGATCTGTGAATACCTCAAATTGTTTCCCATAAAGATAATGTCGCCAAATCTTCAATGCAAACACAACCGCGGCGAGCTCTAAGTCGTGAGTGGGGTAATTCTTTTCATGTTCCTTCAATTGCCTTGATGCATAGGCAATGACTTTCTTGTGTTGCATAAGGACACACCCAAATCCGATGTGCGAAGCATCGCTATACACTTCATAACCACCATGTCCGGATGGCACAGTAAGGACGGGGGGCCGTGGTGAGTCGCTTCTTCAACTCTTGGAAGCTCACTTCACATTTGTCACTCCAACTAAACTTGACATTTTTCCTCGTCAAGTAAGTGAGAGGTCTAGCTAAACTGGAGAATCCCTCCACAAATCTTCGGTAATAGCCTGCCAACCCGAGGAAACTACGTATCTCAGTGACGCTCTTGGGTCTCTCCTAGCTCATAACTGCCTCTATCTTTGCCGGGTCTACAGAAATACCCTCGGCCGACACTACGTGGCTTAGGAACGCCACTTTCTCTAACCAGAATTCACACTTGCTCAATTTGGCATAGCCTATGCTCTCTCAATATCTATAGAGCAAGGCGGAGGTCTCGTGCGTGATCTTCCCGTGTCTGGGAATACTCTAAAATGTCGTCGATGAACACAATCATGCATCGATCCAAGTATGATCGGAACACCCGGTTCATCAAATCCATGAACACCGCCGGTGCATTCATCAGCCCAAAAGGCATGACCAGGAACTCGTAATGCCCATACCGAGTCCTGAAAGCCGTCTTCGGAACATCCTCCGACTTGATCTTTAGCTGATGATACCCCGATCTAAGATCAATCTTGGAGAAAAATCTCGCTCCCTTCAATTGGTTGAACAAGTCGTCTATCCTTGGCAAGGGATAACGATTCTTGATAGTTACCTTGTTCAACTGACGGTAGTCTATACACATTCTCATTGACCCGTCTTTCTTCTTCACAAAGAGAACCGGAGCTCCTCACGGCGAGACACTTGGTTGGATGAAACCAAGTTGTTGTAACTCCTCAATCTGTTTCTTCAATTCTTCAAGCTCTATAGGGGCCATTCTATATGGTGCCCTTAAAATCGGAGCGGTACCCGGAGCAAGCTCTATAGCGAACTCGATCTCTCTATCAGGAGGTAACCCGAAAAGTTCTTCCGGGAACACATCTAAGAACTCGCTCACAACCGGAATGGCCAAAGAGTTCGGTACCTCTGGGTTTCCTATGCTCAAAGCTGCGAGGCGAGCAATGTCCCTCTCTCTTAATCCTCGGAAATGAAAAGGCTTAACTCCTTTCGGCTTGAAGTTCACCATCTTTTCAAAACACGCAACATGCCCGTGATGGTTTGCCAACCAATCCATCCGTAGGATGACATCGAAATCCAAGTCTCAGAAATCTAGGATGATGAGATCGGCTAACAGTTCATTCTCCCCCACTTGAACCACACTATCCCTGAATATCTTGTCCGTATCAACTGACTTGCCGAGTGGAGTTGCAATGGTCAACTCCCGCTCCAACGGAGTAGCCTCAGTCAAAAAGCCCTTTGTAAAACTTGGTGAGACAAAAGAGTGAGTAGATCCTGTGTCTATCAACACTCGAGCGAGACACTCGTTCACTAATAAAGCGCCTGTGCGATTTAGTAACTAATATCAGTAGATTTCAAATAGTAATAAGCATCATACATAGGTAACCCCTAATAATAGTCACAAAATCAACCGTAGAAATCTTACACAACTTAAACTCTAGGATTTTGCGTACCTTGCACGACATCGTCGGATGCACGTGCGTCTCTCTCTGACAGGGCGAAGACTCGGCCCTGTGTGGCCGGGCAAGGAGGCCGTGTAGACTGTGAGGCCCTCGAAGCTTGAGAAGAGCTAGGCTGAGATGTCTGCCTAATTGGGGGCCTGCTTCCTTGAGACTGAGCTGGCATATGACGTCGGGGACAATCTCTAACCATGTGGCCTTGGTCACCACAATGGAAGCAACTTCCTGTAACCCTCCGGCATTCTCTCGCTGGATGCCTCCTTCCACAAAGTGTGCAGATATCATGTGCATAGGTGGGAGGAGCATATCCTGTAGCCTGAGTCACTGCGGAGCGAGGAGCCTGAGCAAAAGCCGGGCGAAAAGCCGGTGGAGCAAAAGGGCGGGGAGCCTGTGGTGCCAAATATATCCTCTGTGACTAAGCCGACCCTGCGGATTGATACAAGCTAGTCCTTGCTCTTTTCTCCCCTGAACTACTCGACTGTCCTTTCTCCATTTCTCTTCTCTTGAAGAACTCCTCGGAGTTCGACTCGGCCAAAAGTGTCTTGTCCACTACTTCTGAATATGTCTCATGTCTGAACATTGAGACTCGGTCCTTGAGGTAGGCCTTCAACCCCCTCTCAAATTTTCGGGCTTTCATAGCCTCGGTCGCTATCATATGTGGAGCAAACCGAGATAGCTCCGAAAACTTAGCCTCATAAGCGGCTACTGACATATTACCTTGCTCCAAGGTAATAAACTCAACTTTCATCTTCTCTTTCATCCCGACTGGGAAGTACTTCTTGTTGAAAACATCTAAGAATTCTTCCCAAGTCCAGTCTTGACCTTGTCGGGTCAACTCTCGGGTCCGAAGTGCAGACTTCCACCAATGATCGGCCTCACCTTCAAGCATAAAGGCGGCCCAAGTAACCCTTTCCACCTCCGTAGGCGCCAATACAGAGAATATCTTTTCTAATTGCCGAACCCATCCTTCGGCAACAAGCGGGTCGATACTCCCACAAAATGTTGGAGGTCTCATCCTTCGGAAAGCTTCTATCCTGGCTTGAGCTCGGTTAGGAGGAACCGGTATAAGTGCGGCATTAGGCGGAGTGGCCGGTTGCCTTGCTGCCAACATAGCCAAAGTCTCGGCTATGGATGCGAATGCTTGGGCAAAGTCGGGTTAATCATCACCCGATGGAGCATCACCTCCATTGCCCCTCGTGTTGTACCCGTGACCCCGGGTATTGCATCTCATGATTTCTCCTGAGAACGAAAATACAACATGAGTCTAACTTGGATACACATTTAGTACAAATTTCGCAATTCACTCAATACATATTCATTAAGATATTTAATAAGCACATCACAACTAATGCACACATGGTATACAACACAACATCATACATACAATCGGTGTTCCTAGCGTAGGACTCTAAGTTTGGTTGAGATTCAACCTATTTTGACTAGGACTAACTTGTTAGTCCATACTTGGAATACAACTCTTTCCTAACACCTAATGTCTTGTTCAATTATGGTCTCTAGTACTACGCGACCCTAGGGACTCTAATGCCTAGAGCTCTGATACCACCTCTGTCGCGCCCCAAAATACCTACTAGGAGTTTAGGGATACTTTAGGCGTGACTATATGTACCTACCAAGCCATCCTGTCATGAACAAGATAATTACAGTACTAAAACAATAATAATCAGAGTGCGGAAGCTAAACATAAATGCGGAATCGTAAACTAAATTTTTCATATCTTCTATAGTTCTCAAAATGGTATTCCAAGTTAACATATATACAAAACATGTCTAAGTCGAAGGTGGACAGGCCCACCTATCAAAATGTCATAACTACTCAAAATCCCCTTGCACTCTCCCCTCAACAGTAGTCAAGGTATGGCCACACGTCGAGGTCTCGGTCCGCCTGAATAGACAGCTCTCTCTCTTCTATGTACTCTTTCTCGACCCAAGGCTCTGGGTCAAGGGCTCCCTCCGTACCTGCCGACATGAAAGTACGGCTGAGCATGGAATACTCAGCGGGTACAACCTAATAGCTAACCATAACGATAATAAACACGCAAAGAGTAATACAATACCAATCATCAATTCAAGACAATAGTAAAATCATAGAATTAAACGATATTAAACATGGAGCAATATTATCATCTTAATGTACATGCATGAATGCAAAAACACCGATAAAACTCCTGCTTGAAAACCCGTTTCCATATCTCGGTATGCCTTGTTGAAATCATGTATGCGTGCATGTATGAATGTCTTGTCATCATCTTGTAAACTTGCATCTTGTAACTTGTGAGCCAGAGGCTAGCACCCGAATCTCCCTGGGCTGCCAACCTCCTTGATAAATATGGTTTTCTTGTGAGCCAGAGGCTAGTACCCGAATGTCCCTAGGCTACCAACCTCCTTGACAATATGTGATTTTTATTACTTGTTTAGTTTTCTTGTGAGCCAGAGGCTAGTACCCGAATGTCCCTGGGCTACCAACCTCCTTGACAATATGTGTTTTAGGGGGTGAGCTAGAGGCTAGTATCCGAATGTCCCTGGGCTACCAACCTCCTTGACATGCAATATTTTCTCGTTGGTTATTATATATGCTCTTGAAATCTCGGTTCATGCTATCATGCGTGCTCGTGTACGTGTCAATCGTGACAATCATGGAATAAGGATAATAAGAGAGATATGACATCACCATTCAATTCACAATATATGCATATGAGAATTTGAGTAATCGACATGGTATTTAAAATCCATTCATCATTCATGAGAATACATGCATAAGGCTCCTTTCCATTTCTTCATTTAAATCATTATTTCATAGTTTAGGCATTTCGTCAAACACATCACATACATTGTTCCTTAGTAGTTCATCTCCTTATTTTAATTGCATATTTTCCATCCAATCACCCAAGGGTAAGTTTGTTATTTGTACAATGCCCATCCTCCATTTCCAACTCACAACCCACACATATCATACATCACACATTCGGCATCCAATCGCCACATCCAATCTCCCATCCACACATCCATTCCATTTTTCTTATCTTGTTTATCTTTGTTGAGTTAATACAATGCATAGGGAAGGAAAACATAATATAAATAATCACCATTTATAATAGAAAACCTAGATTATTGCTAGGGAAAGTTAGTAGGGTGTACTAACCTTAGATCAAGGCTTGATCTTGGTAGGAACCTTGATTTGAGCTCCAACTTGAAAGGGGAACCTTTCCTTGAGGGAGACTTGGTTTGGGGAAGAAACCCTCGTGAAATGCCTTGGAGAATGCTGCCCTAGCTTGAGAACGAGATCCCCCACGAGCTTGAGCCTTGAACTTGAAGCAATCCAAGCTTGGGGATGATCTAGGGTTGTCAAACCCTTTGATTTCCCTCTCCGATGGAAACCCTAGGTGAAAACCCTCTTCTTCTCCTCCCTTTCTCTCTAAATGTTCTAAGTGTAATGAATGAGGGTTCAAATGGTCGAGCAAGCCTTTATGGGTAAGGGGTTTAACGCCCAAAAGATGAAAATACCCTTAAAAAAATTTCTGCAAAACACGGGGACCGAGCGATCGGTGGTTATGACCGATCGATTGGTTGCCTACCGAGCGATCGGTGTTCTGACCGATCGACCGGTCAAAAAAATACTCTCTGGAAAATTTCCCCATACAAAATTTTTGACCGATCGATCGGTTTTGGACCGATCGATCGCTGACTGGACCGAGCGATCGGTGCTCTGCATGTCTGGACTGTTTTGACCATATCTTTTGACTCGCTCGTCCGATTTCGACGATTCAACTTGCGTTGGGTTCGTCTTTCAAAAATGAACATTTCTAACATTTCGAAATTTCCGATTTCTCCCTTATTTATTAATTAGACTATGAGAAAGACCAATTAGGCACGAAAGTGCTATTCATTAAATATAGAAAAGTTCGGGATGCTACAGTTCTAGGCTAAAATAGCCTTGAGCGGTCGACCGATGGTCAAGGGCGGTTGACCGGTCCCCTAGTGGCCAATCGGTCCTTCCTTCACTCTCTGTCAAATTTCCCAATACAAAAATCTTCACTGACTGATAGGCCGATTTTGGGAGGCGTCGACCGGTGGGCTCTGTATTCCCTTGTTTGGGTCTTTTTCTTCATTTTAAACCTTAATTAAACATAGGTAATCATTGTTAAACACTCAATAACATTAAATAAATATACTTAGACATAGCTTGACATTAATTGCAATGGTTTGAGAAAAACTCCAGATTTCCATTCAATGTGCACAAGTTTCAAGACAAACTAATTTTGGGTCTCTAACTCACGTACTTGACGTGGAAAATTGCTACGTTCACATGGAGTGATAAGTGCGAGAAAAAATTCATGGAGTTGAAGAAGCGTCTTACTATGGTCCCTGTGCTCACAGTTCCAGCTGGGAGTGGCGGCTTGGTAGTTTACAGTGATGGCTTGCATGACAAACTAGGAAGTGTTTTGATGCAGTATGGGAAAGTCATCGTATATGCTTCCTGATAGTTGAAAGAGCATGAGAAGAATTATCCTACGCACGACTTAGAGCTTGCAGCAGTTGTCTTTGCACTAAAGATTTGGTGGCACCAATTATATGGGGAACAATTTGAAGTGTTCACAGATCACAAGAGCTTGAAGTATTTGTTTTCCCAGAAAGAGTTGAATCAAAGGCAATGCCGATTGGTGAGATTCTTGAAGGACTATGAATGCTCCATACAGTACACCCGAGTAAGGCGAATGTAGTAGCAGATGGTCCACGTGATGGTCCAAGAGTGGAGATTATTGGAAGATGTGTCCAACAATGATGCAAGTCTCAGTGTTAGTCCGTCGGGTGTGCTAGTGGCCAAAATTGTGGTTAGACCCACTATCTTGGACCAAATTCAAGAACTACAAGGGTCAGATGCTGAATTTCTAGCATACAGAGATATGTCTATCAGTGGTGGCAGTAAGGAGTTTTCATTGAATGTGACTGGTGTCATCACATTCAATAAAAGACTGTGTTCTCGCCAATGAAAGCTTGAGGCGTAAAATCTTGGATGAAGCACATTAATCAAAGTATACCGTGCATCTTGGGGGTACGAAGATGTACCAAAACCTTAAGGGGCACTTTTGGTAGCGGAACATAAAGAGGGAAGTGGCAGAGTATGTGTGCAGGTGTTTGGTTTGCCAGCAAGTTAAAGCCCGGTTACCAGGGGAGGGTATCCCCTAGCAGCATGTGGGGACTAGTCATAGTCTCGTGCTCCGAACACCCCATGTTTACCAAAAAAAAAAAACTCCATATAATATTTTAATTAATCTATTATTTTTTAAAATTTCATAAGAAAAAATACTTTAAAATATTTAAAATGTATAAATTTTTTTTAAAAATAGCAAATTAAGAGTTTCTCTTCATCTAAATTAAAAATAATAATTTAACATCTTAAATTATGTAAAAAAGTACATTTTATAAGGTTATTTTAGTCTTGTAAACTTATAACACATTATTTATATATATAGTAATATATTATATAACCAGTTGGATATGTATCGAATAAGATATATCAATGTTCGAATTCATACCCGATAAATGCATAGTACAATTACTATTTGAATTCACTCCATTGGATACCTCTTCGGATGAATGCAAATCAAATATGGATATTATCTATATCCATTGACAAACCCTAGCAAGTAGCATAGTTAGTGATTAATAGCGAGGAGTGGACCACGTGCAAGCCATTACTCATTGAAAATAAATCCCACGACCTCTCTCATAAGAGTGGCCATACCCTACCATGGTGCAACCCTTTTTTTGGTAGAATGTTTAATGCGTTCTACATCCACCTAAGAGATTTGGTGAGCGCCAGCCTTACCCGAGCTCTACCTTTTGTCTTTGGGTAGGTCTCGGCTTGTAGGTAGGTGGATGAACCAATCTCAAAATTGAAGTAAGTCACTATGATTCAACCAGTATAATTTATAGACTCCGCAACAAATATTCAAAAGATTAAGTAGGTGGTTTTTCAACTGCCCTTTCATGGGATACAAGCCCTGCCTGTGCTGCCGGGAATAGAACTGTAATAAAAGAGAAGATATGCGGATAGTTAGATAGACTCTCTTACTATTAGTTTGGGCTGTTCCCGAGCCAGAATAATTAAGTACAAAAGTAACATATGCACTTACGGATGAGCAAAAGTGAACTAAGACTCTCTTTTTGGTTAAAGAACTATTGCTCATAGCTCTCACAAAGCCAACTCAATTGTCATGAACTCTAGTTAATTTTTTTTTTAACTCCTGTGGTTAAATTTTTTTTTTTATTGCTCTCCGCTCTTACAAAGCCAACTCAACTGTCATGAACTCTAGTTAATTTTTTAAACTCCTTTGGTTAATTTTATTTTTCTAAAAACTTAAGGGTAGATGGGTGAATCCTAGGGGCATGTGAATCTTAACCACAATTTAAATGGAGTTAAAGGGGGACACATGGAAGTAAAAGGGGAACCACGACTCACCACCTCGTGTCACTGATAGATGAGGTGATTACTTTCCCTTACGAATTGAGTTTTCCAATTAAGATGCACATAATCAAATTACTGGATTAAGCCTAGTGCTCTCACTGGGCAGAGCAAGACCAACCTTTGGTGTGCCAGGTTCTATATAGGCCAAAAACATATAGGGCGCCGAGCCCTATCCATTTTTCCTCAGCTGGGTTGGGCTTTCCTGTTGCCCGAGCTCGGGCCAGCTCATCTCCAGTCATTGATTTTTTAGATATACTATAATGCAGATAACTTTATTATATAATATCTAGTATGTAATAATATTATGCAATGTTTATAAGTGCTATATATAACAGTTTTATACACTGTTATATCACAATATATATTGTAAAGTCCATGTTTTTGTATTGGCATATTCCGGTGTCAAAACAAGTGAGTCTAGATGTCTAGGAGTGGTTTTTGTGTCATTGCTGTCAAGCATCCACGACAAGTGAAGTTCAAGAGCGTTGAAGAATCGCTTGATCCACTCGGATGATCATTTCCTTTATAGGATGATAAGTGACCTAGATACCATGTGACCATAGGTGAGATTTAACCTAAAATAATCCTAACATGATGCCTTAGGTGGTAAGTGTCCTAGTCTAATCATACGGACCCTAGGTGATGAGATAAGTAGTGCAAAACAAGTTAACAATGCTGAAATTTTTCAAAAAACCAAGGTTTCTGCTAGAAGCATATCTCCCAAACTGTAGCTCAGATTTTGCTCTATAATATATCAAATCAACCATGTCGAAAACAGCTACAACTTTTGTGAAGTGACCGAGAGCTGAAAATGAAGTTTTAAAGTCGTTTTTAGCCTCTGGCTCGACCCTGGGCATTTTGGGTTGACCCTGAAGTTCAAAAAATTTGTATGGGGTTTTGGGACAGCAAGTTGATTTTTTGTGGGTCTACCCTAGAGGATCATTCGGTCGACCGAAGTGTACACATTGGTTGACCAAAGGATCCCCATGGGTCTACCCTGATATGAAAAATTTCTAAAATCATTCCAAAACCGATTTTTTCATATTTTGGTTATTTTATACACTTTTAGCAACTTCCAAAGCTTAGTTTTTAGTTCCCTATATATGGTGAACCCTTCTAGCTCGTGAGGTACAACTTAGGGAGTGTGTGGAGAGTATTTTTAAGTGTCTTCAAAGGTCATGAAACCTATGAAATATATTTTTTCTCAACCCCTTTGTTAGTGCATTCTACCTAGAGATTACAAGCCCAAAGCTCCATGTTACCTTGTTTGGACTTGTGTATTGAAGGAGTTCATCTAGGTGATGATTCTTATCAAACCATCAACCCGTTCTGGATAGAATACCTTGATCGGAGTATTCCGGAGCCTTTCTGAAGGAGATCGATTTGAGAAGGATTGTGGTAATGTGATTTGGTCGGTGGATTCCGAAGCCGTCATTGACGGAGATCGATCGGAAGATCATGGACTGTTTTCGAGACACAAAGAGAAGTACAAGCGGCTGCGGTTGATCACGGGACTTGTGAGTATGTGATGACTTTTCGAGGCATGGAGGACTAAGAACTGAAGGATTGTGGTGTCGAGTCCGAAGGAGTCAAGTTCGAGTCTTGTAAGTTCTTGTTTACTTTGTCTTAGTGGATTCTCATGGCTGGACTAGGTTCCGTGGTTTTTCCCGGAAGGGTTTCCACGTAAAAATCCTTTTGTTGTGGTTTGCTTGGTTTTCCTTTTTCCGCACTTAAAGTACATCATCCCTTAACTTAGTAACTTAATTGTTAAAACATCAAAAAGGGTAGATAGACTTATAGGAAGCCCTAACCATTCCCTCGAATTTGTAGATTCTCAACTCAAACATAGATTTGGGATTCATCGAATTTATTTCTTCAATTAGTATCAAAGCAGGTTCACTAACTTGTTAGTGTGATCTTGTCTCATATTTTTCGGTGAATATGAATCTCCAAAGAGAGGGAGGATCCATCTCTTGCCCTCAATTATTTGATGAGAATTATTATGCCTATTAGAAAGCTCGAATAAGAGCATTTCTAAAATCATTAGATGAGAGAGTATGGTTCTCTATTGAACAAGGCTAGATCCATCCAGCAAAGATCATAAATTACCAGACCATCCCTAAACCTTCTTCTAAATGAACCAATGTAGAACTTGAAAGTTGTAAATGGAACAATAAGGGTCTAAATGCAATCTTCGCTGCTGTCACACTCGAAGAATTTTGACGTATTTCTACATATGACACTTCGAAGGAGGCATGAGAAATTCTTCAAATCACTCATGAAGGGACTATAACTGTCAAGATCTCCAAACTTCAATTGCTGACCTCTAAGTTTGAAAAGTTGATGATGGATGATAATGAAACTTTTGATAGTTTTTATGCTAATCTGAGTGATATTGTCAATTCTAGTTTCAATCTAGGGAAAAGAATTCTAGAGTTCAAAATTTTGAAAAAAATTTTGAGATCTCTACCTGAGAGATTTCGATCGAAGGTTACCGCCATCGAGGAGAGCAAAAATGTTGATGCTCTCAAACTTGAAGAGTTGGTTGGTTCTCTCCAAACCTATGAGTTAAATCTGAACCCATCTAAGAAACCAAAATCCATTGCCTTGAAGTCCGTCAAAGAATCCATAGATGGTTTAGATAGTGACTCTAAGGATGAAGAAGAAGAGTTGGCTTTGTTTGCTAAGAAATTCAAAAAATTTGTGAAACTGAATAAGAGATTTAATAATGACAAAAATCTTTTGAAAAGCCCAAGTCCAAGCACTTTGAAAACAAGAAACATTTTAAAAGTGTGGATAAAAAATCCCAAGGTGTTCAATGCTATGAATGCCAAGGCTACGGCCATATTTCCGTTGAATGCTCCAATAATAAAAGATTTAAGGGCAACGCAAGGGATGACAGTGAATCTGAATCTGAGGAATCAGATAGTTCTTCTTGTGAGGAGACTAGGGGTTATGTGGCCTTCACTGCATTCTTATCTGGGATTGAGAAATCTTCTTCAAATGTTGTGAGTAACCAACACTGTAGTGATGGTGAAGAGGATGGTGAGAGTTAGAATGACTCAGATACTAAGGAAGACCTTGAGGCTATTTCAGGAATGCCTAAAGCTGAAAAAGGTTCAGTTTTCCATGTCTAAAAAGATAAAATCTATTGAAATGGAAAAAGATACCTTAGACTAAGTGGCTTCAGGGTTGAGAGCTCTTGTGTCACAGCTTGAGGAAGAGAAGGCTTCCCTCCTTGCCAAGACTCATCAACTTGAATCTGATTTATATGTTTGTCTTGAAGAAAAGACAAGTCTTAAAATCAAGTTGGCTGATCTTGAGCAAAATCAGAGGTGTGGAGATGAGAAGGGAACTCCATCCACCTCGAACATTGAGCCTAGTGCTAAAACGCGCCCTCCTGCTAAAGGGAAAGACTCTTCTACTCAGAAATTCATTCCTACATATCATAAATGTGTAGTGAAGGGTCATATTAAGCCTCGATGTCCTAAACTTCAAAAAATGCCCAATCATGGTTTTGAGAACCACAACAACTTTAATGAGAATCTTCAAAGGAGAATTGAGGTTCTAGTGGAGAAGTCTAAGAGTTTGTATGAAGATGTAATAAAGATGACTCACAACTCTAGACAATGGCATGGTCATGACACTCCTCATGCTAGATATAGAGGAGGTAACAGGGAAAACCATAATGGCCACCATAATTTTAGGACTCAATCCTGGAAAAGAAGGAACAGGAGGAAGAGGAAAAAGGTCATACCTACCTCAACTGAAACGGTTAGAGACCAAATGGTCAATCAAACTTCTAAAACCGTTTGAGTGAGAAAGGAAGACCTGAAGGGCTTCACTTAGCCTGTGCCTGTCATAGCCTAGGGTGTGCTGTTAGTGTCTTATCTTGTCTTAGTGCTATGCTATTTGTGTATACTAGTAGTCTTTCTTTTTACTAGTGTTTATTTGCTTTGGTATGTTTTTCTGTTTTCTTTATTTTGAAAAATCCAAAAACATTGAAAAACCATAAAATCCAAAAATATTTTTTTCATGTTGCCCGTGTTTGACTTGCATGATCTGCATTCCTTGTGTGATCTTTATTTCTATACTTGTCCAGGGTTGAACATGAGTTTGTTGCTGATTGAGGATATATCACCTTCATAGTCTTGGTTAGGCTGAAAATTAAACCGGTTTTATCTTGAGCAGTTAGAGACTTATTCATGTGTGTATGCTTCACAAATTTCACATGCACTCTGACTGATTCTATTAAGAGGTCTATTTTCCAATCTGTAGGTGTATGGCTTATCCCAATAGTGTGACCTTAGATGACCAATCTAGAATGACCATTTTGTTAGTCATCCCCATTTTGTGTATCCTCTATGAGCTAAAATTGTTGCAATGAAAAGGGCTACCTACTGGGATAGTATGAAAGTCACTATTGGATGCAAACAGTATGAAATGGCTACCTACGCGGACAGTAGGTATCTATCTGGGTCACTAGAGTGAAAGCCTCTGCTGCTAATAGTCAGGACTACCTACCTAGATAGTGTGAAGGCCATCATTGCATGAAAAGATATGTTCAGATAAAGAATATCAAAATAAATCTTACAATGTTTTGAGGTATTTGGCCAAAAGTAAAAGAAAAAAAATATGAGTCAATTAAAATGAAAAAAGGAGCACTAAAATGTAAAAAATTAGTATATCTGGATCTAACTAGATTTGACTTCTATGATGTATATCTCCGGGAGTCTCCTTAGTGGTTAATGTCATATCCTTGGAAAGGAAAAAAAACCTTGATCTAGTATCTTGTCAGACCACCACTACACACAATGCTTCACTGTTGAACTGTTCACTAAATGTGTCTAAGTGAATTGGCTATAATTTAGCATTCCGTGAGATTTAGTTAGATATGTATCCTCAGTCGGACTAACTAATCATGTTCTTCATTGGATTTGTAATTTTAAATTACTAGTGTTTGGAATGCTTTTGATGCATGTTTGTATGACACATGATATTTTTTTTTTTGTGTGTTTCTTTTTGTTTGGTATGGGCCTTTCTAGCATAGGTGCCCTATTTTTGGTGGTCTCCTTGATCTTAGTGGGAGAAGATCAAGTTGAGTTGATGAGGAGGAGTTGGTAATTGAGTTGTTGAGGGGGAGTTTGTGCTTGAGTTGTTGAGGGGGAGTTTGTGCTTTATACTTCTATTTTGTTTCCCACTCTTTAATCCCTCATTGTTTGTTTTTGATTGGTTGTACTGTGGTTGCCTTGATATTTCACTTTTGTTAAATTGGTATATTTTTTGGAATATTGACTTCCTGCCTTCCTTTGGCAATTGTGCCAAAAAGGGGGAGAATGTTAGGGTAGTATTTCCCTAGTTCAGTACATTCCTTGCTTCACCTGTGATTACTTATTTTTATATTTCATACATGCTTCACTGAGTGTTTTGTTTATGTGCATGTGCAGGTGCAGGGCTCTAGCAGACTGATTTGCTTGACAGGAGCTTCAGCGTATTGATTTAAGATGATTTGTCAATTGATGTTATGTAATAATGTTGGAGTCATGTAATGTCCTAATTCAACATTTTGATGTGTTTGATTGAGTTTGTGTCAAGTCAAGTACTTCAGTTTGGTTTTGCCACAGAATTGTCAAAAGAGGAGATTGTAAAGTCCATGTTTTTATATTGGCATATTCTGGTGTCAAAACAAGTGAGTCTAGGTGTCTAGGAGTGGTTCTTGTGTCATTGCCGTCAAGCATCCACAACAAGTGAAGTTGAAGCGCGTTGAAGAATCGCTTGATCCACTCGGATGATCATTTCCTTAATAGGATGATAAGTGACCTAGATACCATGTGACCATAGGTGAGATTTGACCTAGAATAATCCTAACATGATGCCTTAGGTGGTAAGTGTCCTAATCTAATCATACGGACCTTAGGTGATGAGATAAGTAGTGCAAAACAAGTTAACAATGCTGAAATTTTTCAAAAAACCAAGGTTTCTTGTAAGAGGCATATCTCCCAAACTGTAACTCAGATTTTGCTCTATAATATGTCAAATCGACCACGTTGAAAAGAGCTACAATTTTTATGAAGGGATGTAGAGCTGAAAACAAAGTTTTAAAATAATTTTTAGCCTCTGGGTCGACCCTGGGCGTTTTGGGTCGACCCTAAAGTGCAAAACAATTGTATGCGGTTTTGGGACAGCAAGTTGATTTTTTGTAGGTCTACCCTGGAGGATCATTCGGTTGACCGAAGTGTACACATTGGTCGACCAAAGGATCCCCATGGGTCTACCCTGATATGGAAATTTTCTAAAATCATTCCAAAACCGATTTTTTCATATTTTGGTTATTTTAAACACTTTTAGCAACTTCCTAAGCTTGGTTTTTAGTTCCCTATAGATGGTGAACCCTTCTAGCTCGTGAGGTACAACTTAGGGAGTGTGTGGAGAGTATTTTTAAGTATCTTCAAAGGTCATGAAACCTATGAAATATATTTTTTCTCAACCCCTTTGTTAGTGCATTCTACCTAGAGATTACAAGCTCAAAGCTCCATATTAGCTTATTTGGACTTGTGCATTGAAGGAGTCCATCTAGGTGATGATTCTTATCAAACCATCAATCTGTTCTGGATAGGACACCTTGGCCGGAGTGTTCCGGAGCCTTTGCAAAGGAGATTGATCCGAGAAGGATCATGGTAATGTGATGGTCAGTGGATTTCGAAGCCGTCATTGACGGAGATCGATTAGAAGATCGTGGACTATTTCTAAGACACAAAGAGAAGTACAAGCGGCTGCGGTTGATCATGGGACTTGTGAGTACGTGATGAATTTTCGAGGCGTGGAGGACTAAGAACTGAAGGATCGTGGTGTCGAGTCCGAAGGAGTCAAGTTCGAGTCTTGTAAGTTCTTGTTTACTTTGTTTTAGTGGATTCTCATGGCCGGACTAGGTCCTGTGGTTTTTCCCGGAAGGGTTTCCACGTAAAATCCTTGTGTTGTGGTTTGCTTAGTTTTCCTTTTTCCGCACTTAAAGTACATCACCCCTTAACTTAATAACTTAATTATTAAAACATCAAAAATGGTAGATAGACTTATAGGAAGCCCTAACCATTCCCTCGAATTTGTAGATTCTCAACTCAAACATAGATTTCGGATTCATCGAATTTATTTTTTCATATATATATATATATATAAATATATAAAAATTAGCGTATCTTATATAAAATAGCATTCTAATGAGTCATGCTCATTAAAGTCGTTAATATGTGGTCCCTAATAACTGTCACATGGTGGTTGCTCTAAAATCCAACTGTGGGATGTTAAGATGGGTCTCTTAAGAGACGTGACAAAAAATTTAACTCGATCAGACATTTATAAACCAACAGATTGAAGATGAGAAGATCAAACATTTCTATAACCTAAATAGGGTCTATTGAACCCTAGGGGGGTCTAATCGGTCGGCCTAAACATGTCCTATCAAACTGATTTTTTGACATGTATCTCGCAATAGACCCATCTTTAAATCCAACAGTCGTATTCAAAATGTTTTTTTGTCACATGTCATCTTTCCAGAGGAGTCGCTCATTAAAAACATCAATGAGCATGACTCATTAATACCTCTCCCATCTTATATAATACATATAACATTTTTATAACAATGTTTATAATATACTGTTATATATGCTATACACACTGTGTATAACAATGTATTATTTTTCTATATGGTATATAGTAATGTCTAACGAAATATATATATATAAATTGTTATACACTGTTATAACAATCTATATATATTACTTTCATAACAGTGCTATATACTTTTATATATGTATAATACACATCTTTACTATTATAATGAGAGAAAAAGGGATACATTGAATTTTTAGAACATGACCCTAACTACCCTTAATTTTTATTTTATCTTATTCTACTACCACTAGACACTTAAGGATATGATAGTCATTTAAACCCTAATAACTACCCACTAAATTCTTAAATCATGCTCCTCTTTTCTCTCACGTACATCTCTTGATTCATAACTACTTTTGAAATTCAAAAACAAACACTTAAGGGTAACTAAAGTGCAGGAGTTTTTGTGGTGAGTATATTTTACTGGAATCAATTGAGCACACTCAAGTCATTGGACTATAACAAAATTTTCAGATCACTAGAGTGCAGGAGTTTTTACGGTGAGTTATTTTCTTTATCTTAATCAAGCAAATTTTTTATACAACTTTTTTCCTTCAACAATTTTCTGCTACTTTCACTTGGCTACAATAAGAATTTGGTCACTATAACTTGGTTACCGGATCAAATGCATGCACAAGAGTTTTTCATGATCTTTAAAACACAAAAAAATAATAATAACTACACAATATTTAATTTTTGGGGTTTACCCATGACTTGTCCATCACTGGTGTTCGGGTTGAATCACCAGTGTATCACCGGTGATCGAGATGAAGCTGCTCGGCAAATACATATTCCTATCATGATTTTTTTATCAATCCCTAAAATCCCTTGCTTCTTTTGTCATTAAATAGTCACAGGAAACCACCCCCCAACAAAAAAAAAATGGTGTTTTAGCATGTTATCTACCTACCTTGGTACATAACATCACATTATCAGATCATATGCATGCTCAGGGGTCTTTCAAGGTCTTCAAAAAAAAAAAACTACAAAATTTTGAGTATGGAAATGAAAGGGGTTGAACGTTAAGTCGTGGTTAACCGTGGTTAGAGTAGTGTTTGAGTATATGATTTAAAAAAAAAAATTAGAACGTGGTAAGAAAATTTAACCTTGGTTAGAACAAAATTATTCAAATAAAATTTTCACTGCTTTTAAAAATTGTTTAAGAAATATTAAAAATGGAACTGTTATGCTTATTTTTTCAAATGCATGAAATCCTTTAAAGTTAAAATCAACAAAGGGTACACATATGTTAACACCACGGTCTAAAAAAATTAATTTAAGATTTTCATATTATTATTTTTTTTTTCCTAACCATGGTTAACAAATATTAATATTTAGCTCTAAAAAAAAGGATAGTGAGTGAACCCTAAGGGTGTGTGAACCTTAACCACATTTAAGTGGTGTCTAGAGGGACATGTGACACTCACAGCGTAACCGGACTCCCTCAACTCTAGTTATACCAGTAGAGAATTTTAGTCCTTTTTAAAAAGGGTTTCAAAATTGTTTAAAATATATTACAAATTGAGATGTTATGTGTATTTTTTCACATGAATGCAATCCTCTACGATGAAATGAAGCAAAGGATACGCATAGAGTTAAAAACGTGGTCAGAAAATTTTATTTTAAGATTTTGGTATTATTTTAATATTTTTCCTAACCACAATTTAAACAATGAATATCTTTTCAAAAAACAAGGATAGGTGGGTGAACCCTAGGGGGTGTGAACCTTACCCAAGTTAAATGGTGTCAAAAGGGACATGTGGCGACCACAAGGGCATAACCGGACTTGGGTTATAATTGTAGGGATTTCATTCCTTTTTCAAAAGGGGTTTAAAAGTATTTAGTTTTTTTTTCAAAATATATAAAATTGGAGACATTTTAGGTATTCTTTGAAACATGATTAAAAGTATTTAAGGATTGTTTAAACAAGAAGAAGTTGACATTTTTATTACGATCTCAAAAACTTACTTCCAAAAAATCAACTTTTTTAATATTTCAAAAATTCGAGAAAATTCCTGAAATTTTCGGCATTGCACCCCATTATGCTCCCTAAAAATAGTTTTTATTATGTATCTTAAATTTTTCTGTTTTGGGTTTTGTTGATTTACAGATAAGCAATGGAGATATACATGCTAAATTTTAGGTTGAAAGCATTCCTTTCTATAGCATGGTAGCAAAGTTTATTGATCCACTCCTACAAGCTTCTTAAATTGGTTAGTGTATATATCGATTTTTTATCAGTTTCTGAATATGGTTAGCTATAATGTTTGAATTACTTAAATTAGCAATGATGTCAAGCTTACTTTGTTTGACAAATTTTCATATCCCATTAATTTAACCAAATATGTTATTAGTTTCACTGAAGTTGATTTTATTTTCCTACTCTTTTGTTAAATTTGAGTATGAGAATATTCCATTGCAAAGCATCATATCAAAGTTTAATGATTCGGTCTGTAGACTTCTTCAAATAATTTTTTTTGGTTAAAGTAGGCTTCTTAAATTGGTTAGTATAGGTTATAAATTTTATATTAAGTTCAGAATCCCTTATGATTAAATATAATCTTAGTGTGAGCACGGATTTCCGTGACACTCACGAGGGAATGGGATGGTGTGTATACCTGTACTCTCACAGGTGTGAAAGGTTATATGTTTAAGAGTTTCCACCTATTCATTCAGAAGGGATAAGTCCCCCGGGTTTGGATAAGGTCTTGGTTTGCGAGTGAGATTAGGGTAAGGGGTTCAGTTAAGTCCGGGGAAGGTGTTAGGCACCCCAAGACATCCGTTTTACAACGGTTCCGTACTCCCCAAGTATAAGCCAATTAAAGTTAATATTGTTCAAAATGCCAGAGTGTTTAAGTTAACACTAATCCAAGAAAGGAAAAGCTAACTGGGGTCGAACCCGAGTTGGGTTGCCTACATACTCACAGGGTGAGATCAGATCGAGCGTAGTTCTGGCACGTGGGTCTGTGCCGAGGCTAGGGGTGTGTGTGTGTGCACCAAGGGTGGCTAACATGGACTAGTCCGGTAGACTAGGGTTTGATTGACCGAGGAGGGTCAAGTGCAAGGTACAAGCCCAGTAGGCTTTAGGGGTAGTCTGGTAGACTACGGAGGAGTTTGGCCCGGGTTAAGGTTGCTAACCGAGGTTAGGCTAAACTAACTGTAAATCCAGAAATAGGTGTTGGCAAATTCCGTGATCATTAGATAGGTCATGAGTGTTGTGTCTTGTTCAACTTGTCGGAAGAGTTAAAGTTTCAAGAAGACTGAAGATATTGAAGAAAAAGCTTCTACTCCGGATCTAGACAGGTAATGGACTTAGAGACCCCTACCTAGGTTGGATTTGACTTAGATAACTCTAAACATACCTAGGAGGATAGTTTTAAGCCTACCAAAGAGTTTTGATCTTATTTGAATCAAACAAAAACAAAAGAAAAATGTTTAGGCTGAAATTCTGTCTCAACCGATCGCTCGGTGTTGAGACCGATCGATCGGTGGCCTACCGAGCGATCGGTGGCTATCGACTGGTCAAAAATTTTGTATGGGGTATTTTTCCAGAGAGACAATTTTTAACCGATCTCTCGGTGAAAATAGCGATCGATCGGTTTTGGACCGAGCGATCGGTTATAAGCACCGATCGATCGATCCTCGTAAACATAATTTTATTTTTTTGGACTCTTTTCTAAACCTTATATAAACAAATTTTTGGAGACCTAATTCGTATCTTTGTTTATTTTTGAAAGAGTAGAGGTCAGAGAAACCCTTCTAGGGCTTTTTCCATTGTTCCTCATAGATTTTTAGTGATCCCTCCTTTTTCAATCATCCTAAAGAATGTAAGTATAGATCTATTCTTTTGATCTTGCATTGTATGATCTCAGATCTGTATGAGATCCCTCTAGGGCTTGAAGCTTTCTAAATTAATTCACAACCCTACACTTTGTGTGTGTGTCCGGTGTATGATCCGGAGCCTTCATGGAAGGAGATCGATCGTATGTGATCGTGGTATTGAAGTAGCTTGAGAAGATTTGGTCGGTTAGGAACCGAAGCTGCTACGGCGGAGATCAAACCTGCTGGTTCGTGGAAATCAAGAGTAAGATTCTGTACCTAGGAACGTCGAGTCTGGTTTGGGTATGGTCTTGTCTTGTACTTCAATTCTTCTTATAGTGAAGTTTGTTGCTGGACGAGGTCCCGTGGTTTTTTCCCGTAAGGGTTTCCCACGTAAAAATCTGCTGTGTTTGATTTGTATGGATTGTTTGTGTGAATTGTTTCTTGATTTCTAATCTAATTATTTAAAAAATTAAAAATTGGTTAGAAGTTCTTAGATAGACCTATTCACCCCCCCTCTAGGTCATAGAGATCATTGATCAGGGTAATTTCAATTGGTATTAGAGCAGGTTCACCTTTAAGACTAAACCCTTTAGTGTGATCCTGTATATTTTACTTTGTGATCATGAGTACTCTAAGAGAGGGCGGTTCAGTATCTCACCCCCCACTGTTCGATGGGAATAATTACGCATATTGGAAAGCCCGTATGAGAGCCTTTCTCAAATCAATTGACGAGAGAATTTGGATGTCTATTCAAAATAGGTGGACTACGCCTGTGAAAACTCTAGGTGATTTGACTGTCGTCAAATATTCTAATGAATGGACCAGAGAAGAGCTTGAGACAAGTGGTTAGAATACTAAAGGACTCAATGCTATCTTTACTGCAGTCACAGCTGAGGAATTCAGACGAATTTCTTCATGTGAAATAGCAAAAGAGGCATGGGACATTCTTGAGATTACCCATGAGGGTACGACCACTGTTAGAATCTCAAAACTCTAAATGTTAACCACCAAATTTGAATATTTGAAAATGGAAGACGATGACACATTTGATGAATTTTATGCAAAACTTAGTGACATTGTCAATGCTAGTTTCAACTTAGGTGAAAGATTAACTGAGTCCAAGATAGTTAGAAAAGTCCTTAGATCTCTACCTGAGAGATTTCAACTCAAGGTCACTGCTATTGAAGAGAGTAAAAATGTTGACTCTCTGAAGATTGAAGAATTAGTTGGTTCACTCCAAACTTATGAACTCAATCTTCGACCATCCAAGAAAACTAAATCTTTAGCCTTGAAATCAATAAAGGAATCTTTGGATGACAATAACAGTGATGGAGAGATGGATGAGGAAGAAATGGCTCTCTTCGTTAAAAAATTTCGAAAATTTTTTAGAACGAAAAAGAGGTTCAATCCTAAACAGGAAGGAAAATATTTTGAGAAGTCAAAGTCTAAGCCCTGGGAAATCAAAAAAAATTCCAAGAGTGGCGACAAGAAACCCCAAGGTGTTCAATGTTATGAATGTCATGGCTTCGGTCATATTTCACCTAACTGTCCTAACAAGAAGAAAAGTAAGGGCAAGGTGATGAATGCCTGTTGGGATGACAGTGATTCCGAGAATGAAGAATCAGACAGTTCTTCTTCAAGTGAAGAAACTGATAATCATACTGCTTTCACTATATCCCTTTCTGGTATTCTTAAGACTACCTCGGTGGTTGATGAGAAGGATAGAAGTGATGAAAGTAGTCACACTGAGTCTAGTGGAGACACTGAGAAGAGTCATACTGACTCTGAAAGTGATGAAGATTTGAAAACAACTTATGATAAGTTGTATTCTGAAAGTTTGAAACTGACTAAAGCAAAAATCTCTTTGAGCAAAAAAATCAAAATCATTCAAAATGAAAGAGATACTTGTAAACTAGAAGCAAAGGAGATGAATGCTCTAGTTAGTCAGCTTGAAAATGAGAAAGAAGCTTTTGTTGAAAAAGTTAAATGTCTTTTGGAAGAAAATGTCTCATTGACTAATGTTGTCAGAAAATTAGAAGTTAAAAGAGACACTTCCTTGAAAGAAGTTGGAGAGTCTAGGACTCTATTAGTGGAGCTGGAATCTTTAAAAGATTCTCTTGTCGATAAGGTGAAATTTCTTGAAAAAGAACATCATATAACCCTTTAAGACAAGACTAACTTGATTCAGAAGGTCTATACTCTTGAGAAAGAAGTAAGAATGTTTGGAAATACTAGCTGCCTAGATGAATTAGTTAGAAAATATGGATCAAATTCTAATAGATCTAGGATAAGACATGCTGATACACCAGCTGGTCCTTTAGCTATTGGTACAATGGCTAGTGCTGTGTTTGAACCAATACATTCTGATCCCAAAGTGAATGTACCTTCCACATCAAGTACTAAGGCTTATACAAATGTTGTAAAGCCTAGAAATGCAGCTCCTAGGGTGAATGCTTTGAGGATTCAAATTCCTTTTAGAAGAAATCCTCCTCCTCTTTCTAGATTCATACCCACATGTCACTTTTGTGGTGTAATAGGTCATATACGACCAAACGGTAATGCGTTTAGAAGAGCTCCCCGAAATGGTTCGTGGAACCAAAATCAAAGTCAAGGGAATCTTAAAATGCAGATTCAAGTTCTGGCTGAAAAATCTAGAATTTTGAGCGAAGATGTCAATAGGATTGCTCAAATGTCTAGAAATGAAAATGGTCCATTCACTCCTTATGATTATTCAAGAGGAAAGAATGTGACAAATCATTATGCTAGAACTGAACAGAACAGAAAGAGGTCTAGAAGGTCTAAAAAGAAAAAGGTCTCTACTACACAGAACAATATTCAAATGTCTAAACAAAGTTTAAAAACTGTGTATGGGAGAAAGGATGACCTTAAGTGCCTTGTCATTCATACTGCCTTTAAAGCCCAAAACATAGAAATGTGGTACTTCGACAGTGAGTGTTCTCGGCATATGATAGGTAACAAGTCCCTATTTACTCAATTTAAGGACTGTCTAGATGAGACTGTTACTTTTGGTGATGGAAGCAAGTCATTAGTTAAAGGGAAGGGTATCATCGATTCACCAGGCATACCAAAATTGAAAAATGCCTTGTTTGTTGAAGGACTGAAAGCTAATTTGATTAGCATAAGTCAACTATGTGATAATAACCATGCTGTGCACTTTACCCAAAATAAATGCTTAGTCATTAATGGTAAAGTGTTCTAGAAGGGTTGAGAACCACTGATAATTGCTACGACTTAATCCCTAGTTCTAATTTCTCAAATGTCTGTAATTGGGCTAAAATTGATGAAGTTGATTTGTGGCACCGAAGGCTAGGTCACATGAACTTCAAAGACCTATGCAAAATCTCAAAGCAAGAACTTGTGAGAGGTGTACCCAAACTAGGAAAGCCTTCTACTGCTGTGTGTGGGCCATGTCAGATTGGTAAACAAATTAGAACCCTACATAAGAAGACTTTAAGTATTGCTACTTCATATCCACTGGAATTAATTTATATGGATCTTATGGGTCCTACAAGAACTGAAAGTTTAGGTGGAAAGCGATACATCCTAGTCATGGTTGATGATTTCTCAAGAATGTCATGGGTAGCATTTATAAGAGAGAAATCCGATGCTTTTGAAAATTTCAAAAGTATTTGCTTGAAAATTCAAAATGAGAAAAGATGCCCAATCACTCGAATTCGATGTGATCATGGAAAGGAGTTTGAAAACTCTAAGTACAACGACTTTTGTGATGAGTCAGGTATCAAACATGAATTTTCTGCACCCATTACACCTCAGCAGAATGGTGTTGTGGAGAGGAAGAACAGGGTTCTCCAAGAGATGGCTAGAGTTATGTTCCATAGCAATAATCTAGCTTCTCATTTCTGGGCTGAAGCAGTTAACACTGCTTGTTATATAGTTAATCGAGTTTTTCTAAGGCCTGGAACAAAGAAAACCCCATATGAGTTGTGGAATAACAAGAAACCCAGTGTCAAGTACTTTCGAGAATTCGGAAGTAAATGCTATATCCTTAAGGATAGAGAGCAACTGAGCAAATTTGAATCCCGGAGTGATGAAGGGATATTTCTTGGGTATTCCACAAACAGTAGAGCTTATCGAGTGTATAACTTGAGAACCTCTACAATTATGGAGTCCATCAATGTAATTGTGGATGACTCTGGTATTGAAAATGTGCAACTTGAGGATGATGATAGTGCTGGAAATGAAAATGTTGAAACTTCTTCAACTCCACTTATTACTAAGCAATCATCTCCATTAAAACCTACACATCCAAGGGTCATAAGTTCTCACACCTCCACAGATATTATTGGTGATTTTGAAAGTGGAGTGAGAATAAGGAAACAAATTGAAAATGAAGTTAACTACATTTGCTATACTTCATTTTTTGAACCCAAGAATGTAGCTGAAGCCCTTGCAGATGATAATTGGATCAATGCAATGCAAGATGAGTTACTTCAGTTTACTAGGAATGATGTTTGGTATTTAGTACCTAGACCTAATAATACAAATGTGATAGGTACCAAATGGATTTTCAAGAACAAATCTGACGAAAAAGGTACTATCATAAGAAATAAGGCTAGGTTAGTTGCACAAGGATACACCCAAATTGAAGGCATTGACTTCGATGAGACCTTTGCTCCTGTTGCCAGGCTAGAATCAATCAGAATTCTTCTAGCTGTGGCTTGCCATATGAAATTCAAGCTATTTCAAATGGATGTTAAGAGTGCCTTTCTGAATGGCATTCTACAGGAAGAAGTCTATGTGGAACAACCAAAAGGGTTTGAAGATCCACATCACCTTGATCAAGTCTATCGATTAAAAAGGGTCATCTATGGTTTAAAGCAAGCTCCAAGAACTTGGTATGAAAGGTTGACTACTTATCTCTTGGAAAAGGGATTTTCGAGAGGGGGAGTAGACAGAACCCTTTTCATAAAAAATGAGAAAGGTGATATTGTCATCGCCCAGATATATGTTGATGACATTGTATTTGGTTCCACATTAGACTTACATGCTCTATCATTTGCTGAACAAATGAAAAATGAATTTTAAATGAGCATGGTAGGTGAGCTGAGTTTCTTCCTTGGTCTTCAGATCAAGCAATTAGATTCTGGGATCTCAATATCTCAAATCAAATATGCTAAAAATCTGGTGAAGAAATTTGGTATGAGTTCTGCTAAGCATGCTAGGACTCCTATGAGTTCTACAACAAAACTTAGTAAAGATACTTCAGGCAAGGATGTTGATCAAACTTCTTACAGAAGCATGATTGGTAGTTTGCTCTACCTAACTGCCACTAGACCAGACATTGCCTTTAGTGTTGGAGCATGTGCCCGCTATCAAGCAAGCCCAAAAGAGTCTCACTTACTTGCAGTCAAGCGTATCATTCGATATGTAAGTGGAACTCCATCATTTGGCCTCTGGTATTCTTTTGATACCAATGCCACAATAGTTGGATATTCCGATGCCGACTGGGCCGGAAATGCTGATGATAGGAAGAGCACCTCCGGAGGGTGTTTCTATATTGGAAACTGCTTAGTTGCTTGGCTTAGCAAAAAGCAGAATTCAATTTCATTGTCCACTGCCGAAGCTGAGTACATAGCAGCTGGCAGTTGTTGCACTCAACTTCTGTGGATGAAGCAGATGTTGCATGATTACGGGATTGAACAAGGCACTATGATTGTGTATTGTGATAATTCAAGTGCTATCAATATTTCCAAAAATTCTGTTCAACATTCTCGCACAAAACACATTGACATTAGGCATCACTTCATTTGTGATTTAGTTGAGCAAAATGTTGTATGTATTGAGTATGTCCAAATAGAGAAATAATTTGCAGACATTCTCACAAAACCCTTAGATTCCCTTAGGTTTGAGTTCCTTAGGAAATCCATTGTTTGTGCGGAGTTGAGTGATGGTGTGCTTTCCTCATAGCCTATGTGTTCTTCTTGTTTCATTTAAGTCATAGAGCTATTTTTTTTTTTGTTTTCTTTAATTAATAAAAATCCAAAAAAAAAAAACATTCAAAAAATTGAAAAATGTTGCAAAAAATAGTGTGTTCGTATGATCTTCTTTCCTATCATTATGCATAAATTTATTTCCTTGAAATCATAATTGAATATTAATTCCAAGGTTAAATTTTTCATAGGATTGTGTAAATAAGGATAGTTCAACTATTAGTTCTATCTAGTGATTTAAAATGGTCATGATCACCAATCTCAGTTAGAGTTGAGTAAACAAAGATGTTATGTGTTGCACATGCACTCTAACTGATTTTTGAGATGATATTAGTTCCTATTTATAGATTCTAACATTATATCGTATGGTTCCCTAGTTTAATCAAATCTAGTATATCCAAAGTGATTAAAATTCCAGAAGGTGAGCCCCCTAGTTTTAAAAAATTATTGACATTGAAAGGACTACATGTGAGTTTGTGTGATAGCTTCTAGTGAATGCAAACAGTGAGTAATGGCTACCTAGACAAACAATAGGTATCTATATGGGTTGCTAGTGTGAAAGCCCCCACTGTCATTAGAGAGGGCTACCTTCTCACTTGAGTGAAAGTCACCAATGTCCAAAGAACAGATAATGTGTAAAATTTGATTATAAAATGAAATGACCTTATTGATCAAATTTGGGGTAAACATTGCTCATCATAATTCTATGGATGTCTCTTGGTTTTAATTCTAGTTTTTGAACATTCTAGAGTACCTTTTATGCTATAATGTCAAAATCTTGTTTTGTGGATGAAACCAATCCTCAGAGTCATGTTATGAATTTTTAATACTACACACACATTACTTTTGAGCATTTCTTTACTCTAAATGTGGATTTGATGCAAAAATCAAAATTAATCACTTATGGAAACTAAAAGTTGTTTACATAATCCTTATTCATAACTATTCTGTGATATACATTCTTGGTTGAATATTCTTTATGATTTTGATGACACAAATGTTTGCATAAGTGCATTGTTATTAGGTGATTTTGAGGTGAAAATGATTTTAAATCTTGCTTTGATTGAGGGGGAGAAAAATGGTTTTAAGAAAAAAATTTCAAAAATTTTCCAGACCACCGATCGCTTGGTGTTAATGACCGATTGATCGGTCTTTCGTGAACAGGGTTATAAAACCCTCATTTCTCATTTTCCTATTCTTTTGTTCTCCGAACTCTAGAGCGATCTCTCGGTTCCTTCTCCTCCAAATCTCTCTTACGGTCATTTCTTTCTACTCCAAAGGTTTTCAAGCATCTAAAAAGGTAAACTTTGTTCCTTTTCTTGATTGGTTTACTTTTCACATCTAGGGCATCAAAAATTCGTGATGATTTTCTCATACTCCTTAGTTATTCTTGCATTCCTCATGTCCGGTGTCTCTAAACGCTGGAGATTGGTCCTCAACAACCAAGAGGACCCTCTTGAGGAAGATGATCTAAATGAGCCCTACTCTTTCACTCCAATAGGTCATGGGATTTCAATAGGGGATAAACCAATCCGTAGAATGGTTGATTCTACTACTGAAAATTGCCAAAAGTCTTTGGCAGATAAAACCCGGAGACAAAAAGGAAAAGCTAGTTCGTCTTCGAATGTTCTATTGGGTCCCTTCATTAGCCCTACTACTGCTCGTCTTTATAGTGAGTATTTGAGCAAAAAGGCTGTTATGGTTGAAAGGGGCATTAGAATTTCTGATTTTGGTGATTATCACCTTCCTAAGCTTATTACCGATCGTCAATGGGAAGGTATTCTCACTTTATCCGGTCCTGCTCTTATTCAATTAGTCCATGAATTTTACTCAAATTTCTCTGAAATCAACTCTAAAACCTGGTCTTTTAAATCTCGATCTTTAGAAAAATCTGTTTTGATAAATCCTAATGTCATTGGTAAATTTCTTGGTTGTCCTCGAGTTCCAGATGCCTATTATCCTTATAAATATAAGAAAGATGAGGATAAAGAATCTATGAACAATGTAGTCACCTTTCTTTGTGGTGCTCCTAGACTTTGGGTTGGTTCCTTCATTGAAGTGTCTAAACTCACTAGGGATGCAAGACTTGTAAACCTAGTAATGAGTGCCAATATCCACCCAAAGGTTCATACTGCGGACCTTAGGGAAGATAGAGCCCGATTTTTGTTCAGTCTCCTTCGTGGACATGATATTAATCTTGCAGCACACATAATTGATTTGATGATTCAAGCCCATCAAACTCAAATTGTAGTTGGAGCTCTTCCATTTGGTTCCCTGATTACTAAACTCCTTGGTTCTAAAGGGGTTATTGCTCCTCCTGGTGTTCCTACTCGTAATCCGAAGGGTCCAATCAACAAAAAGACCATAGCTCAGAGTTTCTCACATGCCTCAGTTCGAGATATTGAGGAGGAAGCTAAAGTTGGTACCAGATCCTCTCATCCACCTCCTGCCTCGATTGATGATCTTGCCAGAATGATGAGGGAGATGAAGATGGATCTCCAGACTCATGTTTCATCTTACCAGGAATTCACTACAGAGATCCGAAGTCGACTTGAATCACTTGATGCAGCAGTGCTGGGTGTCCAGCGGGATGTTCGTGATTTTAGAGCATATTATGAATCCCATCTCACTTCTGATTTTTGGAGTGATAGTTTGATGTACTAGGATACTCCTTATGTTTCATGTATTTATGTTTAGGAGTTTACTTTGTCCTAGTTTATTTTGACACATTGGATGTATTTTGTCTTGGTTGTACTCAGTACATACCACACATGGATGATATTAACTTGGATGTTTATGGATGATATTGACTTGGATGTTGATTATTCTCTATGAGATGATGTTTTTACTTTTACTCTGATTTTACCTACATTCATTTGTTTCCATTCTACCTTTGGCATTTCGCGTCAAAAAGGGGGAGTGAGTAATATGATTGAACATGATGAACTTGTGATGATGGTGATGATGAACTAGTTAGAACTTGTTATGGATGCACTTGATATAGATGAACTTATTATGAAATTTTTATTTCCCATGCTTCACAGGTTTTTGGTTGAGCTTGTGCAAGCAAACAGGTTCTAAGATTGTTGAAACATGACAAGTTGAATGTCATGAAATTTTTTACTGAGTCATGTAAAGGTTCAATTTTCCATTTTTGAATCATTTGGGAAAATTTGAACCTATTATGTGAGTTAGTCTTGTTTTGTCCCGGAATTGCCAAAGGGGGAGATTGTAAATCTAGAAATAGGTGTTGGCAAATTCTGTGATCATTAGATAGGTCATGAGTGTTGTGTCTTGTTCAACTTGTCGGAAGAGTTAAAGTTTCAAGAAGACTGAAGATATTGAAGAAAAAGCTTCTACTCTGGATCTAGACAGGTAATGGACTTAGAGACCCCTACCTAGGTTGGATTTGACTTAGATAACTCTAAACATACCTAGGAGGATAGTTTTAAGCCTACCAAAGAATTTTGATCTTATTTGAATAAAAAAAAAACAAAAGAAAAATGTTTAGGCTGAAATTCTGTCTCAACCAATTGCTCGGTGTTGAGACCGATCGATCGGTGGCCTACCGAGCGATCGGTGGCTATCGACTGGTCAAAAACTTTGTATGAGGTATTGTTCCAGAGAAACAATTTTTAACCGATCTCTCGGTGAAAATAGCGATCGATCGGTTTTGGACCGAGCGATCGGTTATAAGCACCGATCGATCGGTCCTCGTAAAAATAATTTTATTTTTCTTGACTCTTTTCTAAATCCTATATAAACAACTTTTTGGAGACCTAATTCGTATCTTTGTTTATTTTCGAAAGAGTAGAGGTCAGAGAAACCCTTCTAGGGATTTTTCCATTGTTCCTATAGATCTATTCTTTTGATCTTGCATTGTGTGATCTCAGATCTGTATGAGATCCCTCTAGGGTTTGAAGCTTTCTAAATTGATTCACAACCCTACACTTTGTGTGTGTGTCCGGTGTATGATCCGGAGCCTTCGTGGAAGGAGATCGATCGTATGTGATCGTGGTATTGAAGTAGCTTGAGAAGATTTGGTCGGTTAGGAACCGAAGCTGCTACGGCGGAGATCGAACCTGCTGGTTCGTGGAAATCAAGAGTATGATTTTGTACTTAGGAACGTCAAGTCTAGTTTGGGTAAGGTCTTGTCTTGTACTTGAATTCTTCTTATAGTAAAGTTTGTTGCTGGACGAGGTCCCGTGGTTTTTTCTCGTAAGGGTTTTCCACGTAAAAATCTGCTGTGTTTGATTTGTGTGGATTGTTTGTGTGAATTTTTTATTGATTTCTAATCTAATTATTTAAAAAATTAAAAATTGGTTAGAAGTTCTTAGATAGACCTATTCACCCCCCTCTAGGTCATAGAGATCATTGATCAGGGTAATTTCACTAACCATGATTAGGGTTGCTAACCAAAGCTTAAGGGGATGTAAGTTTTAGTCTGGTAGGCTAAGGCGGGGCCCGGTAGGCCGAAGATAAGTTCGGTAGACTTGGTTTTTTGGCCCGGTAGGTTGTAAACCGAAAGATAACCGCGGTTAGGGTTACTAACCGGGGTTAAGGATGGTCTAACTGTGATTAGGATTACTAATCAGGTTTAAGAAAATGGGTCAAAGTTAGTTTTATGGTCCATGTTGAATTTTGATCATTTTTTGATTATTTTCCAAGATTTGTGGGGTTAAGGGGTGCTTAACAATGGTTAAATATTAATCGGATGTGCATTTAACCATGGTTAAGAGTCAGATCAAGTCCAAAGTGGGCCCAGGGGGCTAGGAAGTGCCTAAAGTGGCCTCCTACCAAGCCTGGGCCCTTACAAAAGCCCAAAATAAAAATATTTTTAATTTCGGTAATAGAATTACCGACATTTAGAACAGTATTTTTAACTTAGGTTTTGCACACTGTTAACTAGGGTTAGATGCTAACCCTAGGTGCTCTGAAAGCATGGGGACAAAGGGGGAAGTTTAGGGGAGAGTTTGAGTCTGGTGTGGGCCCCAGGGGATGCCTGGAGTAGGCCCCACAGAGGTTCAAAGCTACTGTGCCTGAAACCACATATTGGCGGTAGATGTTCTACCACCAATCTCAAAATAGGCAAAAACAAGATTGGGGGTAGAAGATCTACCGCCAACCTGCACAGGGTCTGTATTTTTGAATTTTAACCATGGTTAAGGCCATAGGACCACCCTGGAAGGACCAGGGTGAGCTAAAGGGAACCTCAGGGATTCAAACTGGGCCCCGAACATGGACCAGGGCCCACTGAGATGGGCTAAGAGAGGCTGCCAAGGTGAAAGCCAGGAATGGCGGTATTGAGTTTACCGTCATTCCTGGCTTTGCTCAAAACCAGATTTTTGCCCATGGGAACTGTGCACAGTGATGACCAGGGGTTCCCTCACGATCTAAGGGACCCCCAGAAGGTCTATGAAGGTCTGAGGAGCTTGGAGAAGATGGGTATACCTATAGGGGTTCACCCCACCTATGACAAAGGTGGATAAACACCCTGTTGGGTTCGGTTTACATACTAAGCACCAAAAATGAAAGAAAATAACTCCCTTGGAACTGACCAGGGGCTCACAGTAATTCAAAAAGAAAGAAAAAAGTGGGGAGGGGCAGGGCCCTACCCTGTTTGCTCTTAGCCGAAGCTAAAAGAGGTCTGTGTGCAATGGTGGTGCACTCTGGTGATGCTTGCAGCAGCTAGGGAAGCTTGGGACAGGCCGAAAGGGGTCTTGGAATTAAGATCAAGGTGTTGAAGAGGTTGTAGCCTAAGTTTTTGGAACAGGGTTTCACCTATGAGAATTTGCCGATCGATCAACAATGGAGGGGAGGCTTGGTTTTATAGAGGAAGGCTTTAAGGAATTAAGGGGGATTAAAAAGAAGAAGGAGAACATGGTTGGACCAAGGGGAGGTCGAGTGAGGGTTGTGAAGTGAGGGTAGAGAGGATGATTGAGTGTGCAGGGAGCTACGCAGACTGCAAACTCGAAACTTGTACAATAGTGGTAGATGATCTACCGCCATTGTCAAAAAGGCATGAAATATAATGGCGGTAGATCAAAAATAGGCCAAAACTAATTGGCGGTAGGGGATCTACAGTAAATTGAGATTTGCTTTGATTTGGGCCTGGCCCATGTACACATTGGTTTGGGGTTTTAGGCTTAGGTTTTTTGGGCCTCTATGGGCCCAGGTTAAGGGTTCAGGCCCTAAAGGCCATGGATTCTAGGGTTTAAGCCCTAAGGGCTCTAGGGCTAGGCTAGGGCTCAAATTAGGGTTACCTAGGGCTAGGCTTTTGACATAGGATTTGTACAGGGTTTAACTAGGGTTAAACTAGGGTTGAGTCCTAGGGTCTAACTAGGGTTTACTTAGGGTTTAGCTAAGGTTTAGCCGGAGTTTACCTAGGGTTAGGATTTGATACTAGGATTTTCTAGGGTTTGACTCAGAGTGAGGCCTAAGACTAACTAGAGGCTTACCTAGGTTTTAGTGGACTTGGCAGGGGATAACCATGGTCAAAAGACTTTAACTATGGTTGGACAGGGGTGTAAAAATTGGGTGCTTACACTTAGAATTACGGAAATTACCTACGATGCCATGTTTACTGTGTTTGAGGAATTTGCATATCCCATAAATTTTATTGAATCTATTATTTGTAGTTACGAATTACTTACATTCATAACAAAGATTTAGCTTCTCCAGTACTAATATGTTTGTTTGTCAAATTAAGTATGTTTATTTGTTAGGCAAACAATATGATTGTATTCACATCAATAACAATGGTAGATTCAGTAAACTTACCTTCTAATAAAAAGATTAAATAATATTAGTTACATTGAATTATATATTTATTACTATGTTAGAAGACACTAGCATATCATCAAATAAAAATTCGAGATGTTTTATTGTATTACATTTCATACGTATTCAAATTAATTTTTTTCATTATGCGAGTGTCTATTTTTTTTTGACAATCATTAAAACAGTTCACTCACGTGCATCGCACGTGCATTCCTCTAGTTATATATAATACTAAAATAATAATATTTTCTCCTATATCTATTTAAGTCTTTTAGGTTTCTCATTTAACCTTGTGGCGGACCCAAAATCCCATTATGACCAAGGTGAGTTTCGGGGTCGTTACAGAGGGTGGTATCAGAGCCGGAGCGAAATAACATAACTCCTACTTAGAGGAAAACTTAGCCCAAGGGAACCTAATTCCTTGAGCTCTATAAGCACTATTCACTTAACACATAGAGTATGTTTTATACTATTTGCTTGCTTTCCAAAAAAAAAACACCTCACTCCTTGACTCATAGACTAAACTCACAACAAACTCAAGCCATGAGAAAACCCTCGAGATAACCAATTATGCAAGAACGCACGCATGAAAACACATTAAAGACTAAAATACCCCTGATAAACTAGGCAATGGCCTGAAAAAGATTCGGGTCTCTACATCCTCCCCCCCTAAAAAAAATTTCGTCCTCGAAATTAGGACGATACAAGAACAAGTCGGAATACCTTTCCCACACTTCACCTTACTCAATTGAGCATACGACTTGACCACCATAGACATGACGCAAGGGTGTGTCGATCCAATTTAGACTAACACATGGACTAGGCACTCACTTACTAGCAATGTGTCTTTGATATTACAACTAACTAAGGTTATAACTTGCATCCAACATGATAAGTTTGTTCATCACAATATATTCACATATAGTTATATTGTAGCAAGTTCATACATGTATAACAACACACATTGCTTACTATCAATAATTTATAGCTCAACCTCTTTGACTTGAGTGCAGGATATTCATTGCCAACTGGGGTATCACCTTCACTCCCTCTAGTCTATTAACCTCTACCTCACTTGTCACGCCTCATGGTCAAGTCCTAAGGCAAAAGCTAAACGCGAGTCTGACTTGGAAACTAAACTCTTCAAATCCTCGTATTTCGAATAACAATTAGTTATTATGAAAGTAAGTAATAACACGTAACAATATACGACCATACCGTATAAACATACAATGAAATTATTAGCTAACTTAGCTCCTAAAGCATATTGTAACCTCAAGGTATATATATTATAGCATACACACCCAACCCCCATACACCAAGGTGGGTTTTGGGGTCATTACAGAGGGTGGTATCAGAGCCGGAGCGAAATAACATTACTCCTACTTAGAAAAACAACTTAGCCCAAGGGAACCTAATTCCTTGAGCCCTATAAGCGCTATTCACTGAACACATAGAGTATGTTTTATACTCTTTGCTTGCTTTCCAGAAAAAAAAAAGCACCTCACTCCTTGACTCATACACTAAACTCAAACCAAACTCATGCCATGAGAAAACCCTCGAGATAAACAATTATGTAAGAACGCACACATGAAGATGCATTAAAAACTAAAATACCCCTGATAAACTAGGCAATGACCTGAAAAAGATTCGGGTCTCTACAAACCTATTTTAAATTTTCAAATTTATATTTAATAGTTATTTTAAAGCTCTATCTTTGCTTCTTAAAATATTTAATAGAAAATTCAAAACTTTATCTTTGCTTCTTAAAAATTATACTTACTATACCTAGTATAGTCTAGTACAAGCCAAAACCTAGTTTGTTGACACCTTTATAGATAATATATAAATACATATTATTGATTTATAAATAAAAAAATTAATTTTAAAATCCTATGTCATTATTTTTAAATTCTAAGATTTTAGAGTTCCTTCTTCTTTACTATTATAATGAGATAAAAAGGGATAAATTGAATTTTTACAACATGACCCTAACAACCCTTAATTTTTATTTTATCTTATTCTACTACCACTAGACACTTAAGGATATGATAGTCATTTAAACCCTAATAATTACCCACAAACTTCTTAAATCATGCTCCTCTTTTCTCTCACGTATATCTCTTTGTTCAAAACTACTTTTGAAATTCAAAAACAAACACTTAAGGGTAACTAAAGTGCAGGAGTTTTGTGGTGAGTATATTTTACTGGAATCAATTGAACACACTCAAGTCATTGGACTGCAACAAATTTTTTCGGATCACTAGAGTGCAGAAGTTTTTGCGGTGAGTTATTTTCATTATCTTAATCAAGCAAATTTTTTATACAACTTTTTTCCTTCAACAATTTTCTGCTACTTTTACTTGACTACAATAAGAATTTGGTTACTATAACTTGGTTTACCGGATCAAATGCATGCACAAGAGTTTTTCATGATCTTTAAAACATAAAAAAAATAACTACACAATATTTTTTTTTTGGGGTTTACCCACGATTTATCCATCACCGGTGTTCGGGGTGAATCACCGGTGATTGAGATGAAGCTGCTCAGCAAATACATATTCCTATCATGATATTTTTATCAATCTCTCAAATCCTTTGCTTCTTTTGTCATTAAATAGTCACAAGAAACCACCCCCCAACAAAAAAAAATGGTGGTTTAGCATGTTATGTACCTAACTTGGTACATAACATCACATTACCGGATCAAATGCATGCACAGGGGCCTTTCAAGGTCTTCAAAAAAAAAAATTCAGAATTTTGAGTATGGAAACGAAAGGGGTTGAACGTTAAGTCGTGGTTAACCGTGGTTAGAGTAGTGTTTTGAGTATATGATTTAAAAAAATTAAAATTAGAACGTGGTAAGAAAATTTAACCTTGGTTAGAGCAAAATTATTCAAAAAAAATTTTCATTGCTTTTAAAAATTGTTTCAAAAATATTAAAAATGGAAATTTTTTGCTTATTTTTTCAAATGCATGAAATCCTTTAAAGTTAAAATCAACAAAGGGTACACATATGTTAACACCACAGTTAAAGAATTAATTTAAGATTTTTATATTATTTTAATATTTTTTTCCTAATGACGGTTAACAAATATTAATATTTAGCTCTTAAAAACAAAGGATAGGTGAGTGAACCCTAAGGGTGGGTGAACCCTAAGGGTTTGTGAACCTTAACCATAGTTAAGTGGTGTCTAGAGAGACATGTGACACTAATAGCATAACCGGACTCCCTCGAGTCTGGTTATACCAATAGAGGATTTTAGTCCTTTTTAAAAAGGATTTCAAAATTGTTTAAAATATATTACAAATTGAGATGTTATGTGTATTTTTTCACATGAATGCAATCCTCTATGATGAAATGAAGCAAAGGATACGCATAGAGTTAAAAACGTGGTTAGAAAAATTTATTTTAAGATTTTACTATTATTTTAATATTTTTCCTAACCACGGTTTAAACAATTAATTTCTTTTCAAAACACAAGGATAGGTGGGTGAACCCTAGGGGTTTGTGAACCTTACCCAAGTTAAATGGTGTCAAAAGGGACACATGGCAACCACAGGGGCATAACCGGACTCGGGTTATAATTGTAGGGATTACATTCCTTTTTCAAAAGGACTTTTAAAAGTATTTAGTTTTTTTTTTTCAAAATATATAAAAATTGGAGACATTTTGGGTATTCTTTGAAACATGATTAAAAGTGTTAAGGATTGTTTAACAAAATTTAAAATTTAAAAGAAGGTTGACATTTTTATTACGATCTCAAAAACTTACTTCCAAAAAATCAACTTTTTTAATATTTCAAAAATTCGAGAAAATTTTTGAAATTTTTGGTATTGCACCCCATTATGCTTCCTTAAAATAGTTTTTATGATGTTTCTTAAATTTTTCTATTTTGGCTTTTGTTGATTTACAGATAAGCAATGGGGATATACATGCTAAATTTTAGGTTGAAAGCATTCCTTTCTATAGTGTGGTAGCAAAGTTTAGTGATCCGGTCCTACAAGCTTCTTAAATTGGTTTGTGCATATATCGATTTTTTTATCAGTTTCTGAATATGGTTAGCTATAATGTTTGAATTACTTAAATTACCAATGATGTCAAGCTTACTTTGTTTGACAAATTTTCATATCCCATTAATTTAACCAAATATGTTATTAATTTCACTGAAGTTGATTTTATTTTCCTACTCTTTTGTTAAATTTGAGTATGAGAATATTCCGTTCCTAAGCGTCATATCAAAGTGTAACGATTCAGTCTGTAGGCTTCTTAATTTTTTTTTCTTAAAGTAAGCTTCTTAAATTGGTTAGTATAGTTTATCAATTTTATATTAATTTCAGAATTCTTTATGGTTAACTATAATTTTAGAATTACGGAAATTACCTATGATGGCATGCTTACTGTGTTTGAGAAATTTGCATTTCCCATAAATTTTATTGAATCTATTATTTGTAGTTACGAATTACTTACATGCATAACAAAGATTTAGCTTCTCCAATACTAATATGTTTGTTTTTCAAATTAAGTATGTTTATTTATTAGGCAAACAATATGATTGTATTGACATCAATAACAATGGTAGATTCAGTATACTTACATTTTAATAATAAGATTAAATAATATTAGTTACATTGAATTATATATTTATTACTATGTTAGAAGACACTAGCATATCATTAAATAAAAATTCGAGATGTTTTATTGTATTGCATTTCATATGTATTCAAATTAATTTTTTTCATTATGCGAGTGTCTAATTTTTTTTTTGACAATCATTAAAACAGTTCACTCATGTGCATCGCACATGCATTCCGCTAGTTATATATAATACTAAAATAATAATATTTTCTCCTATATCTATTTAAGTCTTTTAGGTTTCTCATTTAACCTATTTTAAATTTTCAAATTTATATTTAATAGTTATTTTAAAGCTCTATCTTTGCTTCTTAAAACATTTAATAGAAAATTCAAAACTTTACCTTTGCTTCTTAAAAATTATACTTACTATACTTAGTAGTCTAGTACAAGCCAAAACCCGGTTTGTTGACACTTTTATAGATAATATACTAGCGGGTGGAATGTGCGATGCACGTGAGAGCGAGGGGAAGGAGTTAAACATAGTTACTAGGAGTTAAAAGGGACACGTGCTAACCCGTGGGTGCGATTGAACTCTCCCCGAGTTCAATCGCAATTGACTGATTCTATCCTTTAAATAGATAGATGAGGATAGTTTGGGAATTAAAGAAAAATATTAAATTAAAGTTTTGTTTTATATAAGGGTAACTTAGGAATTTCAGAAAATTCAGGCTACGGGCTGCCTCTCCCCAGCCTCTCCCATTATAATAGTAAAGATAAATACATATTATTGATTTATAAATAAACAAAAAAATTTTAAAATCCTAAGTCATTATTTTTAAAATCTAAGATTTTAGAGTTCCTTCTTCCTAATTTAAAGGATTTTCGTACAAACTTAGATTCAACACATCATGTTTCACATTTATTAATCTTTTATATTTTATTTATTGAAGCTATGCTAAGTGCTAACATTTCCAAATTTATAAACTAAGAGACCCAACAATTTAAATAAAATCAGTTGGCGTAATAAATAAATAAAAAAAAATTGATGCAATCAATTTATATGTATTAAAATGGGCAGAAATAATTTATTAAAACTTTTAATCTGCAAATACATTACATGGAATCGATTCTTTGAATCTGCAAGAATTTTCATCTCTCTTATGCATTACCAACTCTCGACTTCCGTGTATAACAAATACACTGAAAATTTTGTATACACTCTCCCCAAATCCTAACCTTGACCTAGAATTCTTTCTCCTCCATTACTGCCATTCCAATTTGTCGGCGCCGGAGACACCAACACCGGCGCGCTTGACCGAATCAAAAAGAGGAATCACCATTTTCCTGTAATGGATCGGCCTGGCCAGCTCTTCGTGAAGATCGATCTCGACGTCCGATACGCCGATTTCTTTGAGCCGAAACCCTAATTTTTCACCAACCCTTGAAGCGATCTTGGAGTCCCAGAGGTTGTGAGATCGGGGAAGCCTATTGAGTTTGGCTCTGTATTGGGCCACGAATTCTTGCTCGGACGAAGAAGCCATGGCCACGATCGAATCGGTTCTAGGGTTTGTGACTTGTGCGGTGACCTTCCTGCAACTCAGTACCAATCTCAGGAGATGGTAATGGTTCGTCGCCATTAGAGACGAACGAATGAGATTTTCTAAGATCACTGTAGAGATAAGACTATTCGTTTTCCATGATGGGAATATAAAAGGTACCGAGCTAAGATTAGAGGCCTCGGATTGTCTCTGGCGAAGCCGCTCTCGGGTTCCACACATTGTGCGGCAGCTGGCAGAAAAATGGGGAGAAGTCATTTATTTTCTCCCCATGATTTTTGACTTCTCCCCATATCTCTCCCCCTTATTCTCACACACTTATCGCCATTTGTGTATGGGAAAGTCAAAATCATGACCCATGATTTTGACTTCTTCACCACATGTCACCTATTCTATGGAACGCCGAGATAAGCCCTTAGGCAAGCCAAGGCCAAGATTTGATGGGAGTCGAGCGCCCAAAGAGGTAGGAAGACCGTTCTAGAGATCGAATCACAACAATCGCGATCATACCTACGGGTCAACCCGTGTATCTTTTAAATTCTATTAATTAACTAGTAGTGAGAGCATTTTAAATTAAAAAAAAAAAATTATTTTGGATATAGAAACTTGAAGGATTTTTTACCTTTTGGATATAAAAAATTATGAGATTGTGAGGGACCCGTTAGTATAGAAATAGATATTTTCAGAATAAAAAATCCTATTTTTTTTCTTAAAAATTAGCTATCAGGTAGAGAATGTGTGTTTCTTCGTTGAGAGTGACTAAGAATAGAGCATATATGAGAAAAGATAAAGATAATGATTCGAGGGATTTATGGAGATATAAATGGATTATTATTAGTTGTAATTGATATTATTTCAATACCCCTACTAACTTTTCTCATGCAAAATAAGATAATATAACATCTAATTTTCTTTTATATAGAACTAGCGGGTGACACGTGCGATGCACATGAGAGTGAGGGAAAGGAGTTAACCACAATTATTAATAAAAGTTAAAAGGGACACATGTTAACCCACGGGTGCAATTGAATTCGTTAGTGGCATGTCCGATGCACGTGAGAACGAGGGCAAGGAGTTAACCACAGTTAATAGGAGTTAAAAGGGACATGTGTAAACCCGCGGGTGCGATTGAACTCTCCCCGAGTTCAATCGCGATTGGTTATGATTCTAAATAGATAGATAGATAGATGAGCAAGTGATATTTTGGGAATTAAAGTAAAACATTAAATCAAAGACAATGAATAATTTGAGAATTAAAGTAAAACATTAAATCAACATTTTGTTTTTATATAAGGACAGTTTGAGAATTTCGTAAAAATCATCCACGCATGCCTCTTGCATTATAATAGTAAAGATAAAGATTATGGATAAAATAGAAAAAATATAAAAAATTATCTTACTAACTACATTCACATTAAGATATCATAAAATTAGAACTCATCAGGAATATTATAAAAAAATCAAGCAATTGTTTAATCCCGCTTCTTTCGTTATAATAGTAGAGATGATCCAACCATAGGATTAGTGAATCTTAGGGGTCTAACAATTTAATTTTTTGGTTTTTTTTAAGAAATTAATCTTAAGGTTAAGAAATTTTAACCTTAGGGTTAAATTTTCTAAATTAACACGTGTCCTTTTTTAATCTTATTAACCATAGTTAAGATTCACTAACCCTTATGGTTGAACTATCTAACTTGGTTTTTTTTATATTTTAAATTAACCTTAAAGTTAAGAAATGCTAACTTTAGAGTTAATTTTTTCTTAATATTTTTTTAACGTTATAGGTTAGATTGTTGATCCCTAAGGATTAGGGAATCTTAACCATAATTAACAGAGGTTAAAAAGACATGTATTGACCTGTGGGTCCTAAAGATTAGGGAATCTTAACCATAGTCAACAGGATTGAAAAGGACACTTGTTGACGTGTGGGTGCGATGGAACTCTCCTTGAGTTCAACCGTCGATTGGCTGTGATTCGATCTCACCGTTCTTTGGGTCCCGCTAATACTCCGGTCGTTCGTATGGTGATAATTGTGATGTTTGCAACGGTCTGATACTTTTTGGATGGCCAGGATTATTACGATGATCAAAAGGTTTGGTTTCACGGAAACCCCAAAACTGGGACCCACAACCTGCAAAGTAAAATGTTTGCAGAAAGTGAGAGGTGTTGGATAAGCTTGATCACTCAAACACGTAAATCAGCCCAAACTTGTTGGCAGCATTTACACGGGTTGGGTTGGGTTGAGGTTTCGGATCTATGACTAAGAATCGGGTTTGATTTTTAATCCACTTTTTTTAGCCAGGTTCTTACAAGGCGGTTTAAGCACCGACTGACATTGTTACGATTAATAAACAAACCAGGCCGGACCAGTCTTTATATTAATTGGCCAGGCTTGGGCTAGCCCGCCTAAGGATCTAAGGTAAAAAAAAGTTCTAGTTTTTAAGGAAATTTTAGTCGGGCCGGGCTAGGCAGGGTAAGCCCAGTTAGAAACCTACTAAAACGGGCAACAGACTTTAGATTCCAAGCACAAGCCCATCCCAACTAATAATCGGTCGGGCCTAGCAGACTAAGTTGGGCAGATCAAGCCATGGGCAAGCCTGGCCCATTTACACACCCTACCAACTGCAGTCCGACTACGCGGTACTATACCACTATTTAACACGGTATATTGACCTGTGCGCTAGGTTTTGATACTTGAACTTGGATGGAGTCTCTGGATAAGAGATAGGTAAGGTCATTCGTCCATAATGCCGTTCCTGTTAGCTTCACAAGCATAATTAATGGAAATTAATTGAGGTGTGCTTTCCCTACTCTCAGTCAAACTCTACTCTCAGCCTCCACCAACCACCTATCCATTTTCAAATCAGTTATGGTGGTTAAAGCACTCTCTCTCATCAAGAATGGACAAGTGGTTGGTGGAGACTGAGAGTAGAGTTTGACTGAGATTAGGGTTAGCATTTCTCAAATTAATTAGGCGTAGCTCCTCCGAACCCAAAACATGCCTAAAGTATTTTTATTGTACAAATATGTTTACATAATTTTCAAAATACTCCTGCTAAGGTATATTTTGGGGGAGGTCGAGTTATTTGTTGAACTAGAGCTCCAGTATTCTATTGTATAAAAGAGAGTAGGGCGGCTAGCACAGTTCAAGAGTATGGTATTTGTTTTTACAATTCTAGAAAGCAAATTTCTTTCATTTCTTATATTTTTATGAATTAAATTTTGTATTTTTGAGAATACCATTATTAATTACTCTTTTCATTGTTTATATTTTTTGACTTTCCAAACTGTCCCAATTAATTAAAACTTTCTATTGCTTAATTATATTTTAACACACCAATTGGATTTAGGGTCAAACTTCTTAAAATGCTGTTTATCATTAAGTATGAAGCATTTACATCCAAACACTTTAAAATATCCTATATTAGGTGATCTTCTTTTCTAAAGTTCATATGATGTTTTATTATGTTTGTTCCTTATTACAACCCTATTAATTACATAATAAGAAGTGTTTATAGCTTTGACTTAAAAGTAATTAGGTAATTTATGTTCATTTAGCATTGTTTTTCCCATTTATTATAAAGATCTATTTTTACGTTCACTACTCCATTTTGTTCAAGTGTTCTAGGTGTGGAGAAGTTATGATAAATTCCATTTTCTTCACAAAAATATTCAACTTCTTGATTTTTAAATTCTCCTCCTCTATCACTTCTTATGTTGTTAATAGAATATCTTTTTTCATTTTGTATTCTCTTACAAAATTTAGCAAATAAAATGTGTTTCACTTTTATGTGGTAGAAATAACACCAAAGTGAATCTAGAATAGTCATCAATAATAACAGAGACATATTTCTTACCACCTATGCTAGCAAGCAACGTCATTAGGTTCAAACAAATCAATATAAAGAAGTTCAAGAGGTTGAGATTTTTTTCTTCTTATAAAAGATGTTTTGATTTATTTTTCTAATTGACATGCATCACATACTTTATTTTTAGAAAACTTTGTTTTAGGTAAACATTTTACAAGTTCATATCTAGATAGTTTTGAAAGAAGATTAATGCTAGCATGACTTAGTCTCCTATGCCATAGCTAGCTTCATTCATGACCGAGAAAAAAATCATATTTTGTGAAGTTAATTCATCAAAATCAATTGTGTAAACATTTTAATTCCTAAGTGTAATAAACATAGTGTTAACATTATCTTTATCCCCAATCATACACACATTAGATTTAATTTCTTATCACATAGTTGGCTAATACTAATAAGATTATATTTAAGACCATCAACTAACAAAACATTTTCAATAAAAATTGAGTTGTTCTCACTAACATTACCTATACCAACGATCTTCCCCTTTGTGTTGTCCCTGAAGGTCACATGCCCTCTCTCATTAGGAGTGATTGAGATGAAAAACTTTTTGTTCCCGGTCATGTGTCTTGAGCATCTACTATCCAAGAACCATGTTGACTTGGAGCTACTTGACTTTAAGCATACCTATAAGGTAAATTTAAGTAACTCCCTTTGGGTCCTCTATAGTTAGTCATGGAAGGGATGTTCCTTTTGGAACCCAAACTTTTCTAACTACCTTCTTTTCATGATAAGTATAAAATGCACTTAAAAGAGTAGTTGGTTTAGCAAAGAAGCTGTCGTGCTCCAAAATTTCCCCTATGAGTTAGGTGGAACTTGAGGTGTGACTATACTTAACCTGACAAACCATCCTGTAATAAATAAAGTAACACATAATAAAATGAAGGCATGATACAGAGTGTGGAAGCTAAAACAGTGTAGAAGCGTAAACCAACTTTTTATTTTTCTATACACCTGATCAGTATTCCAAGTTATATACAAAATATATCAAGTAAATGTGGACATGCCCACCTATCAAAATACAAAATCATAAAATGTCTCTCTCTCTCTCTCTCGGCTCATCTCAGTACGGCCAACTATCTAGGTCTTTGGCCTCCACCTGAGGCTCTACTGTGGGCTCTATGTAAGGCTCCTCCTCACCATAATCCTCCTTGATCCAAGAACCAGGAACGCAAATGTCGAACCGTGTACCTATTGACATCAATATGTACGACTGAGTATGGAATACTCAACGAGTACAAGCTAACAATAGTAATAACAAAATGCAACAGTAATAACTAAATACAATTCATAACATCAAACTTAAAGCAATACAATGATCATGACATGCATGAAACAAATGCAATAAAACCCACACTTAAAATTCATGACTTGTTCTTGAACATAGCTTTTCGTGGTTTTCAAAACTTGTTTGTCGTGTTTAAAACTCATGCTTGTCTTGTTCTTGTCTCGTGAGAATCACACATGTCTTGTCTTGTTCTTGTTTAGAATCACAGTTGTCTTATCATGCTTGTCATGTCTTGACATGCCTTGTCATGCTTAACTTGTGAGCCAGATGTTAGTGCCCTTGTAGCGACTTGTGAGATGGGAATATAAATTCCCTTCAATGAATTCTTGAAAGCAACTTGTGAGCCGGATATGTAAGTATCCTTCAGCGAAATAGAAAAGGTACACTAACATCCTTGACCAGCCCTCTATCCGACATTATCAACTTGTTTTGTTTTCTTGTGAGTCAGGTATGACATATCCGAGGATATGCCCTACCCTTGACCGGCCCGATGTCCGGCTTTATCATTTGTTTCGTAAATCACATGTCTTGCTTTTGCTTGATTTCTCATATACATATATTTGAAAACCTCGGTTTATGCATGCATGCGTGCTTGTGTGTGTAGCAATTAGTGTCATTCACAATGACATGAACAATTAAAGAACATCATGGCATTTCAAAGTTCTATAGACATACGAGAAATTACAAAACACATAAAACATCTTGGCACTATTATCAACTTGGGAAAAATCCCTAAATCATGGTTCATGTTTTGGGTTAAATTCTCACACATGCATTTCATGAAACACGTAATGTCCAACATTTCTTTGAGTTTCTTAACGCATATTTTCATCTTTCACATTTCATCAAACATCATGTGTGCATTCATTATGTGTACATTAACCTTCCACCTTTTTCCATCACACACATTCATCACAACCACATGGCATCCAATCGCCTCAACCATCCACGTCTCACACATCCTTCACTATTAGTTTATCTTGTATAATTTAGGGCATCATTGGCTTAGTTCAAGAAATGGAAGATACCAACTCAAAACATAATCATTTTTAAGGGAAAACCTAGCTTACTACTAAGTTAGCTAGGAGGGTGTACTAACCTTGAGGATCAACTCCTATTTGAAGAAAATCCTTTGATTTGGAAATCCTCAAGCTTGAGGAAGAAGCAACCTCGAGGAGGAAGATCTTGCTTGGAGAGATGATCCAAACTTGGTTGAACTCCACTTAATCTCCAATCCAATCTCTCCTTTGGAAAACCCCCAATCTCTTTCCTTCTCCTCTCAATCCTTTTCTAGGTTTAGGGGAAGCCAATATCCCCAAATGGATCCTCTATTTATAGGCAAAGGGTTTAAAACCCTCAAATTCGGATTCGTAACCCGCGTGTGATCTATCGCACACCAATTGCGATCAATCGTAGATCCAGTGCGACCGGTCGCACCTGGGGAAGATCTGTTGCACTTGAACCCGAGAGTTTTGTCAAATTTTTCCTGCATGCGATCGATCGCACACCACTTGTGATCAATTGCAAGTGAACTCGAATGTTTTTCTCAGTTTTCCCCTGTATGCGATCGATCGCACCTTGCCTACAGTCAATCGCACATCCCATTTTCTGAGTTTTTTCACCAGCAGCCTCCTTGGGACGTTTCCGATCTCGTTCTTATCATTCTTAGGGCATTAATCCCTTCATATCTAACACCTGGTTTGGTACTTAACCATTTTCTCATAATTTCCCCAAATTTAATTGCATTGAAGGCCTTTTGGCTGAAGCACTATTCACTAATTTCATGCAAAAGTTCCGGGGGTGCTACAGAAGCTTTGGTAGTTCTTTTGTTTTGTTGTAGGGTTATAGCCTATTCTGGCTCTACCAAAGACACATCTTTGTTGACCTAATAGTCTTTCTAAATTCTTTTTTGCCATTAGTGAATGTGAGAATGGTGCTAGTCAAGTCTTTAATTTTTGTTTTAAGCTCATCACATTCACTAAATAAGTCTTGAGGTAAAGGAAGAGTTTATTTCTCTTTAATTTTCAAATACTCATTTTCTGTTTGATAACTTTCCATTTCTTTTTTAAGTGATTTGTTCTTTAAAGTGATTTTTCTAAACTCTTGATATAATTCATCGAAAGGATCTCTTAATTTATCAAATGTAAGAGAGTCATTAATTGAAGATTTTACCTCATCCTCCTTGGCCATGAGGCATAGATTGGTGACTTCCTCATTGCTTGAGTTTCCTTTTGACTCACTATCATCAGATTCATCTCAAGTGACTTTCATAGCTCTTTTCTGGAACTTGTTGTTCTTCTTGAGTTGTGGACACTCCGTCTTGATGTGCCCGGGCTTCTTACATTCGAAGCAAATAAGAGGTTCCTTCTTGCTAGACTCACCATTGGAGATCTCCTTGGTGAAATCTTTCTTGTATGAACTCTTTTTGAAGTTCCTTTTATGCTTTAGAAACTTCTTGAACTTCTTAGCCATGAGGGTTATATCTTCATCTCCTTCAATTTCTTCCTCTTCACTCTCATCCACTTGAGATGATTTAAGGCAAGACCTTTCTTGAACTTGGGTTCATCCTCTTGTTAACCCTTCATAATGACTTCATGAGTCATTAGAGATCCAAGTAGCTCTTCCATTTGAAGATTGGTTAAGTCTTTGGCTTCTTGGATGACTGTCACCATGGGAGACCATTCTTTTAGTAGTGTGCAAAGCACCTTCCTCACATTTTCTGCATTAGAATATATCTTTCCAAGAGATTTTAGTCTATTCAAAATATTTGTAAATCTAGTAAACATTTCTCATATGGACTCATCTTTTTTCATTTTAAATAGTTCATATTTATGAACTAGCATGCCTATTTTCTCTTCCTTAACTTGATTAGTCCCCTCATAGGTGACTTGAAGTTTGTCCCGAATTTCTTTGGTTGAGTCATAACTCGACACTCTATTAAATTCATGGGGACTTAAAGCACAATATAATTACTAATAGCCTTAACATTTATTTGGATGAGTTTAATATCGGCTTCAGTACATTCTTCCTCAACTTTAGGTATTCTAACCTCATCCACGATTTTTGTAGGAAGATGTGGACCTTTGACTATGACTCTCCAACATTCATAGTCAAGAGGTTGGATGTAGTACATCATCGAGGTCTTCCAATAGTTATAGTTCTCTTCATTGAACAATGGAGGTTTAGTAGTGGATTGGTCGTCTTCTAAGGCAGTTGCAAAAATGTTTGCCATATTAAATCTTTACTTTAAGGTTGTTTGTGGGCAGTGAAATCTCACTGTCCATTGCCTAGGTGTGTGTACAATGACACACATCTGATCTCAGTTCCCCAGAGAGGTGGTTAGGTTCACACGTGCCTATGGCACGTACAGTACTTTTAGCTGTCAGCATTTAATGCTGATGGCTGGCATCAAGTCACCCAACTAAGCAGGGTAAAGCTTGATCCGTGAGGATAAACCTCAAGGATCTACCCTAAGTGACAGCCCCCGAGAGGCTGACTGTAACGACCCCAAAATCCCACAAGGCTAAAATAGGACTTTGGAATCGCCACATTACTTAAACCTGCTTAAAACCATGCATACAAGGCTACTACACGAGTCTTCAAAAACGAGAGTAATAAAATTTCCGATATATATAACCCAAACCAACTAAATAACACGAGTCTATAGTCAACAATTACAACTACTAAATCCAAAGAGTCTGATACACAACCATAAAATTCTACTGAGCAACATCCTCTAAAAGTCAATTACAAAACTCTCTCAATGAAAAGAAATGTAAACTAAGAGGTGTAGCCGTCCAAGTCTCCGGCTCCCTCCTCAGAAGGCTCACCTTCACCTCCTTCCTCTGTGTATGCTTCCTCAACCCACGGCTCTGCCGTGTACTCCTGCCCTAAACCTGCCAAGACAAAGTCCGGCTGAGTACAAAGGTACTCAGTGTATATAAAATCCAACCAACAATAATGATATACCTGCATTTAGTCAGAAACATATCCAATAGCATAATAACAAAATCAGAGTGCGGAAGAACGTGTGCGCATATACATCATATCATCACCTTGACTCGTGTACTTGTGAGAATCTTAGACTTACAAAACCATACACTTATGAGGTACTTATGCTTACGAGACCACGTGCTTGTGAGATGCTTATGCTTATGCTTATGCACTTATTCAGATCATACAGTAATGAGACATGCCGTTCTTGGCGGATACGGACCATGCCTTAGAAATCATGTGGTTGACATGCCGTTCTTGGAGGATACGGACCATGTCTAAGAATCAAGTTGGCATGCCGTTCTTGGAGGATACGGACCATGTCATGCTTATGCTTATTCAGAATGTCATACGTATGCCATGCTCATGCTTGTGGTCCACATGTGTGACTTGTGAGACTCTTATCTTAACATACACGTGCTTATGTGCTTAAGTGTCGAAATTAACGTTTGAGTCAGTAATTGCTTAGATTCCGATTTCCCACCATGGAAACTCCACTAAATGTCTCATACCAAATAGTTAGAGAATTCCCGGTTTGAGAGATGTTCCTCTAAGTTCTTACCTTCCCGACTATCAATTCTCATGCAAGTAATTAAGTATACTTAACAAACAATCACATATATATTTCTTAACATCATTTATAATCCATTTACCACCATTTCATAAAAGTATCATAGCATTTATTCTCACAGACATTTTCACAAACACCTTGAGTACACATAATATGAATCCATTGTTTCTCTACCTTTTCATGCATTCATCAAATCATAATTCCATCCATACAATCCATATATTCATCCACATCCACAAATTAATCTCATCCTCCATACATTTCTCATCCTCTATACATTCTATCAACATTTAATCCACATTTCCAATCCACATATCCATCCATAATTAGCTTGCTTCTTAGAAAATTAGGGAAAATGCATCAAACATCTATTTCTACCATTCCTAGCATCTTAACATTCACAAAACCTTAAAATAAAGTTGATTAGGATAGTATATCGACCTTAGGAATCCTTCCCTTGGATTCAAAACGCTCCCGAGATGATTTGGAGAAGCTTCCAAACTTTTCTTGCAATCTCCTATCAATCTCCTCCTTCTCCAAGAAAACCCTCTCTCAAAACCCTAGGGTTTCTCCCCCTTTTTGCCAAATTAGGTTAGAACTAGGTGGAGTAATTTAATATTTCGAGTAGGACCCCCTATTTATAGCCTCAAGGTCTGAGAACAAAAAGACCAAAAAGCCCTTACTAAAAATCAGCAAAAATACTCGAAGGTCCGAGCGATCGGTGTTTATGACCGATCGATCGGTTCTCAACCGAGCGATCGATGCTCTTGACCGGTCGATCGGTCAAAAAAGCACTCTCTGGAAATTTTCCCCATACAAAATTTTGGACCAGTCGATAGATACTGATCGATCGGTTTTGGACCGATCGATCGCTGGTTCTGACCAAGCGATCGGTTTATGCAGGTTTTGACTCCCTTTACTGTTTTGGCCATAACTTTTTACTCGTTCATCGGATTTTGACGATTCAACTTGCGTTGGATTCGTCTCTCGAAAACGAACATTTCTAGCATTTTAGAATTTCTAAATTCCACTTAATTTATAGACTAAAATAACCCCAAAGTTGACTGATCTGTAATTCCATTAGACAAAACTCACTATTGACTTGACTTAAACTCAAAATGAGGAAAAACACTAAACATGAACCTCGAAGAGGGTTCCAACACCTTTCTAATGGTTCAAGAATCACTCACTTCCCGTGAACGGTGCCAAAACTAGAGCTTCCTAAAGTTTAGGATGTGCTATGACATCCATCTGTTACAAGTTGATTAAGCCTAGTTTACATCACCATAATTAGATATAAATGTACACACTTTAACACCTTATAAAGACTAAAATACCCTTAATGCAATGCACTAAAAACATGAAAAAGATTCGGGTCTCTACACTGACACTTGTTTATCTATGAGGATCAAAACCTCACGGACCCAATATTTAGTGCCAGCCTTTATAAGGTTGAAACGTGTCCATCCGTGAGAACCAAAGCCTCACGGATCCAACTTTGGTGTTAGCCTCCCAGAGGTTAACACCTGTCTCATCCGTGAAGATAAAACCCTCACAGAACATATTTAGTGCCAGCCTTTATGAGGTTGACACATGTCCATCCGTGAAGACCAAAACCCTCATGGATCCATATTTAGTGTCGTTCTCTGAGAGGCTGACATCATATATACATCATATATGCTTTCCATAAGAAAATCATGACTTAAAACTCTCTAACATCAAATATAAATTTTTCAAGAGAAAAACATGATTTAAAACATCACAAAGTCATCATATATATTTTTCATAAGAAAATCCTAATATAAAACATCATAAGCATGCTTGATCTTTGTTTGTTCTTGTCTTAAATCTATCTCTTTCATAGCATTTATATCAAAAATCTCTATATTGATAGGAAAGAAGTCATATTTACCTCTCACGATCGCTTCCCTACGATCAAGCGCTTGCGAATTGAGCGAATCTAAGCTTTTTCACCTTTTTTCCTTGCAAAACCTTTGATCCCTCCTCTTGGATCTCTCAAAACCCTTTTCTCTCACTCTCTTTTAGGTCTAAAAATTTTTAGAAACCCTCAACCCACGAGTATAAGGGATATTTATAGTGTTGGGAGCCCTAGAGATTCCACAAGTCAGAAAAACCCGCAAAAGAGGCCTAAAAATGGTGTTTTCGGCGATCAATCGCCACCAGGGGCGATCGATCGGCCGAGGTGCCGATTTTTTATTTTTTTTTTAACTCTTTTGTTGCTTTTTGATTATCCCCCTTTTCATGCAATTAAACCTTTAAAATGATTTAAATTAAGTGTTTTATTCGGGTTTTAAAACCAACACTTTTTAGCATTAAATTTGAAAGCTTAAACACATTAAAATTAAGCACAATTTTCCATAGAATTTAATAAACATCATAGGTATTAAGAATAATAAATTCGGGGCTCTACAATCTCATAAGGTACTAATAAGCTAAGAACCTCATAAGATGCATAATGAACTCACAAGACTCATAAGCCATTTGAAATACGTTTTGTTAAAGCGTGAACTTAAAGTATAATTTTTGAGAATATGCAATTGTTATCTTGTTTTAAGCTTCCACACTCTGATTTTGTATATGTCCTAATGAACCGTATCCCGTATTAAATTCTAATGTTTTGTACTATGGTTAGATAGTAGTTTGTATAGGCTATGTATCCAATACTCAGCCGAACTATTATTTCTATAGGTTTCAGGTTCAATGGTCGTCCTCCAGAGCCATGGGTCGAGGAGGTTCATGGAGAGCAGGAGCTTGCTTGGAATTATCATACAGATGCTAGGGGCCTTGACATGTGGCCTTATGGGGGAATTGAGTGAGAGGAACATGTATTTTGGGATTTTGTTGTTGGGGGATTTTCATGTAGACTTGAGTTAGTAACTCAAGTGCTGGATCTTTTGAACAAGTTATAGTTTATATTCAGTCTTTTGTCCATATTATCACTTGGAAGAACTTTTATATAGAAGAAATTTTCAGGTTCACTATCTATCATATCTTGTATACGCTTTGCAAGATGGTTTAAAGTATAAGTCACGTTGCCAAAGTATCAAAGACTCTAAGTGGTATTTTGGGGCATGACAATGATAGACTACTGGTTTAGGCTGGTGGTTGGGACAATCTCGCACACACAAAAATCCACATTTATGGTTATTCTTTGACTAGAAAGCTCTATTGGGTATGGTCTATGGGGTTGAAAGACGAGCCTCTTCCCTTACAAGCATTTCATGTGCACAAGTAGGGATGTATCCGAACCGCACTAGCTCGAAATTTGGCTTGGCCCGATCAAGCCCAACTTGATTTCGAAAAATAGGTTCAATTGAGCTGAGATATTTTTTGAATTTGAAAATGTATTCAAGCCGAGCTCGAGCCAAAGCTTGTTTGGTTTGGCTCAGCTCAAAGCTCAACCCGATTAAGGCTCAATTCGGCTTGAGCTCGACTCGTCTCGGCTCGAATATTATTTTAATATAAATAATATTATATATATATATATATATCATTTTTATATATAAAAATAATATAATGATTATATATTTTTATATATATAATAAAAATATTATTTTTTAATAATTTAAACTGAGTTCAAGCAACCGAGCCAAGCTCGAGCATAGATAAAAAAATTTCAAACCGAGTCGAGCTCGAGTCGATATGGGTTAAATAAGATGCAAGAAATAATTAATTGATTGGATTATAATTATCAGGAAAATTGTCAGTTAAATATGAATGTTTATTTCTTAATATTGCATGATGTTTCATATAAAATGGCATGCCAATGTTTGTATGTTTAGATTTTATATGGTTACAAGTTTTAAATCATGAATACCGGGTGTTAAAAAAAAATTATACCATATATAAATTTTATAGAAATTATCATATATCAATTTACACCATATATACAAAAAAATTAGAAGTTAATTCTTGTAAGTGTAAACCAAACGCAAACTTGATTTTTGGATTTTAAAAAGTTATTTTGTACAAACAAAACCCTATTTTATCAATCACACAACTTTCTCAGAATTCTTAGAGGAGTTACTTTCTGCAAAGTAACTCCTGAGGAAGTATTTTTTTCTATGGATAGTCTAACCAAACGCCACCTAAAAGACTTGGTATTCACTTCTTCATTGTGGTTTTCCGGCACAACAAGAAGGCCATCACCCTATAACTCTCAAACTACGAAGACGTCGGAATCGATTTTCAAGGCATCGGAAAACAGCCAACTTTAAAAGTTACACAATAACATATAAGAGGAGTAATTCAGAAAATTACATCCTCCCTTTTTTTGTTTGTACATTTCTTCCTCCAAAATAGGAAAATAACTCAAATCTCCTCTTTGAAATCTCTATGCCCCACAAAGTTGTTCTTGTTTTGGATTTCTTAGAAGTTATGCTGCAAGAACAAGTTCTGTTGAGGGGAAGCAGGTCCAATCTCTTCCTCCAAACACCTCAATCCATCACCACCTCCATTGCCCGGATTTCTCGTTTCTGAATGCTTCCCTTCCACATCTGCTTCTGACACTGAAGACTTCCTCCTTTGAGACGAAGCAACACTCGGAAATGTTATCCATGAAGGAGCTCTAAACTCGGTCCTTTGATCCTCGGCTTCGATCACATCAACCTCCGAACCTGACTGGTTTGAATACCTCTGTGAAGACTTCTTGTGCATCCTACTGCTACCCAAAACTACCTCAGTAGGCAAAATCGGTTGCTCGTTACACGGGCTTCCCATCAGGAGTGCGAGGGCTCGCTCTAAAGCCGTAGTCACCTTATCCATCGATGGCCTCTCCTTCCCTCTCATTCTCACACACTTACAAGCCACATTTGCAATCCTTCTCACTGCTTCAAGATCGGCTGGAGATTTCAGTATTGGATCCAGAATTGCAGATATAACGCCGGATTTGATCAGTGGAACTGCCCATTCAACTATATTCCCTTCTTCAAATTGCATATCAATGGCCTTCCGACCACTTAGAATTTCCAGGAGTAAGACGCCAAAGCTGTACACATCGGATTTAGTTGTTAGATAGTGAAGTCTATAGTATTCTGGATCCAGATACCCAAGAGTTCCTGCAGGTAGTTCAGCCAAAGGGGAGCTACTGTTGGCTGGGCCTAACAAAGAGAGACCAAAATCTGCAACTCGGGCATTGTGTTCTTCATCGATTAGTATATTCGAAGACTTGATATCTCGGTGAATCACAGGTGGGCAAGCATACCCATGTAAGTATTCAATCCCTCTAGCCGCTTGGACAGCAATGGTGACCCTTCGGACCCAATCGAATTGCGATTTTAGGCTTTGATTCTTCCCATGGAGGTGTTCATGCAAGGAGCCATTAGCCATGAACTCATAAACCAGAAGCCTCTTCCCATCTTCTTCACAGTAACCCAGAAGATTAAGCAAGTGAGCATGGTTTAATCTTGAGAGAAGATCTAGCTCCGTATGGAATTCTCTTAGATTCTTCTTCAGATCAGAGGACATGATCGCCTTTTTAACTGCAACTACCGTTCCATCTTTCAAAACCCCTTTGAACACACAGGAAAAGCTTCCCTTTCCAACTTGGGATTCTTCTTTAAACCCACCAGTGGCTCTCTCAAGTTCCTCATAGGTAAACATCTGAGCTCTCCTGATCTTAAGCTCATCCAAGTAAGGCCGGACTCTACTGTTTTCTTTCTCGAATGACGAAAAACTCCCATTGTTCTTCCTGGATTTTGATTCTGTCACAGAGCACTGACACTTCTGCAATTGGTAGCGGACGTACAGAAATGCAGTTAAGAATACAGAACATACCAAGAACACAACAAAAACTAGCTCTGCAACAAAAATTGGCATCTGGAGTGACCAAAAACTATCATTCTTCTTCTCTGGAAACTTGAGGGAAGAACAATTGGATAAGCACTCAGCTGATACACAACTGGAACAGTTGAATTCACACTGTCGATCAGCTTTTAGTGTGCACAGAACAGTCTGATACATCTCAACAGAGCAGCCATTGCTGCATGGCAAGCAAACTCGGGAGTTAGGTGACTTGCATGGCTTATTTACATGGGTAAATTCATAGAAACCCCGACTACAAGGACTAGACATGCATAGGCCGGGTGAGACTGCCAATGGGAGGGCTGACGGGAAACCGAGGCCCCAACAAATAGGTTGGAGAGATTTCTCAGCAAGAACTCCACAAGTGAAGTAATCTCCAGCAACAATCTCATAAACCTTAATTCCTTTGGGAGCTTGGGTACTCTTCTTGATATGAAAACCACCCCAACAAATCACGCCCCGATCGGAGCTTTTGATTCCACAGGCATGGAATCTCCCCCCTACAATAGAAACCATGGGATCATCAGGGACCAAGAACACATTGACTTCACCAGAATAGGCAACAGAGGTTTCCTGTTCCAAATTCAAACTCCTTCCCCAACAAAAAACTCTAGAATTCAACCCCTCTAAAACTCCACAAACATGATAACCCCCTGCCGAAATTTTCTGAAATCTAGTTTCTCTAGGGATTAAGCTAATAGCTTTGGAACTGGTTTCGTCACCCCAACAAGAAACAGTTCGGTTCTTAGAGAACAACCCACAGTTGAACACAGAACCAGCTGTGATGGACTTAATCTGACCACTAAAGACATGGTTAGCAGTCATGTTGTAACCCCAACAATCAACCAGAGAACTGTTTCTATGGATTCTTCCCTTCTTGGGTTTTCTCAGACCGCATAAATGGTGATCCCCAGCACTGATTTCTGAGTATGAAGCTCCTTCAACCATGGGTTGAGGAACGCCCATTTCAATGTAAATGTTGCTTCCCCAACAGTAAGGCTGTTTGGACTCCATTAGAAGCCCACATATGAAGCCATTACCGGCTGTTAGACCTGTAAATGAGATGCGATCAGGAGTTCCATAGAGTATAGCTGAGTCTGATCCATAGCAGGTAACAAAATGAGACCCATCTGATTTCAGACCACAGAATACAGGGCCATTCTCCCCATAAGAAACAGCAATGGAAGACATGGAACCCAGACCTGAAACCTGCCACCATGAACCTGAAATAGCAACCAAGACCAAGAGAAGGAATCTGGTATTCCAAGTGATCATTTTCAAGACCCAGATTTTAGGAAATCTCTGATCAAACACCTGCGAATCCTCAGTAGAGAAATCCACCCAGCTGTTTATACAGAATCTGAATCCTGCAACTCTGATTCCGAAGTCCCCAACAAACACTACACCTTGTATAAGAATCTAATGCTTCTGAAATCTAAGACTCCTTACTAAGAAAAACCGGCAGAGATTACAGTTTATCTTCATGCCCAGATAATAAATTCTTGCTTTTCCCCTCTTATTGATAGTTGAAGAAAAGAAAAGAAAATAAATAAATATAGAAGTCCATGTTTAATCAGCAATTAAGGACATCGAATCCTAACCTGAAATCTGCAAGTTCTAATCATGTAAAATCACTGAGATCAGAATACAAAATCCCGGATTAAAAAGAAGTTTCTGCAATCCAACTTTGGGTTTTTTAACAGCTAAACCAAAACACACCTCTTCTGCTGCTTATCTCCAGACCCAAATGAGGAAAATCACGTTTCCTTTCTTCCTTTACAGGAAAGAAGGTTTCAGTAAAAACAGAAGTTCAAAACACAAGACTGCAAGAGAGAAATAACAAATTTGAATATAAAAAAACCTACCCAAGATTACATTTTGAGCCATGAATTCTGCGGCTTTCAAGTTCATCTTCAAAACCCATTAATGGACGAGCTTGCTTATTCCAATTGTATTTGCTTGGAAGGATGGATGGTAGAAGGTTAGATACAGAGGATTAAAGGAATGGTGATACAGGGAAAGAGCATTAAATGGCATTAAATTCCAGCTTCTCAATAAGGGTAAGTATAGGTAAGGACATTAAATGAGACTTAAATGCATTTCATCTTTTCTTGCCTGGATTTCTGCCCAAATGGCCTCAGATTCGAATTTTTGCAACCTTTCTTCCTTGCATGGGTTCTTCTTCTTAATACGTGCGTTTGTTCTTCATCTTTGTCTTATTTTGATTTTTCTCTCATGTTCTGTTTTCCTATAATCTGGATATATGTGTGAGACACCTGATTAGCTTATAGCAAAAATATATTAATTACTTAATCTTTCTGAAACATAAAAATCACACATATTCTTAAGAAAAGCAAAGCTTACTGTAAAAAGAAAAGAAAAACAAAGCTTGGGGAGGTTTGGCAACACTTCTATATGCTAATAAATGCTTTTTATAATAAGTGTTTTTTTATATAAGTACTATTTGTAAATAAGTGATTTTTTATTAAATAAATACATTTTATTTTTTTGGTTGGCCTAATACATTTTATTTTTATTAAAGTAGATATATGGTTAGTTATTTATATTTTTTAGGGTTTTACATATGACTTATTTATTTTTATCAACCAAACTTTGTTTATAAATAAATACTTATTTTCCGACAAGTACTTTCTTTTTGGAGTTGTTATATGCAATGTTTTAAATCTCAGACCAACACTAACCCAGTCAAGGGATGGGTCGGTTCAAATCAGTCAAACCATTGGGTCAATCTGAGCCGTAGATGATTTTTCCGAAATTCTCAAACTACCCTTATATAAAAATAAAACTTTGATTTGATAATTTACTTTAATTACTAAATTAACCCCCTGCATTTGATTTAATTTTGAAACTACCCTGGCTCATCTATCTATTTTGAATCACAGCCAATAGCGATTGAACTTAGGGAGAGTTCAATCACACCGGCGGGTTAACACGTGACCCTTTTAACTCCTATTAATTGTAGTTAACTCCTTCCCCTCGTTCTTATGTGCATCAAACATGCCACTAGTGGGTTCAATGGCACCCCACGGGTTAACACGTCTCCCTTTTAACTCCTATTAACTGTAGTTAACTCCTTCCCCTCGCTCTCACGTGCATGTGCCACCCGCTAGTTGCTATAAAAATATTTAATTTTAATATAATATTAAAAAATAGAATCCAATAATTTGGCTCCCTTCTCTCACGAACGGATACAAATAGCTCCTCTTAAAGCGATGAATTGCAGTAGTTAAGCCTTAATCTAGTCCGTACTTTGAAATGCCTAAAACATACCTCCACAACTCCATTAGTCCAAGCCCTTTTGGAGTGAATGTGTAGATCTACCCTTATAGCAATTTAGCGATTGCCGGTGATAGGCATACCTGGAAATCCATTTAGAAACCTAAGGCATGGACCTTATTGGTCCATGTCCCCCTCCCCTCCCCTCCCCTCCTAAATACTTACCAACTCTGGTGAGTATTTAAGAGGAGAGCATGGACCAATGAGGTCCAGCCTTAGGTTTCCAAATTGATTTATCGGTACGTTAACTACTTTCCTTAGCGATTACCATAAGTCTGATTAGGTGTATTTACCTAGACATACCTAAAGGGGTATTATGACTAAGACTTGGAATTCTCAACGGTTATAACCGGACTTTAAGGAGTCGGTACTTAGAATCCTCTACAGTTGTAAAAGGATTTCTTCGAGTCTTGTTACATCCCACATGTCAACACATGTCCCTTTGAATACCCTAAACTGTGATTAAGAGTCAATAACTCTTAGAGCTCAACCACCGAACTTTGTTTGTTAGAAAAAATATTAAAATATATAAACTCTAAAAGTTAAAATTGTTAACTAGAGTTAAGGTCAAATGGCTGAACCCTAAGGTTAGTTACGTAGACCAAAGGTCTCTGTTAACTTTTCATTTGCCACTAAAGGTTAGACACGTGTCACTAGCCTATAGTTACCGAACTCAACCGGATTTTTAATTACCGTAGAAGATCTGTAGTCCAAAAAAAAATTTACAATCTGTATTTGGAAAAGTCTAATTAATACCCAGGCATAACTCAGGGGTTCTTATGACTAAAGTCTAATTTATACTCTGACCCAATGCGCAGCATTGACTCAGAGGAAGTTTGTTCTAGAAGCTCAAGCAAATGAGCATAATGCAATTGCATTGGCCTAATAAGAGTTAGAAGGAGACAAATTAACCGTAGGGGTCAAAACTTATTAACCGTAGGAGACACATTAATCCTAGCGGTTGAAACTTATTTACCATGGTTCGAGAACAGTTAAAGGGACTTTGTGAGGTTATGAAATCGGTTAAAGGCATTATAATCTTTTTAGTAACAATTTCATACGAAAGTCTAACGGAAGTAAGGTTTGAAGATATTTGTCTAACTGTTAGAAAACAATGAGTTAAATTATAAAAGGTTTACACATAACAGTGTATTTGCAAACTAGGAAGAACCTAGCCGCTAATATACAAAAACCTCCCTATGATACTAATTACCCAAAAAATAAAATATTAATGGGGATGGATTTGGTCTGGCCCACGTCACCAAAACCATTTGTCTCTAAACTCACCCAAAAAAATCTGACTCTTTCCCAATTGGCTCGTGATCCTCTCCAGTTATAACCGGCCCTGGCAAAACCGGTTATAACGAACGTCCAATACTTGTCCCAAACTTTGGGCGCCAAACTCTCCGTTATTCTTCTCCCGTTAGCCTTCCGTTTGACCCTCCTCATTTTCAAGAAACAAAACCCAAAGAACCCATTTCACCCAACTTCCCTAAATCTCTGAAAACCTAAAGAGTGGAAGTCGTCGCAACCCTTATCTTGATTCGGGTAACCACGGATGCCGACAAGAAGATGGATTTTGGCGACCCCCTTCCCAGGCAAAGTTTTGGTTTTTGGGTAACAGAGTTGGGAAAAAAACCTTGAGCTCGTGGACGACAAGAGATCGGGGGTTGAGATTCCAACGTCGACGAGAAAGAAGAAGAAAGGCAACTATTCCCATTTTTTAGGGTTTCATCTTTGCATTTCAAGGTTTTTGGGTTTTCAAAACAAAGTTGGGAAAAAAACCTTGAGGTCGTAGAACCCTCTCACCATATCAGTCAGCAACTATTCCCATTTTCTAGGGTTTCATCTTTGCATTTTAAGGGAGTCCACTCCTAATCAGGTAATCCCTTTTCTAGGGTTTCATACTAATAGATTTCGTCATTCTTAGGTCATATTCTGATATGTTGGTAGATATTCAAAATTATTTGTTATTAATTATTGATTGGGGAAATTGTTGTATTCTTTTCTTAGGTTTTAAAGCATGAGTGCCACAATTTCATAGAGTTTTTGGGGTTCTATCTTTCTCCTTTACCGAATGGGGTTTCTTTAATGTTTTGATTTGTATAACACATGTTCATACACTATGACCCTGCAAGACAAAAATTGGTTTCTTTTTGTAGAATACATTGTTTTTAGCTCAAATATATTTCCAATTGCCATCAGTGCTACCTAGACCATCTTTTGTGAATCTGGAAATGCTAGTTGCATCACAAAGACAGTGCTACCCGGACTATCTTTAGAGACATCTAATTATTTTTATGTTTATTTTTATATTTGTGAAGAGTTCTGTAACTGCCCCTTGGAGAATAAGCTGGTGCTTGAATAGTATATGCTGGTGCTAAACTCCGATATAGTTATAGTTTATGGTTTAACTCTCTATCGCATATACATGAGATAGTTATGTATTGATCTAAAAATTTTAGTCCTAAGTTTTGAATATGGCATAAAAATTATCGTTTATTAATTTAGATGGAAATAACTGTGTACAACAAAAGCAAGGAAAACAATGGTTGAAATATTTTCACATGTTTTAATGGACTTTGTCTGTTTTTGATAGTGGGTAAGGGATAATCTAAAGTCTAAACACACACATGATCAGACCTAGGGTAACCACTGAGGTGCTATAAGAGTACACCCATAGACTCACTCCAAAAGGACTTGACTTTAGGAAGGAGCTATGGACCCTTATACACCCATCCAAACCCCCTCGTATCTCTCTTTCTTAGTTTCTCTCTCTCTCTCTAAAATCGTCCCCACTACAATTTTCCTTTCAATCCGAACAGTGTTTTTAGAGTATCTAATATTGTGTATATGTATAGAAATGACCCAATTCAAATGAGTAGTAATGTGTTTGTGACTTGGCCTCCAAGCTACTGTATCTGGCATGGCATCCGACATGGAGCTTCATTGCTTGTGCAGCACCCAATAGCTTGAACCTGTATTATACATAACACTTTACTTTACATTTAGAGATTGTGTAAAAAAAGCATCTCAAACCAAATAATAGTAATTGACATGATTCTGCTCATTGGTTCTCCTAGTGTTTCACTTTCCACTCTAGTTCTCCCTCTGTGTGAATGTTGTCCAATTAAGAAGAGAAAATATTTGAATATAGGGATGGTACTTATATTTTCTCTGAATGCATGAAAGGATCTTGGTATAGAAATTCAGAGCTTTATTAGGAAATGCTATATCTTGGGTTCTATCAATCATATTTCACCACCGAGTAGAATTTGATTACTTGAATCTGAATGAGTAGAATTTGATTCTTTAGTTCTTATATTTTATTTTTATTACCTGTTCTTGAATTTTTTTAATCTTGTTCTAAATGTTTTAACATGGTTTTCTTTGTTCTTCACATGCATCTTTAGTGCAGATATGGATATCGATAAGAAGGTTCGAACAGCACGGATGTTATCATTTGATATAGAAGAGAGTGGAGAAAATCAAAATTACTTGGGGAAGACGATAGTGAGGGTCATATTGGCAATGGAGGTGAAGCAATTGAAGATCAATCAAAGAGCATTGATAAACTAAATCCCAAACTTGGAATGGAGTTTCAAACCCCTGATAGTGCATATGATATTTATAATGAATATGCTAGAAGAACTGGTTTCAGCATTTGAAAGGAGTGGGTAAACAAAAATAAGTTTGGTGCGGTGAAGAGTAGGAAGTTACAGACATTTGATGGTATGTAGGTACATATATTTTGGAGAGGTGGAGAAAAGACGCAAAAGGTCAAATGGTACATAGCACTCTACCAACTGTAGCTTTGGAAGAGGATATGGCATTGTCTCATCGTTATAGATATTTGATGCATCTGAGCATGAAAGTGAACACGAGGGCTGCAGAAAATGAACATGCATATGGGGTTGTTGTGAGATGGATGGAATATGCATGGAAACAAGGGGAATAAACATTCCAACAAACAACTCAATTATCAGAACCTCTAATAATTGAGTCACATGAGACAATTGTCAACACTTGTGGGCAAGAACATGGAAGCATTCAACCTTACACGGAACTAGATAATGTTACTAGGCTGACTCAAGTCAAGGGGGTTGAGCAAAGGGAGCGAGCTTGTAAGGGAAGGCCTAGAATTAAGAATTGTTTGGAGAAAAGAGGAAAAACAAAGCGTTCTACAAAGACACCATTCTCCACCTTATCTAATTCATCTGGTCCCATAGGGCACTCTAACCCTTTCCCTCCTCCTATTCAAGTTCCAACTAATCAAGTTATGCAGGTTAGTCTAATAGGTTGGCTTTCATTTAGTTTATTGAATGTTTAAGTTATTTAGAAACTTTAAAGACATTACATAAGTAATTTCTGTGTTAAATAGGGATCACATATCAACAAGCTCAACCAATCAGTGTGGATCCATATATGTATCAGTAATCTCATGGTCATCAGATGCTTCAACTCATGTTTCAACAATCCCAATTCAATCCATGCATGTATCAACTCTCTCAAGAATCCATCTTTAACACATCTCAAATGACTCAGGTTAATCTTAATTCCTTAAAGCCCTATTTTGCATGCTATAATATTTTGGTTTGTTAAAAATGCATATTATACAGGAATCACAATTTCCCATCAGACAACAACAGTCTTTTGTCAGTAGTACCTCACAGGGAAAGACCATTTTGAATGTTATGGGTGAGTTATATGCATGTGAAATGATTCGGTTGTTGAGTATTGTACGATCTAGATATTTGTTTGATACTGATCTTAGAAATATCCCATTTTATAGGAAGTATACAAAAGGATGCAGGGAACGAACATCAGTCGGTTGCCATGTAATCCTAAACTACGAGTGGTAATGATTTAAACATCATTTTCATGAAAACATCATTTCTAGTCAGACCATTTATTTCCTTTGTTACTCTTCTGTGAAGTGTATACTTTTAAACATCATTTTCATGAAAACCATTTATTTGAACAAATTTCATAGTTTGCTTGCCTGATGAGTTGATCGGTGCTATATATTACACATATATGCACCTCAAGCTTAACTTGTTAACCCTTTAGAGTAATCTTTTAAATATTTTTATGCTACTTGGTTATTTATTTTTGTTTCTGGTTCATGCGCGAAAAGGAGTTTAAAATTGAAGGTTTAAAAGTATTAAAGACTCAGAATGATCTCAGGAAAAAAAGACAAAAAGAATGGAGCAAAACACCAAAGAAACTGAGGAATTCTACCTTGGGCAATCGATCGCCCTCCCTGCGTGTGGAGAATGTTAAACTACGAGAAATTTATCTTTTGGGCCCATTTTGACTATTCTTAAAGGCCCAAATTTCGTAGAGAAAAGAGAAAAGAGGAGTTGTACCCCAATTATAAGTCCTTATTCTATAAGGACTCTATTTTTCTCTCTTTCTCTATAAAAGAAGAGATTCTATGTAGAGATTTTGAATCAGAAAATGGAAAAGATCTGGAGATCAAGGAAGCCATGAAGAAGAATGCAGCAACTTTGTCTATGAAGATGATGCATTCCTCCCTCGCGATGAACTAATTTTCATTCTATAGTTTCGATGAAACCCTAGCCAAGTAACTGTACATTTTATTTTATTTTATTTTGATTTCTTAGTTGTAAGACATTGATTGCATAATAAGAGGATTGTTTTAACAACTGAATATATTTGATTTATATTTGATTTCAATGGAATTCTCAACCTTGTCTTAGGTATTATGAAATTGGAATTAAAATCACTTGTGTTAATTTTCATTAGAATTTAAGCATAGGTTTTATGCAATGGTTTTAATATATCAAGAGATTAAATTCGAGGATATTTTATGCTAAGGGAAGACAAGTGATTACACAACCGTAGATTAGTGTGTATCATTCGTGTTAACCGAAGATACGATATGCTTAGAATATAATCCCTTGAACTTTTCTTGATTAGTTGAGAGGGGACATGTTGTCACTCTAACTGAAATGTTTGCAAATTAAGAGGTTAAAATAAATTCAAAATATGGATTAGTTATGAGGTTAGTGATGGATTTGAAAACCCTAGGTCTTCTCTTCAAAAGATTTAAGAACTCAATTGTTTTTTGTTTAATTTAGAAATCTACTTTAGTTTAATCATTGTTTTAGTTTAATGAAATACAATCAATTGTCCATCTCATTAGTTTAGAATTAATCTAAATAAAAGGCAACGAAACCAGCGCAGTCCTTAGAAGTTTGATACCCTTACTAGTACTATTTTATGGAATTATTACTAAGAATGAATAATTTAAGATTGACTGACGATTAATTTTTTGCGCCGTTGTCGGGGATTGCTGGAACAGTCTAGTTGCTAATTTAAAAGATTAACTTTAAATTAATCATAGTTAAAAAATCCAAAAATATTTTTTATTTTATTTTATTTAAAATATTTGTGTTTTCAGTTACCAAATCGCTCAAACTGTAGGGATCCATTGAAAAAGTTTGTTCAACATCTTAGAAAACAGGTCAATTTTATGAGTATTTACTTTTTAAGTAGATATTTTATTTCAATTTGGTATTTGTCAAACATAGAGTATTTCTATAAGGTGTATGCACGGTCGGAGGTCTTGTAATTCTGAACTATTCCCCCTCGATTCTGAGTTAGAGCTTACTTCTAGGTTTCTCAAGGCTTCTGCCTTATTCGAATCCAATTCCAAAGCGAAAGCTTCTACCATTCCAAAAGCAAACCTAGAGGCTATTCTTTTCCCTAATATGATGGAAGAACAGGACCCAATGAAATCTTTGAAGGAGTATTTTACTCCTTCTACATGTTAATCCCCTTTATGCATCCGGTTGTCGGATACTACGGCAGCCCATTATGAGATTAAGTCCAGTATTATTCAAATGATATCATCTTATCATGGACTTAATAATAAAGATTCCTACAAACATCTCGATGAATTTCACAAGATTTGTACTACTTTCAAGATGCAGGGATTTTCTAATGATGCCTTTAGATTGCGCCTCTTCCCATGCTCCCTAAAAGATAAAGCCAAATATTGGCTTAACTCTTTAAAGGCCAATTCTATTACTAATTGGGCTCAAATGCAACAAGAATTTCTTATGAAATTCTTTTCCATAGGTAAAACAAATTTGATAAGGTGAACCATCACGAGCTTTGCTCCAATTAATGGTGAGCTATTTCATGAAACATGGGAGAGATTCAAAGATCTTCTCCGTAAGTGTCCCCACTACCAAATTCCAAAGTGGCAGTTAGTCCAATCTTTCTATGATAGATTGCCTAAAGTCAACGGTCAATTGATTGATGTTTCTTGTGGAGAGTTATGATGAAAAATGAGAATCAAGCATGGGAGCTTTTTAAAAATCTTAGTGAAAACTCTCTCCACCATGCCTCGAATAGTCGTTTTGAGAGACCTTCATCTTCCTCAAATCCTAAGAGAGAAATCTATGAAGTTGGCACTTTAATAAATGTTTCATCTAAAGTGGATGAGTTGTCTCGAAAATTAGACCAACTCCTACTCAGAGGGAGGTGTGTCCTATCTATTCTAGCCCTGCACATTATGTGCATGAGTGCCCATCTACTACCCAATTCCCTGAATTTGTCCAAGACTATGCAAATGCTACCTATATCCATCCGGGTAATGATCCATATTCAAATAGTTATAACCCGGGATGGAGGAACCATCCTAATTTCTCATGGCAACCACAAGCTCAAGGAAATTCCTTTCCCCAACCTCATGGGCCGAATGTCTGGCATTTTCAAAATCAGTCCAACTATTATCCTCCCCAACAACATGAATTCCAACACTCTCCTTCTTCTCCTCAAAGGAACCCATCTTTCGAGGAGAAAGTGTTGCAAGCTCGCAAAAGCTTAGAAGCCAACACTCAACTGCTACACTCTCATTCTCAATCTATCCAGAGGATTGAGTTTCAATTAGGAAAATTAGCTAGCGTCGTATACAAGAGAGAAGAAGAGAAGCTCCTAAGCCAACCGGTGAGCAACCCTAAGGGTGCAAATATGGTTGACGATGCTCAAATAATGAAATTTATCGTGAGCATGTTCTTGCCATTACCACCCTAAGGAGTGGGAAAGTAGTTAAAAATGAGGTTAGAGAGAAGAAAATGAGGAAAAAAAGTTCAATATGGGCCCAACAAATTCCAAAGGAGAAAGGATGAGTGTCTTTGAGAAGGACCAGGGTTCTTCCCCATCTTTATCTAATATCACTCCCCCTGAATCCTATGTACCCAAAGCTCCTTATCCTCAGTGTTTAAAAGATTCCTCCACTTTTGGGAAAAAAGAAACTAAAATTGATGAGATGATGAAATTTAAACAAGTCAAAATCAACCTTCCGCTCATCGATGCTATCAAGCAAATTCCAGCGTATGTTAAATTTCTTAAGGACATATGCACTCAAAAGCACAAATCAAGGACTCATGTGTCCAATAAAGTCCTTCTCACCAAGCAAGTGAGCTCCATTATCCAACACAACACTTCTCCAAAATTTAAGGACCCGGTGCTCCTACTATTTTGTGTATCATTGGAGATCACTCCATTGACCGGGCATTCATTGATTTAGGAGCTAGTGTTAATATATTACCTTTCTCGGTATATGAGAGACTTGGCTTAGGAGAGCTTCACTCCATATCCGTTATATTGCAATTGACGGATAGATCCACAAAAAAGTCTTGTGGGATAGTTGAAGATGTTCTGATTAAAATCGATAAATTTTTCTTTCCTGTCGACTTTCTTGTCCTTGGCATGGAACTTGTGCATAATTTAAAATGTCAAATTTCAGTCATCCTAAGTCGTCCCTTCCTAGTAGCCAATGCTTGCATAAACTGTAGGACTAGGGTGATGAAAGTGTCATTTGGTAACATGAAAGTTCAGTTGAACGTCGTCACTACCCCGGAACAACAATTGAATGGGGAAGATTGTTTCCTGATTGATAAGCTTGATAAGATAGTTGAGGATGCCCCTCCATATGCTTTAATTGATAATCCTTTGGAGGCATCCATCGCTCATCTTAAACCCCTGGATCCCATCATAGAAAAATTCATAGGGAATAGACCTTCTTTGTTTGATCTCACTTATTTAAAAGATTTTCCATTGGAAAAATATAAAGGGAGGTCTAAGCATAAAATTGTGACCTTGCAAAGGTGTAGGAAATCCCTCTTTTCTGACCTGGATGGGCGTGTGTTCAAAGCCACGGCCCAAGATCCCATCTAACTAAACAGTTGAATGTTTTTGAGGTTGTCTGCCTGAAGACGTAAAACTTAACGCTTGTTAGGAGCCAACCCATTGATTTTGTAATCTATTTTTTTTTAGATAGATAAAGTCTAAGTTTGGGGTGGATTTAAAATCCACCCAATCCGTAAAGAGTTTAGGTTTAGGATTTTAATTATTTTTTTTAAATCATACAAATTCGGCGTTTTTGGCAATCGATCGCCCCTAGGGGGATTGATCACCCAACTTGTACTTTGAAAAAAAAGAAGGAGATCAATCGCCCAAAAGGGGGATCAATCGCCCATTGCTGGGGAGATCGATCGCCCAACTTTTAAAAAAAAAAATTTAATTTTTTTTAAATATCCCTATTTTATTCTTGCATGATGCTTTCTATACTTAATTGATATATATTGATTGATTTAGCATCTATTTTTCTTGTGGATATTTCTTGTATTGTACTAACCCTGCTAGGTGTTGTTTGGAAGAAGTTTGGGGTGATTTTATACATTCTTGATCTATTTTCACCCCCTTCACCTTCTGGAATTATGGTTTGCCCATCACCAGTCAGGTATTATTGTTCTCATCCCTATTTATGCTTAATTTCTATTTTTACATTGAGGACAATGTAAATTTTAAGTTTGGGGTTGTGAAATAATAGACTATGCTATTATTTTATTCATTGTGATTTTATTGATTATACAACCATGACATAGGGTATGACATGCAAACACACTGAAATTTTTTATTGATTGTTATGTTCTAAATTTGAAAGATTATGATGCATATAGGGTAATCTAAATCTTATATATATGGTTAAATTTGAGAACACATAATCCCAAATACACACTATTTTTAACCCTCCACTAAACTACAAAAGCTGAAATATTTTTCTAAATGTCATGAATACACTTCGAAATTTGCACGAGTACTCTAATACATTGTTTAGTGGGTTTGAAACCAAACTAATTGATTAGTTTTTTTGTTAACTCATACAAAGTTGAATAACCTAGAAATTAAACACAAACCTTGGCTAAATTAAAAAAGTGATAGAAAAATGGGTTAACTAATTAAGTTTTACACTTAGTAACCGGGTCTCTTGCCTCACTAATCATAGAGAGTTCGATTCAAACCGTGTGAATTTTGGAATGGATAAAATAACCTAGTGTGACTAGTTTAAGTTCGTAGCCTATTTGACTCGAGTTAATAAGCCCTTAGAGGTGTCTTGACACCTGGTGCCCTAAAGCTATTTGGTTTGGGAGTCACCGGCCTAATACTCGCTATATGGGTTGTCTAGAATGCTTAATGGACTTAGATTTTGCACAGTCACATTTATAAAAAGAAAAATATGTATTGAATGAAAGCCTTAGGGTTGGTAGTTTAAATTGAAAGGGAATTCAATGACAAGTGAGAAGATAGAAAAATTATTGAAAAGTAAGGTTGATATCACATATTCGATTGTTAGTCACATTACACATTATAGAAAATTCTGACAACTTTTAGAAGCTAAATTTTTCAGAATTGGTTAAGAATGGTGTAAAATTGAGAATGTGGAGAGTTAAAAATTCAACCTTATTAATAATTTGTAGATTTTTTTGTATGCAATGTGATTCTGGAAAATTTATATAATGATTCAATTACTGTTTTGAGATTTGCATTTTTACTTAAATATATTGCACAGTTATAGGATAGTACAGATGTTTGTAGGTGTCATCACTCTAAACCTTCACGAGACTTCACTCATCCTCTAGGGCCACTTAGGGGTTTAAAAGTTTTATTGTATATACAAAATGCAACCGGGGATCCCTCAAAAGGGGATGTAGGTTTAGTTTAGTTTAGTTTTATTTTATTTTTCATTGCTCGAGGACTAACAATATCTAAGTTTGGGGTTGTGATCGGTGCTATGTATTACACATATATACAACTCAAACTTAACTTTTTAACCCTTTATAGTAATCTTTTAAATATTTTTCTGCTACTTGGTTATTATTTTTGTTTCAGGTTCATGCGCGAAAAAGAGTTTAAAATTGAAGGTTTAAAAGTATTAAAGACTCAGAATCATCTCAGGAACAAAAGGCAAAAAGAATTGAAAAAAACACAAAAGAAACTGGGGAATTCTACCCTAGGCGATCGATCGCCCTCCCTACGTGTGGAGAATGTTAAACTGCAAGAAATTTATCTTTTGGGCCCATTTTGACTATTCTTAAAGGCTCAAATTTCGTAGGGAAAAGAGAAAAGAGGAGTTGTACCCCAATTAGAAATCCTTATTCTATAAGAACTCTATCTTTCTCTCTTTCTCTATAAAATGAGAGATTCTATGTAGAGATTCAGTGTAGAGATTTTGAATCAGAAATAGGAGAAGCTCTGGAGATCAAGGAAGCCATGAAGAAGAATGTAGCAACTTTATCTATAAAGATGATGCATTCCTTCCTCGCGATGAACTAATTTCATTCTAGGGTTTCGATGAAACCCTAGCCAAGTAACTGTGTCGTTTTATTTTGATTTCTTAATTGTAAGACATTGATTGCATAATGAGAGGGTTGTTTTAACAACCGGATTTATTTGATTTCTATTTGATTTCAATAGAATTCTCAACCTTGTCTTAGGTATTATAAAATTGGAATTAAAATCACTTATGTTAAATTTCGTTAGAATTTAAATATAGGTTTTGTGCAATGGTTTTAATATATCAAGAGATTAAATTCGAAGATATTTTATGCTAAGGGAAGACGAGTGATTACACAACCGTAAATTAGTGTGTATCATTCGTGCTAACAGAAGATACGATATGCTTAGAATATAATTCCTTGAACTTTTCTTCATCAGTTGAGAGGGGATGTGTTGTAACTCTAACTGGAATGTTTGCAAATTAAGAGGTTAAAATAAATTCAGAATACAGATTAGTTATGAAGTTAGTGGTGGATTTGAAAACCCTAGATCTTCTCTCCAAAGGATTTAAAAACCCAATTTTTTTTATTTAATTTAGAAATCTACTTTAGTTTAATCATTGTTTTAGTTTAATTAAATACAATCAATTGTCTATCTCATTAGTTTAGAATTAATCTGAATAAAAGGCAACGAAACCAGCACAGTCCTCAGAGGTTCGATACCTTTACTAGTACTATTATACGGAATTATTACTAAGAAGGAATAATTTAAGATTGACTAACGATCAACAGTCATGTTAGTTAGGGACTCATAAATGTAGAATTACCTAAGTCAAACCCATAAGCTATATTGATGCCTCTTTTTTCCTTCTTTTTACCCAAAGAGAAAAAGTTAAAAGAAAAGAAATCTTATTTCAGCCATTTTATAGAAGTATAATATGGATTTCATGGATTGGAGGTGGTTTTGTGACCTTTAAGAACCAAGTATTTTCTTTGGGGATATTGTGGAGTATGGGTTTAGCATGTTAACATTATCAATTTACTTGATGTTTCTGCATTTGCTTCTGATTGATTTCCATCTCAAGAATTCAAACTGTCCAATGCCAATGTGGCTCGCTAATTTGTTATGTCATGAGCTGCTAAGCTTAAATGGGCATAGCATATTGTATACCTTGATATGTGAATTTATATCCGAATCACTTCTTTTAGAAACTTTAGCTGCCATTCTACTCTATTCTAACCACTTGTAGGTTGTAACCGCAAATGAATAAGAAGTCGTAACCGTTGAAAGCACCAAAGAAGTTGCAACAGTTGAAAGCACCGAGGGTCATGGCATGCCTTTTATGGAATATTTTTTTGATGATCTTCACTTGCAGCAACACCTATTTTGGATGACTTTAATGGAATTTAATCCATTATGTTGGCTGTTTTGTAAACTCATGACCTTTTTATTACTACCAGGGCAGCAATTTAGATGGCACTTGTTGTGATCCATTATGTTGGTTTTTTAGGTAGCACTTTAGATGGTAGCTGGTTTCCCATTCTTCTTATCGAGTTATTGGTGTTCTTAATGGCTTTTGTTATGTGATTATGTGGATTTTATGGTATGTTCATGAACTAAAGATATCTCCATGTATAAAAAAATTAGAACACCTGGATTATCCCAGCTATTCAGTCTATTCCAAACTTTGTTTTGTTTTTTAGATGATGGTTTTTGATGACAAAGGATATTCTATAAACTACTATGTTTCTCTTTACATATAATATTGTTTCTATCAGTTTAGCTCTTGAACCATTCTGGACTATTAAACCCAATAATCTTATCTCACTAGTAATATGCGTGTTTGCTAATATTGTTAGACATATAGTTATAACAATTCACATAAATGGCTAAATTCTATAGCTAGCTACTGTCATCCACTTGCTGGATTTTATAAGATTTCCTTTAGATCTACCCACCTTCGCATGTGGGGGGAAACCTGATTTCACTTTGAATGTCTCCTTGGTTAAAGATCTAGTTTCCTTGATTTGTGGACTTCTTTCTTGATTATTTGGGGACCATCCAAAAGAGTTACATTCATTTATTTCTTGAAAATAAAAAAATTTATTATTATGCTGAGACCAACTTCAAATTGTGTTCAGTATTAGCTACCCAAAAATGGTCTGTTCTTTTTTACTTTATTTTCGATCTGAAAACCCAAATAAGCCAAGTCCTAGAGCAGTAACCATACCGATCTATCGTTTGTTTTATTGTGATAGATCAGTATAGGATACCGATCTATCGCAATAAACCCAACGATCTTCAAACCAGAATTGGTCGAAATAAGCCAACTATAGGCCACGTTCCAAGTCAGTCACCATACCGATCTATGGTTTTTTGTATTGCGATATATCATTATAGGATACCGATCAATCGCAATAAAACCAACGATTTCCAACCCAAAATTGGGGAAATAAGCCAAGTACAGGCCACATTCTAGGTCGGTAACCATATCGATCTATCGATTGTTTTATTCCGATAGATCAGTATAGGATACCGATCTATCGTAACAAAACCAACGATCTTGAAACCAGTATTAGTCGAAATAAGCCAAGTACAGGCCACATGCTGGTCAATATGTTGTAGTGTTTCAAACATAGAAGCAAAATCATGTGCCTACTTTCAACATTATGGTTATTTGTGCATTATGCAATAGACGCTAGCCAATACAATATACACATCGAAAATAAAGAATACTACTTACATGTTTTGCTCTACTCTTTTTATTATGACCCGTCAAGGGTGAACCTTCCTCAAACCCAACTTCATCCTCCTCAAATTGCTCCTCCTCATCCCCAACTTCCTCCTCGTCCTCCTCTTCTTCCTCTTCGTCCTCTTCTTGGGCAGCTATCATTGAGGTGAAAGGCACCCTAATAAGGACATCCTTCACCACTTGTTGTTCTTTCTCCAAATCGGTCAAGAGTAGCTCTTTTTCAACTTAAGTGCAAATAAATATTATGATCAATTCATAACTATGAATAGTTGACTAGTAATAGGTAATAGGCCTTAGATGCATACCCCTTTTTTTGTTGAATACATGTTTTGCCGGACACTTATATCCCTTATATTTGATGTTGCTCCACTTGAGTATATGCGGAAAGATCGGTAATGGCGCACCGTCATTATTTGTACTTCTACAACAAAGTGTGGACAGGAGGGGGATGTGTTCAAATGCCCATATCTATCACATAAAAACATTGGTGTAGTTAATAAATGCAAATAAAAATAAGGAAAGTCAAATAATATAATAGCACAAAATTAAATAAAACACACATACCGGAAAGACAATAACACATCCATATATATAATACTTTGGTTTACCCCGATATGAGTCTCTTTGGCTCTCAAAAATGACTCAACGAAAAGCACGGATGCCAACTTTATGGCATCAGTATTGTCCTCATATGCCAAAAATTGATTGAGCAGGTGCTCCTTTTTAATTAGCTTAATGTTGTTGAATAGCCTTGTCATCAAAGACTCAGTTGGAGCTCCAACTTTGATGGCAGGAGCTCGTACAGGTGAGCAGCTTAGGCCAAGGATGAGGGTGAAGTCTAACTCTGTATACCTCAACTATTTCCCTGAATCTCAAACTCTAAGTCACCAATGTGACGTTCGAGGAGATGTTGGATTGCCTGGACACATGTAGTAATCTTTGGCATATCAAACAAATGGCCGAAGCAGCTCTCCGTCCAAAGCTGCTTTATCTTGGGATGGGCTTCCAGGTTCTTGATTTGGAACCAAATCTTTTGCGTGCATCTCACGGTTGGTTGTCCCTTTAATTTTTTACCCTTTTTTATTTGGGAATCCGTCTTATCTATGCTATGGTGTGCCCTTTTCTTTTTGCCAATACTTTTCATAGGCATTTTGAAGCTGCAAAAGGTAATAACATTAATAAATAACAAGACAACCAAACAAGACAGATAACATAGACATGCACACAAGTGTTATATGGCAAGAGAAAATATGAAGTCATGATAAAGATTTCACCATGCTACAGCACAAAGAGTTCACACCATAAGAAGGTAAACAGTTGGCAACTTGTGGACAAGATTATCCAGGTTTACATAATAAGACACCGAAACACAAACCCAAGCACAAAACCAAGTACACATACATGAGCAAATGTGAGAGCTCTCCAAAATTTAAGAAAAATCAACCAATGCAACATTCTCCAACCAAAATACAAATATACAGAGCAGTCGCTAGATTGATTGAGAGAACATGATAGCAATGGAAGATAACAATAATAGTTGATGATTTGAGGATGTAAGCTTGTCATGGTGGTGTATGCCATCATGCTCTAAAGTTTAGGAAAAGCCCTTTGTTGACTAAATTTTAATATGATTTGGTGTAGTTTTCTGTACGCATGGAGGAAGAGGTCATTATGTACCTCCCTGAATATGGCGCTTGCAAACCAAAACATGATATGACAAATGCTAGTGTCTTTTGATGCTATGACCAGTCAAATCGATAACCTAAACAAACATAAAGCCATCGTTGCAAATGAACTCTATGCAGCATATATCCAACAAAAAAAATTAGATTCTAACCCAAATTGGCTTCAATGGAACAATTCGTGAAGGAAACCAAATTAAATTCAGATTAAGATCTACAAGTTTCCCACCCAAGAAAGTGCCAACCACCGTCATAAACAGCTTGTCAAACCAAACCCATCAAACCTATATTCCCCCCTCCATGACTCAGATCAATGTCCCTCGACACCTTAGAAGGGGAAAATATCAGTATTTGGAAATATTAAGGTAGAAATGGACTCCAACATGTATTTATGATGAAATCATTTTCAACAAACAATATATCAAAGTATATTTAATTACTTCAAAGAGAGAGAGAGAGCTGCAAGGGTAGAGGATTAATGTTCCTCAGCACAGAATCCTAGATATAGGAATAAAAAAACACTTAGCTACAAATTTTTTGGAGTTGAAACCTATGTTTACATCTCAATGTGAGGATTCCAAGAACAAATTCGTAAAAGAGAATAATATACAAGCACAGGTTCTAGCAAGAGCATACATTCTACGTCATTCCATCACAAAAATATCACAAAATTGCTTGATAGACCTCTTAAATTGAATGGTTTTCACATTCCTACTTGGATGATCTTTTTAGATGAGTAAGCTCTTTTGAGAGTCCCCAAGATAATTAAAATAACCTCTTACAAAAATGGTTTTCAATTCCTACTTGGGTAGAACATTTTAGATGAGTAAGCCTCCTTTGACAATCCCTAGCTATTTGTATTGCTTTTATATATTATGCTCGCCTGTGATTTACCAATCAAAAATTATCATAATGACACCACCTCAATGCCACTTGTTGGATACGGGAATAGCGACATAATAATAAGGCATGATGTCATATTCTGATTTGAGATGGTTTGGGTTATCAATTGTAGATACTTACCACTAGTGCAAAAAAGAAAAAAACCAATTGCCCTTATGATAGATTAACTGATACTGACATTATGGGTGTGATATTCTTTCCCAAAATATAATTATATTACGCATAGTGTGCCTACGAATATTGTTCCATTAATTAAAATTCTCCACAACCCAAGTCAACCATTATAGCTCCAAATGATGAGAAGTTAAAACCACCAATAATTGGTGTTCAATTCTTTCCATGGGGCAAAATCATGCCTGTGAGATAACAGGTCCACTAAAGAATCTCAAATAAGAAGTTACGAATTTTATTAAAATACACCTACGAATATGGCAACCCTAAGTTAACTTTTTAATCTATATGAATAACGAGAACTGTATTGCAAATGCATGCCACTTCTGAAGGATACAGGGGAAATAAGCAACACGCAGCAATTACAGGGAGGGTCTAAATTTGGGAAAAATGAAACATGGCAGGAATTAAAATGGACCCTAGTATCAGAGAAACACAAAAAATGAAGAAGAAGAAGGTGAGAAAGAGGGGTTTCACCTGCGGGTCTTCTCGTAGTCACTTTGCCTGAGAAGAGGATTGGCCGGAATCGTGACTTTGCCGGAGAAGGGGTTGGCCGGAATCGTCAGTTTGCCTGAAAAGAGGGTTGGAAAATGGCTTGGGAAATCGTCACCAATCAAAATCCTAGAACAGACAAACCCAGTACCCTCTTCCTCTCTCTACCTTTCGTCCTCCTCACATTCTTCAACCCCAAATCTGAAAAACCACAAAATTCCGACTCTGAAAACAAGATCAATCGAAAGCCCTAACCTCTCACCGGAATCAGGATTGAAAATGGCCGAACTGGTGAGAGGGTTCCACGAGCTCTGTTTTTTTTTTTCCCAACTTGTGTATTTTTTTTAACTTTCTCTCTCTATTTCGAAAACCAAAACTTTGCCTGAGAAGAGGGTCGCCAGAATTTGTCTTCTTGCTGGTGGCGGTGGTTACCCGAATCAAGATAAGGGATGCGACGACTTCCACTCTTTAGGTTTTCAGAGATTTAGGGAAGTTGGGTTAAATGGCTTCTTTTGGGTTTTGTTTTTTTGAAAATGAAAAGAAGGAGGGTCAAACGGAAGGCTAATGGGAGACGGAGAGTTTGGCATCCAAAATTTGGGACACACGTTGGACGCTGGTTATAACAGGTTTTGCCAGGGCCGGTTATAACTGGATCACGAGCCTTCACAATTCTATTGGAATTGAATTTCCCCTCAACCTAGAGGAGAGAGATTGCCAAAAACAAAACAAAAAAAAGGAGAGAATCCTAGGCTCAATATCTTTCCTCCCTGTTTTTAAGTTATTTTAGTTACACGTTAATCAAAATTAAAATTATTTTTACAAATTAATATTATATATTCCACTATATATTATTCCACCCCACCACCTTTGTTCTTGTTTTCTGTCAGTTTGTTAAACGAGGAAAAAAAAGTAGAGGAATGGATCGATACTGGTTCTGGGTTTTATGAGCCTTATTTCAATCATCAACAGCAAGATCAGATGATGATGAACCCTAGGGATGGATTATCGTCACTCATTGAATGTGACACTCCTTAACTGCAACAGAGAAATAAATGCTTGGGTTTTAATTTTGGTGATCAAGTGGGTTCTTCAATGAGTGACGATAATCTTCTGTCAATGGCGGTTTCTCATCTTTTATCTGCTCAAGTTGAGAAGCAGAAACACGAGATTCATCGATACATTCATGTGTTGCAGCAGGTAAGAACATCGATCAATCCCAAATGGGGTTTCTTCTTTATTGAAATTTTCTCTTTTCTTTCTCTTCTTGTTCCTTTTTAATGTCTGGGTACGTGTCTTTGATTGGAGTTCTTATTGTATTCTCTGAAACAGAGCCAGAGATTGAGATCGATTTTGCAAGAGCAATGAAAGCAACATCTTGCAATCCTTTCAAGTAGACTCGAAATGAAAACTTCTATGATCTCCAGTGTTTTCTTGGCTGGTTTTGCCATCTCTTCGTCTTTTTCTCAAAGAAGAGATGGCAAAAGCAGCCAAGAAAACAATGGAGCTCGAAGAATGCTTAAGAAGAGCCGAGATTGAGAAACAAGCATGGCAGAGAGTTGCAAAAGAAAAAGAAGATGCAGAGTCTTGCTGTGATTTCTCTCCTGCATTTAACAGACAAGATGAAGAAGAAGAAGAAGAAGAAGAATTAGCTAAAAAGATGGTTTGCAAAGGCTGTAATTCACAAAGATCATGCCTTCTTTTTCTTCCTTGCAGACATATTTGTTCGTGCAAGTCTTGTGAAGCTTTTCTCGATTACTGCCCTATATGTAGATCTGTGAAAATGGCCAGCATTGAGTTATTCGTGTTTTCAGAAAATTCTGGGAAAAAAAGAAACAAAATCTTTGGATCCCCTGATCATTTCTTGCACTTTTAAACAACCCATATCAATCGAACTGGGATGTAGAATAGAGCATCTTTTCCTTTTTTTTTAATCTTTTGTTTTCTTTTTTTAGATTTGGTTGATTGATTTGATTTTTCGCTCTCTAGTTCCCCAGATTGATTGCATTATGAACTTATTTGTAAAAACCAAAAAAGGTGAAAATGGGTTGGATTTGGGTACGTTAAGTATTTCCCCATGTTGGATTGCTTAACTCTAAGGGTGAGTGAATCTTAACCATAGTTGGTGAGTGTTTAAAAATGAGGTGGGACCAATGAGGACGGGTCATTCCGTTACATAATGGAAATCATGGATAGGTTAAGCATTTACCAAAACAAAAAGGGTGGAAATGGGTCGGACATGGGCTTTAATTTTTGTGATGGTTGAATTGGTCCGAAAGGTTTTAAAGCCTGAACTTAGCCGATTTCCACCCCCCAAAAAATCAATTTGATTCACCCCTCAAAAAAAAAAAAACCCAAAAAAAATCTAAAAAATGAGGTGTCCATATAGTAGGGTTAGCATTGAAGGTACCACATTGATCAAGTGGTAAAGATTAGAAGTGTTCATACTCTAGGCCTAGATACAAGGGGCGGAGCTAGGAATATTTCCTTGTAGGGGGGCACTACATGCATGAAAAAAACTAATGGGATTGGGTATAGGGTCTCGGGGGTTTGTGGGCGCAGCCCTCGAGATTATTTTTTTTTGGTAATGGGCCCATCATGGTCATAAAATTCGTTAATATAGCATTCTAATGAAAGAAATGCTATTGAGATTGTCCTAGGTGGAGACCACCTCTAGATTGTTAATATAGCATTCCAACAGGGCAATGCTATTGAGACCGTCTAGGGTGGAGACCAACCTGAGACCATTCCCAATAGGACAAAGAAAAAAAAAAGTGTGTGCATTTAAAAAAAAAAATGAATCCAAATGCTATAGGGAATGGTCTCGTGGTGGTCTCCACCCTGGACAGTCTTAATAGAATTTCCCTTCTAACAAATGTTTAAAAAAAGGAAAATATCTCCCCTTTTTTTTATAGAGTATTAGTCTAGGGATACTCCCAAAGTGTACTCCCGAATATACTCCCAAATCCTAACCGTTTATCTTAATTATTAAATGGTTAGGATTAGAGATAATGTGGCATTAGAAAAGACAAAATAAGCCAACTCAAATCATGGTCATTGGTGGTTGGTTATAAATGGTTAGTATTAGGGAGTATATTCGGGAGTATATCTAGGAGTACCGATAGGCTGAATCTTTGATAAATCCATTACATAAATAAAATGAATTATATTTTTATATAATGAAAAAAAAATTTCCTTGTGCATTCCACTTTGGTAAAACATGCGCGCCTTCCCTACTTGACACATGTCAATTTTGACACCCATTCATTAATTGTAGTTAAGATTTACTTACCGCTAGGGTTTATACATCTACCCATATTTTTAGGAAAAAAAAATTAAATCCTAAGTCTTAACTAGGATTAAAGATGGTTAAAAAGAACACATGGACACCTAAAGAACCAATCCCTTTATATTATACATATTTAAAAAAAATACAAACTTTGTTTGGGGAGGCACTATATACAAAATTGAGGTATTATGTATTTAATATATATATATATATATATATATATATATATATATATATATACCTACATTGCAATTGATTTATAAAAAATATATGTGGGACCATGGTCCCCCTCGCCCCCTAGTTCCGCCCCTACATTGGTAAAAGTCCCGCCCTCACCGATTTTCTCTAAAGGAATACATTATGTGCTTTGAGGTTGATCCCTGAAAAAAATGGGCTTACCTGGTAGAAATACCAACAAATTTGTTTTTGTCATTTAACCCAGAAGGGGTGGACCCAGGTGTGGAGCCACATGGGGCCCAAGGGGGGCTGAAATGCACCATGAAATTTTGGAAAAAATAAGTTCCTATACTACTAATATTGGCGGAGCTCAAGAGACGGGTAGAGCTGAGGGACATGGAGCTTTAGCCCTCCCCCCTCCCCCCATAAACTTCTGAGAAAAAACATATTCCTTACAAATGGACACAAACATATGTGATGACCTTTAAACTCGGCTAAAAAAAACATTCAGGGGCATTAGTCCCCATGTAAGAGAATCTTGACTCCACCCCTGGGTGGATCAGTGGTTTCTAGGATTTATGCCTCATGAAGCGGAAGGTCTTGTGTTCGACTTCTCACTCCCCCTTTCTGGTCCCTCCCACTTGGGATTTTTCCGGACTTTCCTGGTGTGGCGGATTGTGGGCTTCGTCGCACCCTCAGAGATTAGTCCTGACCCGAAGGGTTAGGGAAATCCTAAGTGGAGGGCAGTTACGCCTTTGCACTGTCACTGCCAAGTATCAAGATCCGGATGGATGGCTCATTGTCAACTTTTCAAATCCTAAGGGGCATTTGTGGGCAATAAATCTCACTGTCCATTGCGCAGGTGCAGTGCACCTGCACACAACAAATCACCACCCCTCGGAGAGATGGTTAATAATTGCATGTGCCTATGGCACGCACAGTCCTTTCTTCCTATCAGCATTTAATGTTGATAGCCTGAATGATCTGTGAGGATAAGGCCTCATGGATGACTCCTTGAGTGCTAGCCTCCGAGAGGCTAACACATGTCTATTCCGTAAGGATTAATCCCCACAGATCAACTTTGAGTGTAAACCTTTGAGAGGCTCACACGTGTCTATTCCACGAGGATAAATCCTCACGAATCAACCCTGAGTGCTAGCTTTCTGAGAGGCTGACACGTGTCCTATCCGTGAGGATAAAACCTCACAGATACACTTTTAGTGTCAGCCTCCGAGAGGCTGACACGTGTCTGGATGGTGAGGATAAACCTCACGAATCCATCCTTTGGTGTTAGCCTCCAAGAGGCTGACACGTGTCTGGACTGTGAGGATAAACCTCACGGATCCATTCTTTTAGTGTCAGCTTCCGAGAGGCTAACACGTATTTCGACTGTGAGGATAATCTTCACAGATCCATTCTATGGTGCTAGCCTCTAAGAGGCTGACACGTGTCTGGATCGTGAGGATAAACCTCACGGATCCATTCTTTTGTGTCAGCCTCCAAGAAGCTGACACTTGTCTGAACCGTAAGGATAAACCTCACGAATCCATCTTTTGTTGTCACTCTCCAAGAGGCTGACACTTATCCATGGAGCTGACCCATGGCCCTCCTTTGACTAAAAAACTGGCAGTCAGTAGCTGACTGCCATGTCCTAAAGAATCTCAAAAGCAGATTCTCCTAACATTAGGGACCCAAGATAAGGATCCCCCTCTTTTGAATCCCATGATGGGGTGCCATATAGCACTCAAAAAAAATAGGGAAATGATGAGGACTATGCCATTTATCCCAGGAAGGGATGTCATTTGGCATCCACACCCCCTCTTTTCATAGAGGATTAGGGTTTTTACCACAAAAGGGGAAAACCCAGTACAAAGTATTCTTGGAGTCTCCCAAATAAGGGAGACCGTGAGTTGGCCTCCTCTAAGAGGAGAGCCCATGTTTGACTTCCCCAAATAGAAGGGAGTCAAAAGAGAGAGAACAAAGAGAATTCTCTCAAACCTATAAATAGAGGATTTCTCACAAGAAACCCACATGAAAAAACCCTTGGAAAAAGAGAGAAGAAAAGAGAAAAACTCATTTTCTCCCTTAAAAGAACAGCAAGCAAAAAGAAAGCTTCAGCAGAAGAAGAAGAAGACCTTCCCCCAACATTGAAAATATTAGGTGAGCCTTTAAAATGGCCACCACTCTTATCTTTTACTTTCTAAATTTCAAGATCTCAATGAAGCATCTGTAATGCCTACATGGGGATTGGGCAACCCCTCAGAATAAATAAAAATATAAGTTTATTCAGTATTTGTTCTCATCTTCTTCTTCTTAAGTAGAGGTTCTTCCTCGAATAAGGAAGGTGATTCACAATCCGGGTTTATCTGGATTGGAAGGATAGTCCCACCACACAAATAATAAACTCCACACAACAGTGGAGGCAATTTGACATTCATGAAATTTGCGTGTTACAAATGGAATTAAAAGAGAGATTCAATTTTCTTTTCTAAAAATCAAGGTTAGATGCTTTAACCCTAAGGATTAGTGAATCTTAACAACATTTAAAGGAGTTAAAAGAAAACACGTTACTTTCTTAAAACAAAATTATAAAAGATGCTTGATCCCTAAGGGTTAGTAAATCTTAACCACAATTAAAGGAAGTAAAAAGAGATCTTCATTTTTTTGTTCTAAAAATCAAGGTTAGATGCTTTACCCCAAAGGATGAGTGTAGAACCCTGGAATTTGAGTTCACTGTACTATGAAAAGTGGCAATGAATAGTACCCTTTGGTGGTCTGTGTAAAGGCATGAGGCCTTTCATTTTGTCGCGACCCAAAATACCCCCTAGGAGTTAGGGATACATTGACTCGTGACCGCCGTATCATACCTCCAGTATAATACATAAGGCACACATGGAGACCTGTCAGAACACAACGTACGTAGCGGAAACGAAAACAATACACAGCAGAAATAAAATACAAACATGGCGGAAGCAAAAGAGAATACTCCTATAATTTGGCTCAAGAATGAACCAACAAAATATACAGGTCAAGATCCAAAAAGTGGAGTGGACAAGTCCCACACTCACATAACAAAAAATTGAATGACTCTATTGACCAAGTCTGTCGATCAACAGAAATCAAAGTCTCGACATCTATCTCTGGGACCTTCGCCCGGAGGATGATCCATGGAGGGCTCCGGGTCATGGTACTCTTCCTCGACCCAAGGTTCTTCGCCAAACAAATCGAATGGAACCCGATCACCTGGCGATGATAACAAATATCGGCTGAGCGTGGAATACTCAGCGTATACAAACTAATGACAATAAAGCAATAATCATAGAGCATACAAGTCATGGAGATTGAAACCCTTAAAACATGTTAAAGCGTAGAAATTGTGGAATAGCGTGTAAGAGGAGGTCCAAAATCAAAACCAAAACTGCAACCGTGTGAGTCATGCGATAATCATAGCCTTGTGAGTTCATGGAGTTACTTAGAGTCATTATGATCCATAGAGACATAGAGATACCATAGAGCACATAGAGCATATCCTTAGATATCTTAGAGCATTTTCATTTATGATCCGTAGAGCTTGTGAGACGATCTTAGAGCTTATCATAGAGTTTCCTTGTGAGCATAGTATGATCCGTAGAGCTTGTGAACCGATCTTAGAAAAATCTTAGAGTTACTTAGAATCATCATTTAAGTCCTTTATTCGAAAACCCTTTTTTGTACTTTAAGAAACCCGTGGAAAACATCGGTTCATGAGAGACATGCGAGCATATGAACTTAATGAGAGAAATCATGATATTTAAGCATAGAATCCCTTAGAGGTATTTTATCAAACACTTAGAGTGCATCATAATTAGTATCTTTCATCCAAGTTTATAAACACATACTTTCTCACCACAATCCAACAAGATAGATATACATAGATAATATAGATATAGAAGAACCTCATTTACTAACTTAGTAGTATTGCAAGATCGTAGTAGAGTGTATCTACCTTAGAGAAATCAAGGACATTGATTCCCAACAGGTGGAACCAGCAAGAACAGTGGGTTCTTGGTTGAGAATCACCAAAGAAAATGGAAGAACTTCATCTTCCTCAAGCTTGATCAACAACAAGGTTCTCTCCTTCTTCTCCTCTTCAAAAGCTCCAAAAATAAGGCACTGAGGGTTTCCAAAACCCTAAGGCACGAACCCAATCCTGAAATCCCAGAATGATCAGGTCGACTGGCAACTCGTGCTGCATGACTTATACAACACTGCCCCGATACACTTTATCTGTCTCAATAGACTTGCCTAATGGAGTCGAAATGGAAAACTCCTGAGGTAGCTTACTCAGCTCGGATGTAAAGCCTTTTGCAAAGCTAGGTGAGACGAACGAATGAGTAGATCCTGTGTCAATCAACACTCTTGCTAAGCACTCATTCACTAGTAACGAACCTGAGAATTCAACTACCTAAGTTATAATATAAACTATTCACATAGATCCAAGCATAGCAAAACATCACATAGGATACATATATAGTACAACATATATCATAGCAACACTATAACCTTGACAAGATCAACTTGTGCGTACCTTGCACAACATCATCAGATGCCTGTGCGTCTCTATCAGTCTTGGCAAAGACCCCTCCCTGACTAGCCTGACGAGGCTGCTGAGTGGATGGCAAGGATCTGGAGGCCTGAGATGAAGACCCCTGCAATGAAGTCTGCCTGCCTAGAGGTCAGACTCCCTGTGGTCCAGACTGTGACTGCTTATGCGGGCAATCTTGAATCATGTGACCCATCTCGCCACAGTGGAAGCATCCACCTGACATTCTTCGGCAATCCCCGATCTTGTGCCGACGACCACATACAGTGCATTCCTCAAAAGTCTGTGATACGGAGGAAGCCGGAGGCATAACCCTCATAGCTTGTGATGCCGTAGGGCGCGGTGCCTGAGGCACAAAAGAAGGTCTCTGAGCCGGTATCGGCTGGGAGAACTAGTACGGTGCAGTCCTAGTCCTCTTCTCGGACGATGAACTACTAGACTGACCCCGAGACATACTCTTCCCGAAGCCACTGTCTCTTCTTCTCATGAAATCTTCCGCATTCTTTTCGGCGATCTTCGCCTTTCCTACTATCTCTCTCCAAGACTCCACCTGAAGAATGGATACCCAATCTCGAATAAAGGCCTTCAAGCCCATTTCAAACTTCCTGACCCGTAGGTCTTTAGTTGCCACTAGATGTGGAGCAAACCTGGACAACTCGGTGAACTTAGCCTTATACTCGGCTACGCTCATCGACCCTTGCTCCAAAAGTATAAACTCCCTCGCTTTTTGTTCCCGAATGAACCTGGGAAAATACTGCTCTCTCAAAGTCTCTAAGAACTCTGCCAAAGTCCAAGGCACGCCTGCCTTTGCAACATCTCTCTGCCTTTGGGCAGCTCTCCACCAATGTTCGGCTTCACCTTCCATCACGAAGGAAGCCCATTCTACTCTTTGCTCCTCAGTACATCGGAGAGCCCGGAAGGTCTTCTCCAACTGCATAATCCAAGACTCCGCCACCATTGGATCCAGGGTTCCGTAAAATGTCAGAGGCCGTAGTCTCCGAAAAGCTTCAAGCCCCGCGGTGTGATGCACCAGTGTAGGCACAGGAGTAGCCGGTGGGGTAGGAGTAGGTCTCCCTACCAACAATGCCAAAGTCTCGGCTATGCAATCCATGGCATTCGTATAATACAACGGTTCCTCTTCTCTCGGCCCTCCGAGTGTGGTAACCTCGACCCCGAGTGCCACGTCTCATGATGTCAAATCCTGAGATCAGTTGGCAAAACATAAGTCTAACTTGAATACCAACCTCACACATCATATAGCAGTTCAATATCATGAAATGCTATTACCGTACATATCGTATACATCGAAGTATACACATAATCATAACTTGAAGTGTCCTAGCGTAACTAACATCCTTGCGTTGGGTATCTACCCTTGGTAACACGATGAAGGACAACCTTGAATTGGATAGCATAGGATAAACTAAGATCCTAAACCGACCTAAGAATTCACTTGATATCGGTTATGTCGTGGTAACAAGCCTAAGACAACTGTGTCAATCTTGAGTTCTAAGTTCAATTCATAGAACTTACTTCCGCTTAGCCCAAGGGAAACCAATCCCTATAGCTTGTGTGACCTAATGCCTAAGCTCTGATACCAAGTCTGTCGTGACCCAAAATACCCCCTAGGAGTTAGGGATACATTGACTCGTGACCGCCGTATCATACCTCCAGTATATAATATATAAGACACACATGGAGACCTGTCAGAACACAATGTACGTAGCGGAAACGAAAACAATACGCAACGGAAATAAAATACAAACATGGCGGAAGCAAACGAGAATACTCCTATAACTTGGCTCAAGAATGAACCAACAAAATATACAGGTGAAGATCCAAAAAGTGGAGTGGACAAGTCCCACACTCACATAACAAAATATTGAATGACTCTATTGACCAAGTCTGTCGATCAACAGAAATCAAAGTCTCGACATCTATCTCTGGGACCTTCGCCCGGAGGATGATCCATGGAGGGCTCCGGGTCATGGTACTCTTCCTCGACCCAAGGTTCTTCGCCAAACAAATCGAATGGAACCCGATCACCTGGCGATGATAACAAATATCGGCTGAGCGTGGAATACTCAGCGTATACAAACTAATGATAATAAAGCAATAATCATAGAGCATACAAGTCATGGAGATTGAAACCCTTAAAACATGTTAAAGCGTAGAAATTGTGGAATAGCGTGTAAGAGGAGGTCCAAAATCAAAACCAAAACTGTAACCGTGTGAGTCATGCGATAATCATAGCCTTGTGAGTTCATGGAGTTACTTAGAGTCATTATGATCCATAGAGACATAGAGATACCATAGAGCACATAGAGCATATCCTTAGAGATCTTAGAGCATTTTCATTTATGATCCGTAGAGCTTGTGAGACGATCTTAGAGCTTATCATAGAGTTTCCTTGTGAGCATAGTATGATCCGTAGAGCTTGTGAACCGATCTTAGAAAAATCCTAGAGTTACTTAGAATCATCATTTAAGTCCTTTATTCGAAAACCCTTTTTTGTACTTTAAGAAACCCGTGGAAAACATCGGTTTATGAGAGACATGCGAGCATATGAACTTAATGAGAGAAATCATGATATTTAAGCATAGAATCCCTTAGAGGTATTTTATCAAACACTTAGAGTGCATCATAATTAGTATCTTTCATCCAAGTATATAAACACATACTTTCTCACCACAATCCAACAAGATAGATATACATAGATAATATAGATATAGAAGAACCTCATTTACTAACTTAGTAGTATTGCAAGATCGTAGTAGAGTGTATCTACCTTAGAGAAATCAAGGACATTGATTCCCAACAGCTGGAACCAGCAAGAACAGTGGGTTCTTGGTTGGGAATCACCAAAGAAAATGGAAGAACTTGATCTTCCTCATGCTTGATCAACAACAAGGTTCTCTCTTTCTTATCCTCTTCAAAAGCTCCAAAAATAAGGCATCGAGGGTTTCCGAAACCCAAAGGCACGAACCCAGTCCTTATATAAGCAAAGGGTGGTGGCAAATGTCTTAAACACCCTTAATGAAGAATTTCTGCGTATAACCGATCGATCGGTGGTATAGACCGAGCGATCGGTGGCCTACCGGTCGATCGGTGGTTTCAGCCGAGAGCTCGGTTGAAAACAACCTCTCTGGAAAATTTCCCCATTCAAAATTCTTGACCGCGCGATAGCTACCGAGCGATCGGTAGTTGACCGATCGATCGGAGGATGTCACCGAGCGATCGGTGATCCGCTGTTTTGCTGAAAAACCTGGTTTTCACTACTTGGATCTTCTCCAATCCACTTCTAACATTCTTTCATGCTTAATACACACTCCTTAGCGATATATAGACCCTTGAAACATGCACTCCATAATTTCAAACTCGTATATTAATCATAAGACCCCTAAGTGTACAAAATCACACTTGGGCACTAATCACACACTATCCAGAAATACGTGAGATGAAAATTTGGGGCTTTACATCCCTCCCCCCTTATAGGAATGTCGTCCTCGAAATTTGAACGATATCAAAACATGCAAAAACCAAAATACAAAACCAACAAGGAAAATTACTCGAACAAGTGAGGATACTTTTCCTTCATCTCGGCCTCCCGTTCCCATGTAGCTTCTTCCTTGGAATGATGTTGCCACTTTACAAGGACTAAAGGGATAGTCTTGTTCCTCAACACTTGATCTCGACGATCCAAAATCTGAATTGGTTGCTCAACCAACGTGAGATCCTCTCTAATCTCCACAGGATCAAGAGCAATGACGTGAGATGGATCCGAAATGTATTTCCTAAGCATCGAGACGTGAAATACATTATGGATCGCTGCCATGTGAGGCGGTAGTGCTACCCTATAAGTAACCTCACCAACCCTCGTGATGATCTCAAATGGTCCTATGTACCTAGGACTGATCTTTCCCTTCCTTCCAAATCTCATGATTCCCTGACTCGGCGAAATCTTCACAAAGACCCGATATCTAACTCGGAACTCCAAATTTCGGCGGCGAGTATCTACATAGCTCTTCTGCCTATCCTGAGCAGTTTTCAATCGCTCCCGGATAATCTTGACCCTTTCTGCGGTTTGCTCAATCAACTCAGGACCAAGTACCTTTCTCTCACCAACTTCATCCCAGTTTAGCGGAGATCTGCAACTGCGACCATACAAAGCTTCAAAAGGTACCATCTGAATGCTTGCCTAGTAACTGTTGTTGTAGGCAAATTCAACCAACGATAATTGTTCCTCCCAACTACCCTGAAAATCTAACATACAAGCTCAGAGCATATCCTCCACCACCTGATTTACTCGTTCAGTCTGCCCATCAGTTTGAGGATGAAAGGCGGTGTTGAATTCTAAACGAGAACCCATAGCATCCTGAAAAGTTTTCCAGAATCTTGAAGTAAACCTAGGATCTCAATCCGATATGATGGAAAATGGCACAACGTGTAGACGAACCACCTCCTTGACATACAGGGCTACTAACTGATTCGCATTGAAAGTAGTCCAGTAAGGAATGAAGTGTGCAGACTTAGTCAATCTGTCTACAATCACCCGAATAGCATCGGAGCCCTTCGTCGTTCGCGGCAAACCCACAATGAAATCCATCGAGATATTCTCTCATTTCCATTCCAGAATAGGAAGGGACTGTAAAAGACCTGCCGGCCTGTGATGCTCGGCTTTCACCTGCTGGCACACCAGACATCTAGCAACATACTCGGCGACTTCTCTCTTCATGTTTCACCACCAGTAGTAACTCTTCAGATTCTAATACATCTTGGTACCTCCCGAATGTACCGTGTATTTGTATCGATGAGCCTCATCCAAAATCTCACCCCTCAACACTGTGTCGGCTCGAACACACAACCTGCCTTTGAACGTGATAGCACCATCACCATTCAAAGCGAACTCCTGACTGCCATTACTAACCGACTTGTCTCGGTAAGCAAGCAATTCAATATCCGCATTTTGCAACGCCTTAATCTGGCTCAAGATATGCGGGTTAACCACAATGTTGGACATCACCGGCCCATAGGTGACATGCCTAAGAGTAGTGTCTAAATTACACATATCATTCAACAACTTCCACTCTTGCACTCTCAAGTGAGCCATAACCTCGTAAGGTTTCCTACTAAGAGCATCGGTTACTACATTAGCCTTACCCGGATGGTACTGGATGGAACAGTCATAGTCCTTCATGAACTCCATCCATCAACGTTGCCTCATGTTCAACTCCTTCTGGAGGAAGAGATACTTCAAGCTCTTGTGGTCCATTAAAATAACGAACTCTTCCCCATAGAGGTAGTGATGCCAAATTTTCAGTGCAAACACGACTGCTGCAAGCTCCAAGTCGTGACTAGGGTAGTTTTGCTCATGCTCCTTTAACTGACGGGAAGCATAGGTGACCACCTGCTTATGCTGCATAAGCACACATCCAAGTCCAACTAGTGAAGCATCACTATAGACCTCAAAGCCACCGCTTCCGGATGGAACTGTGAGAACAGGAGCTGTGGTAAGCCTCTTCTTCAACTCCAAGAAACTTGCCTCACACTTTTCACTTCAAGTGAACTTAGTGTTCCTTCTCGTGAGGTAGGTAAGCGGAGCGGCTAAGCTTGAAAGTCCCTCCACGAACTTCCTGTAATATCCTGCTAGGCCGAGAAAACTACGAATCTCGGTAACACTCTTCGGCCTTTCCCAATTCATCATAGCTTCGATCTTTGTAGGATCAACTGAGATACCCTCGGCAGACACCACATATCCAAGAAAGGACACCTTGTTCAGCCAGAACTCGCATTTGCTCAACTTAGCATAAAGTCTATGCTCTCGAAGAGTCTGCAATACAAAGCGAAGATCTCTCGCGTGATCATCCTGTGACTGTGAATACACAAGGATATCATCTACAAATACGATCACACACTGATTGAGAGATGATCTGAACACCCGGTTCATCAGATCCATGAATGCTGCCGGCGTGTTAGTCAGCCTAAAAGACATGACTAAGAACTCGTAATGGCCGTATCGAGTTCTAAATGCTATCTTCGGAATGTCTTCCTTTTTGATCTTCAACTGATGATAACCAGATCGAAGGTCAATCTTGGAAAAGAACTTCGCACCCTTTAACTGATCAAACAAGTTGTCTATCTGTGGCAATGGATAACAATTCTTGATAGTCACTTTATCCAATTGCCTGTAGTCAATGCACATATGCATAGACCCATCTTTCTTCATCACAAAGAGCACTGGAGCTCCCCAAGGTGAGACACTTGGCCAAATGAAACCAAGGCCTTGCAATTCTTCCAACTGCTCCTTTAACTCTTTCAGCTCAATAGGGGCCATCCTGTACGGAGCCTTAGAAATCGACATCGTGCCTGGAGCTAACTCAATTGTGAACTCAATTGCCCGATCAGGAGGCAATCCCGGTAAGGTTTCCAGAAAACATCCATATACTCACTCACAACCGGAATGGATGTGGAGTCTCGTACTTCCACCTTCTTGAGACTGAGAACTGCAAAGCGAGCAATGTCTCTCCTCTGAAGTCCTCTGAAATGAAATGGCTTCAACCCGCGGGTTTAATATTCACCACCTTTTCGAAACACTCCATGTGTCCATGGTGAGTTGAGAGCCAATCCATACCTAGGATGACGTCGAAATCCCAATCCTGAAATCCCAGAATGATCAGGTCGACTGGCAACTCGTGCTGCATGACTTATACAACACTGCCCCGATACACTTTATCTGTCTCAATAGACTTGCCCAATGGAGTCGAAATGGAAAACTCCAGAGGTAGCTTACTCAGCTCGGATGTAAAGCCTTTTGCAAAGCTAGGTGAGACAAACAAATGAGTAGATCCTATGTCAATCAACACTCTTGCTAAGCACTCATTCACTAGTAACGAACCTGAGAATTCAACTACCCAAGTTATAACATAAACTATTCACATAGATCCAAGCATAGCAAAACATCACATAGGATACATATATACTACAACATATATCATAGCAACACTATAACCTTGACAAGATCAACTTGTGCGTACCTTGCACAACATCATCAAATGCCTGTGCGTCTCTATCAGTCTTGGCAAAGACCCTTCCCTGACTAGCCTGACGAGGCTGCTGAGTGGATGGCAAGGATCTGGAGGCCTGAGATGAAGACCCCTGCAATGAAGTCTGCCTGCCTAGAGGTCAGACTCCCTGTGGTCTAGACTGTGACTGCTTACGCGAGCAATCTTGAATCATGTGACCCATCTCGCCACAGTGGAAGCATCCACCTGACATTCTTCGGCAATCCCCGGTCTTGTGCCGACAACCACATACAGCGCATTCCTCAAAAGTCTGTGATACGGAGGAAGCCGGAGGCATAACCCTCATAGCCTGTGATGCCGTAGGGCACGGTGCCTGAGGCACAAAAGAAGGTCTCTGAGCTGGCATCGGCTGGGAGAACTAGTACGGTGCAGTCCTAGTCCTCTTCTCGGACGATGAACTACTAGACTGACCCCGAGACATACTCTTCCCGAAGCCACTGTCTCTTCTTCTCATGAAATCTTCCGCATTCTTTTCGGCGATCTTCGCCTTTCCTACTATCTCTCTCCAAGACTCCACCTGAAGAATGGATACCCAATCTCGAATAAAGGCCTTCAAGCCCATTTCAAACTTCCTGACCCGTAGGTCTTCAGTTGCCACTAGATGTGGAGCAAACCTGGACAACTCGGTGAACTTAGCCTCATACTCGGCTACGCTCATCGACCCTTGCTCCAAAAGTATAAACTCCCTCGCTTTTTGTTCCCGAATGAACCTGGGAAAATACTGCTCTCTCAAAGTCTCTAAGAACTCTGCCAAAGTCCAAGGCACGCCTGCCTTTGCAACATCTCTCTGCCTTTGGGCAGCTCTCCACCAATGTTCGACTTCACCTTCCATCACGAAGGAAGCCCATTCTACTCTTTGCTCCTCAGTACATCGAAGAGCCCAGAAGGTCTTCTCCAACTGCATAATCCAAGACTCCGCCACCATTGGATCCAGGGTTCCATAAAATGTCAGAGGCCGTAGTCTCCGAAAAGCTTCAAGCCCCGCGGTGTGATGCACCAGTGTAGGCACAGGAGTAGCCGGTGGGGTAGGAGTAGGTCTCCCTGCCAACAATGCCAAAGTCTCGGCTATGGAATCCATGGCATTCGTGAAATACAACGGTTCCTCTTCTCTCGGCCCTCCGAGTGTGGTAACCTCGTCCCCGAGTGCCGCGTCTCATGATGTCAAATCCTGAGATCAGTTGGCAAAACATAAGTCTAACTTGAATACCAACCTCACACATCATATAGCAGTTCAATATCATGAAATGCTATTACCGTACATATCGTATACATCGAAGTATACACATAATCATAACTTGAAGTGTCCTAGCGTAACTGACATCCTTGCATTGGGTATCTACCCTTGGTAACACGATGAAGGACAATCTTGAATAGGATAGCATAGGATAAACTAAGATCCTAAACCGACCTAAGAATTCACTTGATATCGGTTATGTCATGGTAACAAGCCTAAGACAACTGTGTCCATCTTGAGTTCTAAGTTCAATTCATAGAACTTACTTCCGCTTAGCCCAAGGGAAACCAATCCCTATAGCTTGTGTGACCTAATGCCTAAGCTCTGATACTAAGTCTGTCGTGACCCAAAATACCCCCTAGGAGTTAGGGATACATTGAATTGTGACCGCCGTATCATACCTCCAGTATATAATATATAAGACACACATGGAGACCTGTCAGAACACAACGTACGTAGCAGAAACGAAAACAATACGCAACGGAAATAAAATACAAACATGGCGGAAGCAAATGAGAATACTCCTATAACTTGGCTCAAGAATGAACCAACAAAATATACAGGTGAAGATCCAAAAAGTGGAGTGGACAAGTCCCACACTCACATAACAAAATATTGAATGACTCTATTGACCAAGTCTGTCGATCAACAGAAATCAAAGTCTCGACATCTATCTCTAGGACCTTCGCCCGGAGGATGATCCATGGAGGGCTCCGGGTCATGGTACTCTTCCTCGACCCAAGGTTCTTCGCTAAACAAATCGAATGGAACCCGATCACCTGGCGATGATAACAAATATCGGCTGAGCGTGGAATACTCAGCGTATACAAACTAATGACAATAAAGCAATAATCATAGAGCATACAAGTCATGGAGATTGAAACCCTTAAAACATGTTAAAGCGTAGAAATTGTGGAATAGCGTGTAAGAGGAGGTCCAAAATCAAAACCAAAACTGTAACCGTGTGAGTCATGCGATAATCATAGCCTTGTGAGTTCATGGAGTTACTTAGAGTCATTATGATCCATAGAGATATAGAGATACCATAGAGCACATAGAGCATATCCTTAGAGATCTTAGAGCATTTTCATTTATGATCCGTAGAGCTTGTGAGACGATCTTAGAGCTTATCATAGAGTTTCCTTGTGAGCATAGTATGATCCGTAGAGCTTGTGAACCGATCTTAGAAAAATCCTAGAGTTACTTAGAATCATCATTTAAGTCCTTTATTCGAAAACCCTTTTTTGTACTTTAAGAAACCCGTGGAAAACATCGGTTCATGAGAGACATGCGAGCATATGAACTTAATGAGAGAAATCATGATATTTAAGCATAGAATCCCTTAGAGGTATTTTATCAAACACTTAGAGTGCATCATAATTAGTATCTTTCATCCAAGTATATAAAAACATACTTTCTCACCACAATCCAACAAGATAGATATACATAGATAATATAGATATAGAAGAACCTCATTTACTAACTTAGTAGTATTGCAAGATCGTAGTAGAGTGTATCTACCTTAGAGAAATCAAGGACATTGATTCCCAACAGCTGGAACCAGCAAGAACAGTGGGTTCTTGGTTGGGAATCACCAAAGAAAATGCAAGAACTTGATCTTCCTCAAGCTTGATCAACAACAAGGTTCTCTCATTCTTCTCCTCTTCAAAAGCTCCAAAAATAAGGCACCGAGGGTTTCCGAAACCCTAAGGCACGAACCCTGTCCTTATATAAGCAAAGGGTGGTGGTAAATGTCTTAAACACCCTTAATGAAGAATTTCTGCGTATAACCGATCGATCGGTGGTATAGACCGAGCGATCGGTGGCCTACCGGTCGATCGGTGGTTTCAGCCGAGAGCTCGGTTGAAAACAACCTCTCTAGAAAATTTTCCCATACAAAATTCTTGACCGCGCGATAGCTACCAAGCGATCGGTAGTTGACCGATCGATCGGAGGATGTCACCGAGCGATCGGTGATCCGCTGTTTTGCTGAAAAACCTGGTTTTCACTACTTGGATCTTCTCCAATCCACTTCTAAGATTCTTTCATGCTTAATACACACTCCTTAGCGATATATAGACCCATTGAAACATGCACTCCATAATTCCAAACTCGTATATTAATCATACGACCCCTAAGTGTACAAAATCACACTTGGGCACTAATCACACACTATCCACAAATACGTGAGATGAAAATTTGGGGCTTTACAGGTTTGTTCTTAGTAGTATGGTGAGCTAAGTGAGAGTTTTAAGGGCGGGTGTTGAGTCTTAAAAAGAGAGTATAAATATACTCTCTGTGTGTAGAAGCAAAGGTATACAGAATAACCTAAGTGCTTAAAGGGTTGTAGGTGAATAGTGTTGTAAACAGTACTTTTGAGACCCAAGGTTCCCTAAGTGTTTGTGAATGATGTGAGGAGGTTATAATAGGTTTTATGGTATGTGAGGATATTAAAGAACATGCTATGGGTGTTTGGGATGAAGGAGTGAGTGTATGGAATAGTTTTAAGTGTGGAAAAGAGGGATGCCTTAGCATACCTCAACTTTAAGGAGCTCTAGAATTCTCACCGCTAATCGGAATTGAGTGATGCTTGAATTTTTAAAAAATCTATTTAAACCTTCTTAAAGGTTCATGCTTTACACTTTTTCATATTTTGAACGTAAGTTATGTCAAATGTGAGATTTCTGAAAGGTAGTCTGTTGTCGATTCAGTAGTCACGTTGGACTAGTCCACTTATGGGCACATTTAGGATAAGTAAAACTCAAAATTAAGAGTTGTATAAAATATGAAAGTTGTTCCCCTATCAAAAAAGAAGCCAATGCAAGTTGAATCGTCATAATCCAAGCAGCGAGGCAAAAGTTATGGCCAAAATACCAAGGCGGGTCAGCAACCGGTCAACCGAACACAATTCCGGTCGACCGACCCTCTATCCGGTCAACCGAACCTCACTACCGGTCGACTGAACCTACCAAATTTTGTATGGTATTTTTGTCCAGAGAGCTTATTTTGAACCGGTCGACCAATGGGCACCACCGGTCGATCGAACCTCGTGTTTTTGGCCTTCTTTGGTCGTTTTAATCCAAATCCTTAAGGGTAGATGGGTCTTTGACCACCCCTATTCTCTATAAAAGTCCCAATTTGTGGGTTGGGTTCTCATAAACCCTTGAACACAAGATTTTGGGAGATTGAGAGGAGAAGAGGGTTCCCAAGAGAGGATTTTTCATTTTGGGAGAGAGTTTGATCATTTAGGTGGCCTAGATCATCCCCAAGGATTAGATTATTCAAATCCAAGGCGAAGCACACGAGGAATAGGCCATCTATTCAAATCCACGCACGTTTTGGAGGGTTTTTCCTCATCTATTCAAGGTCAGTACCTTATGCTACCCTCTTAGTCATATTTTCCCCTTTTTGTTTCTTTCTTTCTTGTTTTCCTTAAATTATGAACATAATATGAGATGGATTGCATGAGTGGAGATGGATGTTGGGCGATGGATGTCATATGGATGTTGTGATGAATGAAATGGGAAAGATATTTCACAAATAATGAACACACATGGATGATGGATGTGTTGGATGACTCATTAACCAAGAAAAGCATGATTTAAGGCATGGAAATTTCTAGGGTTTTATGTTAGTGTGTTACCTTGCTTTCTAGAACGGCACGTGGTAGAGCGAATGCTTATTTTTAATGAATTGTGTACTATGAAATTCAATATGCCATTTCTATTTCCAAGCTATAGCATGTACACGACCTCACGAGCACAGCATGCATACATGAGTCAAGCATGATTTATCGGGTTTTTCAAGACAAGAGTTTTATTCTCGATTCACGAACACCATGACAAGGCCAAAATGTAAGGGTTGGTAAATAGAGGTAGGCCATATCTTAAGATATGTTTTGCCTCTCTTTTGACAAGAACAAGAACAAGAAGAATACATGTTTACTTTACTGTACTATGCATAAGAGGAGGTTCTAAACCACCCTCCCTCACAAGTGTATCTCATTAAAAAAGGGGTCTCCCCTCCCTCGCAAGTGTATCTCATTAAAAAGAGGGGTCTTCCCTCCCTCGCAAGTGCATCTCATTAAAAAGAGGGGTCTCTCCTCCCTCACAAGTGCATCTCATTAAAAAGATGGGGTTCTAAGCCACCCTCCCTCATGAGTGCATCTCACAAGTTACATGAGGATGTTTAATTTCCAAGCAAGCTTTAGTACAAACAAGAACATGACATGACATGCATGACACGATATGACAAGCATGACCCGATAGGACAAGCAAGACAGAACATGACAAGACAAGTTTTTCAAGCATGAAAAGAGTATCTCAAGTCAAGTCAAGCACACGATGATTTCAAGTGTTTTTCCTACTTTGTTGTGATGCAAGCATGAAATATAAACTGTTTACTTTCCTGTCAATTATATGAACTGCTTTCTGTTTTATTTTGCTATTATTATGCTATGACTGTTGGTTAGTATTTGGTACACGCTGAGTATTCTATGCTCAGTCGTATGTCTCATGTCGGCAGGTGATAGTGGAGCGGCTACTCCTTTTGACATTTGTGCTCCTGGCTCATGGGTGGAGGAAGAGTACATCAAGGAGGTCCCTACAAAGGAACCTCATGTAGAGGGCTATTATTAGGTGGCAGATTCTAAGTAGTGTGGGTGAGCAGGAGAGATTTATACCCATGTATTTTGGCGGGCATGTCCGCACCTTCTTTATTTTGATTTCGCTTTTGTATAAACTTGGATCATGTATATACATAGAGGTTTTGGTTAGACTTCCGCTATGCCATGTTGGTTTATGCTTCCGCTATTTTGTCCTCTATTGTATATGCTCCATCTGTTTTGCAGGATGGTTTGTCAAACAAGTCATGTAGGTCATGATAAGTCGTCCAAGATTCACTCTAACTCCTAGGGTGGGCTTTGGGTTGCGACCAAGTGGTATCAGATCTTAGGCTTTAGGTCACATAGGGTCACTTGGAATCTAGTACCACAACTGGACAAGAGCATAGGTCAGGAAGCAAGTTAGGAAGGAAGTTGGAAGTGAGTCATGTTCCAAGTGTAAGACTAAACTTTAGTGTTAGTCTAAAATAGTTGTTTCAACCAAGTACGAGTCTTAGGGACGCTAGAAACACCAAAGTATAATATTATAAATACTATGATGACTTGATGTGATGAATATGATAGTACTATACTATCATGTGTGGTATTGTTATGTGGTATTATATGCTATATGGTGTACATACTATATGTTACATGCTAAGTGAAAAAAAAAAAAAAACCAATGCGTTATGAACGAATTCCCAGTTAGACTCATGAGTTGGGTGATACTCAGGCTAGAGTCTAGCCTAGGTATTGTTTAACAAGGGAGGGGTAGGTCCTTATCATAAATGGTATCGTTAGGTTTCGGTCGGGATTTGTTTCCCAAGAAAGGCTATGGGATACTCTTGAGTCTTACAAGTCTAGTATATTTAGATTCGTTGCGTGGTTTCGATATATATGTTATTATGTGGATCTTGTGAAATTTAATCTGTTAAACTATACTTAATGTGTCCTACATCACAAATAAGCAGAAGTCGCACATCACGGTATGACGATAGGTCCATGTGAATTCATGTAACCCCACGACTAGTAGAAATGTATATAGATATCAATATATCTATTTATTTATTTTATTATTATTATTATTTTAAACTCAAGGAACAGATATAATTTTAATAACTCAGGGATGTTTGATGCACGCTTCTAGGTACAGTTGCACATTATCTGCAGTACGTCCTAGACCCAGTGCTTAGTCCCAAATGACAATAATTTTGGACAAGCACATAGATGTCTGATGCACGTTTCTAGATACAGATGTGCATTAGCTCTACAACACGTTCTAAACCCTGTGCCCAGTCCAAAATGATAAATAAATTATGAACTCCAAGGATAGCATACACTTCATACATAGCATGATCATCAAACATCTCATAAAACATCATACCTAGCATGCACTCCATACATGACATAAGCATCATACAATTTCATACATAGCACGTATTTCATACATGGCATGAACATCACACACATATCATCAACATCATATGCACATCTCGTACGCATCATGTAGATCTTGGAAGCATCATACATGTCACAAAGATTCAAAGAATGTTGCTAAAACAACTCCATTGTATAAACCACTCATTAATCTTAGCCGTAAATCGGTTAATGTCTTAAGTAGGAATTCAGTTAATACTTCCACCGAGCGGAAGAACTTAGCTTCACTAGGAAAACCAGTTGTATGATTATAATATTATGTGTATACTTGGAAATATACAATATGCTTATATAGGTTATGTATTGCTCTTAAGTGTAGACTAACGAGTTAGTGCTAGTCAAAACCGGTTGAAATTTCAACCGAACTTGGTGTCGTACGCTAGGAAACCTTATCGGTATGCCTATATTACCTTATTGTATGCTGCCATGTATTGTTATGTACCTATAGACATTGGGTGATTGTTGAAATTAGGATCGAGACAAGTTGGTTTCCAAGTTAGACTCATGCTTTGCTATTGTCCTCAAGGATTCAATAATGAGGCGTGGCAATCTGGATCGCGGTTACTATACTAGAGGAAATGGAGGTGATGCTCAGGTAGGGGATGAGCAACCTGACCTCACCCAAGTCGTGGGGGGGGGGTAGCTGAGACCTTAGCTATGCTGGCAGATAGACAACCTGCCACTCCTCCGTCTGTTGCAACACTAGTCCCTACTCCTCCAAATAGAGTACAGGCAGAGATCGAGGCATTTTGGAGGATGAGGCCTCCAGTATTCTATGGTGGCATAGACCCGTTGGTGGCAGAAGCATGGGTTAGGCAACTGGAGAGGAGGACCAGAATGACTCTATACCAGTCCTCTGGACATACACAGGTACGGAGTCCTCCTACTACACCACAGGCTTCTCATTCGTTTGCTCCACCGGCTTCACGCACGGCTACCACTTAAGCACCTCGCCTCGCACTATCTCAGGCCGCGGGATATGCACCATCCACCTACTCTTATGAGATCTGTACCCTTTGTGGGAAGAGACATTTGGCCGGAAAGTGTAGGTAGATTTTCGGTGGATGTTTCCACTGTGGTCGCTGAGGCCACATGATCAAAGATTGTCCAAGCCGTCGGCCACGTGCTCAAACCCAAGGGACTAGACTCCTAGATCGACTGTCTACGTAATAGGAGTCCTTTCAAGCTTCGAAGAACGACCCATACAGCCTCCACGTTAGGCTAATGAGGGTCAAGTTTTTGCTATCTCAGGGCAAGGTACTCAAGCACCTAATGATGTTGCATGAATGCCGAGAGATAGAAATTTTGGTTTGTAAAGGACGACGTAATGTTGTGTTTCAATATGTTGCCTACGTGTATAAACATATTATATTATGGAAGTTTTCTAACTTTTCATGTGTGTTTAGTAATATGAAAAACCTAAGTGCCTTGTCACAAGCAAGTGCCTAGCCTTGTGTTGATTAGTGAATGATTAGGGTGCTTTTCCCGTTTGAATTGTATCGTCCTAATTTCGAGGACGAAATTTCCACAAGGGGGGAGGATGTAGAACCCCGGAATTCGAGTTCACTGTACTATGAAAAGTGGTAGTGAATAGTACCCTTTGGTGGTGTGTGTAATGGCTTGAGGCCTTTCATTTGTTCTTAGTGTATGGTGAGCTAAGTGAGAGTTTTAAGTGCAGGTGTTGAGTCTTAAAAAGAGAGTATAAATATACTCTCTATGTGTAGAAGCAAAGGTATATAAAATACCCTAAGTGCTTAAAGGGATGTAGGTGAATAGTGTTGTAAACAGTGCTTTTGAGACCCAAGGTTCCCTAAGTGTTTGTGAATGATGTGAGGAGGTTACAATAGGTTTTATGGTATGTGAGGGTATTAAATAACATGCTATGGGTGTTTGGGATGAAGGAGTGAGAGTATGGAATAGTTCTAAGTGTGGAAAAGAGGGATGCCTTAGCATACCTCAAATTTAAAGAGCTCTAGAATTCTCACCGCTAATCAGAATTGAGTGATTCTTGAATTTTTAGAAAAGGTATTTAAACCCTCTTAAAGGTTCATGCTTTACAATTTTTCATATTTTGGGCGTAAGTTATGTTAAATGTGAGATTTCTGAAAGGTGGTCTGCTATCGATTCAGCAGTCATGTTGGACTAGTCCACTTGTGGGCTCATTTAGAATATGTAAAACTAAAAATTAGGAGTTGTATAAAACATGAAATTTGTTCCCCTTTCAAAGACGAATCCAACACAAGTTGAATCGTCGAAGGCAGGTCAGCAACCGGTCGACCGAACACAAATCAGGTCGACTGAACCCCTCTACTGGTCGACCGAACCTACCAAATTTTCTATGGTATTTTTGTCCAGAGAGCTTATTTTGAACCGGTCGACCGATGGGCACCACCGGTCGACCGAACCTCGCATTTTTGGCCTTTTTTGGTCGTTTTTAAGTCAAATCCATAAGGATAGATGGGTCTTTGACCACCCCTATTCTCTATAAAAGCCCCAATTCATGGGTTGGGTTCTCATAAACCCTTGAACACAAGATTTTGGGAGATTAAGAGGAGAAGAGGGTTCTCAAGAGAGGGTTTTTCATTTTGTGAGAGAGTTTGATCGTTTGGGTGACCTAGATCATCCCCAAGGCTTGGATTCTTCAAATCCAAGGCGAAGCACGCGAGGAAAACCTCCTCTAAGCTCAGAAGCAACTCCACATGGAGGGTTTTTCCTCATCTATTCAAGGTCGGTACCTTATGCTACATTCTTAGTCATATTTTCTCCTTTTTTCTTTCTTTCTTTCTTATTTTCCCTAAATTATGAACATAATATGAGATAGATTGCATGTGTGGAGATGGATGTTGGGCGATGGATGTCGTATGGATGTTGTGATGAATGAAATGGGAAGGGTATTTCACAAATTAGGAACACACATGGATGATGGATGTGTTAGATGACTCATTAATCAAGAAAAGCATGTTTTAAGGCATGGAAATTTCTAGGGTTTTATGTTAGTGTGTTACCTTGCTTTCTAGAACGGCATGTGGTAGAGCGAATGCTTATTTTTAATGAATTGTGTACTATGAAATTCAATATGTCATGTCTATTTCCAAGCTATAGCATATATACGACCTCACGAGCACGGCAAGCATACACAAGTCAAGCATGGTTTATCGGGTTTTTCAAGACAAGGGTTTTATTCTCGATTCACGAACACCATGACAAGGCCAAAACGAAAGGGTTGGTAAATAGAGGTAGGCCATATCTTAAGATATGTTTTGCCTCGCTTTTGACAAGAACAAGAACTAGAAGAATACATGTTTACTTCATTGCACTATGCATAAGAGGGGGTTCTAAACCACCCTCCCTCACAAGTGTATCTCATTAAAAAGAGGGGTCTCCCCTCCCTCGCACGTGTATTTCATTAAAAAGAGGGGTCTTCCCTCCCTCGCAAGTGCATCTTATTAAAAAGAGGGGTCTCCCCTCCCTCACAAGTGTATTTCATTAAAAAGAGAGGTCTTCCCTCTCTCGCAAGTGCATCTCATTAAAAAGAGGGGTCTCCCCTCCCTCGCAAGTGCTTTCATTAAAAAGATGAGGTTCTAAACCACCCTCCCTCACAAGTGCATCTCACAGGTTACATGAGCATGTTTAATTTCCAAGCAAGCATGAGTACAAACAAGAACATGACATGACATACATGACACGACATGACAAGCATGACCCGACAAGACAAGCAAAACAGAACATGACAAGACAAGTTTGTCAAGCATGAAAAGAGTATCTCAAGTCAAGTCAAGCACACGATGATTTCAAGTGTTTTTCCTATTTTATGTGATGCAAGCATGAAATATAAATTATTTACTTTCCTGTCAATTATATGAACTGTTTCCTATTTTATTTTGTTATTATTATGTTATGACTGTTGGTTAGTATTTGGTACATGTTAAGTATTCCATGCTCAGCCGTATGTCTCATGTCGACAGGTGATAGTGGAGCGGTTGCTCCTTTTGACATTTGTGCTCCTGGCCCATGGTAGATTCTAAGTAGTGTGGGTGAGCAAGAGAGATTTATGCCCATATATTTTGGCGGGCATGTCCGCACCTTCTTTATTTTGATTTCGCTTTTGTATAAACTTGGATCATGTATATACATAGAGGTTTTGGTTAGACTTCCCCTGTGCCATGTTGGTCTATACTTCCGATATTTTATCCTCTATTGTATATGCTCCATCTGTTTTGTAAGATGATTTGTCAAACAAGTCATGTAGGTCATGATAAGTCGTCCAAGATTCACTCTAACTCCTAGGGTGGGTTTTGGGTCGCAACAATAAGTGAATCTTAACAACAGTTAAAGGAGTTAAAATGAAATGTGTTACTTTTTAAAAAAAAAATTATAAATGATGCTTGAACCTTAAGGGTTAGTGAATCTTAGCCACCATTAAAGGGAGTTAAAAGAGATGTTCAATTTTTTGTTCTAAAAATCAAGGTTAGATGTTTTAACCCTAAGGATTAGTGAATCTTGACAATATTAAAGAAAGTTCAAAGGGGACACATTACTTTATAAATTTTTTTATAAAAGATGCTTGAACCTTAAGGGTTAGTGAATCTTGACCACAATTAAAGGGAGTTAAAATTAGATGTTTTAACCCTAAGGGTTAGTGAAATCTTAACCATAATTAAGAGTTAGAAGGAGAAAAATTAACCGTAGGGGTCAAAACTTATTGACCATAGGAGACAAATTAATCCTAGCAGTTAAAATTTATTAACCATGGTTCGAGAACAGTTAAAGGGACTTTGTGAGGTTATGAAATCTATTAAGGGTATTCTAGTCTTTTTAGTAACAATTTCAAACGGAAGTAAGGTTTGAGGATATTTGTCTAACTGTTGGAAAAAAATGAGTTAATTTGCAAAAGGTTTACGCATAACAGTGTATTTGCAAATTACAAACTAGGAAGAACCTAGCAGCTGAAATACAAAAACCTCCCATATAATACTAATTACCCAAAAAAAATAAAAATGGGGATAGATTTGGTCTGGCCCACATCAGACCAAAACCGTCTGGCCAACCTGACTTCTCTCTCTAAACTCGCCCAAAAAAATCTGAGTCTTTCACAATCCTATTGGAATTGAATTTCCACTCAACCTACAAGGAGAGAGATTGCCAAACACAAAACAAAAAACAGAGGAGAGAATCCTAGGCTCAATATCTTTCCTTCCTTTTTTTTAGTTGAATTAGTCTAGAGATACTCCTAAGGTGTACTCCCAAATCCTAACCGTTTATCTTAGTTGTTAAATGGGTAGGATTTGAGCTGACATGGCATTAGAAAAGACAAAATAAGCCAACTCAAATCCTGACCATTGATGGTTGGTTATAAAAGGTTAGGATTTGGGAGTAGATTTGAGGGCCTAGGATTGTCTCTGGCGAAGCCAGAAAGGGCTTGTCTCGGGCAACCATAGAATAGGGGACAAGTGGTGTAGAAGTCAAAATCATGGGGCCCATGATTTTGACTTCTCCACCCACTATATAACACATGGTGATAAGGTGTTGAGATAAAGGGGAAGAGCTATCAAGTGGGGAGAAGTCAAAATCATGAGGAGAAAATGGAATGACTTCTCCCCTTTTAACACCACATGTCCCTTATTCTATGGTTGTTCGAGAGCCCTTTCTGGCTTCGCCAGAGACAATCCGAGCCCAGATTTGGGAGTACCCATATGACTCATTTTTTGTGGCCTTGGCTTGTCTCTGGCAAAGCCAGAAAGGGCTCTCGAGGTACCATACATTGTGCGACAGTTGGCATAAAATTTGGGAGAAGTCATTCCATTTTCTCTCTATAATTTTGACTTCTCCCCATTTGATATCGGCCTCGGATTGTCTCTGGCGAAGCCAGAAAGGGCTCTCGGGGTTCCATACATTGTGCAATAGTTGGCAGATAAATGGGGAGAAGTCATTGCATTTTCTCCCATTTATTTTGACTTCTCCCCATTTGATATCTCTCCCCTTTATTTTCACACACTTATCGCTACATGTCTTATTATGAGTGGAGAAGTCAAAATCATGGGCCCATGATTTTGACTTCTCTGCCACTTGTCACTTATTCTATGGAACCCCGAGATAAGCCCTTTCTGGCTCGCCAGAGACAAGTCAAGGCCTTTGATATCACCCTTATACTTGCACACTTATCACCACTTGTCCTATTATGGGTGGGGAAGTCAAAATCATGGCCCCATGATTTTGACTTCCCCACCACCTGTCACCTATTCTATGGAACCCCGATACAAGCCCTTTCTGGCTTCGCCAGAGACAATCCGAGGCCCTTTTTAGTTACTTTAGTTACACGTTAATAAAAATTAAAATTATTTTTAAATATTAATATTAATATATTCCACCATATATTATTCCACTCCACCACCTTTGTTCTTGTTTTCTGTCAGTTTGTTAAACAGGAAAAAAAATCAGAGGAATGGATCGATACTGGTTCTGGATTTTAATTATGAGCCTTATTTCAATCATCAACAGCAAGATCAGATGATGATGAACCCTAAGGATGGATTATCGTCACTCATTGAAAGTGACACTCCTTAACTGCAACAGAGAACTAAATGCTTGGGTTTTAATGTTGGTGATCAAGTGGGTTATTCAATGAGTGACGATAATCTTCTTTCAATGGCGGTTTCTCATCTTTTATCTGCTCAAGTTGATAAGCAGAAACAGGAGATGTGTTGCATTTAAGAACATCGAGCAATCCCAAATGGGGTTTCTTCTTTATTGAAATTTTCTCTTTTCTTTCTCTTCTTGTTCCTTTTTAATGTCTGGGTACGTATCTTTGATTGGAGTTCTTATTGTATTCTCTGAAACAGAGCCAGAGATTGAGATCGATTTTGCAAGAGCAAAGAAAGCAACATCTTGCAATCCTTTCAACATCTTGCAATCCCTCTAGTTCCCCAGATTGATTGCAGTTTGAAGTATGAACTTATTGGTAAAAGACAAAAAGGGTGAAAATGGGTTGGATTTGGGTACGTTAAGCATTTTCCCGTTTGGATTACTTAATCCTAAGGGTGAGTGAATCTTAACCATAGTTGGTGAGTGTTTAAAAATGAGGCTTGACCAATGAGGACCGATCATTCCGTTACATAATGGAAATCATGGGTACGTTGAGAATTTACCAAAATAAAAAGGGTGGAAATGGGTCGAACTTGGGCTTTAATTTTATGTGATTGATGAATTGGCCCGAAAGGTTTTAAAGCCCGAACTTAGCCGTTTTCCACCCCCCAAAAAATCATTTTGATTCACCCCTCAAAAAAAAAAAATTCCCCAAAAAATATCTTTAAAATGAGGTGTCTTTATAGAAGGGTTAGCATTGAAGGTGACACATTGATCAAGTGGTAAAGATTAGAAGTGTTCATACTCTAGGCCTAGGTATAGAGGCAGAGCTAAAAATCTTTCCTTATAGGGAGGCACAATACATGCATGAAGAAACTAATGGGATTGGAGTATAGGGTCTCGGGGGTTTGTGGACGCAGCCCCGAGAAATGTTTTTTGGGCAATGGGTCCATCGTAGTCATAAAATTCGTTAATATAGCATTCCAATAAAAGAAATGCTATTGAGATCGTCCAAGGTGGAGACCACGCTGAAACCGGTCCATCGTGATCATAAAATTTGCTTATATAGCTTTCCAATAGGGTAATGCTATTGAAATTGTCCAGGGTGGAGACCACACCGAGACCATTCTCAATAGCACGAAGAAACAAAAACAAAAGGGAATGGATCTTAAGAAAAATGAATCCTCGTGTTGTTAGGAACGGTCTCGTGGTGCTCTCCACCTTGGACAGTCTTAGTAGCATTTCTCTTCTAACAAATGTTCATAAAAAGGAAAATATGTCCCCTTTTTAATAAAGTCTTAGTCTAGGAATACTCCCAAAGTGTACTCTCGAATATACTCCTAAATTCTAACCGTTTATCTTAATTATTAAACGATTAGGATTAGAGCTTATATGGCATTAGAAAAGACAAAATAAGCCAATTCAAATCCTGGCGTTGGTGGTTGGTTATAAATGGTTAACTATATTTGGGAGTACCGATTGACAGACTCTTTGATAATACATAAATAAAATTAATTATATTTTTATATAATGAAATTTTTTTTTCCATGTGCATTCCACTGGGTGAAACGTGTGTGCCTTCCCTACTTGACATGTGTCAATTTTAACACCCATTAATTGTAGTTAAGATTCACTTACTGCTAGGGTTTATACATCTACCCTTACTTTTTAGGAAAATAAATAAACCTTAAGTCTTAACTTGGATTAAAGAGGGTTAAAAACAGCACATGGACACCTAAAGAACCAATCCTTTTATATTATACATAAAAAAAAAAAAACAATTTTGTTTGTGGGGGGGGGGAGCACTATATACAAAATTGAGGTATTATGTATTTAAATAAAATATATATACCAACATTGCAATTGATTTTAAAAAAAAAATGGGGGGACCATGGTCCCCCTCACCCATTAGTTCCGCCCCTGCATGAGTAAAAGTCCCGCCCTCACCGATTTTCTCTAAATGACTACATTATGTATGTTGAGGTTGATCCCTGAAAAAAATGGACTTACCTAGTAGAAATACCAACAATTTTTTTGTCATTTAACCCAGAAGGGGTGGACCTAGGAGCGGAGCCACATGGGGCCCAAGGGGGCTGAAGCGCCCCATGAAATTTAAAAAAAAATAAGTTCATATACTACTAATACTACTAATAGTGGCAGAACTCTAGAGAGGGGCAGAGCTGAGGGACGGGGAACTAAGGTGGATGCCTTAGGTTAGCAAATGGGATCCATGGGTCCATTAATTATTTTCCTATCAAATAAACGTGCTACCAAATGGTCTAAAACGTGAAAACGCCTACCTACGATAGACATATAGACAAATAGACCCGAAGTTTAGACATTCCAAACAATACCTTAGATTGTAATTAATTAAATTAACTCTCTAATTAGTAAATACTCTATAAATTAATTAGTTATTGAGTGTCTTGACACGGTATCTCTATTTGATTTCTATTTTATATTTTATTATATTATGCAAATCAGTGGCAGTGTTAAACTTGGGCCCTATTAGAAAAGTTTAATTAAATGTTGTTTTGGGTTGAAGAATAAGAAGAGACTAACATTTTCTCTTCTAAGTAAACTTTTTTTTCTAATAATTAATTATTTAAATAGAATTACTTAAAGAATTTATTTATATACAAGAAATATCATCATCTCTAAAACTTTTAAACACTTTTGATACTTTAAATTTTTAGATGGGATGAGATTTTTTTTTTATAATATGCAAACTTACTTTCTTATGTTATGATCTATGCAATAAATATTTAGATTGTGACATTCCCATCAGTCCGAGCTTTTGGGATCAGTGGTTGTGTCTGAGTATGCATCAATTAGAATTAGAGTCTAACACAACTTCTTAGGTTCGATAGGAAGGGCTAAGAAAAAAAATCTTAAGAATTGTCCCGCCTTATAGTGAAAGCCAGAAAGAGCTACCTAGGGAGGGCTACGAAAAAAAATCCTGAGAATTGCCCCACCCTAGAGTGAAAGCTGCTGAGGACAATGGCTACGGAAACATGATGGTATGTTACGATCCAAGCAATAAATACTTAGATTGCGTCCTTTCCATCAGTCCGAACTTTTGGGAATAGTGAGAAATTTTTTTTATATAATAATAAAATTATGGATTTTAAAATGATTACATTGATTATTTTTAATAGAATAAATATATAAAATCTCATATTTTTTGTAGAATAAATATATAAAATCTCATACGATGACCAAACAATCATCATTTTTATTTTATTTTATTCTTTTTTTACTATCTAATTTTAATTTTTTTAGCATATTATCCTATTCATTTTTCATTTATTCTTTTTTTTTCAACACCCCGTGCATTTCAATCTCCTCACCTCCCACCTGTCTCTTTCCCATGATTCTTGCTACATAGTCCTTGAGAAAAGATCCAACCGTCACTCTCAAACGGCCTTGTTGCTTAGCACGTTTGAACTTTCAAGCTCTACTGTCTCTCCAGATATAGATCCGTTACCAACTGTCCTATTTTCGCCCCTCCAATTTAATCTAATGAAACAGAGAAGAATTTTGCTTGCCCCACTCTCGTACCATTGCACTCTCTCCTTTGTGGGGGGCAAAAAACAAATTTTATGGTCGGCCAACAAGGCCCTAATAATAACAGCAAGGCGTGTCTGAACCTAAATACCGCCACTTTGGGTGTCCCCCTTTATTTACCATAATTTAAATCAGGCTTCGGATCTGCTCTGGTGGACGCCAATGCTCGGGCATCCACACTTCATAGGACATTGGCGATAAAAAGGAGAAGTCATTTCATTTTCTCCCCATGATTTTGACTTCTCCCCACTTGATATCTCTCCCCTTTTTATCGCCATGTGTCCCATGAAGTGTGGATGCCCGAGCGCCCAGCTTGGTGGACACCAGAGGAAATCCGAAGTCTTTAAATCATGGATTCAACGGCTTTGTAGGGATACCCAAATGGCCTTCTCTAAGGCCTCATTTCTCTCCATTTTTTTCTCAACAACACTAAATACCACCAGCCACATAATAGTAGAATTAGGCCTCCATGCCAACCATTTTGCCAAGCATTGCCTTCCTTTGCTAATTCAATCCTCCTCTATTTGGTCCTCAAAAAGCTTAAATCATTTCTCCCCCTCTTCTTGTTACCCCAACTCAGATCAACAAAAGATGGATCCCGTTGAGCTCCGGCGGATCTTCCAAATGTTCGACCAGAACGGGGACGAACGAATCACCAAGAAGGAACTAAGCGACTCATTAGAGAATTTGGGAATCTTCATACCGGACAAGGAGCTCGTCCAGATGATAGAGAAGATTGACGTCAACGGAGACGGGTGTGTGGATATCGAAGAATTCGGGGAGTTGTATGAAGCAATAATGGAGGAGAGGGACGAGGAGGAGGACATGAGGGAGGCATTCAAAGTGTTTGATCAAAACGGCGACGGGTTCATCACCGTTGAGGAATTGAGGACAGTGTTGTCATCATTGGGACTCAAGCAAGGGAGGACGGTAGAGGATTGCAGGAGGATGATAAAGAAGGTGGATGAGGATGGGGATGGGATGGTCAATTTCAAGGAGTTTAAGCAGATGATGAAGGGTGGTGGGTTTGCTGCCTTGACTTGAATGGGTTTAGTTTGTTGGTTATAATTTCTTTTGGGAATGGAGGGCTTTGGGGAATTTTTTTTTTATTATCAAAGAACACAATATCTTTGTTTTGAGATTGGATGTTTTCAATTTGTATTACTGATTTGATTTGTGGTGATTTTGGTGTGTTTCTTATTTGCCCATATGATGTTTATACAATTATTATTGAGATGCTGGACCTACTCTTAGGCATTCCTAACTTTCAGCCGGAAACCAACCTCAATTAATGCAAAGAAAGTAATTGATTTTTTTGTTGAAATCAAGGATAGGTGTTAGTCTTTAATTGAGAGTATGTAATGCTTGAGAGTAGGGTTAACATGGCTCTATTTTGTTTTTGGGTACAAGGCATCATTTATATATATAAGATTAGTTGGGATAGTAATGATAAGTGGGCTCATTCTTGTCTGGTTGATGATCATCTAGGGATGTTCTTCCTTCTTAGGACTCAATTCCAAGTCACCCACATGAGGGGGACACACCTTAGCTATCTAAGCAATAGCGCGACACGTTATTGTTATCTTTAATTTTGGAATCTTGTTAAATTTGGATCCAATCCTCCCCTTTCCTGGACCAAAGCAGTGCCTCTGACATGCTCGACCTTCACAACATCGTTATTAGAGAAGAAAGAGACTTTAATTATGCAAAGTGATCGATGTACACAATGCGAATGTTGGAGCAACTTTTTGGATTAGCCACAACCTGAAATTCATACAAATAGGAATTGGTTTTTTTGGTACTTCGATCATTTTATCTACTGTAAGTAGTTTGGGTTAATGGATTAATAGCTAGTGAGTGGACCTCCTACTTGCCGCATAGTCAGAGAAAGTTTCTCGCCATGGTACTTCATCCTAGAACGACTTTCATGAGATTGTACATCTCACCATTTGAACTAGAGGGGCAGGTGTCATACAATTAGTAGCTGGTGTGTGAACTAATAATGTACTAGCAAATGCCCCATGCATTGCATGGTCAGGACATAATAAAATCATACTAAGAGTCAAATTACTTGATTATTCCCTTTACAGGGTATTAACGTGATTGAGGATTTTCAGGAAGTAGTTGATAAAGGAAATAAGCCAATAAGCATGGAAAATAGATTCAGTGGATTTTAGAATCCGTTATCCCCATCTTTAAGGTAAAAATTAGGTGAAACACATTTTCAGCCTTCTTTTTGCAGTGGTCTACAAATTATTTCAAAGATAATCACTAAAGTTAAATATACCCGAAGAGGGATAGGTTTGCAAGCCCCTAAGTTCAATATAATTTGAAAATGTAAACAACAAACAACATTTTGCCAAAAGAAACAGATTGTGCAAACAAAACATCTTGCTCAAACAATGCAAAAACTTAATATAATGCTTAATTAGAGAACAACATTCAAATAGGCGCAATCTCCTTTCTTTTTCAAGAGAAGAGGAGAAAAAATGCATATATTAACTTATTTCTGGTTCAGATGCCACCAATTACATGTGATGGGCCGATGAGGCTAACCCTGCTGGGCATTATAAGGGAGAGAACCCAACAACCAATCACTTCAATTGAGCTCCCTTTGATATGTTCTTTTCGCCTCTTGATGAGTCTCTACATCATATATAGGCATATCTATTTACCGTAATACCCTACGGGGTCTATTCTTTAAGAATACATATTGCTACTCCAGTTCTGTCGACCTTTGTAAGTGAACATAGAATGACGTTATATGTATAATGATTAGGTCCTAGTTTTTTCTCTTTCGTTTATGCATGAAGATCCAAATCAACCTCCATTTTCCCTTATTTGCAGTGGCCTGTTATCAACAACTTTACCTTTCGAGATCCACGTCTGGAAGTGCTTAAGATCCTTGTTTAGCATACATACAATATGAAGCTGTCATCAACCATAAAAATACAAGTGGAAAGGGATTTTAAACAATAAAGATGATTTCATATAGAGGCAGAACAATAAAGCTTTTTACAATAAAAGAAGTGTCCAACTGTATAAGCTGCTAAATGTTATGGTTGTTCAAGATGCAAAATCTATCAACTACATGATTATCATGAACAGCTTGCTTCAATTCTGAAAGCCAACAAATCAATGTGGACTTAAGGTTCAAATCATGGACATGGAAAAACCAAAGCAAGGTACATAAAACAATTTCTAGTATGGGAAGGCGGATGAGTTTTGTGATCACTAATCCATTCCTATTGCTCTAAAATAAATAAGTCTGAAAAATGTTTTAGTAAACCCACAATATGTAATGTATGTATGCATCATTCAAGTGACAACATCTAGAAAAAATTAGTACTTTCCAAATTTTAACATATTCATATTACCATGAACACTGCCAATTATCATGAAAATGTCTGTGCCATTTATTTATAATTGCTCACTACAATTTTTAGTGTTAATTACAGTTCTAATAAAGGAGGGTGATAAAAGGATAATGAATATAACTAATATCATGGATAGCATAAAATGATTTGGGGCTACAAATAAAAGACTGAAATAAGTTGTGACTACTCTTTTATACTGCAAATACATACATTTGTTCAAAGAGTTATAGAAGGGAAAATTTTAACAAAACCAGTTGGGATTTATGTGTATTGGTTCACAATAGAAAACAAAACAAATTATAACCATAAAAACATAAATGAACAAAGCAAAAACGAAGAAAAGGGATAAAAGATGATCTTAGCTCTACTTGTAATCTAAGATGGAACTGGATCGATGCCTTGAAGTTTTTGTTGTAATCCAAGCTCTCCCATGAATTCACAACAGACTAAGTGAAAATTTCAAAAACAAAATTAATCATAACCATAAAAACATAAATGAAAAAAGCAAAAATGAAGAAAAGGGATAAGAGATGATATCAGCTCAATGTCCTAAGGAATGAACTAACAAAGAATACCTAGAAAACAATCCAATACATGGGGAAAAATCATTATACCCATACATGAGGAGGGGGGAGATAGATATGAGTGGGGCTTATGTGATGTTTCAAACTGTCTGCAAATAATCATTGAAACCTATTCAAATCCAAAGACTAAACATTGAGAAATCATGAAAGCAAAATCACTTGAAAAGATGAATAGCAAGAGCAAGTAATACAGGGAAGGGAATTCACATGATTACAATTGCCAGACAAGAAATAAAAATAAGGGGCCAAATGTGAAGAATTTATATAGAGTAAAAAAAAAAACTCAATCCATGATTTTATCTAGCTCTACCGGATGTGTTTATTCAGGCTTCAACTTTGCCATATTCACAAGGTCCCCAGATATCTTATCATCTAGCTCGGATGGCTTGCTAGGCAGCAGGTATGATGAAGTAGAGACCTGATAGTAAGAGTTCCTCAAAGCACAGTCATCTCTCTCAAAAAGCCCATACATTCTTTGCTCAATGAACTGAGCCTCTTGCCATACTGACCATACTTGTAACCTATAAACTGATTGTCACGCATTTGCTGAGGATGTACAATACCTGAAAGTTGAACCTTCATATTATATAAGGTCTTTGAATGGTGCCAAAGTTCATCAGGTACATCAAAAAGGAAGTAATAGTGTATCTTAAGCATCTGCTCATGCAAGAAGAAGCAAATCAACATCCATCTTAAAAGTTATGTAATAAAGATATGATAATTTTAGTTTTTGCTAATACCAAATAAATGTTTTGCACACTTTTACTTTTTGCCCACTTTTATCGGTTGTGTTTTCTAATTCTGACTACTATTATACTTCTAATTTTTAAATTTCGCAGATTGGGCATCCAAAAGTACCTGTGTCTGACAGTTCATATCCATATCCAACAACAACAATATCCACATACACTACACCCGATTATATACATCTTATTTGATTGCCTTTACTTTTCTTCATTTATGAATTCACTTTAGCTTCTTATCAAAAGATGTTATTACATTTCGATCAGAGAATAAAATTTGAAAAGGAAAAGGACTCACATATGCTAAATATTTCATCCCCTGTGTTGGATAAAAAACGCTTTGGACAAATGCTATTAAGTCTACATCTGCCTGCTCATATTTAGTAATAAATGGGTGTGAAAGAAGATGTGCATCCATCAAAAACTAGGAAATCATAAAATAACACATAAAGTTAGAGAAAGAAAACTAATCATCAAAGAGTACAAAACACTATGTCCTTATCTAATGGATCATAGTCAGATTACCATAAAATTTTCTATGATAATTTACATGAATAATGTCTTGTGATAATTTTCTAAGCTAACACACCTAATTGCTCTTGATTAGGGTTGTCAACGAGCCAAGCTAAGCCAAGCTGGGCACTGCTCGAGCTCGGATCGTTGGAATTTTACAGAGGCTCGAGCTCGGCTCGGCTCGGCTCGTCCACAGATCATTGAGCTCAAGCTTGGCTCGACTCGATAATTTTTTTTATTTTAAATACATTGATAAGCACTAAATTCAATTAAAAAAAATTAAAATGACATTTTTTTCTTTGGGATGTCATGTGACTCACGTGAAAGCCTGAGTTAAAACTTAAACAAAAATAATTGTGTTAATGTATACTATATAAATTTTACCAAAAAAAGGTATAGTAAATATATAATATAAATTTAATTTTTAAGGGGTATTATTATAAATTAATCGAGCCGAGCCGAGCTGAGCCACCTATTGTTCAGGCTCGGCTCGTTTATTTTTTGAGCTCACTTTTAAGGCTCGGCTCGGCTCAACGAGCCCAAAGTAAAAGCTCAAGCTCGTTTTTTTTCGAGTCAAGCCGAGCTGGTTCGGCTCATTGACACCCCTACTCTCGATCATTGGAGGCTGCTATCTTAGTTGAAGAACTAGTGGAACTACAACCAGTGTTACCTCACGTAATGACAGAAAATCAGAACCAGCATCATTTTTGCCTCACAACCACATGCTTGATTGCCTGAAGTTGTCCATTGCGGAAAGAGTGCTAAACAGATAAGGAATGAAATAGGGAGAGATGGAGAGTGAAGGAAAGGAAAGGAAAAAATAAAGGGAAATAGTTAACGTACCTAGGAAATGGATTTTACAATCCAAGGCTGGACCTCATTCGTCCATGCCCCCCTCTTAAATACCAACCAACTGTGGTTGGTATTTAAGAGGGGGGCATGGACCAATGAGGTCCAGCCTTGGATTGTAAAATCCATTTCCCAGGTATGCTAATCACTACTCAAAAATAAATAAACGGGGAGGGGTTTCAAAGACGTGTTCTTGGGGGAGACGAAGGGTTTTCGTTGGAGAGGTGTTTCTCTCATTATGGTGGTTCCCACATGTGAACCCAAGAAATTTACGTGGCATCTCTAACTGATAAGAATAAAGTTTTGAAGATTAATGATGGGTTGAGGGGATTAATCTTGGGAGGAAGGGCAAAGGATAGGAGAGAAAGAGAGAGTTAATGGGAAGATGAGTGGAGTCCACATGACACACATGGAGTAAAGCTATTGGTTGGAGGGATGTTCAATTCAAGTGATGAAGGGTGGTGGGTTTGCTGCCTTGACTGGAAGGGGTTTGGTTTGTTGGTTGTAATTTCTTTTGGAAATGGAGGGCATTTCGGGAACCTTTAATCATCAAAGAACACAATGTGGGGGGGCTTGATGTTTTCAACTTTGTATTACTGATATGATTTGTGGTGATTTTGGTGTTTCTTATTTGCCTATGTGATGTTATTACAATTATTATTTTAAGGCGTGCTACCCCTACTCTTAGCCAAAAATCAACCCTTATTGCAAGGACATGTATTGGTAGGAATGCTTGAGAGTAAGGCTAACATGGTTCTATTTGTTTTGGAGCACGGCATCATTTATTTAGGGTTAGTAATGATAAGTGGGCTCATTCTTGTCTTGTTGATCATGGAGGGATGTTCTCCCTTCTTGGGACTTCATCCCAAGTCACCCACATGAGAGGGGCACCTTAGCCATCTAAGCTAGTGTAATGGGAAAAATTCATAAAAAAGATTAGGTGTTGGAGAACGAGCTAGTTTTCGTTGTTATGCTCACGGACAAGTGACATGTGGCCAGCAGAGGACAAACCCGTTGTGTATATCACAATGTACCTGTTGTGCATATCACAACGTACCCGTTGTGTCTTTCATAACGTACCCGTTGTCTTGCGTACAACGTTCCCGTTGTATTCTCGACAACGTACTCGTTGTCTAATGCACAACGTATTCGTTGTCTACGGGATAAATAGGTCCGACCTCTTTGACGACGATTATACTATTATGTTTACATATACAACGGACCCGAGCTTGAATCAACAACGAGACCGACTTGCAGGATAAAATAATCAGGAGGCAATCATTCTACTCTGTTGTTAGGGGAAAAGCACTATCTTAGCATTTAATGCTAGTCATCTCAGCCAGGTTTTCGACCCGAAACCGACCTTAGAAATAGCAGGCTCACACGTGTGACACGTAAGACTCAAGATCTGTCTGACATATTTGGTAATGAGTGTAAAGTTAGTGGCATGGTCATCCATGACCATCTATGGGCATCCAAAGCTAAACCTATAAATACCCCCAGAGACTCAGTGTATGATCATCACAAAATTTCACATTACCCACTCTTACTATTTCTGTGTTCTTACTGTTCATCATCTTCTACACCTACTTACTTTAGAATGGGAGTGCAGGTCAAGCTGCAAGCCCTCCACCTTCAACCTTCTTCCAGTAAACCAGCCGCTGATGCGTGTCCTTTCGGAAAACTTTCCGCACAAAAATTGGCACCGTCTATGGGAAAGTTTAAACGAACCTCCCTTTGCTCATCTTAACCCTCTAAGTCGTCATGACTGATTAGACTCCTTTGTCTATGGTAGAGAATCAAACCCCTCAGACCATTCCTTTTCATCCAGTGATCACCATGACTGATCGAACTCTCGCATCCCCAGTCGAGGGCTATATTCTTCAGAGCATCTCTTCTACGCCATTTTCAACATCTCCCTTTGCACCTTCTGAGTCGTCTGACAAAGTGATGAATCTCTCAAACCCAATCTTGCTATTGTTGCAGCAGTAATAGGCCACTCTAGATCGTATCGCCAGCCAACAACAGTTGCTGTAAGAGAGATTTGATGCTTTGGAGCATGGCAGGCTGGAGACAGATGTGGAACCATCTCAGAGGCCCTCAATGAGATGGCAACTCTTTCCCTCTTCTCCGTAAAAGGCAGCAGCAGCTCGACCATCTTCTCCACCGCTGCTAGAGAACCGTGACACCAGGTTTGTGCTGATTCCTTCTCCTGTAGGAACTGTTCGTCCTCATTCTCCTTCTATGCAGTGTACTCGTAGTGGACATCATGACCACGCCCATCCTGAATCGTGAGACATGGAGTATGTTCTTGATGATGAGCGAGATCCTTATGCCAGAGCTGAACTACGAGAACCCTGGGTTCATGGTGATTCAGGAAATGCCTATCGCCTCCGTGAGGAGCCACGGGTCCATGATAATCAGAAGTCAAGTGCTCCAGTGCAAGGTGGTGACCAGAGGATGGGACTGACAATCAAGGACATGGAGGCCCTTATCAATGCCCGTGTGAAGAGCTCGGCAAGTGGGGTCACTATTGACTTGTATGCTCAGAGATTCAAGGACGATGTGGACACCTCTCCCTTCTCCATAGAAATCATCGAGTCATATACTCCTTCGAGGTTCACTGTGCTGAATTTCGTCATGTTTGATGGAAGGAAGGACCCCATTGATCACCTGACTGACTTCAAAAATGCGATGGCAGTTCGCAATCCTGATGATAATCTTCTATGCAAGGCCTTTCCAAGCAGCCTAACTGGAGCAACAGCAAGATGGTTCCGTAACTTGCCCCCTGGCTCAATTAAGAATATGAAAGAGCTCAGGTCAATTTTTATTGACCAATATATTGTGAATAAAAAGAAAAAAAATAGGTGCGGATTCTCTTTTTCTTTAAGATTGGAACCAACAGAACCCTTGAGGGAATTCATTCAGCGATTCACCGATGAATCTTCCTGTATCGACGAGATTACAGATGATAGCTGCATAGCTGTTTTCAAGAATGCTTTGCCAAAGCACTCGGAGCTGTACAAATCTCTAGCCCTGGACTACCCCACCAAGTTGGAGGAGCTGATGGTTCGTGCTACCAAGTATGGGAGATATGAAGATGGCACTACTGTCATATCATGGCCAAGGGGTAAAGGAGTAGATTTTGTACGAAGAGCAAGCAGGGCGTCATCTTCAGAGAAAGGCAAAAGACCGAAATATGAGTCTTCCAGCAACGAGGAACCATCCCGGAGAATACCACGAAAGAGAGTGGTATATGTTCAACAACAGGATCAACCGGATCAGCGCCCACGTGAATTATATCAAAATCACAATCAGCAACAGAGTAGGATGGACAAGCGTCCTGTTCAAGCGAATCAACAGCGGGAGAGGCGTCCTTATCAGTCTACTCAAGAGCAATCCAGATATCTGGACCCTAGGGAGCAGGGCAATCAGACAATGAAAAAGCGTCATTTCCAAGCCCGGACTGATCAAATTAACTTTACGGTCAATTCGGCGATGATTATGAAATCGATGGAAGATAAACCTTACTTTAAGTAGCCTTCACGAGCTATTCGTGATGTCACTTTGGGACCACGGGCAAATGAGTATTGCCATTATCATAAATGTCGTGGTCATCTCACCAACCGTTGTCGGATCTTGCGGGAGTATCTGGAGAGGTTAGTCCAGGAGGGCTACCTGGGGGAGTATGTGGATTCCAGTAGTGGTGGTGCAGTGCAGAACAGGAACCAATTCCTTCGTCCCGTAGTGAAGAGCCTTTGAATAATGTTGGCACTAGAGGAGGAGCAGAAGGAGCGCCATTGGGAACCATCAACGTTATCCATCGTGCTCGGACGCTGGTGGCAGACTTGGAGCAAGAATTCAGAGCTAAGTTGAGGAAGTTATCTCATATGGCAGAGGTATGCCGGGTGCAATCAACAACGAGGGGCATCGAGCAAGCTCTCACCTTCTCTGATCACGATATGTCAACCGTGGTCAGACCTCATTATGATGCCCTCGTTCTCACCATATGGATCGGTGACTTTGACATCAAGCGAGTGCTCATTGATTCTGGGAGTGGAGCAGACATCCTTTATCTTCATGCCTTCACCCAGATGAAGCTGGATCCTGTTACTCTAGTGGCAGCTCAGACCTCGTTGTTTGGGTTCGATGGCAGCTCGATGCAACCTCTGGGAGATATCGTTCTGTCTGTTATGGCCAGACCAATAGTTTTGGCAACACGATTATCCATTCTCAATGCACCATCTCCATACAACGCTATCCTGGGGTGATAAAGTATCCCACCCAAGATGGGCAGCTGGCGTCTCAGAAGTGTGACTCTACTCCTTCCAGTGTGCCAAAATAGTAATTACATATTGGAGCTGCAGCGAAGGAGAGCTCGGATGAGGTGTTGTCTAGATCGTTCGTTGAACCCATGAAAGTTGTCAATCTGGGAACAGATGAAGATCCAAGGACGATGCAGATCAGGATGAGCTTGACAATGGAGGAGGAGGACGAGTTGCTGAGTTTTCTGAAGAAGAACCTTGATGTCTTTGCCTGGTCTCACGAAGACATGACGGGGATCAGCTCAGAGATCATCTGTCACCATCTGAACATGGATCCTCTTGTTCAGCCAGTCAAGCAGAAGCCGAAAACTTGCCCCAGTCTACCATGATGTCGTCAATGAAGAGATTGACAAGCTAATCCATTACGGATTCATTCGAGAAGTGCAATCTCCTGATTGGATAGCTAATGTAATGGTTGTGCCAAAAAAGAATGGAAAAGTGAGAGTCTGTATTGACTTCACCAGTGTCAATAAAGCGTGCCCTAAAGACTTTTTCCCAATGCCTAGAATTGATAGACTTATCAATACTACTGCTAGCCATGAAATGCTGTCTTTTATGGATGGTTATTCCAGGTATAACCAAATTCTTCTTGCTGAGACTGATCAAGAGAAGACTACCTTCAAAACAGAACGTGGCCTATTTTGTTATCATGTTATGCCTTTTGCTTTGAAGAATGCTAGAGCTAATTATCAACACCTTGTGAATCTTATGTTTATTCCAGTGCTTGGCAAAACAGTTGAGGTGTATATTGATGATATCATAGAGAAGAGTCGACTTCGAGGAACTCTTGTAGCAGATTTGGCTGAACCTTTCTCTATTCTGCGAACTTTTAATCTAAAGTTGAATCCTGAGAAGTGTATATTTGGTGTCACTTCGGGCAAGTTCTTGGGCTATCTTGTTAGTCAGCGAGGTATTGAGACTAATCCAGCACAAATCCGTGCTCTATTGGAGATGCCAGAACCAAAGACCAAGAAAGAAATCCAAAAGCTTACAGGATGAATTGCTGCTCTCAACCGCTTCATCTCGTAGTCATCTGATCATTGTAAGCCTCTCTTCGAGTTGCTGAGGAAGGACTCAATATTCAAATGGACTACGAAATATTCTCAAGCCTTTGCCGCTCTGAAAGATTATTTGGGCTCTGCTCTTATTCTCTCTATACCTGAACCTGGTGAAGTGTTGTATCTCTATCTCTCTATCTCGAAGCAAGCTATTGGCTCCGTCTTGCTCAGAAGTTGTAATAGCGTTGAGAAGTCTATCTATTTTATCAGCAAAACTTTTCTTAAGGTGGATTCCAATTACAGCAAACTTGAGAAGGTATGTTTTGCCCTTGTCTTTTCTGCTAAAAAGCTTCGTCCTTATTTTCAAGCCCATACTATTGTTGTCATCACAACATATCCCTTGAAAATTGTGCTTGGACGACCCGAGTTGGCGGGGCAGATGTTGAAGTGGGTTGTGGCTCTCAGTGAATTTGATATTCAATATAGAGCAAGAATCTCGGAGAAGGGGCAAGCCATGACAAGTTTTCTTTCTGATTTTCCTGTAAACGAAGATGGTGCAGAGGTAGATCCTGACCTTCACGAGCTCCCAGACAATGTGGACAACGAAAACATTGAGCAGAGTGGAGCATGTGTGCAGGACGAGCAGATAGCATGGATTGATTGGGTTCTATATGTAGATGGATCTTCCAACTCCAATAGTTCAGGACTTGGTGTCGTGCTCATTAATCCAAAAAATGTCAAAATCTAGAAGATGGCGCGCCTGGGCTTCACAGCCTCTAACAATGAAGGTGAGTATGAAGCATTGCTGCTTGGGCTGCTTGGGCAGCAAAGTGCACATGACTTGAGGATCACTAAGTTGAGGGTATTCTGTGATTCTCAACTCATGGTGAATTAGATGAATGGTGTATATGAATGTAAAGATGATCAGATGAGACGCTATATTGCACTCCTTCGTGATCAATGTGAAGCCTTTGCTGTAGTTGAGATCAAGCATGTTCGGAGATGAAAAAATTAATTTGGTGAATCCCAAATCAAGGTTTGAGTTGAGAATCTACAAGTTTTAGGGGATGGTTAGGTTTCCCTAAAAGTCTATCTACCATTTTTGATGTTTTAACAATTGAGTTTATTAATTAAAGGGATGATAAAGTTAAAGTGCGGAATAAGAAAAACAATCAAGCCACAACACAAAGATTTTTATGTAGAAACCCTTCCGCGAAAAACCACAGGACCTAGTCCAGCCATGAGAATCCACTAAGACAAAGTAAACAAAAACTTACAAGACTCGAACTTAACTCCTTCGGACTCGACACCACAATCCTTCAGTTCTTAGTCTTCCACTCCTCAAAAATTCATCACGTACTCACAAGTCCCGTGATCAACCGCAGCCGCTCGTACTTCTCTTTGTGTCTCGAAAACAGTCCACGATCTTCCGATCGATCTCCGTTGATGACGGCTTCGGAATCCACCGACCAAATCACTCTACCACGATCCTTCTCGAATCGATCTCCTTCCTAAAGGCTCCGAAACACTCCGGTCAAGGTGTTCTATCCATAATGGGTTGATGGTTTGATAAGAATCATCACTTAGATGGACTCCTTAAATGCACAAGTCCAAACAAGCTAATATGGAGCTTTGGGCTTGCCAATTCTAGGTTTTATGTACTAACAAAATGGGTTGAGAAAAATATATTCCATAGGTTTTATGACCTCTGGAGACACTTAAAAAATACTCTCAACATACTTCCTAAGTTGTACTCCACGAAGTGGAAGGGTTCTATATATAAAGAGAATCAAAAAACATGTTTAAAAGTTGCTAAAATAGGTTAAAAATCAAAGAGGCAAGCAAGGAAACATTTTAGCAAAACTCCCATATCAGGGTCGACCCATGGGGATCCATTGGTCGACCAAAATGTACACTTGGGTCGACCAAAGGATCCTCCAGGGTCGACCCCCATATTTTGAAGTTGCTGGAAAAAAATCCCATACTAAATTTTCTTTATTCAGGGTCGACCCTAAACACCCAGGGTCGACCCAGAGGTTAAAAACTATTTTAAAACTTCAATTTCAGCTCTTGGTCTCTTCACAAAAGTTGTATCTCTTTTCGAGGCGGTCGATTTGACATATTATAGAGCAAAATTTGATTTACGGTTTGGGAGATATGCCTCTTGCAAGCAACCTTGGTTTTTTGAAAAATTTCAGCATTGTTAACTTGTTTTGCACTACTTATCTCATCACCTAGGGTCCGTATGATTAGACTACGACACTTACCACCTAAGGCATCATGTTAGGATTATTCTAGGTCAAATCCCACCTATGGTCACATGGTATCTAGGTCACTTACCATCCTATGAAGGAAATGATCAACTGAGTGGATCAACCGGTCTTCTTTGGTCTTCAACTTCACTTTGGCATGGATGCTTGAAAGTAATGACACATGACACACACCTAGACACCTAGACTCACTTTTTTTGACACCGTAATATGCCAACACAAAAAACATAGACTTTATAGGAGAGATCACAACAGGCATGCTGATGCATTGGCCTACCTTGCTTCTATGTTGCAGACTGATGAGCCTAAGGCAATCCTTATGGAATATAAGGAGTGCTTCTATTGAGTTGCAGCCACAGCGAGAAGCATTCTTTTTTAATCTAGTTCTGAGTTGGATGACGGGCTTGACAACATATTTGAAGGATAAGGTCCTCCCTATTAATATAAAGGAGTCAATGCGTATCCAGTACAAGGCACCTCGTTATGTCGTGCTGCATGTTGAATTATATAGAAAGTCCTTTCGAGGTCCGCTCCTCAAGTGTGTACATCCGGTAGATGTTGAAAGGATTCTTGCCGAGCTCCATGAAGAGATTTGTGGCATTCATTCTGGAGGAAGGACATTGTCTCACCGAGCTCTGGGGAAAGGTTATTTTTGGCCTTACATGGAAGCTGATGCTCAGAAATATGTGAAGAAGTGCCACCAATGTCAGCGTTATGCTCGATTGATTCATGCTCCAGCTCAAGAGTTGAACACCTTGTCTCAACCCTAGCCATTTGCTCGATGGGGACTTGATATAATGAGACCCTTTCCCAAAGCTCCTGGCAATTTGATTTTTCTCTTAGTGACTACTGATTACTTCTCTCGTTGGATAGAAGTCATTCCCCTTGCCCATATCAGAGAGCAGGAGGTGAAGAAATTTATCTAGGAACACATCATTTGCAAGTTCGGCATTCCTCAGTCCATCATTACTGACAACGGGAAGCAGTTCACTGGGAGGATTATTGCTGAGTTTTGTAAAGAGCTTATGATTAAGCATATCTTCTCATCACCTTATTATCCTCAAGGGAATAGACTAACTAAGGCAGCAAACAAGAATATTTTGAATACATTTAAGAGAAGATTAGAAGATTCTAAGGGAAAGTGGACCAGTGAGTTGCACAACGTGTTGTGGGGATATAGGACAACGCCAATGAGTCCTACAAATGAAACTCCGTTCTCTTTGGCCTATGGAATAGAAGCTGTTATTCCTACGGAGATCAATCTACCCATAATACATTCTCGAGTTAGTAAGAAAGAAGGGGAGAATGATAAGAATGCAAAGCTCATGGTTATCCATCTGGACTTAGTAGAAGGGAAGTGAGAAAATGTCAGCATCCAGATGGGAAGATACCAGCAACAACTGAGGAAAGCCTACAACAAGAAAGTACAACAGAAAGTTCTTCAGGTCGGAGATCTCGTCTTGCGCAAGGTGTTCCAGAATACTAGAGAGCTTAACAGTGGAAAGCTAGGGCCTAATTGGAAAGGACCTTACATTATAGATCGACTTGGCAGTCCTGGTGGATGCTACCTTAAAGATTTGCAAGGTAATGTAATACAAAAATCCTGGAACATCATGAACTTGAGGTAATTTTTTCAATAAAATTATGAGTTGTGCATTAGAATTAGTGACATCTATCTATTATTGTGTTTATATAGCTGTGTTAGTGAATGATTCAAGTGTTGTGTGAGATATCTTGAATGTCTTGCAAAATCAAATGACTTTTTATTTTGAACTAGGTACTCGTTATGGGATACATATGGCTTAACCAAATGAATTGTCATCAGAGCAAACCAGTGGCTTATACTATTGAAATGTCATCTGAGCAAAGTATCTCACTACGAGTTACCATAAATTCATCCTATAAACTGTCATTTATCATACCACATTCATGATGTACTACACTGTGTTACATTGTGGTCATCTTGTCATCTATAAGTATTTACATTTTGTCATCTTTCAAAAAGAAATTACTAAATGCCATTGCACTTATCTCTTATTGTTATATTATTGTACACTACAAATGTTTGTTTCTGAAAAACACCTGAAGTGTTATTCTCAGGGTATCACTATATTCTAGCACTTATAAACGCTCTGTGCCTTATCAAAGTTGAGATTAATTAACCTATCTCTATTTTGTGTGATATGTACGAGCTACTATCTATATACCTTGAAGATAAGACTAAGTAAGGTCTGCAAACATAAGGGATGGAGTAAGAGACTAATATTCATGAAAGCCCACAATGGATGAAAGTACAAATAGAGTTAATGCAAAAAGAAGTGCAACAGAGAACAGACGAAAGCCAAAGACAACGGAATAAAAGAAAGAAATAGACAATGGACTTCAGGAAGTAGGGTCATTGGTAGCAATGACGTCTTCGATCTAAACAACGGCAGGCACGTCAGCAACAGAAGCATCAGGAGCAAGAGCATCAGAAGGCATCTCCAACGGAGCAGAAGCGGGACCTTTAAAGGGAAGAGGTTTTTCAGCTCCTTCGACTCCGGGTTCTTCATCAGGCTGAGCGATGAAGGAGCTTTGAAGCTCGGAACGAGTGGTCTCATCAATATCTTCCACCAATCTTCCCTGCTCTCGAAGCATCTTCAGTACCTCCGCTTCTGTCTCCGCCCGATCTTCATCAAGAAGTTTATCCATCTCCATCTGAAAATGTGTCCGGAGGTTTTCTATTAAAGTCTTTGTTGTAGCCTTTGCTTCCTCGAGCTCCTCTGTGAGAGTTGCCTAGACTGCATCAGCTTATTCGAGCTGTCCCGATAGAGTCTGGGAGATTACCTCTAGCTCACTAATCCTAAGTACAGCAGCATCAACCGTTTTCTTTGCCTCTATTTCTGCTTTTGTTGCCAGTCGCGCTTTTTCCTCGGCTTGGTTCCGTTGTGATCGAACTGCAGTAAGCTGATCTTCAATCCGTTGTCTGCCAGATTGAGCTTGCTGCAGCTTGAGCTGCAGTGCTTTTATCTCATCAGCAAAATTCCTTTTGATAGAGGAGGCCCTCTCTTTCTAGTACGTTGTCGTCACCTTAAGATTGTTGTAGCATTGGTTGCCACGTTCGTACATCTCCGTAAACAAGACATTCATCTGTAAGAGAGAACGCAAAGTTAGTACAACGTGTGGAACAACGGAAAAAGATAATTCTTCAGAATGGAAAGGTTTTACAGTTGTATTAGCTCGGTTCACAACATAGTACATGTCGGTTACATGCATCTATTGTGCAGCAACAATATCAGCAGGAAGCCTCATGGCATAATTCGTGGCTAAAGCCACGGAATTAGTGGCCATCACCGAGTCATGTAGGTTCGGTTGGCCGAACCTACTGAAGTCAGGAGTCCAGGGGATGGATTCTTTTGGTGTGCCAACCTCCCATTGTGCAGGAGTAGCATCCGTTGTGGCAACAGCAGGGGTAGCAATGATCACTTCAACTTCTGGGACAGCAACATTGACAGGGGAAGTGCTAACTACTACAGGAGTCGAACTAGTCTCTAGCTCCCTGATCACCAAAGTCGTTGGAGTTAGAGCCTCAACAGCCTTGCCTTTCGCAAGGCATTTCTCTTCTTTCTTCTTCTTTTTGGCCTGCTGTTCGGCCAGAGTATTCACTCTTTTTCTCTTTGCTGGCTCTGTGGCAACAGCAACATCTGTTGTGGTGTGAGTTTTCTTCGGAGGAGGAGGTAGAACCAATTTTGACTTCACTGATCTTGGTTTTCTGACCAGAGGAGGAGGGTTGCTTGCCATTTCTTCTTCTTCTTCTTCTTCTTCTTCTTCTTCTTCTTCTTCTTCTTCTTCTTCTCTGTTTGCAGTATGGACAGGGGCAAGATGAGAAGAGGACGGATCTTGTTGTCCTTGATTAGCGATAGAGTTCGGATTCGGCACACTGTCTATCGTCCAAATGAATTTCTTGAGTGGCTTCCACTTAATGTATTCTCCATCTCTTTCTTTACCTATATTTGTTAGAGTCTGTTCTTCAGCTGGAGTAAGATACTTGAAGAATATTCTCTTCTTGTCTACAAAAAGCAAAGAGTATCAGTATAACAAGTAAAAGAGAACGGACGTATGACAATCGACAGTGACAACATGAGAGTAAGACAACGGACAATGGAAGTATTTACCTGGTTTCTTTTGGAAAACATTGGGAACAAAAGAATTCTCCGATCTCCATGCCCCAGAGACAATAAAAGGAGTTGCCCTCCAATTCCTTTCAAGATCAGCCAAACCTGAGATGAAGTCAGGAACCCTGGGTTTTTGATTGCAAGAGTAGTAGTTCTCAACATCACTCCCTCGGCATTTGACAACGTGACAGAAGTGAAAGAGATGTCTGGCCTCAATGTTGTATCCGTCATTGACGAATTTTATTACTAAGGACATGTATTTATGGAAGTTGGGATGCATTTTCCCCGGGGCGAGTTGAAGAAAGGAAAGAATAGATACAAGAACAGGGTGCAAGGGGAACCAAAGTCCAGCCTCAAGTTGAGTGAGGTAGACAACGGTGCAAGCAAGAGAGCGCTTATCAATGAGAGCGTCTTCTCTCTTGAAATGTAGATGGACTTGAGGGGGAAAATCAAAGCGGGTTCTATAAAGGACTAGAAAGTCTTTTTGGCATTGGTGGAGATGGGAAGTTTCGGCTATGTAGGCACCATACGGTGCGCTACCAGAGCAACTAGCCTCACCATCGCTAGGGGCCCTAACTTCTTCTTCCTCTACCCTAACGATTTCTAAGGACCGAACATGGTGACAAGAGAAGGAGTAGTACCAGAACAACACAATGGGAGAAAAAAAGCCGAGAAACACAAAAAAACCAGAAAAAAGAAGAGCAAAAGGACAAAATAGAAACTAGAAGCAAGGGAGAAGTTTCCCCAAAATCAGTAAAGTGCAGGAAAGCTTCTAAGCTTGAAGTCTTTGGCTAAGGAGTGAATTCGGCAGAGTAACAGTACTTCGAAGGCAAGGTGAAGAAAAAGGCGTTGGTCCGGGATATTTATAGAGGACACAACATTTCGGGATGCAAAAGACCTCCATCGATGTCGTACACATATGCAAGAGCAAGGTCGGAATGGTCATTTCCTTCAAATTTTAATAAATGTGTCAGAAACAATTTTGTGCAGGACGAAATTAGCCTTCATCTCAGTCATACAGCTAAGCGACGTCAGGGGCACGATTGTCTTTTCGCCACAACTAAGAAACCGTCGGAGAGAATGAAGCGTCTCGAGCGTCTCAAAAGTAATGATGACAGCCCGTCATACATTAATGAGGCATGACAATTTTTGCACATGTAAGCCAGCTGGTAAGACGATACATGTTTGTGTGTGGTGTAGGCAACGTTTCAGTGACCTTGGGTGACAAGTATGCCTCTTTGTGAGCCGTTGAGTTTATAATACTTTGAACTTATAAAGGGGCAAATTGTAATGGGAAAAATTCGTAAAAATGATTAGGTGTTAGAGAACGAGCTAGTTTTCGTTGTTATGCTTACGGATGAGTGACACGTGGCCAGCGGAGGACGGACCCGTTGTGCATATCACAACGTATTCGTTGTGCATATCACAACATACCCGTTGTCTTTCACAACGTATCTGTTGTCTTGCATACAATGTTCCCGTTGTATTCTCGACAACGTACTCGTTGTCTGATGCACAACGTATTCGTTGTCTACAGGATAAATAGGTCCGACCCCTTTGACGACGATTATGCTATTATGTTTGCATAGACAATGGACCCGAGCTTGAATTAACAACGAGACCGACTTGCATGACAAAATAATCAGGAGGCGATCATTCTACTCTATTGTTAGGTGAAAAGCACTGTCTTGGCATTTAATGCATATTTAATGTTAGTCATCTCAGCCGGGTTTTCAACCCGAAACCGACCTTAGAAATAGTAGACTCACATGTGACACGTACGACTCAAGATCTGTCTGGCATATTTGGTAATGAGTGTAAAGTTAATGGCATGGTCATCCATGACCATCTATGGGCATTTAGAGCTAAACCTATAAATACCCCCAGAGACTCAGTGTATGATCATCACAAAATTTTGCATTACCCACTCTTACCATTTATGTGCTCTTATTGTTCATCATCTTATACACCTACTTACTTTAGCATCGGAGTGCAGGTCAGGGTGCAAACCCTCCACCTTCATCCTTCTTCCAGTAAACCAACTGCTGACACGTGTCCCTCCAGAAAAATTCCCACACAGCTAGAGGCGACAAGTGTTAATGTCATGTTTAACATTGATGCTCTCCTCTCCTAGACCAAAGCAGTGACGAGAGGCAATTGGATTGAGGGAGATGCTGGACCTTTAACCGCAACATTATTAGAGAGAAAGAGGCTTTAACCATGCAACGTGATCAATGTACACAACACGAATGTTGGAAAAACTTTTTGGATTAGCCACAACCCGAAATTCATACAATTAGGAATTTTCTTTTGGTACAGCAATCATTTATCAGTATAAGTCTGGTTCTTCATCCTACGACGACCTTCATGAGATTGTACACCTTGCCATTTGAGCTAGCGGGACGAGTGTAATACAATCAGTCTAGTGCAATGTTACTTGGTTTGTCGGTTCACTCAGTTCAAATTTGGGTTCGTAATTTGCCACTTTGAACACGGTTAGCTAGGGGGTAGGATGAGATAATTCATTCTTTTGGTTCCCTTAGGTTCTTTAATTTGGTTCGTTACTTAAGTATGTAACACAAATATATATTTTTATATTATAGTATAAAATAAAATATTTTTAACATGTAAATGATCTATTACAAATACTTATTTAGAAAACAATTTTTTTAGTGTTTTTTTTGTGAACGGTTCGTGAATACAATGTATAAATTTGTCGAATCCAAAAAAAATATCAATGAATTTAAATAAAATCTTTTGACAAACCAAAACTCTTTTAAAACCACCGTATTGTTCGCACAATTTCACGAACCACTCCGAACTTAATCATGAACTAGTTCGGATTCGCTATAGCATGCCGCGGACTTGGTAACTCTGGTCTCGTGTGTGTGATATTGATGTACAAGCAAGGTTGTTAGTGTCGCGATGTTTCAAGGTCACTTGACATTATTTAGACATTTTAGCCTGTTCATATGGCATTGTCAGATTATTTTTTTCGAGGTGACACCAAGGTTTAAAACCCCGTTGGGATTTTGTGGAAATTCACAAAATCCTAGTTTCGTCCAACCGCAACAATATCGATACAACATAATTTTCGGAAAACACGAATTTGGTCAGGATTTCGGGTCAAATTTCAGAAATTTGGCGATTGCGGAAATTTGTTTTTAAATAGGTTTTTTCTATTTTTAAAAATTAAAATTCCGAATTATTTCGATATTTTTATCAAAATTTCGTGAAATTTTATAAATTTATATTTATTTTAAAAATAAAATATTTATATTTATATAAATATGTAAAATTTTATAAAATATTATTTTTTATTGCATTATATTTAATAAAATATTAATAAATCAGAATTCGAAATCCCGTCGTGATACCAATTTTTTTTTGAGATTTCGGTTCAGGTTAGCTGACCGAAATCACCGATAATATCGGATTTCAAACCTCGGGTGACACTGGAGACCTGTACAAGGGAGACCTTTGTGTGTTTTGAGATTACCTCTTCAACCAAAAAACACAAACATGTAAAGGAGACATGTACATTAACCTTGATACACCAAACACATGTAATATTGTCTTATGTGTCAAGCATACATTACAAATCCTCTCTCTATTTTTCAATCCCCTCTCTATTACAGCGTGTGTAATGTGGGATTAGGGCAGGGAAAAAACCCGAGCGGAACCCTAGATTAAGTAGGGCTGAGAGTTGTCAACCCAAGCTCACTAGTTTAGCCCAACCCAAGCCCAAGCCCAAGCTCACTAGTTTAGCCCAAGCCCAAGCCCGCTAGTTTAGCCCAAGCCCAAGCCCAAGCCCAAGCCCAAGTTACACCCCTTGAGCAGGGTCAGGCAGTTTTTCCCAGAATTTCTGGTGTAAGACTCGAACGACTGGACTTCTTGAAAACCCAGAGTAGCTGAACTGACTATAGGTTAGAGATTGTAGCTAAAGAAGAAAAGCCCAAATGCTGGCGAGGGTTTCTGCCTCAGTTACGATCTGTAAATCTCAACAGATCAAAAATTTCTTCTTCAATCCTTTAATCTCCATGCCCTTATTACATAAATCTCTTCTTCATAAAACCAGGTATCTTACTTTATGAATTCATGTAAGTGCTCTTGATTTATTTGAGTTTATGTTCTCATTTTAGCTATGAATTCCTGCTATATGTAATCTATTTTTCTTTTTAGTAATTTTGAATGACCTTCTTTTATGCTCACTGTAATTTGGATGATTCTTTCGTCTTTACAAACCCAGATTTGTGAAAAGTAATTGCTTTTTCTTGTTTGTGAATTCTCATCCCTAAAAATCTATTTTTGGAATGGCTAATGTAATTATGTTCAGTAAAAATAACCCTGCATTGTCTTTCCTACTTTCCACCAATGGTAAATTTATATTATTTCACTTTCTACGATCTCAATTAGTATTTACTTGAATGATGTTATTTATTTATAATTGAACAAAAGCGAGGAGTGAACATAGTGAGCTTACCAAGTTAACGTGGCGAAGGAGCGATAACTTCCCTAGGATCAGAAAAAAAAAAAAAAAAGTTATTAAGAAGTACTTTATGCATTAGTGGTAAATGTATCCTAAACATGACATTATTGCATAACTACACACACCGCTGAATGCCGCAGATGTGGTCATCTAGTCGTTCACCTAGACCCTCGAAATGTACGGCTCCTTAACATCCCCAATATCACACCCTTCTTGGTAACAATAACCATTGGTTGAAGAAATATCAATTTTTTTTATTTATAATCATAAGGATATATTAATCAAGTGGGAAGAACAAGTACAAAGGGAGTTTACAATAGCGTAAACTGAAAATAGTAAGATAGCATAACGGATCCTAATCTGTGTTAGATGTCATCCTAGCATAGTTCCCAGATCCACCGCTCCATTCCGGATGAAAACCCAGTCTAAGATCAATACACGGATGCGAGCTCGGATACGGATACGGATCATGTGCCTTTGTGGTGGTCAGCCACAACCATTTAGTATCTAGAATTTCATTTGGACTTTGGATTATGTGCAGACTGATAGTTTCAATTGGATGACCACCCTAATCATATGAACACCTGCTAATTCAACCATCTTCCAAATATTTTACGGTTACCCAGAAGGATGCTCTTTGTTGGACTGTTAGGATCATTCCACATGGTAAAAGTTTTAAGCTGTGACCAATTCAGAAGATGGCCTATTGTTTGAACTTTTTGAACTGCGTCAAAACAGCCCTTGTCGAAGGGTACCTGGCCTGCCCAGCCCAAGTCCTCCAAAGCCCTGCCCTTCCCCGCCCTTGGGCCGGGCAGGGCCCAAATTCCCCAAACCCTTCCTTTGTTGGGCTGGGCTAGGGCACCCCCCTGCCCGGCCCTACTCCCATTATACTACAATGAAACTACAATATATAGTCTAGGATAAGTTTTATATATTATATACAAGATATTATTGAAAATTCTAATATAATCCTAATTTTTTTTATTCTCTTCTATTAAGTTTTGAGTTTGCTTAGGGTTTCTTTCAATCTATTCCGTGCATAGATAAATTTTAGGCAAAATTTTGGGTTATTTAGTATGGACCATGATTTTTCATAGTAATTTCAAGGGTTTTGATTCTTATAACTTGAATTTTGTTTGAAAATTCGATTTCATATATTTAGGTTACATCAGTTAGAAAGATATTATTTATTTCCTTTTATCCTTCATGTATTGATTAATTTGGTATTTCTAGTTCATTTTTTTTTTTTTAATTTATTAGATATCTTAATTTGTGTAGTTCTCTATCTCTTGGCTAGGCATTATTTGCAGCATGTTTGGAGAATCCCAAAATGTGAATATGTTTATACGTCAGTAGTAATAACTGTACTTTAGTATTTTTAGAATAAAATGCTCAATCTATCAAAATCAAGACTGAAGCTAATTTCATGTAAAAATCAGTCAATTGTCCATGACGAAAAAATTCCCGGTCTTTCTCCCTGCTCGGCCCTGGCCCTGGCCCTAGCCCTTGAGGGCAAGGCTAGGGCCCAATCAACCGCGGCCCTTGAAGGGCTAGGGTCGGGCTAGGATCGGGCTAGGGCCCTACTCTTATAGGGAAGGGTTCTAGGGCTGACCCCAGCCCTTTGACAGCTCTAGACACTCCCTTTTATTGTCCAATAGTAAGTTATTAATCAGATATTTAGAATTTTTCATTCCAAACGGTATGAATTATGTTTGTTTTAGCCAATCCAAGGGACACCTTAGCATTCAACGTGTTTGGATTAACAACCAAATGACCACTTGTGCAATAGAGTGTTTTAGAAGGCATATGAGGCTTACAAGTTAGGCCTCGAGGTGAGAACTCAAGGAAAATGCCTCAAGGCATAACCTTAGAGGCTCATGAGGTGCACACTTTAACGTGTGAGGCGCATGCTACACTCCTTGTTTGTTGAACCAAAATTTGTTAAACTAACATTTTTAATGATCGGTGAACATTTAATTTATTATTTTGTTTGTTGAACCAAAATTTCATTTATTATGATGCGTTTATGTCTTTCAAAACACTTTTAGCATCTCTTTCGTTTATTTCATCCATATGACGAGTGAAATCGAATGACCCCAAACATATGGGATAAGGCCTTCATGATGATGATGATGATATATGAATGTTGAATCATTTTTATATTGTTTCATATACACACAAATACATACATTCATAAAACACAAACACACACACACACACATATATATATATGTGTGTGTGTGTGTGTGTGTGTGTGTACTAATCTTTCATCACTTGTTTTGAGTCTTTCTATCTTTTTATTTCCAATTTACTTATTATATATTTCCATTTAACTTATTAAAAGATGAGGGAGTGTGAGGATTAAGGCTCACGCCTCTCAAGGTGCTAACACCTTGCCTCACTCCACCATTTAAAACACTGGTACAATATGCAAAGTGCTGATAGAGCTTTGAAATCTATAGTATATACATCAATTTCATGCTAGCTAGGTTCTCTTATGAATTTAGTACATGTATTAGGTCCTAACACCTTGCTTCACTCCTTCACCATTTATAAAAATTAAAAATTGACAAATGTTTTGCAAATTTTTTTAAACTAATTAATACCCTACATTACATCAAAACATCTCTGACCTACAAACTAGCGATAATTTGGCTAAATTATCAATAATTTACACAAAGTTTCAACCACTAAATGAGACTAATTCTAACCCGTTTGGATAGATCCATGGCCTTCTAGGAAGCCAACATTATGTTTACTCTTTCCACCATTGTGTCCCAAAGAACTTTGGTTCTGAAACTGGCCCTTACAAGGTATTGCCCAAATAAGACATAGGGAAATGACCTATTATACAACCCCAGGCAACTGGCAAACTCCTACAATTACAAACCTCTCTTATGCCAAACATTTCATTTTTCAGAAGATTAATATTGAGCATAGAAACTACCTCAAAGCATCTGAGTAACCATGCCTGTGGGATTTTGGACCTGTCATAAGACATAGATATCACAAGTTGGTTCAAGAAAGTAACCAGGTGTGGAATTATTATTATTATTATTTTCTTAACATCTCAATGAGATTTTCGACCTGTCTGTGGACATTGATATTACGTACATATCACCATATTTCTAAGAGAGATTGCTAGACTGCTGACTCAATGTATTGGTTAGTCATTTACTTTTTTTTTTTATCGATAATCAAGGTATATAAAAATAAAGCAAAAGGCGAACCGTTACAGCTAGATGGAGTTTACAAGTCTTTTAACCGTTAAAATTATGCATCATCTCAGTTTGAGAAATTCTGCAAATGAAAATTATTCATGGATTGAACTTTTTCTGTTTTTTTTATTAACCCTTTTTTCCCATAAAATATATGACTTGGATGAAGCTCTTTTTTATGATTATGGGCCTCAACTTTGAACATCTCAGTCTCTCCAGTCCCGAGACTGGCAAATGAAACAGTGGATTTTCTTACAAAAGGACCTGTCTCTAGAATTATCTTATTTTATGATGTAACCTTCCTGATGTTTGTGGCATTGAATGTTTTGTATCTTCATTTCTTCCCGTTTCTTTTCATATCGGATTCATAAAGTTTTAGTTACTGATGAAAAGAGGATTTGTACTAGAAATAGATTGTTTTGGAAGTGGATCTTTCTTGGATTGAGAAAGTACACTAGTTCTAGTAGTCGTAATTGATCGAGATATTCTGGTTTATTTTCTTGGCATCAAAACTTTTTGCTTCCTTCTTGCATGATTAATTACAGGTTAATCTATCAAGTTTCATATGATTTTTTATTTTGGTTGACTTTGCTGAATAGAATTATCTCTTGACATTTCTCATCAGATGTCTCAATCTGTTAAATTTCAGGTTTTTTTTCTTTTTGTTGTTTTTGAAGATATCCAGTGAATTAGATTTCTGTTTCAAAGTATTTTTGTTATAGTTGGAAACATATCCATTCTGTTAAATTGTGATTGCTTTCTTCCACGAGAAATTGGGTTTCTCACCGCACTTTTATTTCTTGTAATTAGTGTTTCCACTCATAAGAGCTGGATAGAAGTAGTTTGCTATTTCTGTTCAGAATTCCTGTTTCTGTTGTATAAGTTTTCTTAGAAAAACAATCTACATATGGAGAATCTCATGTTGCAGTAGCTCGAATGGTATTTTATGCAAGGTCTTCGATCAGAAACCTGCTCTTGGGTCACTATGTGAAATTAGAAGCTTACGTGTTGCGGGGAGTCTCTGGATTCACTCGGGTCAACTTTGGAACATGGTCAACAAAGTTGACCCCACAAAACCTGCTGAAAACGGGGCTGTCGCCGAAGGTCATGATATTGTAAAAGTGAAGAGGAAAAAGCTGAAGGGAAAAAGAGCAGTTGTAAGGTGGCTCAAGCTTTTCAGATGGAAAAAGAAGAAAGAGTTTGAAAGAATGACATCAGAAGAAAAGATCTTGTATAAATTGAGAAAGGTTAGTTTCCACTGCTTTTTTCGTTTTAATATTTTGGTTTAAGAGGATATCCATGGTACGATGGGTAGACCACAAGGATGGTCTACCATCAAAACACATTACACTATCCAAAATCTGGGACCTGTCATTTGATATGCTCACGTGAGATTTCATGAGTTAAAAATCAACCTGTTGGATTTCTTTTGGACTGTAGAAAAATATAGCAAATGGTCCAGAAAAAAAGTTAGAAAAATATGCCAACGATTCAGAAAAATTTGGTAGATAGGATCATCCGATTAGGTCACATAATAGCCTTGGACATTCTTGTCTGGGCCCTGGGGGCCTTAAATGGTTTCACTTCCCTGCATTTACGTTCCTTGGACAACTATGCAGTTGGTAGCCCATCTGTTTGCTTACATAAAGGCTACCCTAGATGTTCTCTTTAAGTTGTATATGATAAGATTGCCACTTTTCTAAATTCATTGCGAGATCTATGTAGGTTTCCTGTAGAATTATTTTGATCTCTATGTAGAGATTATCATTGGATTGATGCAGATTACAGGATATCCAAATTTATACCTCTTTTAAGTTGTTATCTAAATCAATACAATGTACATATAGGTTCTAGTTAGAATTATTTTGCTATAGAAACATATGCAGATCTACCCGATGCCCTAATTTAATTTCCGATGGCAGCAAGCTCTGAACGGGTTTATTATTCTTGGTATCGTTAATTGGCCACCGACAGAATATAATTATAGGTGTGTTGTAGTTTTGCTCTTCGAAGGTAGCTACACTTAGTTGCTAATGTCTTCTCAAAGAGAATTGCCTTTTCTTTTGCTTGGGATTATATGTATGGACGCTGATGCCATAGTACTATGCTAATTACCTGGAAAACTTGATCCAAGCCTTTTGACTTTATTGACAATGATGCCATATACCTTTTAGAATGATGCTATCGCCCTAAAGCTTACCTTTTAGAATGATGCTATCGCCCTAAAGCTAAAGGCTTGGGTTGGTGTTTTACATAGTCTGAGCTATGGTAATACTGGCCTTTATGTTATTTATCTGAATACTCTGAATAATTATGTTAGATTTTCTTTATTTGGACTTTTCATGTGGCTTTTGAATTAAATTGGACATATAAACTTCGTCAAATTTAATTAAGTCGTGAATAGCACAACTTTGTTTCCAAAAAGGTATTTTATTTAAGAATATGCATCCCTGTGGATGGATAAAACAAACAACTAAAATAATTCTGTAAGATAATCCATCACTTGTTCACTTCCGTAAGATAACCCATCACTTTACAGTCATATCATGGAAGTTCATCACTCCTTGCTGCTATTGTTTTATGCTCCATCTCGAGACATTTCAACTTTCAATCACTTGAAAGTGTGAAAGATCAGGAGTCATTGCATTGTTATGATTCATGATTACGTATCTTAGACATGGTGCACCTGTGTATTGGTTCGAACTTTGCAATTGAAGGACCAACAACGGTCTGGCATGTGGCCTATAAGTTACCCTCTTCTTATGAATAGACATACTTCTTGGGTCCTCTATGTATCGTTTTTGAGTATTTGGAAATATGCAATTGGATCAGAAACACCATGCACAATCAATAGGTGGCCCATAAACTCTCAGTCCAGATAAATGAGCTTGTGCACCGTAGACATGACTGACAGTGACAGAGGGCCATCATAATACAATGACATAGGGAATATCATGCCATCCGTCATCAACAAAATAATCAGTTTCCTTTTTGTTCCAGGGGTAAATCTCTCTCTCTCTCTCTCTCTCTCTCTCTATATATATATATATATATATATACACACACTCTTTCTCTATATATATATTAGTGTTTTAAAACTCGAAAACCAGGTCAAAACTCATCGAGTAATGACACCTAAAGCTTGAACAAATATAACATTTTTTCAATTTTGTTATATATATGGTATAAAATAAAAATTAATGATAAAATATGTATAAAATGATATATATATTTATATATATATATATATATATATATATTTATATATATATATATATATGAATTAAAATATACATGAAATTACATAAATGTTTGCTGGATAATTATCAAACTTTTAATATTATATTATATATAGTTCTATATACATAGGAGCTGAACTTTTGAAGAACACAAGAAAAGAAAAAGAAATTTCATGATTCAATGAAATCATACAACCATAGCAGAGTATGATTTTATTGGATGGTAGAATGGTGATTTGGTTGTATCTCAACTCGTCTTTTGGTGAATAGAGATTCCCTCCCAAATGATAAACAAAATAATGAATAAATATTTCAGAACAGAACATAAGTTTTTAATAATAGAGAAAAAAAAACATAACTTGGTTGAGTCGACCGAGTCGAGTCAACTCACCTAACTCGGCCGAGTTACTCGCATTTGCTGGGGCCTGGGAGAAATCGATTTTATTGGTGAGTCAGCTCGAGACTGAGCCAAGTTTCATATAATATCAACTAGGAGACATGGCACACATTAATGGTATTAAGTCCTACCTAGGAGGTCTCCTACATCTGAAATCAACAAGAATAGTTGAGTGTAACGTTTCATACCTATACCATTATTTTGACTGTCAAGTAATGATCTCTACTATGCAACAAATGTTAGGTAAATAAGTGTTCAATACTTAAAGCCTAGGTTTTTAAAAGGGAGACTTAAGAAGAAATCTCCTGCAAGGGTTTGCCTTAAAGCTCTCACTATTCACATGGACTTGGAGCTTAGAGAGTATTTTCATTCAAAATTTGAAGATCTCTTTACATATCTCTATTCTGTCATCTCAAATATTTATAAGAAAATAGAAACCCTAATTACTAACTTAAAGCTCAAGTAACAAATCTCAGCCCTCAATTTTAAGTAATATAAATCTTTTCCTTATAATGAGTACAATTCCCTTAAGTAACATCATTAACACTATGGTCAGAATTACAGCGAGTTAAAATAATAATCTTACAAAATTCATAGAGATGGTTGTTGTAAATTTTACAAAGAGCTTTCCAACGCAATCGATGGCCTTTTGAATAAAATAGTTGAAGAAAAAGTTATGGATTGTGGAAGTTAAATGCCTTATTCTCTCTACGGGATTCAACAACCTAGGATCTCCTTTCCAGCATCTTATTAGTTGGTTCTTTGGTCAAATCTTGATCTTTGACCGTCATATGCTCGATTTGGATTTGAGGCACACTAGGCCTACTTGCAAGGGTAAAAAGGAAACATATACACACCCTACGACAGAAACATGTCTATGTGGGGGTGTTTTAGCAATTTTCAGATGGTTTTGCAATTACTAAAATACCCCATTTGGACATATCCATCCTAGTGTGCATTGAGGTTGCTTTTTGCAATTCAACTCATGCAAGTAAAATTTGCATAAACCTTCCCATCTATGTTGCACGGATTCTTTAAGACAATAGGCATGTCGAATATCAAAACGTGTGGACATAGATTTAGACATGCCTATTGTGACTCATATCAGCAAGAATTTATGCTTTTTGGACTCGGATGGGTACAGACACTCTTGATACCCATAAACTTTTAGTGTTTATTATACAAAAAGGGTATACAACTGCATTTTGTTGGCATAAATATCAACATAAAAAAAGAAGCGGGTAAGATAATGAGGGAAGAACTACGATCCATTTGTTTTCTATAGAGAAAAACAGAGAAAGAATAAGAGGATTACTGATCTCTAGAATATAGAGAGAGATAGAGAGAGAGAGAGAGAGGTGTCAACGGGCTGAATTCGGGGGGAAAAGCATTTTGTAAAATTTCTTGTTTGATGAACTGTAGTTTGTAAGATAATACTTAGTGGTGTTAACACTCATTTTGTTTCCATATTTAATCTATTTTCTTTTGTTTTTATATAATTTACTCTTATACATTTAAGTTTAATAATTTTTTGAACAAAAAACTAAATATCCTCCTGTGTTGCCGAATCTTGTTTTTTTTGGGGTTCACTGTGTCCTACACCGCGTATCAGAGTCTGACACCAACACCCGTGTTTGTGCATGTGCAACATAATCAAGTTGACTTCTGACCTTGGAAATCTTCTAGTCATGACCTCAATGTGGGATGATGTCCTAGTGTTATAAACTGTTTGTATACAATGATTACCATCAACCATATTAGGACTGGAAATTTACTCTCAATCTAATACGTAGTTGTATTTTCCAGTTGATTGTTTTTGGACCAGTTACTATATTCTTGTGAGTCTCTTCTATATTTCTAATACTGATTGTTCTTTAATTGATATGATGGCACCAGGCTCAAAAGAAAGAGGATAGAATTGTTGAAGCTCTGAAGAAGATTGAACCTCCAGAGTCATCAGAAACAACCCATGATCCAGAAATATTAACACCAGAGGAGCATTTCTTCTTTTTGAAGATGGGTCTCAAGTGCAAGAACTATGTGCCAGTTGGAAGACGAGGGATTTTCCAGGGTGTAATCCTGAACATGCATTTGCATTGGAAGAAACACCAGACTCTGCAGGTTGTGGTGAAGACATTCACTCCAGAGGAGGTCAAGGAAATTGCGGCGGAGCTAGCAAGATTGAGTGGAGGGATTGTGCTCAACATACACGAAGAGAATACGATCATCATGTATAGAGGAAAGAACTACTCTCAGCCACCAACAGAGATAATGTCTCCCAAGATCACACTCTCTAGGAAGAAGGTACTACTCGCATTTTTCCGTAATCCTTACCACACCGTGACTTAGACATATGTCTTCATGTTGTCAGACCACACCATGAGGTGTCCAATGGTCTGACATAATGAAGGATTTATAAAGTAGAATCATTTCGTACTTAATAAGATATAAAAGGAATGTACTCATTTAATTAGAAATGCATTAAAATTATATAAATATAAGTGGAATGCTTTGTGTCAGGTCATCCTCGTATCTGAATTCCAGCCGGACACTCTTCTCTTTACATCTGCCATACATGCAGAGAGGGTTTGGGGACCTAGCCAATAATCTCGTTCTCATTATAATTTCGGACAGGAAGATATATGTCGATGTTCTGATTTATATTTTCAGGTTTCTTTCAGAAAACTCTCAGGAAGATTATAAAAAGGGAAATGATGGAAAACATGCAATTAGATTAGAAAATCGGAACATTTATTTTTTGCTCAATTAAACTTCCAAAACTTGACTTCTTTACGACATTCACACTATTTTCACGTGGATGTAACAAATGATTAAAGATTGTAGATATTGGTTACAGAGGTTGTTCCGGTGGGTCCACCTAAAAGTTTTTTTTTTTTGTTTGGGGTAACGGAGGGTGTCCCAAACTCTTCAAGGCAAGGATAGTCCCTTCGGATGCCACCCAAAAGCGCCAATTAGATAATCCAACCTCACCATCTGGTGTATTGCATTTGGTTGGACTGGACCCTCGGAAAGATGGGGAGGATCCAGAGAGAATTTAGAAATCAAATGATTAGAACTTTCATGGCACCAGTGTTTCTAATCAGCCATAGAGTTACTTGGCATTCCCATTACAAGCTTAATTATTTTAATAAACTGCATAAATCTCTAAAATCACAATGTGACTAATCAAGTGTGCACCAACATGAGCCTTTTTGTTTCCACATAGAAGTGGAGTATCTCCATTAGACATGGAAATGCTGGATAAAATCCTTATTTGATTCTAATAACGAGTCTGTTAATCTTGGCCTCGGTAATTTTCATTATTTTATTCATTTATATTTTTCCTTTTATGCAGGCATTAGACAAATCCAAATACAGAGACGGTCTTCGAGCTGTAAGAAAATTCATTCCTAGGCTGGAACAGGACCTTGAGTTACTTCAAGAGCAGGCAAAAAGGAGACATGAAAATAATAGCGATGTTGTAAAAGAAACTGACAAGACTGAGATTGACCATATTAATTATGGCCGCATTCTTGATGAGAAGTTACAGATTTCAGACAAGCTGGGGGAGATAATGGCTGAAAATGTTGAACACTCCGATGATGATTCTACGACGGATTCAGCTATAATGTCAGACTCCGAAGCTTTGTCAGATATTTTTGAGACGGAATCTGACGAAGAGGTGGATGTGAAGGGAGAACGTCCTCTTTATTTGGATGAGTTTGATAGGTTGCCAACAGAAAGTGATGGAGAGCCAGAGGATTTCAAGGAGCACCTGCGTCAAATTTCTATGGACTCGAAGAAGGTCGGTGCACTGGGGAAAGATGTAGAGTTGCCAGACCTTGATGAGGTTGACCAGATGTTTCTGCGCGCAGGGTCATTGTTAAGAAAAAAGAGGAGATAAATAAATTATATATCTAAGAGAAAAAAAAAATGGTGGTACCGTTTTTAGATGATTCATTTCAAGTCTTGAATGAACTTTGTATTCTTGAAGTTCCTCTCTTCTAGAGGGAATGTTTGGCTGTGAATTTGAATTTGTCCGGTACCCATTTAAAGTGGAGTTAAATTGTTGGAGGATGTAGTATCAATTTGATTTTAGGATTAATGCATATAACTGAGCTTATATTTCTCCCTCCTGTGAATTTGACCAGTACCTCTTTTATACATTGTGCGGTGCTAGTTTAACTTCCACAAAAACACAGCTTCTCTCTTTGCACAACTTGTGCGGTTATAGCCTTGAAACTTGAACCGGTGGAATCGACCCTCACCTGCTTTATATATTAGGGCATGTCTCATGCACATTGCCAATTTAGTTGATAATCACCATCCAATGGGTGAACTTAGGACTTGCTAACTATGTTTGGTTGCTGATAAAATAGATGAAAACAAAGAAAAAAACATGGTTTCCCAATACAACTCTTAATTCTGTTTTTTTTTTTTTTTTTTATTCTAATTTGATCAATCACATTACAGTCGACAACATTTTGTTTAAACCACCCAGATGAAGATTGATTTGATAGTCAAGATTACCAATTTTAGGCTATGTTCAATCCATACAGACTGCCGCCCGTAACAGGACCATAAGCAAATTTTTTTTTTTTTTTTTTTTTTTGGGGTTCTCTCAACTTTGGGGTTATCTTGGTTAGTATTTGTTCTAAATGTAAGTGTCTATTGCCTAGCATTTGAAGTTTGGCTAAGAGGTGAATATTACAACCATACCCCCCAGGATCAAGACCGAAACCTACCCCTTGTTGGGGAGACACTTACAACTGGGACAAGCCCAGGGTGTGTATTTATTTATTTATTAGTAACGGAGGTTGTCCCAAAGCCTTCAAGCCAAGGACTAGTCTCTTCGGGTATCCGCAAATAAGCAGATGTTGACCTATACAAAATTAAGTGGTCCACCTGGACTAAAAGGATTTAGACTCAAGAATCTCCCTTTTTGAGTCATTCAGGGAGATCATTCCTTCTTACCAAAAAAAAGGGAGATCATTCCTCTTTTCCTGACTATGATATATTCGAAAAACTATTTCCAAACAGGACAGTGCGAAACACTGATTACAGTTAGAAGTTCCAGCTGACCCAAGTAAACATAAAATTACTCCCATTATTTTCCCTCCACTTTAAATGACCACCCTCATTAACAGATTTTCCTTCCTGTAGAAAAGGAACTCATAATAATAATAATAATAATAAAGATAAAGGGGTAAGAACACATACACAGACACACAAAAGATGGGCTTTTATTCTCTTATTAGCTGAAAATACAGTGGCTGTTCGGACACAATTTGCTAATAAATAAAATACCTTTACATGTACAGGAAGACAAGGAACTCACCGCGGGATGGGTCTCTAAGAGAAATTCCTATGCAGACAAATTTGAATTTGCATGCCATCCAATATATTGCGCCTTGTCTTGGACAGTCATATTGAAAATAATAACTAACAGATTTTTTTAAAAAAATATCAGAGATGGAACCGTTAGAATGATCCCCAACTGGTTGAATTTCAAGGAAGATCAAAATGTAGATAGCCATAGACTGGTAGGAAACCTTCATGCATTCCTCGTATTGGTCAATAGAGGGTAATTAAAGATGCCAGATGTAACCAAACTCCAAACGACCTAAGCACGGCTCACCCGTCTTGACTGCGGAGCAAGTGACTCAAGCTGAAATGTAGCCACAGTAGTTTAGTTATCCAATTTGCTAACTTAACCAGCCTCCAACAGCAAAGGAAAATCTACCAACTGTACTCTATCTGTGGTTTGAAAGCTCTTGTCCTTCAGACTCTACTTCTCTCACATTGCTAACTATGTCTTCGATTCTTATAGATAAGTATTCTGCGTGTTCGTCAAGATCATTCAGAACCATATGTAGCTGTTGTTGTAAAGCTGCAGATCGCTCTCTCTCATGCTGCAGCTCGTTGGATAGATCCTGAATTTTCTTATCCTTCTCATCCTGCAAAAACAATGTGTATACTAAAAGTTAGTTGCTACTGAAAAGAACTACGATATTATATGGGGACTACTCCCATTACAAGAAGCCCTTCTCCTGACCTGTGTGACTGTCACACAATTAGCACATAGTTGGAGGTGGATTGGGATCCAGATTCAGATGGGTCTCATCTAGCAAATCACATAGGCTGAAAGTCAACTTGGCCATAACCATTTAACCCACAACACTTTCCACTGCTCCGTGAATTATTTCTGACAGCCGGAAAGGATGTCACAGTTGCATGGTGAAGATCAGTTCACAGGTCCCTTTTCAACATAAGTGGAAACCACTCCAAGCTGTGGTTCCCACCTCAATCCTTGCATGTATTCCATACGTATTGCATAGGTAGAGAAAGTGGCCTTTTTGGGGCTTCTGTCCTGAGGTAAGTATTGACAGGTAGTATGAACACACAGAATTCGCAGAGAGATATAACAGACTATATCTGCAGCCTGCATGGCTATTTTAGTCCTTCAATTCTTTGTACATTATGGGTATATGAAGGGTATATTTCCCTCATTAAAGGTCAAACTGATCCATTTACATTCCCAATCTTATCAAGCATCTAATGAATCTTAGAGAAATCAAATCAATCCTTCCAAGCAGTAGTGATCATTAAAAAGGTAACATAGATGAAGTCCTTCGAATTTATGACATGAAAAGAAATAAACACCCATCAGAATTTCAGTTGAAATTTAGTGTAGTGAGTTTTAAATCCAAGGTTTAAATAACGGTTTTGGTGTGTGTAATGAGTTTAGTTGATTTTGGTGTGCATAACGGGTTTAGCTAAAACCTTTACGTAATTTTGTTCCGTAAGCTTTTGGCTGTTACAACCGAAACCGTAATGCACACCAGTTATTCCTCATAATATGATGTCAATTTTATGAAGGTTTTGGTTCCAAGCAACTAATTGGGGTGTCTAGACCCAAGGGAGTCAAACACCTGCCCTTGTCCAAGGTTAGTAACAGTCCTGTATCTGCTAGACTAGAATTATTCAACTTTTGTTAATAATATGATAATTAGCTAATGTTGCCCTAGTTTCTAACAAACCCATCTAATAACTAGCAAGGAACTGGGTGGTCTCATTTCTAAGAGTTCTCATGACATTGTAGTCATAATTAATGATTTCAATTTTGTTATACCCTCATAATTTATTTAATAGACTAATGCACTTTGTGCATGTCTGCATATTTAAGTGATTGCATACTGATCATATATTAACTTGAGATCGCTTTCCTCATCATTGGAAGCCCCTTAACACGACATGACACTATTTTTTCTTTCAGAGAAGCTAATAACATTAGAGATCCCACTCTTAAGGGCCATAAGAAACACGTAGTGTAATGCCCTCCCACATCATTAAGATGCCCACATCATTAAGATGTGGGCATTAAGATGCCCTTTGCCACAACCCTAACCAAAAGAACTCCCACTTGTATTAAGCTTCGAAAAACGAAAGACCAAAGCATCATCTCTTAATTATAGATTTCGCCTTTTGAGTAAAGTAGTCCGCCTTTCAAGTTTCAAGCATCAATCACCTCATTCACTGTCAATTTCTATCCATACTCCACATAACTTTGAAATTCCTCTCCTTTAACTGTAAGGGCAATATTTGCTTAGAAATAAATGTAAGGTATATTTGTCTTTTTTCTCTCTGTGGGCCTAATGTATTGCATGTTAATGTGTAAGGGAATTACTATCCAACATATATTTTTTTAATTATAAAGATCTTGGGATCATGTAGAAAAACATTCTCCCATTCTTCATGCTCTTCTTTTCTTTCTCCTTCAAACCACAATCTTCTATTACAAGTTGGTATCATAGCCATGGTTTAAAATATCGATATGTATCGACCGATACGTATCTTGTTTGGAGCTACCCGATACACTGGAAAAAAAAATCCCCCCTATCAGACCGATACATGCCAGATATGGGGGATTTTTCAATTAATTTTTTTCACTCCTTCCATTTACACTAGAATCCACAGCACAGACTTGATACGCACAACTTATTTATATAAAATATTATATAAGCAAATGATTTTAAATTTATATTACTTTCATTCACTTAAAATATTAATATGCCAATAAAGTTATCCCCCCATTTGAATTCAATAAAAATTATCTTTGATCCAAATTCTTGAAGAATAAAAAGTCAACTTTCAGTTCAAGAACAAAATCCTCTTTTTAACACCTTTTAAGGTTTGGGTCAAAATTTTAATTTTCAAATAATAAGGTATTTCTCAAATATCAAAATTTCATAAACTTTATTATATCAAAAATTATCAAAACCCAAAAGTTTCGCAAAAAAAGTCACGTACTTTAGTCTTAAAAAATATTTTCATCTACAAGGTCAAAAAATCAACTATTAGTCTACCAGTTTAGCATAAAAAGACCTACATTAATCTTAAAATTTATAGTTGTAATTCAACACATTCTTATTTAACTTATTGAATGTAAGGTTTTGATATCTAAATCAAGGTTTAAAAAACCGGTTTCGGACACTGTAACGGACACAGCCGAAACCTTTATGTAACGGCGTTACGTAACGGTTTCGGCCTTTACTTTTTTATTTTCTTTAAAAAAATCCAAAAAATTCCAATAAATATAAAAAAATAAAAAACATATAATAAATGAGTTTAGGCGAAAACCATACCCGAAATAAAGAACCTACCTTGGATTCCTTCAAATGTATGAATTAAACCTCAAATCATGTTGTTAATCAACAAAAAACAAAATGATTTTAGGAAAAAAAATATACTAAAAATAGGTAGAGAAGAAAAGATGAAGCAAAGATGAGGTATAAGAATGAGTTTAGGGATTTTCGAAACTCAGTCCTACGGCCGAAACCTTTACATATCGGGCGAAACGCCCGTTACGTAACGGTTTCAAGCATTACGTTTTTGTTTTGGGATAAACGGGTAAAGGTATGGTATCGAGTATCGGAGGCCACCGAAACCTTTACGTAACGGGCGTTACGTAACGGTTTCGGCGATTTTTTAAACCATGATCTAAATTGTTTTTCATATACTTAGCTAAGTGACTATGGTTTGTATTTTCATACATTCTTATCGCACAACATGCACGCCTTTTTTAACTTATAAATACTCAACTCTCATATGTATAGTTATAAACATAATTGGAGACCTTCATTTAGTTTGTTAATAGTTTATATTTGCATTGAAAGAAATTTTATGCAAGGTATCCAAGTTTTTTATTGCGTATCCAAACATTTCTTAGTGTATCCTGATTTTTTCCACCGTACCCATCCGATACGTCGATACATATCCTATTTTGAACTTACCGATACGGCAACCGATACTAATATTTTGAACCATGATCATAGCCTTTCTAATTCAGGAGAAGTGTCTATATTTAACCAGAGAAACTAGGGAATTCGAGGGAAATCACAGCAAATGCTGATGTCAGTAGTTGTAGGACCAGCACTACAATCGCAACTTTAAAGGATTTTTTTAAGAGGGTTTGATTTTAGGAGAATTTTGAATCAAATTTCATGAGGATTGGATGAATTTTGAGAGAGTTGTGATCTTTTTTGTGAAAAATACAAATCTGGAGTAATTTTTTTACCATATCCATTTAGTGCTTTTTGATGAGATTCTCAAGATGGAAAGTTGTCATGGACCATTTGGTTAAGTTTTGAAATTCTGGTGAATGATTCTTCAGACCATATTTTCTGCAAGGAGTGACTTTTTTTCCTTTTATACATTGGTTTTTGTTGAAAAGGTTGCATCTGGTTAGTTAATAGTTTATCATTGCTATTTGGTGAAAACCAGTCCATTGTTTACTATATATATGGGCTTTGTAGTGTTAGAAGTCTCCGGACGTGTCTTGTGGGCTGATTTTGCTTGGTTTTCAAGGTGTTTGATCATGGACGATGTTAAAATTGGATCTCCACATAGTGGTGCTAGTAATGAAGGACATGTTATTTAAATAATAACAGTAAAGTTTAATGGTTCAAATTATCTAGTGCTATGGATCCTGGGGCAAAAAAGTTGAGATATGTTGATCGTACCATTCCTTGACCTGATGACTGATAAATTCGTTGTAGATTGGGATTTTGAGACCATAACTGTAATGTCATGGCTTCTACATTCTATGGAACTGACTACTAGTAAGACATTCATGTTAGTGGATGCAACAAAGGAATTGTGGGATTTTGTTGCAGAATCTAATTCCTATAAGCAGAATTATGCTAAGGTGTATGGGTTGATAGGCACTATCAGCATATTCAAACAGGGGAGATACTATGCTGGATTGTGAGGTTTATGGGATGAACAAAATCATTTCCAGCCCATATCATGTTCAAAGCGTGCTTGTGAGCAACGCACCAGAATTGAGTAGAAAAAAGTGTTTTGACTTTCTTCATGGAGTGAATCAAGAGTATGACGTAAATAGGTAATAAGGGCTGACATTCTGGGGGTGAGACTCTACCTTCATTTGTTTTTCTCTTCTTCAGCGAGAGTAGAGTTGTAGGAGATTCATGGATATATCTTAAAGTACTCCAGGGAGAACAGCTCTTACCAATAATACTTCCCTTAGATGTGAAGGTAGTCATGGTCATGGAAAGTCAGGCACTACTTCTGATGACAAGGACAAGTTGAAGTTTACTCATTGTGGTCCTTCTCGGTATAACAGGGAGACATGTTGGAACATAGTGGATTGTCTCCCGAAGTTTAATCAGACCGGTCCTCTACTGCTCATAGTGTCTCATCTGCTTCTGGTTCTTCTTTAACTTGAGTTACATGCTTACCTTAGTCTACTTCGCATGATACATCTAATCAGGTCACTAACTTACTATTCCCAAACATGAGCTTGAGAGTCTCTATTGAATGATGTCACAGTTGGAGAGTACTTTATCGGCTGCCTTCGTTCACTTAGGTATTCATGGATCTGCACTTAGTGCTAATCTGTGTCCTTTCCAACTCTCTGTCATGGATTATTGAGTCAGGTGCATCCCTTTTTCCTCTTATTTTATCTGTACTGGTAGAGAAAAACTTAGTGTTGTTAATGGATTCTTCAGTCTGGAAAGGGGGAGATTTAACTTCTTCATAATCTTCTCTAATCCTCAGTACTTCATGTTACAAAATATATTGGCCCTTTCCTTAGAAGGATTACCCTCTCTCACTCCTTTGAATCACTCACCATTTGAATCAAACCGCGCCGCTCCACAAATTCAGATTGTGCAGTATATACAATCTCTATCCTTCAAACACCGGGATCTAAAGATCTTACCTGATTAGTTATTACTTCCCGTGGTCGCCACCACACTAAGTGTTCACCCTATCTAGGCCCTCTTGCTTCCATCAACTTCACACAATCTTTTTATCCCCTTCTGATAATGGTGGGTCCCATGTGAGCCCTATCAAAAATTCAGCCTATCACCACAAATTAGTAGGTCTTTCAAGAAAAGCATATAAAGCTTACCCTTGAGTTATATATAATCCATGTACTAGACGTTGTTGAATATTTTCATAGCGTTCATCTAATACAATTGAAACCTAATTCCTGATTATGAACTTATTGCAGATACATCTTTAACCAGCCTTGCTATAAACAAAAACAAATGGAATTCAGTATGGCGGTTCATGAATGAAGGACTAGCAATCCCAAACTAACTTCAACTTTTGAACCTAAAGTTTAATTACAATTCCTTATTCTAATTTCAGTAATAACCTCATTTAGTGAAATCTATTGCATAGATAAATAAGTCAGAAACACCATTGGGTGTAATAGTCGATATCAGACCTACCTCACTCAGTATGTGTATCATTGGCAATTCCCCTGAAACTTTATTATGAGTCATTAGCTTGTGATTGTGCTCTTGTAAAAACTTGGTGACTATCCATTTACCTTCATCCCTCACAGCCACCCTTATCATTGCCTTGCATCCTTCTCTTGTGATTGGCCGCGGCGGAAGAATCCTGTCTTTCCTATGTGTATGCTTTGCTGCACGAAAACCTTCTCTTGAACAAACATAGTCCCGAGCTATTACAGCCCTGTTTCTTTGTGAGTGTCGTATACGATTTGTGCGAATGGAGAAACCTGTACGTGTGGCATATGCACTATAGAAATCTCTCACATCATCTACCGATTTAAATGTCATTCCAGTATATGGTTCTAAAGATCCCTCTTCCACAGATGGCTCTATCGGTATCAGCTCATTATTGATAGTACCAAGTGAATCGCAGCTCTCCAACTGCCCATCTTCATTGCTTCTATGGTCATTTAAAGTTTCATCACTTGAACCCTTGTCGCTTTCTACTAAATCGAGTCCTTCACCTGAGGTACTTGCCATTAAGTTCCTACCACAAAAATAAGTCAATAATTAATCTCTCATTGTTGCAACTATAATTTCATAATAACAGAAGAATACACTTCAAACCCTGTTCCATCAGTTTGTTCTACGATATATCCTCCTGATTTGTTGTATAAGCGGAAACTAAAGCTCGCACCCAACATTCCATTCATCATGCAACCCAATGACACTGAAAAGCTTAGGAAAGGGCATCTAAATTGCCACTGATGGGTAATATAACAGCAAAAAATTATAGATAAAACCCTCAACAATAGAAGATAACATAAAATAGCTAGCATGTTCTTTTAACCATGGTGTACCTACAGTAGGGCTGTCAAAGAGTTGATCCAGCTCAAGAGGCAACTTGACTCGGTTCGAAATGAGATGAGCTTGTACAAAATCCTACAGCTTGTCAAGCCGAACCGACCTAATGGTGTAAGCTCGTATAATAAACTAGCCGAACATGAGTAACAGACAGTTCGGCTCGGCTTATTCTATAAATATGCTTCGACATTAATACCCTTAATCAAGGTTGTTAAATCGTAATCGAATCGTAAAATCGTTTTAGGACCGATTCGATTTAAATTGGGATTCAAATCGTAAATCGTAAGATTCAATTCATTTTTTTTAAAATTGCTTAAAAAATACAAAAAATTATTTAATAAATCAGAAAAATAGAATAATCTATTATCCAAAGGATTTCATTCATATCTATTAATAAAAGAAAGTAATGAATATATTATTGCATACACTATAAAAAAATGCAAATGTTCTCCCTAAAATGGAAAAAAAAAACCATTCTCATTAAAAGATAAATCAACAAAAGTAAACTCATAGAATCATGTTGTATGAGATGAAGTATCAAAAGACTTGTACAATAAAAAGGCTAATAAAATAAACTATTAAGTTTTCCCAAAATCCAACTCCATCATCTTTCTCCTTCCTTCTTAATTTTTTTTTTTTCGTTTCACAGCAACAGAGAGACAACCCAAATAGGGGTTTTGGCATGTCCGTAATAGGGGTTTTCATGTTTCTTCTCTCTTCTTAAAAACCATAAAGTACATTTTTAAAAATCAAAATAATAAAAATATTTTTTAAGTATTGATCCGTAAAAGGGGTTTCGTGCTCGAATCGTATAAATCGCATGAATCGTACGATTTAAATCGCAAATCGTAATATGAATCGCAAATCAAATGGGATTTACCCAATTAAGATTTTCACATCCGATTTGAATCATTTTGCTTGGGATTCGAATCGAATCGTAGGATTTGAATCGTAAATCGCAAAGATTTAACAACCATGCCCTTAATGATTCCAGTTTTTCCAATGATAATACAGGGAACTTAATAAATTATTTTCGTTAAAGAAAAACCCAACACAGTAATTTTATAACCCTTTTTAAGAATAGTAAGAAACCCTTAACTCCTCTTCGTCCTCTCTCTCTCTCAACCATTTCTCTTCTAAGGTTTTTTCAGAGGGCTTGGAGCGTCTCGCATCTGGATATTAAGGTCTTCAAGCATCTTTCTCCAATTTTTCTATTCTTCATCTATGGTGTCCATGTTTCTCTTCAATAATCAAAGAAATGGTTGTGTTCTCTTCACTTTAATAGGCTCAATCAACTTTGCAAAATGGTTGGATGTTACGAGTCTATTCACAACTCCAGACAAATCTCAAGGCCCTTTAGAACCATCTCAAGGAGAAAATTTTCTTGTGATCCTCTTTTTCTTTATCGATTTTTCCAAATTTGTTGGTAAAACTTCCATTTTGATTGTTTCACTTATTTGATATACAATGGATTTTAGTCCTTTTTATTGTGGTTTCTATTGTTGGTTGTGGGTTTGGTAAATCTCATCTCTCCCTAACTCCTTTCTTTCTCCCTACCTCTTTCCTCTCCCACAGCTACCGCCATTGCCACCACCACTCCCCACCCCCACCGCTACCTCCACCCTTCACCACCACCCCTCACCACCAGCGCCACCAACCCACCACCACCTCCAACACAAAAGCATGACATATTTAATATTTGTAGCATAACAATATAATTTAGGCAATTTAATGAGGCTTCATAATTAGATGGATGAAATTTTATTATATAATCCAGTTGGAATAATATAAGAGTGATCCTTTTTCTTAATTATATAAACGTGAATTTGTCGTTTCCATTCTCTATAATGGATTATGACTGTTTCTAACCGGGTTCTCAACACGGAATCACTTTAGAGAATTTAGATTGATTTGCTTTTAAAATCGGAGAACCACATAATTGATGCCAAATGGCCTCGTAGATATCAAAAACACATTTTGGATCTCCGATCTACAGATTGAAGATTCTATCATCAGAATTTTCCATTGTTTTTCGAATCAGGTAAGTTTTCCCTTTTCTTTTGATTACAATCATATTTATGACTAAAACAATATAGATATTGTTAAGATACATGGAGTTCATTTGAAATCCATGACCAAGTGTTTCTTTGGGCATTAGGGCTACTTTTTTTCTATACAAAAAAATGACTTTTTTATGTACTTTTTTCTTATTATTTTTATCTTTTCATAAAATATGTAGGACATGTATTGATTTTGATAATGGAGTGTTTCTTTGTTATTTTTAAGCAATATGTCTTAGTTTTTTTTTTTAAAACATTAATTTTTATACCTTAATTGTAATGTTTTGAATTCATTATATTTTTTGAGTTATGTTATTACAAATACATATAAAATGTATTCATTTGCCTAATAGAATGTTTCGTTTATATGTTAATAAATATGTCTTAATTTTTTTAAAAATAATTTGTATACAATTTTATTGTTGTTTTGTTCATTTATTCTATTTTATATTGTTAATGCTATTCTCATCATCCTCGTCATCATCATTAATGTCTTATCCCAAATATTTTGGGGTCGACAACACGAATCATGTTATGTCATTCTATTCTATTAAAAACCATATCTTCAGTTAAGTCTTGTGTTAACAAATAGTTTCCCACCATCCAAGTCATTTTGCTCCATAAAGCATAGTTGTCATATCATTGACTTATAAAAAAAAATTGATTGGGTTGAGTCAGTCACATAGCACTCCAGAATCACTTCTCCAGTTCTAATCCTATGGGCAACATCCTCTTCAATTTATCCATCATTATGAATAATTGAGTCAAGATACCAAAATTGGATGCTTTAAGGTATTCAACTTGTCCATCATTATGAATAATTGAATCAAGATACCAAAACTAGATGCTTTAAGGTATTTCTTAGTCATCTATCTTAACAACCGTTTCCATCATACTAATGTTCTTACTAAAGTTACATTACATTTATTCTATTTTGGTCCGACTTATTTTAAAATTCTTATCTTCCAAGGTATTCCTCCAAATTTTTAGTCTTGCTTTTACCCCCTCTTTAATTTTATCCATTAATACCACATCGGCAAATAATATACACCAAGCGACCTCCTCTTAAATATGAGTTGCCAACTCATCCATACCCAATGTAAAAAGATATGGACTAATAGTTGAATTTTGATGTAAACCTATTGTCACATTATACTTGTTTGTTTCAACATCAATTGTTCGCATGGTAGTTATTGCTCCCTCATACATATTGTAAGCACCCCATTTTTGCATCCCCCACTCTTTTCTCTTCTTCAAAGCTCCAAGGAATCAACCAAAGTCCAACACTACATACCTAGCCCCAATCTAATCCAAGACCATTTTGAGCCCAATTCAGAACCAATCCAAGCCTATTCCAAGCCCAATTTTCATTGATCCCAAACCAAGCCCAAATTCCGAGAGCCCAAGGGTTTTATGGAGCTTGTTTTCACCTAACTCAGTAGGTTTACGCTATAGCAAGTAGTCGTGTCGAGCAATGCAGTGGGAACAGAGCCTTGGCCCAAATTTTTTAGGTTGTTCGAGCAAGCAAAAACCCATTTTTGCTTTAAAAAAAACACCATTTCGTTCAAACCAATTTGATTTTGTTTGAACAACTTCATCTCGTACGAATGCGATTAGGTTCGTTCGAATAAGAAGCTCTTTGTTATTGTCTGAGCAATTGAACCTGTTCCTGAATGCTTTTCGTTCGAACGACTATCGCAAAACTCATGGTGTTCATTGGGCTAACCACTCTTTTGGACATCCAATCCCCTTCTTACACCTCACTAACCCCCCTAATAATCACAAACTACCCTAACCCTTGGAAGGTCTATAAATAGCCAACCCCCTAAAGCTATTTAACCTAATTCCAAATTCTTATACCCAAACCCTAGTTCTCCATCTTCTTCAACCAAGAACCTCTACAGAAATTCTGAGAGAGTGAGCCTCCCTAGCCCAAACCTCAATCCTATTCCCCTGAACCTTGGAAGTTGATTGAGATAGGGTGAAGCCTAGGCCACCCTAATTAGAACTAATCCTTCCTTAGCCTAAGCACCCTCACCCTTGGAGTATTGAAGAGAATTTTAAGGGGTTGGTTCTCCTCCCTCTCTTTCTTTCCTTTTCTTTATTTACATCTTTCTTAGGTTCTAGTCCTTGTCTAGAACCACTTAGAGGTAAGGGTGGTACTCGAGCTGAACAAGCGAGCTGAACGAGCGAGCTTTTATCGAGCCAAAGAATTTTTGGGGAGTGTTCAAGCTCGGCTCAGCTCATTAGCGGAGTATGTGTTCAAGCTCGGCTCCCTCGAGATCGAGCCAAGCTCGAGCTCGAGCTTTTAACGAGCCTAATAATATATTAATTATTAATTTAATAAAAAACTTATATTTAAAAAATAAATCTTTTTTAAGAGCCAAGCCAAGCCGAATTAGGGAGTGCCCAACTCATGTGATCCTTCTCATTGAGTCAAGCCGAGCCGAGTAGGTTGTGGCCAACTCATTTGATTGTTCTCTCTCTCAACACCTTTTATATAGCCAACAAAACCTCACAACATAACTTTCTTAATTGATGTGGGACTATATTTGGTCCCACATCACACTTCAAAACACAAATATGGAAAAGTCTCATAACATACTACCACACACACTCACGCACACCACACTACTCAAATACCCACTTCACAACACACATTTTTTTGGTGTGTTCAAGCTCGGCTCAAACACACACACAGGCATGCACACTCACGCACACACTGTCACATACTCACACACACACAACACACTCTCACACACACAACATACTCACCTTATCGAACCGAGCTTTTGTCGAGCCGAGTAGGGGTATGTTCAAGTTCAGCTCGTTTACTAAACGAGCTCGACAATGGTGTTCAAGCTCGGCTCGTTTACTAAATAAACAAACAAACGATACTAACGAGCCGGTCCAAGTAGTTCACGAACATCTTGTTCAATAACCACCCCTACTTAGAGGGTCCATCCCCTTCCTACTAAGTGGGTCCCCCTACATCATCTCCAATGGTGCAGGGGAGGCCTATTGAAAGGAGGAGGATGAGCACTCTTCTCTTTTCCTGTTTATAGTTTGCTTTTGGTTTCTCTCCTTGGTCCTAGTCCATTTCTAGGAGTTACTTATTAGAGGGCATCTCCCTTCTCAAGCTCAATTAGGTCTCTCTACCCCAAATCTAATGGTGTAGAGGGACCCCATTTCAAAAGAGGAGAGGTCTGGCATTTCTCTTTTTCCTTATCAGCAGGTCTGGCAAGAGTCGAGACCCCAGCCTCTTTCTTGCATTTTGTGCGTCTTATTAGCCACAGGGCCATGTTTGTTCGAACAAGGATCATCTTGTTCAAACAAGCATAATTTCTTTTAGCTTTTTTTTTCCTTTCTTTTGGCCAATTATCTCTTTTCCTTTTTGACCTTGCCTTTTGGTTATTTAGTAACCGAGGTTAATTCCCCCAAATACACAAAACCAAGTTCTGGAAAGTTACAGAACCAGGTTTGTTCAAAGTTCAAACACAGCTCAATTAGTTCGAAAGAACATGGTTCTGCATTGCTACAAAATCAATTTCATTCGAATGACTTCTGTGCGATTACAGAACCATAGTCGTTCGAACCAGATCAACTTGGTTCGAACGAACTTGATCCTGCACGACCTGGTTTCAAAACCTGTCCTTATAACGCTTACCTATCCCAAAAATAAAAGTATTTTGCAGAATACTTTTCCCCAAGCAAACCCAGACCACCATCATTACCGGGGAATTCAAACTCTACATTAGTATTCCAATTCATTCATTTTCACACAAGCCTAAATTCATAAGGGTTCCGCTCTAAATTTCAAGACACGAGTATTCTGCAGAAAACCTTTCCCCACATACTTCCATATCACAATCATCACTTGGAAATTCAAATTCTTCATTGGAATCCAGATTCATTGATTTTAAGGCTTATTTTAGAACCTAAGATTCAAATTGTTTTCCTCCTAAATTTATATCTGTTAGTTTCTCTGTGTTTCAAATCAAATCTGATATGTGCTCTTTCTAAATCCTACCTAAACAAGGACATAACAAGAACCTTCATAGATAAGAATTTCATGACCATCATCACAACCTAAAAATATTTATTTAAAAAAAAAATCACAATCATATCTTGCCTTCCTAAAATCAGTCTATCATCATATAAAAAAATATTTAAAAAAATTGGTAACGAATCTACAAAATCCACTTACTTCGGGCTTGATTTTAATCTGCAAACATGGTTGATCTTAGCTCGAGTACTCCATTTTTTTTTTTTTGTCGTCTCCCTGTGAACCTGAGTTTGAGATTAAGCTTTCCGATTTGATCTGAGACGAAGATGAATGAGAAAGATCGAGAATCATGAGATACATCGGTATATCCTACGTTGCTAGGCGTCGGGCGTACTAACTAAGGGAAGATGTGTGCCCTATCATATCATCCGGTCCAAAACCCGGCCCAACATGGGCCAAGCCCATGCTTTATGAAATGACCCGACGGATAAGCGAGCCGTATCAAGCCCGGCTTGATCTGTTGACACCTCTAAAATTCTAACAGAAAAAGCTAACACCAGTCGTAGGCCTGCCAGACACAAGGTGGTCGCAACAGGTAGCAGCACATCTCTGTTATAGGGTAGCAACACCTGTTGCACCGACACTGCGTCTGTGGAAAAATTTAACTAAGTGCGTCTGGAGCTAGCACTCCTCAAATTCTAAATCCTGACTCTAGGGCCTGTTGATACCATCCCGTTTAGTCTTTCATTAAATGCTACTTTAGACTAAGGGATGGTACGCCTCCTGGCTTTGGTCCAGTTGCAGGATGTATCTCTCATTCGGGAGAGGACTCGAATTTGAATCGAAGGGTGTGACGTTGAGACCCACCATTAGTTCTTCTTATGTCTATCAATAACTGTGCGATGGATGTGAAGAAGGCGGCCAACCCAACTCACTAACTTACTAACCTGTGTTGGCCTAAACGTATAACAAAGCCAAAAAAGAAAAAAAGAGTAAGGGATATCAAACTGGCACTATGGTGAGGGAACCCGGCCCAGCCCGGCCCAATTAGGGATGGCTATACGGCCTATGTTGAGGGTACACGAGCGCTATAGACTATTGTATAAGTGCATAATACTTTTTTTTTTTTTTTTTTTTTTGGTGACGAGGGTATCCGGGCCTCTTAGAGCACCAGACTAGTTCCCCCGGGCACGTGCAGAGCCCTCCACACGCACCAGGAAAGTCGGGATAAATCCGGAGGGTGGCCAACGAGAGCAGGGAATCGAACTCAGGACCTCCGCTTCGTGAGGCGTGGTCCTGGCCATCAGCCCATAAATGCCTATAATTTTGATCAAATATCATAAAATATCATAAATTAACACGATGTGGTACAGTTACATTCTTAATCAGTTACCGTGGAAAACACATACCATGGAATCCAAAAGAACAAACAATTTGAAGTAGACAAGGTTCGAATTTGCAAACTCTACAATTTCTACACATACCCTAATACATAATAGGAGAAAAATATGTTTGCTTCACTGAATGACGGGTGTAAGGGCTAGATCGGAGACAGTTGTGGGTGCTTCGCCATACACAAACTGAACCACAATTAAAAGTTGGCTCACTACATGACGACTGTGAGAATAGGCTTCACTTTGATGTTGAAAATAGATGTTGTGTTGCTTAATGATGGTAACGGGGGGACAGGAAGGACGCGTGGGGAAGCATTGCTTGCCCCATCGGTAGTATGTGCTAGTCACCACTTCATTGATCCAGGTTCCATTCTTAAGAGGGTGTGAGTGTTGTCATCTCCATCCACCCATGACTTAGAACATATACTAACCTACTAACTGGGGTTGCAGCCTAACCGTGTATCTCTCACCCAAATAAAAAAGGACGCATGAGAAATGCGAATTTTTTTTTGGTTCATGAGAAATGCGGTTTGGGGTTGGAGTTAGACAGAAAATGGGAGAAAATTAAATGATTAGAAAGTGGTATTTTAGGAAGGTTGTGTCGTTGCAAATGGTATGTTTGGAATACAAAATATTGAGTAAAAATCTTATTTCATTGAAGGTATTTTGGAAAGAAAGTATTGGTCGACACCAACTCTTCCCTCTTTTATATTAACGGTTATAGAGATCAATACTAGACCTATATATTAGTTATAATTGTTCTCAATTTTTCAAGTTCTTTAGATTTTATGAATTTCTTATCAATATAAAATTTAGGATTTTCTATAATGGCAAGCATCCATGAATGGTTAAATTGGTAAACAACTAAACAAATGGCAACAGTGGGTGTTGGGCACCGGCACAATTCCTAAATCTCAAAACCTTTTCAAAACTGTAGAGAGAACGTATTAGGGAGGAGCTTCTTAAGGCTCTGAAGACGTTTTTTAAAGGTGTAAAAGTTCATGGGAAAGAGTCCCCAGTAACTGAAGCCACTTACAATTTCCGCTGGGCTTACCATTGCCATCATCATTTGCAGCGATTCTGAGATTCAGATTTAAATTATAAGGGTATTGTATAATTTCCTATCTTAGGGGTATTTTAATAAATATATTTGTAAGTTGTTTGGCCATAAGAATTAATTATCTTAAGCCAAATAATTTAAAATGAACATAACATACTAAGGGTTTAACCTTGGCTTGTAACCAAATACTATTAGTAAGGGTATTTGGGTAAAAGCACAAGAATGAGTTTTAGTATAAAAAGCTAAAGATAACCTAATCTCTCACTTTTGAAAACCTAATCTAAGAGAGTGAGCTTTGGGAAGAAGAGAGAAGAGGAACCTAGGGTTTGGAAGCTTGGAGTAAAGCTTGGAAAAGATGATTCAAAGCTCAAGACCCGGATTTCTTGCCAAGGGAAGATCAAAATCGTGAAGCAAACTCATTTGGGGGTTTATCATCTTCTTGAAATCCTAAAACTTTAGGGTTGAGGCTAGTAAACACTTCCCTTGATCATTAAATTCATTGTAGAGTTGTATTTATTGTTGAATTTGGTGTAATAAATGCTCATAAATGATCTAGGCTAAGTTAGAATGGATTGGGAGATTTTGAGGATTCTTCCTCTTCTTGAAACCCTAGATCTCTAGGATTGAACAAGTGAAACACATCATAAATCCTTAGATCCATTTTCTAGAAATGTTTTAATCTTGATAGCATGTGTGTGAATAATTAGAAATTAACTATGGGTGAAAGGAAATGGAAGTTAGAGGATTTGGGTTCAAAAATTTGGGTTTTTCTCTAGATTCATGAAATGCGATCAATCGGAGGTTTCTATCGATCAATCATAGGGGCTATATAAAAATGAGCTAGGTTCTAAAATTCAACCGATCGATAGGGTTTAGTTTTGAACAATAATTTTCTCCCAAACTGAAACTTAGAAAATATGCATTTTTAGGATCCCTTCTACCATAATTTTACTTTTCCTTATTTTATAAATTTATACATCCGTTTTAATTCTATTACACTCATATTGTTACCATCTCATATCTTGTATATTCTCCATGATGATTAACTGTCGTGCATGCTTGAGTGAATTGCTTAAATATTTAGACCTTCCACAGTTTAGTTAGATCTGTCTTGTTATGATACTATAAAACGCTATAGAACTATAGTGAGGGGGATATAGCTAACTTACCTTGGTTAATAACTTGAGTTAGATGGTCTTGCTATTTGTGGTATGAGACCCCATAGCAGGAGAGATATAACACCTTTATTACTGTCTACACTATTATAATTGTTAATAAACAAGTGACTTAACATTGGGTGGACGGCGTATGATTCCATCTGCCTCCTTAAAGTGTTGCGAGGGCCGCCAACAGAGGAATAGTTGTGTGATTCCATCGGTATGCATGAATTGTTGTCGAGGGCCGCCAAGAGAGGAACTGGTGCGAGATCTTAAATCGTGTCGTGAGGCATTGCCAGGAGATATCTAAAGGTCTATAAGAGCTCTTGAGTTGCATATTGAGTAAAATATAATTGCATATTGAGTAAAATATAATCATGACTCGTGATTGCATGTGTTGTATGTGTTTATCTTGTTGGGCTTAGTGTTGATCACCCTTGCTATGTTGACCTTTTCAGGAGATATCTAAAGGTCTATAAGAGCTCTTGAGGAGCTGAGAATTTGAAGAACGTTTCTTTTTGTCACTTTCCGAGAGTGAGTGATTGTATAGGAGAATTATGTCTTGAACTTAGTCGCACTTATGTCTGTTTAAAACTTTATAGTTATGCTCGTTCTATATACATTTGGAATGGTTTTATATGTTATGAAATGCATTCATTATTGGGGTTTGTCCCAGGTTCATGCTTCGAAAACATACAAATATAAGGAATATTGTGTATAAGGGTTATGGGGCGTGACATCATTATCACCCATATAGAGGATAAATTTCAGGCTACAAATTAATGATCTATGTTAACTCGACTTCGAATCTGAGACTTGGTCTCTTTGATAGTTGGAACTTGAATTTGATCTTCTCCTTTTTTTTGTTGGGGGGAGTTCACTTTGGGTGTCCCCAACCCTTTGGATCAGGACTAATCCCCAAGTGTGCGACAAGAGCCCGCAACCCACCAAACTAGATCTTGCTCTGGAAAACCAAACTTCTACTGAATCACTTCCCTTAAGTAGGTCCCAAACGACCCATATTGTTAGAGGGCACCCCTCTACTTCGATAGTTCCACATTAAGATCGTCACATTGTTGCCGAGGGTTCCATACCTGCAACCGTCGGTTGGCTCTCTATAATTATCCTGGATAGAAGTTGGAGTGTTGATTTTGGGCCTCACTTGATCATCCATCTACCCTCTTAAGATTTGGGGCCTCATCTAATATGAAATTAGAATTGATTGATGTGCTGAGTTTAGATGAGGGATATGGTAAGGGGAATGGTTTCTTATGTGATTCTAAGAAGTGGTTCCAAGGTTTTGAGATTGTACCACCCTATGGTAAGGGGAATGGTTTCTTATGTGATTTTGAGAATATCAATAATTATTTTTAAATTAACATTATAATTAAAGAGGCATGAATATCTTCTTTACTATTATAAGAGGATTCCCATGTTCAAAACGTTGATTGAATCTTTTGGTAATTCCAAAACTACCCTTTGCTCTTATCTCATCTTTTTCTCTTTTCTTATCTTATATGTTTACTTAATTCTCATACTACCCCTTACTTATTTATAACTGACTTTAAATTATCTATGGTTATACACTCCTTAACTACGGTTAAGATTTACCCACTCCTAAGATGAGTAACAAGATTAATTGATTGATTGATTTTAACCTAATTAAACTATCAGGTTTTATTTAACCTAATTACTAATATCTTGTAGACATATATTGGTTGAGAAAATCCAGGGTGTTTGAATCCACCACTAGCTTCATAATTAATCTTACTTTGATTTTATTCAAATCTCTCGATTTGCAAACATTATAGTGAGAGTGACAGCACGTCCCCTCTCAACTGATCAAGAAAAATACAAGATATTAAATCCTAGGTATATCGTATCTTCGATTGGTACGAGTGATATATATGAAACTAGGGTACTATGATCACTCGTCTTCCCTTAACATAAAATATATCTTTAGATTTATTCTCTTGAACCATTAAAACCATTGCATAAAACTTATATTAAAATTCTAACGAAAATTAACACAAGTGGATTCAATTCCAATTTCCTAACACCTAAGACAATGATAGAAATTTCATTGAAATCAAATTTAAATCCAATAAATCCGGTTGTTAAAACAACTCTCTCATTATGCAATCAATATCATACAAATAAGAAATCTAAATAACAACACAGTTACTTGGTTAGGGTTTCATCGAAACCCTAAAATAGAAAGTTAATTCATCGCAAGGGAAGAGCACGCCGTCTTCATAGACAAAAATGAAGAACTCATCATTTTGGATTATTTGATCTCCAGAGCTTCTCTTCTTCAAATCTCAAAATCTCTATATATTTTTATAGTCAATGGCTCTCTTATTAATAGAGAGAGAGTTCATTCTGATTAGGGTTGTTGTAAACTCATTAGGACTCAAACTCCTTTATTCCGAATACTATTTCCAAGGCAAAAACGTCGATCTGCGATCGATCACAAAGCAACTGCGATCGATCGCATACAGGCAAACCTATACAGAAATTCTTTGCCTTCTTTGCGATCCATCGCAGGTTCATCATCTATCGCAGCAAGACCTACGATCGATCGCAGATAACCTACAATCGATCGCAAAAGTACAAAAATTCTCTGATTTTCCTTCTTATGGTCTTTCACATGGTTGAAGCTCTTCTAAGTCTTTGAGAGTCTTTAAATCTTTAATTTTAACTTATTTTCTTCGCATGAACCTAAAATCAACAAAGACAACCAAGTACCGTAAGATAGTCCAAAAAGATTACTCTAAGGAACTTGCAAGTTTAGATTGAGGTGCTTAAATTTATAACAATTAGCATCGATCACATCCTCAATCTTACACATTGCTAATCCTTGAGCAATGAAAAATAAAATAAAAATTAAACTAAACTATATCTACATCCCCTTTTGTGGGATCCCCGGTTGTATTTTGCATATGCAACAAGTTTTTGAAACCCCTAGGTGATCCTAGTGGATGAGTGAAGTCTTGTGAAGGTATTCAGTGATGATACCCACAAACATCTGTACTATCATGTAATTGTGTAATATACTCAAGTAAAACATACAAGTTTCAAAATAGTGACTGATACATATTCCAAACTTTTAAAATTAATCCAAAAATTATTAATAAGTTTAAATTTGTGACCCTCCACATTCTCAATTTCACACAGTTCTTACTCATTCTGAATAATTCAGCTCATTAAAGATTAGTCATAATCTTTCTTTGATGTGTAATGTGAACTAACAATTGAATACGTGATCTCAACCTAACTTTTCAACTGTTATTCTATCGACCAACTTGTCATTGAACTTCCTATCAATTTAAACAAACAACCAAAAGCTTTCACTCAATTTAAACAAACAACCAAAGGCTTTCACTCAATTTTTCGGCTTTTCTCTCTTTTCTTTTTGTATAAGTGTAACTGTGCAGAATCTAAATTCATTAAGCATTCTAGACAACCTAAGTAGCAAGTGTTAGGCCGGTGACTCCCAAACCAAAAGCCTTTAGGGTACTAGGTGTCAAGACACCCCTAAGGACTTATTAACTCGAGTCAAATAGGCTCCGAACTTAAACTAATCACATTAAGTTACTTTATCCATTCCAAAGATCACACGATTTGACGCGAACACTCTCTGTTTAATGAGGTAAGAGGCCCGGTTACTAAGTGCAAAACCTAGTCCGATAACTTATTTTTCTATCAATTTTAAAATTAAAAAAAAAATTTAGCCAAGGGTGTTCAATTTCTATAGGTCATCCAACTTCTTGTGAGTTAACAAAGGAACTAATCAATTAGTTTGGTTTCAAACCCCACTAGACAATATGTTAGAGTGCTCGTATATATATTAAAGTGTTTTCATGACTTTTGAAAAAAAAAAAGCTTTAATAGCTCAGTCAAGGGTTAAAAATTGTGTCTATTTGTAATCATGTGTTCTCAAATTTAACTCTATCAAAAAGACTTGGATTACCCTATATGTATCGCAATTTTTCAAATTTTAAAACAGTTCAGTCTTAAAAAAATTCGTTGTTTTTGCATGTTCTACCCTATTGCATGGTTGCGCAATCACCAAAGAATTTAATAATAAAAATAATAAGTATTATTTCCCAACCCCAAACTTAAAATTTACATTGTCCTCAATGTAAAAATAAAATCCAAGCATAGGAGGGATTAGAACAATAATACCTAACTTGTGAAATGCAATTCATGAAAGAGATAGGAAAATGGGGAATAAAATAGATCACCGAAAGGTAATAGTCACCCCAAACTTCTTCCATATTACACCTAGGAGGGTTAGCACAAAACCAGAAAATTCACACAAAAATAGATGAAAACAACCAATAGATATATCAATATAAAAGGTTTGCATCATCATGTATAACAGTGTGAAGACATAAGACTGAATGACTCAACTAAAATAGGAAAAGGAAAAGAGTAGAACTCTTTACATGAGACTCAAGAAAAAGAAAAAAGAACAAAAAGGAGTAGAACTCCGTACAACTGACTCAATAAAAATAGAAAAATCCTGTCTAAGGACTGGAAGCTCTGCCACTGAGGTAGAGGAGGTGGTGGATGAAATTGGCCTAGTGGAAAATGGGCTTCAAGTGTAGCCCTCATCATCTGCTGGAAATCAAAAGTACTCTGAGTCTACTAGGCATCAAATCTATCGGCCTGGTACCAATGCTGACGGGCTTAATCATAAAAGGCATCTACCTAACTCCATCTCTGAGCTGACTGCTTCCTAAATTCCTGAAACTCAACCTGTTGCGCCAACTGATACACTGGGCCTTCCATCTGTAACGACCCCAAAATCCCACAAGGCTAAAATAGAACTTTGGAATCGTCACATTACTTAACCTGCTTAAAATCCATGCATACAAGGCTACTGCACAAGTCTCCAAAAATGAGAGTAATAAAATTCTGATATATAACTATAACCAACCTGCACAAGTCTATGGTCAACATATACAACCTTCTATAGCCAACAAGTATTAAAAATACAACCATAAAAAGTCTACTAAGCAACATCATATGAAAGTCTAATACAAAACTCTCTCAACCAACAAAACATAAACTAAGAGGTGTAGTCACCCAAGACTCCGGCTTCTTCCTCAATGGGCTCACCTTCTCCTCCTTCCTCGATGTAAGTCTCCTCAACCCACAACTCCGCCGTGTACTCCTGCTCTAAACCTGCCAAGACAAAAGTCCGGCTGAGTACAAAAGTACTCGGTAAGAACGTGTGCGCATATACATCATATCATCACCTTGACTCGTGTACTTGTGAGAATCTTTGACTTAGAAGACAATATACTTATGAGCTACTTATGCTTATGAGACCACGTGCTTGTGAGATGCTTATGCTTATGCACTTATTCAGATCATACAATGATGTGACATGCCGTTCTTGACGGATACGGACCATGTCTAAGAAATCATATGGCTAGCATGCCGTTCTTGGCGGATACGGACCATGCTTAAGAATCAAATGGTTGACATGCCGTTCTTGGCGGATACAGACCATGTCATGCTTATGCTTATTCAGAATGTCATACGTATGCCATGCTCATGCTTGTGGTCCACATGTGTTACTTGTGAGACTCTTATCTTAACATACACGTGCACATATGCTTAAGTGTCGAAATTAACATTCGAGTTGGTAATTGCTTAGATTCTGATCTCCCACCATGGAAACTCCACTATACTGTCCCATACCAAATAGTTAGAGAATTCCCGATTTGAGAGATGTTCTTCGAAGTTCTTGCCTTCCCGACTATCAATTTCCATGCAAATAATTAGACATACTTAACAAACATTTCACATATACATATTTTATCATAATTTATATCGCAATTCATAATCAATTTACCACCATTTCATAAGAGTATAATAGCGTTTATCCTCTCAAGCATTTTCACAAACACCTTGAGCACGCATAATATGAATCCATTGCCATTCTACATTTTCAAGCATTCATCAAACCATGATCCATCCATACAATCAATTCACCATTCAAATCCACATATTAATCTCATCCTCCATACATTTCCCATCCTCCATATATTCTATCCACATCCAATCCACATTTTCATTCACATTTCCATCAATAATCAGCTTACTTCATAGAAAATTTGGGAAAAAATGCATTTAATCTCTATTCTATCATTCCTATCATATTAATATTCACAAAACATTAAAATAGAGTTGATTAGGATAGTATATCGACCTTAGGAATCCTTCCCTTGGATTCAAAATGCTCCCGGAGTGATTTGGGGAAGCTTTCCAAGCTCTCCTTGCGCTATCCAAACTATCTCCTTCTTCCCCAAGAAAGCCCTCTCTCAAAACCTTAGGGTTTCTCTCCCTTTTTGTCAAATTAGGTTAGAAATAGGTAGAGTATTCTAATACCCCAAAATAGGATCCCTATTTATAGCCCCAAGGTCTGAGAACCAAAAGACCAAAAAGCCCTTACTAAAATTCTGTAAAAAAATACGAAGGACCGAGCGATCGGTGGTTATGACCGATCGATCGGTTCTCAACCAATCGATCGGTGCTCTTGACCAGGCGATCGGTCAAAAAAACACTCTCTGGAAATTTTCCCCATACAAAATTTTGGACCAGTCGATAGATACCGATCGATCGGTTTTGGACCGATCGATCGCTACTTCTGACCGAGCGATCGGTGTTCTACAGATTTTTGACCCGCTTTACTGTTTCGGCCATAACTTTTGACTCGTTCGTCGGATTTCGACGATTCAACTTGCATTGGATTCGTCTTTCGAAAACGAACATTTCTGGCATTAGAATTTCCAAATTGCCCTTTATTTATGGACCAAATTGCCCCCAAAGTTGACTGATCTACAATTCCATCAGACAAAACATTGGAAAACCCACTTTTGACTTAGCTTAGACTAAAAATATGGAATGACATTAAAAATGAACCTCGAAGAGGGTTCCGATACCTTTCTAATGGTTCAAGAATCACTCAATTCCAACAAGCGGTGCCAAAACTAGAGCTTCTTAAAGTTTAGGGTGTGTTATGACATTCCTGAACTAGAAGTTTGATTAAACCTTAATCACACTACACCCATTAGATATACAATACAATAAACATTAAAACATCACAAGGACTATAATACCCCTAATGCAATGCAATAAAAACATGAAAAAAAGATTCGGGTCTCTACACCATCTCTGATCCTGAACAACCTGGTAGGCAAGAAACTCCTGACAACTCATGTAAACTGGTGCCTCTGGCTGATCACTAAACTGGGGAGGTGGGGGAGGCTGGTACTAAGGAGAATGATGCTGAAACTCAGGTGGAGGGGACTGGTGATAAGTCACAGGAGAGTGGGGAGGGTTCATAACAACATCGGCCTCAACATCTCGAATCACCTCATCAGGATGCTCGACAGTAGGAATCCTCCTTTTAGTGGCCTTCATCAGGGCATTGTAAGACTTATCTCAATTCTGCTCCCCAAATCTTATAGTAGCTGCCTCTGGCTCGGACTCACTAATCTGATGCCCCTCCTGCTACAGAAGCTGGGTAATCACATTACCAAATAAGAGATCCCAAGACTTCGTATACTGATGCTCACTCTCTATAGCTTCATGAAAAATCATTCTTCATGGTCTGGTAAATAAACTGGGCAGCATTCACCCAATACCCCTTCCAGACATAGTATAAGGCATCCAAAATATCACCTTGTCGCTCAGTGATATGCCCTAAGGGGTAAAGGTTCTTCCTAAAAACCGAATCCACAAACCATAGGGTGGGGGTAGGTAAGACCAACGAGTGCAATTCTTCCTAGCATTGCCAGATTGCCCTCCACACATCTCCTGAATGATCTCATGAAGTCCGGAACCATCCCTAGGTTGGTACGCATATGGGAACCCATGGTAGGAATTCAAGGGGCATCCTATGGCTTGGGCAATGGAGGTAACCTCAAATGTGCGACCCTCAACAGTGACTTCAAGGGCATCTGGGCCCTCCTCATTATCCTCATCATTCTTGTCATTTTCCTCATCCTCTTCATTTTCTTTGTCTTTGCCTTTTGTCTCCATATTCTGATAAAATAGGTGAATCAATCGAGGGTAGGCCTTAACAGGCAATCCTAAGAGGCAACCAAGTCCCCTATTCTCTAATTCCAAAATGGTTGATGCCATTTCCAGACACCTTCTAAAATACTCAACATGGAATTGAGTTTGAGGGGTGACCTCCCAAGTAGCAAATTTCTCTTTAGGTTGGTCTACTCGGCCTTGGGGAGGTCTACTAGAGCTTGGCTTTTGGGCTAACTTCTTCCTTTTGGGTCCCATTTGGTAGAAAACCTAGACTAGGCTTTTTCTCAAACATGGGGCGTGCCCCCTTTTGAAACACCTTCACAACCCAAGCACAGCCCCACCAAATCCAAACACGACCAACCCAGCCTCCACACATAATCCCTTCCTCCACACAATGCTAACCCGGCCTCCAAAAATCCCTTTCTCTACACAATCACATGAAAGAAAGAAAAATAATGGAAAAGGGAAAGGATTTGGGTATTTACCTCGTAATGGATTTTATCACTATCACAAACCCCAAAATCTCCAATCTGCTTGATTGCTCTTTATAGCACTTTCCCGATCAACTAAATTGCATGAAGTGATAATAGAAAGAAAGGAGAAGAGGAAAAATGGAGGAGGAATGGGAAGAGGTGGTGAAGGATTGCGGCCTTTTAAACGAATATGGACGACTGCGATCGATCGCAAAGCAACTGCGATCGATCGCAAATGTGGCAAAAAATTTTTGGAATTGAGCCACTGTTTGCGATCTATCGCTGACTTCTACGATCTATCGCAAATGTGGCATAAACTTTTTCAATTTGTGCCCACTGTCTGCGATTCATCCCTGGCAACGGCGCCAAAAATTGACCGTTACGCAATTTAATTATTCTTTATAGTAATAATTATGTAGAATAGTACTAGTAAGGGTGTCGAACTTCTGGAGACTACGTTGGTTTCGTTATCTTTTATCAAAATTAATTTTAAACCAATGAGTAATAAGATTAATTGATTGATTGATTTTAACCTAATTAAACTATTAGATTTTATTTAACCTAATGACTAAGATCTTGTGGATACATATCGGTTGAGAAAATCTAGGGTGTTTGAATCCACCACTAGCTTCATAACTAATCTTACTTTAATTTTATTCAAATCTCTCGATTTACAAACATTATAGTAAGAGTGACAGCACATCCCCTCTTAACTGATCAAGAAAAATACAAGATATTAAATCCTAGGCATATCGTATCTTCGGTTGGCACGAGTGATATACATTAAACTAGGGTAGTATAATCACTCATCTTCCCTTAGCATAAAATATCTTTAGATTTATTCTCTTGAACTATTAAAACCATTGCATAAAACTTATATTAAAATTCTAACAAAAATAAACACAAGTGGATTCAATTCCAATTTCCTAACACCTAAGACAAGGATAGAAATTCTATTGAAATCAAATTTAAATCCAATAAATCCGGCTGTTAAAACAATCCTCTCATTATACAATCAATGTCATACAAATAAGAAATCTAAATAAGAACAAAGAACAGTTACTTGGTTAGGGTTTCATCGAAACCCTAGAATGGAAAGTTTGTTCATCGCGAGGGAGGAGCACGCCGTCTTTATAGACAAAAACGAAGAACTCATCATTTTGGCTTCCTTGATATCCAGAGCTTCTATTCTTCAAATCCCAAAATCTCTATATATTTTTATGGCCAATGACTCTCTTATTTATAGAGAAAGGGAGTCCATTCAGATTAGGGTTGTTGTAAACCCATTAGGACTCAAAGTCCTCTTTTTCGAATACTATTTCCAAGGCAAAAACACCGATCTGCGATGGATCGCAAAGCAACTGCGATTGATTGCAGACAGGAAAAACTATATAGAAATTCTCTGCCTTCTTTGTGATCCATCACAGGTTCATCATCTATCACTGCAAGACCTACGATCGATCGCAGACAACCTACAATCGATCGCTAAGTACAGAAATTCTCTGATTTTCCTTCTTTTGGTCTTTCACATGGTTGAAGCTCTTCTAAGTCTTTGAGAGTCATTAAATCTTCAATTTTAACTTCTTTTCCTCGCATGAACCTCAAAATAAACAAAAACAACCAAGTACAGTAAGATAGTTCAAAAAGATAACTCTAAGGAACTAACAAGTTTAGATTGAAGTGCTTAAATGTATAACAATTAGCACCAATCAGTCTCCCTAAAAGTCTATTTACCATTTTTAAAAATTGTGCAATCAAATTATTAACTAAGGTAAGATAACAATCAAGTGCGGAAATAAAGAAGACAAGGAATCCACAATACAAAGGATTTTACGTGGAAACCCTTCCGGGAAAACCACGGGACCTAGTCCAGCAAGAAATATCATTAAGACAAAGTAACAGAAACTTACAAGACTTGAACTATACTCAACTGGACTCGACACAGCTATCCTCAGTACTCAGTCCTCCACGCCTCAATAAGCCACCACAAACTAAATTCCCGTTATCAACCGCAGCAGTCTGTTCTTCTTTGTGTCTCCAAACCACGATCCTCTTTGGATCGATCTCCTTTGCAAAGGCTTCGGATTACTCCAACCAAGTTGTTCTTGAAAGAAGAGGTTGATGGTTGTTCAATTAAACAAACCCTAATTGAATTCCAACAATTAGAATAAACAGGCAAGCATGAAAAAATCAATGACTTGCAATCTCTAAGGTGGAAGAGGAAAGGAGAATGGGTTTGGGAAACCCAAAATATCTTAATAGAAACTTTATAAACTCTCTTAGGTAAAATTGGGAACAAACCCTCACTTTTATAGCAATAACAGAATTAGAAAGTGTTTAGAATTGTTAAAACACTATTCACACGGTTACATTCACCCTATTTACAGTTTTGTCACTGAACTTTGAATAATTCTAAAGAGGTCAATTCTTATCGGATTAAGCAAAAATTTGTAACATAACTACTTTAGGTCATATATAATCTACCCTAAAATTATCATAAATTTTGGATGACGGAAAATGATCAAAATACCCCTATATTGATAGAAAGGCAATTTGCCTATTTTGCCTCAAAATCTTCAATCAATGGCAAGTCACTAACCATCTAAGGTAAACAAACTTTTCTACGTTAATCCACCTAAGGTAACATGGTATCTAGGTCACTTACCATCATATGGAGTAAAATGAAGGCGATGATCAGAATATCTTCAGTTAATCTTTTTCGGTCTTCATCTTCACTAGTCTTAGATGCTTGAAGGCAATGACTCAAGAGCCAAGACACACTACACTATGTTTTGACAATGGAATAAGGCAATACCAAAATAATTATCTCATCCTACTCCTAGAGAACCGGGTTCACTCTAGAGTGGCGAACTGCGTACTGCGAACCGTGAACCCGAATTCGAACTGAGCGAACTAACGAATCAGGTAACATTGCTCAAGACACACTACATTCACTATGTTTTGACAACGGAATAAGTCAATACCAAAATATGGACTTACAATCTCTCCCTTTTGCAATTCCTGTGACAAAACTAAACTGAAGTACATGACTTGACACAAACTCACCCAAACACATCAAACGATGAATTAGGTCATTATATGACTTCAAACAAGTTACATGACATCAAATGGACAACAACCTAAATTGTAGACATTGAAGCTCTTGTCATGTAAGATCTGTCAACTGCAAACTTGTACTTGTACATGCTAATAAAAACCCCATGAAGCATGTATGGAATATGAACATAAATAAACACAGGTATTGCAAGGAATATACTGAACTAGGGAACTAATACCCTAACTGTCACGCCCCAAAACCCCCCCTAGGAGAATGTGAGATCTTGGCACGTGACTTACTTAATAAACTATCCTATTAAAGCATTTAAGGCATGCTAAAATACGAACCTAAAAATTTCTTCAATTAAATTCATAATCATTGACTGCAACTGAAATATAATAAATCCTTATCATCCATCATGATCATCATCAAACTGAACTAAACATAAATATCCATAAGGTCAATTAAAGTCTCCCTGAAATTTGACCACAAATAAATTAAATCCAACAATAGGGCCAACGATCAAGATCCAGCTCTTCTTCGGGATTATCACCTTCTGGTTCCTCGAAGTATTCTTCTTCTTCCCACGGTCCGGATGCACGAATATCAAAACCTGAACCTGAACCTACACCTGCCGACAACAAAAGTCATCGGTTGAGTAACGAGTTACTCCGCGTATATAACAGACCATAGTGGACAATATAATGAATATTAAATTGCATGCAGTTTACAGATTCATACATTAGTTCACGTACATAATCAGAGTGCGGAAAACAATCAAATACATTGCGTCCATTTCTTTCTTTTCTTTATTTCTTTTCTTATTTTCTTTTCTTACTTTCTCACTTTCTTACTTTTCTTACTTTTTCTTATTTCATACTTTATCGTTTTAGGAACAACTCATTCACATGCATAAGTAATAACTTAAAATACCGCTGTACCGTATAAGAAAATGGGTTACTATACTTTACTTTACCGAGATACCACCCTTCGTACATTACCCGGTACGGACGGCTTAGTACTTTCCCGGTACAACGGCTTACTTACTTTGGCATACTTTTTGCTCTTTGATGGTATTTGGTGGTGCACAACTCATACATGCATTATCGCTTTTGTGTGTTCTTCTTTCTTACTTACTTTATCTTAGGTCTTACTTATAATTTCTAGTGTCTTAGATTCTCTCTTAATCATTATGCATCTTTTTCATTCCTGAGTACTCAATGATACACCTTTTGTTTAAATTACACCTAAGAATGACCGTTAAGGGCCATAGGACATCTCACCATAACATCTCATTCCACTATGTTAACCAAGCTTAGGCAAGCTTGACTTTCCTCAAAAGCTCATTTACCCAAATGTATATCATATATAAGGAACATAAAAGAAGCACACAAACTATCATAATTCCAATGATTCAACAATATAAAATCACAGTTTATATCAAAGCACACATAAATCACGATCTAATATAAATATCAAAATCCCATTTTTGTTTAAATCAAGATTCAATATCCTAATTATAACACCTTTCATCAATCAGAATTCTCATGAATTATAAATATAAAATCAAACTCACATACAGTTAAAATCCCAAAATAATTCATCCATTTGATTCCATCCATTCTCCTCAATAATCCACATACTTCAATAAAATTTCTCAATCCTTCGTTGAATCATAAATAATTTCAACATATTCTTCACATCCTAATTTAACAAATCCGTAAATAATAAGATAGGAATCAAAATATGGTTCTTCACATCCTATTTTAACAAATCCATAAATAATAAGATAGGAATCAAAATATGGTTCTTCACATCATATTTTAACAAATCCGTAAATAATAAAATAGGAATCAAAATATGGTTCTTCACATCCTATTTTAACAAATCCATAAATAATAAGATAGGAATCAAAATATGGCTATTCACATCCTATTTTAACAAATCCATAAATAATAAACAGGAAATCAAAATATAGTTCTTCACATCCTACATACTTTCAAGTTCTTACTTAGGTTTACTCCTTTCAATCCATCTTTTAGGTTAATATTCAAAATATTGAAGATTAGGTTTGTTATTTACCTCACTCGATCGCTTCCCTACGATCTATCGCTTGCAAATAAGATTCTATATCGATCTATACGCCTTGTTTCTCCTTTTTCTGCTTTAATCTTTGAACTCCTTTAGTTTTCCTCTTTTGATCTCTCAAAAAGCTCTCCCTTTTCTCTCTTTTAGGTTTAGAAGCCTATAGAAACCCTAACTCTCAAGTTAGAGGGTTATTTATAGAGTTTGGAGACCCCGATGAGTTAAAAGGGTCGAAAAATCGCGTCAACACGGAAGATCCCGTGTCGGGCAATCGATCGCCAACGCCGATCTCCATTTTATTTTATTTTTAAGTCTTTTGCTACTTTTTCTTCCTCTTTTAATTCATGCAATTTATTTCTAAAAATTCGCTAAAGTGAATGAATTAAATGAGTTTTCTTAATCAAGATTTTTAATACATTGATTTCTCCTAGGATTAACGTATAATTCAAGCACAATTATCTAGGGAATTAATTCATAAAATCATGAAGACAAGTAAATTTAATGCGGGTCATTACACTAATAGTAACAGACCCATGGGTCCACTTATCACTGCTCTATCCAAAATGTCTCTCAAGTTTCTATACCCAAAATATTCCTTAATTTTTTTTTTCCAAATGCCCTCACTAAGGTCCCTCTTCCCAGTCTATCTCCTTTTCATCCTCTCTCTCTTTCTCAAGTGCATAGCACGTGGCACCCGCTAGTCATTATATAATTACTACTTGTTTAATTTGAATTGGGAGGCTGGATTATGGTTGGCGTGTTCCTTCCTAGGTCAGGTTATGGTTGAGGATATGCTCACCTTGTAAGTGTTCATTCCGAACCCAATCCTACTGAACCAGTTGCCACCCCTACCCGAGAACATAATCAAGGTCAAGACTCGGAGGTTTGCCGAGTCCTTGGGCTTTTTTTTTTTCAGATTAACTATGAACATAAGCTCTGGTTGAACAGTTAACCAAAGCAACCCAAGTTTTGCCTTGGAAAGTGATAGTTTCGTAATTATGAACAAAAAGAAGGTTATTTTTAACATTACATTTTTTTGTAAATACCCCTTCCCAAGGCAAAATTTGGGTTGCTCGCTCCGGTTGACTGTTCAAATGGAGCTCATGTTGATAGTTATTCTCTTTTTTTTGGGGTATGCATAAGTGTATGACAACATTTATATAGGTAACGAGTTAGGTGTTAGGTTAGAACTTCGGAGGGCTTATCAACTGATCGCACCACAAGACTCAAACTTGAGTCCACCCCCAAGGTTACAGCCATTTCAATTAGACACAGGATCCTCTCTAGTGGTTGCTGACAAGGACACACCAACATCAATATTTTGAAAATACTTTTTTTAAAAGACGATGACGTCTTTTTCTTTTTCTTACCATTAGCTATCGTGTTGAACTGTGTACGTGGATGGCGTCGAGAGTGGGGACGTTGTAGCTCGCAGTATCCTGGCGAGCTACAACAGGAGAGGATCCCAAGTAGGGGTGCCAAAACTGCCCTTGTCGAAGGGTACCCAGCCCGACCCAGCTCGCCCAAGTCCTCCAAAGCCTTGCCCCTTCCCCGGCCCTTGGGCTAGGTAGGGCCCAAAATCCCCAAACCCTTCCTTTGCTAGGTCGGGCTAGGGTACCCCCTACTTCCATTACACTACAGTATATAGTCTAGGATAAGTTTTATATATCATATATAAGATATTAGTGAAATTCAAAATATAATCCCAATTTCTTTTTATTATTTACTATTATGTTGTAAGTTTACTTAGGGTTTCTTTCAATCTATTATGTCCATAGATAACTTTTAGGCAAAAGTTTGGGTTATTTGGTGTGGACCGTGATTTTCATAGTAATTTCAAGGGTTTTGATTCTTATAACTTGCATTTTGTCTTAAAATCTGATTTGATATATTTAGGTTACGCAACAAAATCATGTGACAAATAAGAGTTTCAGCTAGAAAAAAAATTATTTATTTCCTTTTATCCTTCCTATATTGATTAATTTGATATTTCTAGTTCTTCTTTTTAAATTTATTTTATTAAATACCTTAATTCATGTAGTTTTGTATCTCTTGGCTAGGCATTATTTGCAGCATGTTTGGAGAACCCCTGTGAATATGTTTTATAGGTCGATAGTAATAACTATAGTTCAGCAGTTTTGAAATAACATGTCCAATCTATCAAATTCAAGACTGAAGCTAATTTAATGTAACAATCAATCAAGCGTCCATTACAAAAAAATTCTCGGTCTTTATTCCAATCCTTTGGCTCAGGCACCCCAGCCCTGACCCTTGAGGCAAGGCTAGGGTCCGATCAACCCCGGCCCTTGAAGGGCTAGGGCCCTACTCTTATAGGGAAGGGTAGGGCTAGGGCTGACCCCGGGCAGGCCCAGCCGGCCCTTTGACAGCCCTAAGCCCTAATCCCAAGTCTTTAAAATATAGTTCATTACTAGTTTTAAAGAGGTTAATATAGTCATTTCAAATATTGTCCTTTTGTTTTTGTTACAATCAAATAGAGTCAGGATTCTCTCAAGTTCAACTTGAGAGAATCTCTCGAGTTTGAAGGTCGCCACATGTCTCCTTTGACACCCCTTAACCATGGTAAGGTTCACCCACCCCTAGGGTTCACCCACCCATCCTTGGTTTTTTTTTTATATTAATTATTATTTTTTTAATTAAAGAAAACTGTTTTTAGAGTTTTTTAATATTAAAACAGTTTTTTAATTTAAAAATAATAATTAATATAAAAAAAAAAAACTAAGGATGGGTGAGTGAACCCATGGGGTGGGTGAACCTTACCCATGGTTAAGGGGTGTCAAAGGAGACATGTGGCGACCTCTAGGGGTTCAAACTTGAGAGATTCTCTCAAGTTGAACTTGAGAGAATCCTGGGCCAATCAAATATTGTCGTTTGTCGTAGCTTTAATGGTTAGAGAACGACCCCATTTAGAACAAACCCAGTTGGTTCCTCTTGTCTTCCTCTCCACGCCGACTCCAATCAATCCCAGAAAGCAATCAAAAGCAAAGCATATCTTTCTTTCTTCCTTCTTTCTAGGTGAAAAATAAAGTGCTAAGCGTAAGCGTCTCACCTTTCCTCTCTCTATGTCTCTCATCAGAAAAACACAAACATAATCAAGGAGAGAAGATTCAATCATGGACGGGTAATACTCTTCAAATCTCTCTCTCTCTCTCTCTCTCTCAGATATTAAATTCACTTTCATATGATGATTATCTTTCCAAATATTTCAGGTCTGAATCGACCCCAAAAGAACACTATGATCGAGAAACAAGAACAGTCATAACAACAACACCATCATCATCATCATTACCATCAAGAACAACAACAAGTGTTCATGTCCAAGCACTAGACGGCCTGGTTAACGTGAACTCCCTGTTCACAATAGCAGTATTCGTGGGCCTATCCTTGACCACACCAGGCCAACACAGCCTCGAGAACAAAGACGTCTGTGACGCAGGCATTGACGTGGCCAAAAAACTCTTGGTCTTCGAAGTCGTATCGTTCAGCTTCTTCCTCTTCTCAAGCTTAGTGGCTCAGGGCTTGAAGCTTGCAATCAATCTTCTCAACAGTAAGGACGTTGATGAAGCTTTTAAGGCTCACATCAATTTGAAGGTTTTGAGATTTGGGATGTTGGGATCTGCTTGTGGATCTATAATGGGGTGTGTGTTCTTGATGCTGTCGATGGTTAATGTGATTCAGATCAGGCTTGGGATGTTATCGTGCGGAAGTAAGAGTGCTGTTCATGCGGTCACGGCTCTGCTTACGTTGGTTTCTTCTGCACTTGTGGTGTATATTTCTACTACTATGTATGCTTTTACACACTAGTAAAACCCTTTTGGGATGCATGGCCCACTGCCCACTGGTTCATATCTTTAAATCTTATCTTTAGGTTGTGTATTGTATAATGTACTTTAGGTATTGAAGTGTGCCTCTACATTTTAAGGTATTGAAGTGTGCCTCTACATTCTTTTGACTAAGGCGGTGTTTAAAGTCTTATCTGATCTAATAGGGCTTATTTAAAAGAGTCGGTCCATGGTTCTCCCAATTATATTTGTCTTCATTAATGCCACAACAGCTCTAATCCTAACCATTTAATAATTGAGATTAACGGTTAGGATTTGAGAATATATTTGGGAGTATTCCTAGACTATTTAACTATTTCCCTTCATTTATTCATTTAAATAGACTTAAAAACTAGACATTTATTCTAAATAGACCCAATGTTGTTTGGTAATTTCACTATTTTGGAGGAAAAAAATTCTGATTTATAAAAGTTTGTTTAGTAAAATATACAAATCAGAGCTTATTAGAAGAGTTAAAAATTCACCATCTTTCATTTTATTAAATAAGTCCGGCAATGGGTATTCGCAAATATATTCCTAAGTCTACTCCCGAATCTTTATAAAAGTTTGTTCGGTAAAATATACAAATTAGAAGAGTTAAAAATTCACAATCTTTCATTTTATTAAATGAGTCGGACTATGGGTATTCCCAAATATATACCTAAGTACTCCCGAATCTGACTATTTATAACTAACCACTACTGGTCACGATTTGTTTGGCTTATTTTGTCTTTTATAATGCCACACCACCTCTAATCTTGACCCTTTAATAATTGAGCTAAAGGGTTAGGATTTGGGAGTACACTTTGGGAGTATTCGTAGACTTATGATCCATTTGGAAACACTTGCCTATTGTAATAAACTCTAAAAAATAAGCTTTATTAATATTTTTTTAGAGTTTGATCGATTAATAAAAACTCTAAAAAAAATTATCTAATTTAAGGAGAAATATAAAGGATGAAGGTATATTTGGAAGTTCTTAAAAGAATTAAGGATATAAAAGTCTAGTTTGAAAAAGTTATGCACATGTATACAAAATATCCTCTAACAAAGAAAAAGAGCCACTGTAATTATTTTTTTTAGAAGTTTTATTAGACTCTTATCAAAAGCTCTAAAGTCTGAATAAGCTCTAATTTCAAAGAAACTCTAGATATTTAGAGTTACCAAAACCCCTTATTAAATTGTAAACAACTATTTCCAGTAAGTCAATTTAATCCCACTTGTCTGCTGTCAATTGTTTGACTCGGATATTTTTGGGGTGATTAAAGCAATTTTCAGTGATTAGATCCTTCCCTTTAATTTTAAAAAATAAGCCAGAATTAGTTGAGATGATGCAGACATGTTCAACCAAACCCAGCAAGGCAATAATAGCATCAATGAGAAAGTTAGGTAGCATTTAAAAACGCTCAACTGTAAAGTTTAGGTCTATGTATGTTGCTTAAATATCCGTAACTAAAAGGTTTATAGCTATAATGTTGATTGTCCAATCAAGGATGTGCCATCGGATAAAATAGACCCACCTTGCTATCTTAAAACTAAGAGTTTAAATATGAGATTTTAACTCTAAAACTAAAAGGGTATTCTTTATCTACCTTAAAGCTAAAAGGGTATTCAACAAATTGTTTATAAGAATAATGTAATCAGATTTTGAGTAAATCTTTAAAGCTCAAAGGGTATTATTGGATTTTTAAATGTTTGATAGTAAATTTAAAGTAAATTTTTGACATGCCCGGTGATTAGTATAGCTTACTATAAAAAATCATTCAGCTATCTTAATTAAGCACAGGCCACACTCATTCTAGACAGACTTGGGAGATTGACAGTTTAGACCTATTAAGCATATCAGCTGGTTCCTAGAGACATTCAAACAACATGTTCCTAAATAAGTAATTACTAAAATCCCGTATTAAGCTACATTTAGACCTTAACCATTCCCAAACATTACCTTACTGCAACTTAAAGCTCTGAAAAGAGATGGTGAGAAAAAAAAAATCATTTTCACCTTTCCCTGTCAGTAATGTGTTTTCCTTTTCTTTTGATCGGACAGTAATGTTCAGTTAGCAACATAGAACGCTCTTTGCATCATTCATATAAGACAAGCTGATTATTTAGTTTACTAAATCAGTACAGGTTTTATGACGCCCCGAACCCGCACCTAAGGAATCAAGTTCCGAGACGCGCGTCCGTTCGTCAAATCATGCAAGTGGAAGACTTTACCTGCGAAAATGCGGGAAATTTAAACATTTATCAGATGCTTCCAAAAAGCAAATAACACATGTCATCACAATAGCCATCATACAAACCATATACCTGTATTATTTACATCAAGTTTGTTTTACAAAAGTAGGCGCCTCTATCACGCCGGGTACAACTTGTACAAGCTTCCAAAATGTCCAGTTGGACTTTTCACTTACTGGTCAGCAGCTCCAAGATCTGATGACATAAAAAGTCAGTGAGCTATGAAGCCCAATAAAACCACAATCCTTCTAAATTATTTTCCACATAATAACACGCATCAATAATGATATAATAAACAGTTCAATTTACATGTTACAGTAAAATAGAACAGTATATAATAAACTGTGACCCAATGTCACTTAGGGTTACGTCACCCTAACCGAGGTTCCCGACCTCATATTACTTTCCAATTATGAGGTTCAGTTATGAATGTATTATATTACCAAGTTATTGTTTCGATCATCAATCATGTTTCATTTCGAGTTCTAAGACTATTAATTGGCCACAGCCCACAAATGTTCAGCTTAAAGTCTCTAAATCCTAACCATAATACATTGAGTCATTTTAACTCACACACGCTATTCCGGCTTTCACCCAAACACGACCAAACCTTGGGTATACCAACCCAACTCACCTAGAATCCGATGATTCCATACCGAACCATGAGTCCACCAACTCAGACAAATACACCAACCCTGAGTATACCAACTCAAACCACTTCGTATCCGAAGCTTACACACACAACATGGGCATTCACCCAATAAGGACAATACTTTTCCATTCAACTGACTGGCAACATCTACCGTGTATTCACCATCATCGCCCTGAGTATTAGTCAAGAAGGAACCCCGACCAACCTGCCTACCGTCATCTTCTGGCTAGTCTACAGAGGAACCCCGACATCTATATCAATGCCGACATCTCCTGACGTTCCACCAAGAAGGGACCTCGATAGACACGGTGCCGATATCTTCTGACCCACCCAGAGAGGAACCCCGGACTATACACTATCTGATGTTCAGCCACTTTAAACTCCCTAGGACTCTCACATCTCCCGACTATCAATCACGGAGGAACCACAGGCCATGCAGGACATCGTCACTCCTGACCTAGTCCAAAAGGCACCACGGACGACCTACACAAACAGACCGACATCTCCCGACTATCAGTCACAGAGGAACCCCGAGCCTTACTGGACACCGTCTCTCCTGACCTAGTCAAAGAGGAACCACGGACTATATTAACCCTGGTTAGATTTTCTAATCACAGGTTAACCCAAGCCTCGCTTGATTAACTGAAATACTTGGGTCTCGCGCCCATGAACCAACTCTGGTAACACACCGTCCTATTAGGGAACGTTTTCAGGCTAATGGATGTCTTCATAGCCTTACACGACATGCAAAACAATTTTTCGTCACCCTAGAGTGGCGATACAATTTACCAGGGACCCGATCTGGGCTCCCCGATGGACCACATAAAATCACAACATCACATAGGGGTTTCCGACCCTTTTTCATTCACGCCAAAAGACATGCATATACTTCAGATAAAAGAATATAGCAAAATAAGAGGAAAAAGAGAAGAAAAGAGGGGTTTTACCTGCTTCACGCTTTTCAAGGCAGCTAGTGCAAAAACGGATGTCTCCAACGCGTCCGGGAGGACGATCAACCCCAAGATAAAGCTCCTCTCTCTCTAACTTTCACTTTCTCTCTCTACCTTTTTCTCTCTCTACACGCAAATCGAGGCGTCGGAGAAGAAATCAGACGCCGCCAACGCGTCGGGGACGTCGAAATATATCAAGGACCCGCTTCTCTCTTCTTTCTCTCTCCTCTTTCTCTCTTTTTCTTTCTCTCCTCACTTTCTCTCTCTAAAAAATTTCTGGGCAGAGCACTGTTTGCAACTGTAAACCGTGAGCAAATGAGGGGCTGACCCCCATTTATATATGCCTTAAATGGGGTTTAGATCATGTGCAAAAGCACATGACCCATTTGGTGTGGAAAGTGGTAGTTGACTAAGCCAACTACCTTGACCAATTTGACCGGTTTGATCAGATTTTCCCATTTTTCACGCATATGCCCTCCGAAACCCTACTATATGACACCGATCTCAACGAAACTTCTGGTGGTTGAACTTGGGACAGTCCGACACCTATTGTAAAAAATTTAGGGAAAAATACTGAATTTTGACAACTACACTTTAATCCGGAAGAAAATTATAAAACTCACTAATTTTCTGATTTCGGACACAAATCACGCTGTCGTTTCTTCGTATGAGACAATTAACAGCTGAAACGACAGACGATCATCCTCACGACCGACCGGCACATTGTGGTACCAGTCGCACGGATTTCTATCAAAATCTCCAACAATTATGGAGTCCCACTAAATCCGGAAAAATCTGGAATTTCCTGATTTTCTCGATTTTCTTACATTTAAGACTCCCGCGGTCTCGCAAATCAATACGCGACGGAACTGGAACGATAGGTGATCGTCCAGATAGTCGACCCGCATATTGTGCACGATTTTTAAGAAAAAACACTGAAATTTTACCAGTACAATCCAATCCCGAACAAAATCCATTTTTATCAATTTAACAAATAATTAACTAATTAACCTCTATTAAGGACCCATAAACGCATAATTTTATCATATTAAAATTCTGGGTCGTTACAGGTTTGATCTAAGAAATTCGAAATCTGCCACATCTTTCAAAGAAAAATATCCTAATTTGGACACAATTAAAATGTTTAGGAAAAACTCACGTGAACCCTCCTTCAACGCAAATTGCTCCGAGAATAACCCATGTTATACCACTTTTGCGTGCATGCTGGTATTGGAGCTATGCTTCAGGATCTAAATTTTCTACCAATATTCTATACAACCAGGTTTAGAGCACCTCACTAAAATTTACCTGGTTTTTAAGTACCTCTTGATGAAGAAATTAACTATACAACCTGAAAAATAAACCAGAGGCATACCCACAACATGATACAATGGCAGCCACTTTGACAAGCTAGCAGCAATCAGCTTTGTGGAAGGACTGGCCTCTTAGATTCAATGTCTCTCACATTCTGAACTATGTCTTCGATGTTTCTTGACAGGTGTTGAGTGTGTTCTTCAATGTCTTTCACAACCATGCCTAGCTGTTCTTGATAAGCTGCAGATCGCTTTCTCTCACGGTGCAACTCAGTCAACAATTCCCGAATCTTTCTATCTTTCTCATCCTGCAATATATGAAAATTGTACACAAACTGTTAGTTTCCATTGAAGAAATGCAGATTTACTTGTGTCGGGGGAAGAAACTGTTTTCCCAACTCATGCCATACATGTGAAGTCTTATGAAGAATACCACTTCAATGAGGGAATGAAAAGAAGCTATGCTCCTTGCCAACACCAGACTGCAGACATGACATGGAACACATCCTAGAAGGATGGGACAAACCAATTAAACGGGTCCTACCAAGGAAATCGCGCAGATGAACATTGCCTTGATTAAATGACTTGCCAACGAATTTAATTTGTATTTTCCCAACAATCTAAAAGTTACAATTGATCAGATAATTAAAAATAATCCAGTCGGGCCATTTGCACCCAAAATATCTTCTTGAAGGGACACATCTGAGTATATAAGCCCCAACCCCTACACAAGTGACAAGTGCAACTGCAGCCATCAATACTTACTGAGTTTTTCTCTTGTTTAAATGGGATATGGCCATTGTTTAATTTAATTGAAGCAGAAAAATATTTTCTTGAAAAAACATAAATATGAAATGAAATGCTATAAAAGAAGGGATCCATATCGATGCATTAACAAAAGCAAGCGAATGTAAGAATAAAATATCAATAGATGAGCATTTACTAAAATATAACATAGATCGTAAGATCATGGAAAAAGAGTGATATGGGCGTACACAAATGGATCTCAACTATAACATCATATTGTCATCAACAACTACAAGTCTAAAAATTCACAGTTTTGCCCCCATAAAGGCCTGAGGAACAATCTAAAAAAGGGAGTCCATAAAAAAGTGTTCAACAAAATCCCAAACAAAATTAAATGTCCAGTTCTAGGTTTGGACCAAAATTAAGAAAAACATGAGGAAAGAAAAAGAGAGCGTGGAAAAGTAGAGGGGGCAGATAAGAGAGAGGCTAAGGGAAGGGCTGGGGGTAATAAACTTATATAAACTTCAATTGCCTACCTCGTTTTTACCCTTAATAAGGGAAAATATGGACTGAGTTACCTAGGCCCTAGGCCATCTCACTCAAACCTCGCTGGACCAAATGCAGCACATGTGGCTATAGATGGATGGATGATCCTCCTATAGGGGATGGAAACAAACACTAGTACCAACAAAATTTGGGGTCTCTTCTTGGCATTTGCAACAATGCCACACATATAGAGATTATCATGGGTATATAAACAGATAATCCTATTGGTGGTTTACTAAGAGAGAAGTTTGCAGATCCTTGTATCCACAATGGGATGTTGCAGGTACTATAATAAATTGATGAGGTCAGTATGGGTGATGAGGACAGACTTTGAGGAATCAAGTGAGGAAGTAGGCAGAGGAAGCACCAAAACATAAATACCAGAACTTTTTTTAATTAATACTAGTTTAGAAGGTGACGGGTGCAAAGATTGTTGATAAAACAAGAGACAATCCTAATGGGATGGCAAAAAAGGTTGGAAATGGTGAGTAAAATCTAGTCATCCATGCACAGATGGTTTTACGTACATTGTTCAGCACAACTCTACTCTTTCTAAGGCAGGTCCATTACGGCATTATCATCCCATCTTTCTTGTCTTTTGATTCTTCAAGATTTTGTTGACAATGTTTTCAAAACAGGAGTCTCAAACTTGATAATGAAGGGGAAAACTGCTGAAGGATGTTGGTATGTTCCAAAGATTAGTTGGAAAGTTGATTTACTTGTCATTGACTCGTCTTGACATATAAATTTTATCATTTTCTCGGTTAGTGTATTCAGTGAGTTCATACATAAACCGTGAACGACACATCATGAGGCAGCTGAAAGAGTACCGAGGTATCTAAAGTCATCTTCTAGTAATGGGCTACTTTTTTTGAAATACAATTTGACATTTATAAGTTGAAGGCTATAAAGATGCTAACTGGGCGGGCTCAATGACATACATAAGATCCACCTCTAGGTATTGTACAATTTCAGGCGAGAACTTAGTTACATGAAGGAGCAAGAAACAAGCAGTTGTTGCTAGGTTCAGTGCAGAGGCAGAATAAAAGGCAATAACACATGGAGCATGTGAATTGTTATGGATCAAGATTCTTATGACGAAGCTTGATTTTCCAGTTCAGTTTGAGATGTGACTATTTAACAACAATAAGGCAGTTATTAGTATTGCTCACAATCCAGTCCAATACGATAGAACCAAGTATATCGATGTGGACAAACATTTCATTCGGGAAAAAGTGACTTCAGGAATAATCAGTTTCGTGCTTGTCAAGACCAATAAGCAGTTGGTAGACACTCTCACAAAGGAGGTTGCGTCGAATCGGCATCATTATCTTTTTTGGCAAGTTGGGCATGTTACACATCTATGCCCCACTTGAGGGGGGGGTGTTGTAATGGACCTAAGTAACTAAGCTCACAATCCTTTCTTATGTTACTTATTATTATACTCTCGTCTACACTTTACTAAGGGTATTTATGACCTTATTAATGCTATTATAATAATATAAAAGAGATAGATAGAGAAACTATAATCACTATTCATCATCTTCCCCACAACAAGTCTTCTCTCTTCTTCTCACATAGAAAACTAGGGATTTTACTTTTCTACTAATATCAACCTAATCCTTGTTTGGCTCGATACACAGTGCATAGGGAGTCATTTTTTCAGGAGGAACCGTGAGTTAGGTATGTCATTTCTATATTTTAGATTCTGGTTCAATATTACTCGGAATGAGCTGAAATTTGAGTATGTTGTGGTATCCAACCGATCTATCGACTGGCTGAAAATTTTCAATTGTCAATTTTAATTATTTTAAGTAGATGTTGTAAAATTTCAAAAATTAGGCTTAGTGCCATGGTCATATGCGCATACACAAGGTCATGGTCAAAGCTAGGACCAGAGTTATGCATATGCTTTTGGATTTGAGTCGTGTGGATATGGTTAAGGATATCCACAACCTCATGTGAGGGTGATTGTGTCAACAACTTATTACTCAGTATCCACCGATGGGAGTGTAAGAAAATCATAGGATCGGCAATCCGAGGCTTCGAGAAGAGACAATCGTGATGTAAACCAACGATTCATGGTCGACCCCTTTAAGCCAGATTCGAGTGATCGGCGATCCGGATCTTTGAGAAGAAGCAATCGTAGATGTAAACCAACGATTCATTGTCGAACCCCTTAAGCCAAATTCGAGTGATACAAGCATCTGTTAACCATAGATTAGCTTCATGTTGTCTTTATATAGCAATAATCACTCTTTAATAGAGAGTTAATCTCTTGTAACCGATGCCTTTATGGTTACCGTTACATACGATTTGGCTGGCTATTACAGCCAATAATTTCTAATACTCCCACTTGGCTTTAAGAGCCATTTTGTATATCATTTACCGTAGCCTTATTCAATCAACAAGTCCGACATACATTTTCTTGGTTAATGATTTAATAACAATCATTTCAGGCGATGGGATCTAGAAGAATATAAAATCCTCCTTTTTAACCACAGCTCTGACACATTGTTATGCTTCTATTAGCATATTAATGTTGGCTCGGTTATTGGGGTATAAATTTCATTGATCCATCGATCTTTACCAACTTCAATTTATCAATAAAATGTTTTAACCAGATGACTTTTCAAGCGGTGCCATAGCATGGTTACCCAGCTTTGATGAAAGTTTATTTCTTATTGTTCTACAATACCTCTCTAAAGGCAAACATATAACCGGATATCAATTTTCATTTTGTCCAAGTTATCACCCCAATCAGCATCTATGCAGCTCAATGTTGTTGTCTTGATAGCAAAGGCAAAGATGCTTAATTCTTTTCACAGAACGCAACATTCTCTTTACCACTTGCCATTAAGGCATTGTAGGGTTACTTTAGAATCTGCTTTATGAGACCCAAAGCATAAGTTGAATCCTTTATTTCATACACACCATCAAATACATGATGCTTTTCATATATCAAGTAGGGTGATGTTTGCCTAACAAGCTTTTCCTCTTGACTCATATTTATAGTCTTACCCTAAAAGGGCTGATAAGTAAGCAATTTGGTTTTTCCACACTAACCTATGGGTTCTCCAACATTATTTCTGACCATTCAAGTCATTTTGGTTTTTCCACGCTATTCTACGGGTTTTCCCAAAATGCGCTTCTCTGAGTTCTTCCAAAATGCTTCTTTGAGCACTAAGACATTTAGTTTTTCCACGCTAACTCGCGGGTTCTCCCAATATACTTTTTTAAGTGCTAAGCCATTCGTTTTTTTCACGCTAACCTGCGGGTTCTCGCAAAAAAAATTTTGTTTTCACATTTGCACGTATACATATTAATCTTTAATATATGAGGCATTTCCACGCTATACAGCGGATTTACCCATCATATTTGTGTCAAGCCATGAGGTTTTTCAACGCAATGCATGCGATTTTCCATCATGCTTCTATTATCAAGTCATGAGATTTTTTCCATGTTAAACTATCGGGTTCGCTCTTCATGCTTGCATTTTGATTTCTAAGCCCTGAGGCAATTTCACACTATAATACGGGTTTGTCTATCATGCTTACCTTCCAAACATATGACCATTATTCATTTCATATCATAGGCTTTAACTTATATCTAATATCTATTGCCACCAAAACATGAGGTTATTTCACATTGTCATATGTGTGTCCTCCATCATGCATAAATCTATCGATCATCATCAATATCATTCTCATATGGATAATTCAATAGTCACGTTAATTTAATTCGGGAATACTATAATTGAAATTGTGCTCCCACTATTCTATACATGTCGACATTGGCAGTATTATTGGCTTACATGCTAATCATATCTGTTAATCTTTAATCAACATGGATCAAAGATAAATTTTCTAACCTTGTAAACCAATGTTATTCAATATGTTACTTGTACACTAAGTTTCATATTCATGTCTATTACTTTATCACTAGTGTACTCATCTAGTCATAAAAAATTATATATGACTAACTAACATAGCATGCAATAGCAAAAGTAATTAACCGATAACACATCTAGTTTGGGTTTTAGAATTTTGACCATTCATTGCTAGTGTTACCAATGCTTATGTCCAACACTTGATTTTCTGAACTGCAACTAATCCCTTTTTTTGTTCCCCACATCTCCAAGAGCATGCTGGTTCAAACGGATCTGAAATCAGAGTTATAATGGCTCTGATATTGCAGAAAATGTAAAGTCAATACACATTACAAGTGTATGTGATTTACATCATATCCAAACCAATGTAGTCAATTCCTATTCATGCATACAATCATTGAGTCTACTTGTGTGGCTCATGGCTTGCTTAGCTTGGTTTTGGGTGGTTTATATAAGCCAATATCTAAATTTTTTGTGAAAAGTAACCACGCGTCTTTGGGTGTGGGACTTGATTTCTCTCAATACGTTTCCATATTCTACCAACAGAATAGTAACACCTGTGACACCTGTAATGGAATTCATTTCTCTCACATTACTTGCCCTTTTCTTCAACCTCAAGCCAATAAAATAAACGGGCTTCATCTTACTTCAAGTCTTCGATAGAGAAAAGGAATCGTCACTTGGAGCAATCGTGGAGCCTCAATTGCTGGCCTGGGTTCGTGTCTACCCATAATCATGGAGCCCTAATTTTAATGGCTACAGCTTCCAATTTTTTGCTACCAATAATCACTCCCTCAGTTCTTTTGGTTCTTTATTGATGGCCTCAATAGTCCTCAATTTCTTCAGAGAAATTCGTTGTCGCCATGGGAGAATATTGTTAAGGATGAACCACGAGCTAGCCCTTCATCTCCGTTCGCCGACCAATTCTTCTTAGGAGTAGCCTCTATTCTGATTGCTCGCCTTTCTCGTTGTCGCCATGGGAGAAATTGTTAGGGATGAACCACGAGCTAGCCCTTCATCTCCGTTCGCCGACCAATTCTTCTTAGGAGTAGCCCCTATTCTGATTGCTCCCCTGAAAGGCTTCATCTCTGTCATCAGATAATCAAGCAATGAGGGCTCAGCTAGAGAGCTCTCGAAATGGAATAGAAATGACGTTGGGACAAAAACGCCGCCCTGGACCAAGCCTTTAAATTGCGTCTTCAGGGTCGGTCCTGTAATGAGGGCTGTCTCTTGGCTGACTCTTTCTGAGTCCACTAGGCCTTCGTCGAAATCATCTTCTGATTCTTTGAAGGCTATCTGATGGATCAGCCTTTGTTTCTCTAGGGACTACGATTACATATTCATCACAAACACCATATACTAATAATGCAAACCCTAATTCGACTCCAAATCATACATTCCCTGCCCGTTAGAAATCTCTGAGTACATGGCCAGTGGCCCTCTTCGTGACCACCTCTAAGGCTCCAACCTCCCTTCTTTGTCATGGAAACAACGACTCAAGGTCTACATGTTGCTCGCGGGTTACACTATCTCCATACCGGAGACGCCAAAATTGGGCCTTCCTCTCTTAAACCAAAGCTCTGATACCAATTGTAAGAAAATCATAGGATCGGCAATCTGGATCTTCGAGAAGAGGCAGTAGTCGTGTATGTAAAGCAACGATTAATGGTCGACCCCCTTAAGCTAGATTCGAGTGATCGGCGATCCGGATCTTCGAGAAGAGACGATCGTAGATGTAAACCAATGATTCATGGTCAACTTAAGCCAGATTCGAGTGATACAAGCCTCTATTAACCATAGATTAGCTTCGATGCTATGTCCTTATATAGCAATAATCACTATCTAATAGAAAGTTATTCTCCTATAACCGATGCCTTTATGGCTACCATTACATAATATCTGGCCAAGGCTTTCGATCCCATCTCAATGATCATAACAAATGGCTATTATAGCCAATAATTCTAATAGGGAGTGTTGGTGCAAGTTGGAGATGACGAGTACAAACGTCAAGTTCGTGAGTACATGACGTGGTATCATAATCTAATGAGTTGGGCACAACATTATACATATGTGGAGAACCAATATTATTGCCAAACTAATCAAGACAGAGAAGACAACTTTCAACCACCACGCAACTCCATATGGATCTAATGCAACTCTTGCTATGGGGTAGTCATATGTCCTTTTGTTCATTTGAGTTTGTATTGGATGTATTCAACAACTTGTGCATATTATATTCATCCTTTTTTTATCGGTAGTATATTACATTTATCTCCTATATGATACACCATCGCTAGCGCGTCTTTGCTCCATTCTAAATACATCTCTTACGTTCAATGATTTTCTTTTCGTATTTTATTTTTAAGTGTGTATTTATGTTTAATTTAACATTTCCTGAAGTTTCAACAACACAACAAAAAATAGTGTTTTTACCAAAAAGTTTATAATTTTTCCCTCAAATAGTAAAAAATTCTGCATATCGAATGCACTATTTCTCAAAAAAATTCCTATTTTAGAGTTGTAAAATTTCCCATGAAAATAAATTTTAAAAGACCTGAGAGTAATCATTATTTATGTTAATTTACACTAATTTTATAATTATATTTTATTAATAAGTTGAATCTGTCTCTTAGATTCTTCTTAGTCAAATTTTTTAGTATGAATCTTCGTGTTTAACATTGTCATATTTATTTCATTGTTAAGTTAATTATTGTGTTGCAGTCCTAAATCAAGCCTTAGGATCTTTCAATATTGCTTGAGAGCACGAAGAGAGGGTGAATGGGGATTGGGGACAAACACAAGATTATTTGCAAATATTGTCCCAGTGATTACGGAGGCATCGCTAAATTTAAGGAACAATTGGTTCATATGGGAAAGGATGTTAAGACATGCCTACACGTCCCTAAGGAGGTTGATGATGGAACATTTACCGACAAACATGCAAGAAACGGTAACAAGAAATATCTGTATCTAAGGGGACAACACGAATGGACTCCATCACCTCAAATGAGGATAATCATATTTTCCAGGAAGTTGATGAAGAAACTGATTTACAGGAAGCTGTAATAGAAATTTTTGAGATGAAAAAGAAATCCTGAAGTTTCTCTTCTATCCATGTGACAGCAGAGGTAGTTCATCTCTTTAGATGAGGAGGATCCTGATATCTAGCTTGTTGTAAGACAAAACATGGAGACTCTTCGAAAGGAGGAAAAGCTCGCCATATATTAACTTTTACTGAAAGACAGTTTGATACTTGAGATACCTCAGTCACAGCCACATGGTCGATCTTGTAAGAGATGATGATAACATAGTTAAGTTGATGGGTGATTTTTTTAAGAGAAATGCGTGGACTCATCTCTTGCGCCTTCAACATGATAAATGACGCCTTTCACCTGTATTGGGTACTGTGTCGTCCAAATTTTAGCTATAATGCCTTTAACTATGAACTTAGGTGTTTTTCCATCATGTTCGCATATAATAAAAGGGTAAAAAAGATACTTAAGGTTTGGAGGAAGAAAGGTTCATTGGTCGAAGAGTGTGTCATCACGTGTAAAGTGGAGCCACCTTCACCAATTCACCTAGAACTTTTGATGAGTAATAAGTCGCTATACAGCACCAGAGGAATAAGTGTGATTGTTCTGACACAAATAAATGCAAAGGCGTTTATTATAATAAATGCAAAGGCGTTATTATATTAAATACCCAAAAGCGTTACAAATATTTAATGTGTCTGTTACAAAGAATGACAATCATTCTATCCCAAATCAAAATCCTATAAATAGGAAAGGTTATTTACCAAAAAGGGACAACATCATCACGACAACAATACACCACTAGTCATTGACTAGGCCAAGGGCGGCCAATCCTCAGTACTCTCAGAATTCTTGGTGTGCTCTCAACCCCATTTCCTTTGTCATTTTCCCCTTTTGCCATAGGTCAGAATAGCCCTCTGCGGTTTAGATTGACCTGTGATCAAGTCAAAAACATCACCCAGTTACATTTGGCGACTCCACTGGGCTTGATTTTGCAAATATCAAATGGCATCCACTGAAGGAAATACCAACGATTTTTCAGCACCTAACCAAGATACCCCCAATCCTAATCATGGTGGTTTGGCTACCGAGTTAATGTCCGTTATGGCCCCTATGCTCCAAACATTGCAGCAATCCCAAACCCAAGCTCAGGCTATAGAGGCTCAAACTCAGATGCTGCTTTTGCTCCAAGAAATTCACGGTAGCCACCCTCGGAATGATACACATGACCATGACACATCTGAGCTAAGCTATGTCACTGCAGCTGACGTCGTTGCCATTCTTGAACGACAGAGGCAAACGGCGAATGAAAATTTTCATTTTGATTCCAACCCGCCATACTCGACGACTATACTGCAAAAGCCATATCCCCAAGGCTATATTGTCCCCACTTTTCCTCAGTACAATGGAAAAGACGGCAATGCCAGAGAGCATTTTAAGCGTTTTGTCGATGCTTTGGGCATGAACGCCTCTGACCACGAATTACGTCTTCAGGAGTTTTCCAAATCTCTTTCTGACCGTGCATATACTTGGTACAGTGATTTAGTACCCAATTCCATCCACTCTTGGGAGGACATGGTCACGGCGTTTGCAAAAAAAAATTTCCTAGTGGAAGATCGTATTTCTTTTATTGATCTCAGCCGAGAACGACAGAAACCTTCTGAAGGACTGATAGACTATGTTAAACGGTTTCACGAGCGCGCCTTTGAGTGTCGCGATCTTGTTACTGAAAACTCCTTGATTCAAACTTGCATCAGCGACATGCTCAAAGAGTTTCGAGTTCATTTAGAGAATCTCGGTATAACAAACTTCTCCCGCCTTCAACAGGCCACCCGGCGCACCAGCGAATCAGTGAAGTCACACGAAAACGAACTTGGCGTCGTGAACCTCGTCCCCCAAAGGCACAAATCCTAGCGGCAGAAGTTCATCCCGACAAGAAGCGGTCCAGACCCACTTCTGGCCCACCAAAGAAACCTAAGGTTGTTCCCTCGAAGATTGATGAACCTCCGCCTTTCCCCATCGATATCGAGTTCATTGAAGATAATTTCTATGAATGGCTTTGAGACGGCGTCATTCGCCCTCCTACTCCATTGCGTCGTCCGACACCAAAGGACAAAAAGAGTCTTAATTATTGTATCTATCATCGCAACACTAGTCACTCTACTAGTAATTGCTGGCCATTGCGACGATTTTTTCACAGGAAGGTCGCCGCGGGCGAAGTCCAACTCCCTGATGGCAATTCCTCGGTACATGCTAATCCTTTACCCACACACAAACCTACAGAGCGGGTTGCTATGGTTGGACATCATGCTGCTACTGAGGAGACTATTGCGCCTTCAGCTGAAGCCGCCTTCTTGCTTCTCCCTGCTGTCCAGAATTTTATGGATCACATGGCTTTTTCTGACGCAGCTCGCCATGATCTTGCTCGTGCTTTTATCAAAATTGTTGAGCGATATGGCGAAGAATGCTTCAAAGCTGACAGCGCCATCCGGAAAACTTCTACAGCAAAAACCACACCACCCATGCCCGCTATTACATTTACCAATGCTGACATGATGGCCTCACGCTCAGATCATAATCATCCTTTGTATGTCACTGCTACCCTGAATGGCACTACAGTTCGCCGTGTCTTTATCGATCCTAGATCCTCCATTAATTTACTTCCCCTCTCTACTGTGAAAGCTATTAATCTTCCTATGAACCGTATTACTACTCAATCTATTGATGTTTTGGATTTTAGCAATCACAGCCAGCGCACAATGGGTTATGTTAATATCGACCTTCAGGTGGACGCTATCAGGTGTGCTACTCGCTTTCATGTGCTTGATGCCTCAGTAAATTATCATTGTCTTCTGGGCCGACCTTGGTTGCATCATCACCAAGTTGTCCCCTCCAGTTATCATCAATGTCTTAAATGGACTCGGGGAGGAAAAGAACATCGAGTTGCCGCTACTGCGTTCCCTTTTGACAGATCTGAGGCTCACATCACCAACGCCACCTTTTATGATGAGCTCGCACCCGAAGGTGAAACAGCCTTATCTGTCCCTCAAGGCATTCCTCTCACCTTTACTGGAAAAAGGAGATCCGAGGATACTTCGATCACAAAGAATCCTCGCGGGGAGGACGGGCACCAACAATCACCACACAAATCAACAAATCAAAGTAGGTAGATCCGAGTAAGATTGCCCGATGGGAGAATAGCATACCATTTATGACGATCACAACCACCAGTAGTAAATACAAAAGAAAGAAATGCTACTGATGGACCTTCAAAAGAAGAAAAAACTGAAGTTTCTAATGATGTTACTGGTGGAACATCAAAAGGAAAAATAACTGAAGTCTCTAATGCCCCAGAATGCATGCAGGACAGTGTGAAGGCGGTCCAAGAAGATTTAGAAAAAATCAATTTAGGAGATGAAAAGGACCAACGTCCTGTATTTTTGAGTTCAAAATTGTCTGCTGAAGAAAAGAAATCTTTATGTAATCTTCTTGCCGATAATAAAGATGTCTTCGTCGTATCATGAGATGTCTGGCTTAAGTATCAATTTAATAATGCATGAGTTTAATGTCGACCCTAATGCAATACCAGTCAAACAAGCACCTCAAAATTTCCGTCCAGAAATAGAGCAACAAATCAAAGTTGAGATTGAGAAATTGTTGGAAGCAGGTTTCATTAAACCAATTCAACACCCGACGTGGCTTGCAAATATAGTCCTTGTAAAGAAGAAAAACGGGCAAATACGGTGTTGTGTGGATTTTAGAGACTTGAATAAAGCATGTCCAAAAGATGACTTTCCTCTTCCAAACATGGATTTACTCATCGATCTAATAGCGGGTCATGAGTTATTTTCCTTTATGGATGGTTATAGTGGATATAACCAAATTAGGATGTCACCAAGTGATGTGGAGAAAACGGCTTTCCGGACTTCTTTTGGAAACTTTTATTATACTGTCATGCCCTTTGGATTAAAAAATGTTGGAGCAACATATCAGAGGGCAATGACCGCAATCTTCCACGACATGTTTCACAAAAAAGTAGAAGATTATGTTGACAACCTGGTGGTGAAATCAAAAAAAAGAAATATACATGAGGCCATTTTGAAAAAGGTGTTCGAAAGATGCCGAAAATACCAACTCAAAATGAACCCTTTGAAATACGCCTTCGGAGTATCGGCAGGAAAATTTCTCGGTTTTATTGTTCATCGTCATGGTATCAATGTTGACCCAGAAAAAACAAAGGCTATACTCACGATGGCACCGCCGCGAAACTTTAAGGAACTCAAAAGTTTTCTTGGAAGAATATCCTATCCGGAGGTTTATACTTGGATTGGCGGAAATTACAAAACTTTTTTCAAAATTGTTGAAAAAGGATGTCAAATATGACTGGACGACTGCATGTTACTAAGCTTTCGAAAAGGTCAAACAAGTTTTGTCTTCAACAGTTACAATGATTGCTCCTAATCCATGAAAGACATTAAAGCTTTATTTAGCATCAACAGATCATGTCATTGGTGCACTATTAGCTCAAGACGATGACGAAGGAAATGAGCAACCAATATACTATATCAGTCGTGCTTTAAGGAATGCAGAGCTAAAGTACCCACGGATTGAAAAGATGTGTTTATCACTCATTAATGTTGCACAGAAGTTTCGGCATTATCTTCTGTCACACAAGGTAATTGTTTTCACTAAATCAGATCCAATCAAATTTCTGTTAACGAGGCCAGTACTGTCAGGGCAAGCAGCCAAATGGCTCCTCATGTTATCAGAATTTGATATAAAATGTGAAACGTTATAAGCCATAAAAGGGCAGGCGGTAGTAGACCTTCTAGCTAGTTTTCCTGAACAGGATGATCTGGAAGTTACAGAAGAAATCCCCGGGATTTTACCAGAAGTTGCTCTCGTCAACAATTTAGAAGGAGAATGGACTATGTTTTTCGACGGCTCTAGAACTAACAAAGGTGGTGGAGCCGGAGTAGTTCTACAAGCACCCGATGGTGAAGTTACCTCGCTATCCTTCAAGCTAGACTTTGACTGTTCAAACAATACCGCAGAATATGAAGCATTTCTCATTGGCTTAACAATGGCCAAAGAAGTGGGGGTGCGAATATTGAAAGTCAAAGGCGACTCCAATCTAGTCATCAGTCAGATGAATGGCGACTTCGCCCTCAAAGATCACGGTCTTGCCTTGTATAGAGCAATAGTGCAACGACTTGAAAAATGTTTCAAGAAAATTACTTTCGAACATACAGGACGCTCTGGTAATAAACATGCTGATGCTTTAGCCACACTTGCCTCAAAATTAGTTTTTGAGGGAGAAATGAAGGATATTAGCGTCATAAAAAGACAGTCCCAGTTGCCTGGAATGAAATATCACGCCCTCAACTTATTGAAGATAACGATTGGCGAAAGGAAATTGAAACCCAACTCATCAAAGGCGACTCAACAGAATCTCTGAAAACATTGAAAAACTTCTTACACCTGGATGGCACGTTGTATTGTCGGTCATCAGATGGAATCCTCATGAAATGCATCGGAATAGAAGAAGCAAAAAGACAACTGAAAGAAGTACACGACAAGGTTTGTAGTCAAAATCTTTCGGTACCGTTATTCAGACATTTACAGAGATTTGGACTTTATTGGCCAAATATGATTGCTGACTCTAGCAATTTACAAAGAGATTGTCCTAGATGTCAATCGCTTCCTGATCCTATCGAATGCCATCTCGTAGAAAATGGAGAGGATTGGAGGCAACCATATATTGAATACATAAAAGGTGGAGAATTGCCATTAAACAAGAAAGATGTATCCCGACTGCAGAGAAAGGCGCAGAAGTTTTTCTTACATCAGAGTGAGCTTTTTATAAAAGGGATTAAAGGTACTCCACTGAGGTGTTTAAATCAACAAGAAGCTGAAACAGTGCTTTTTGAAGTCCATAGTGGCGAATGTAGAAGTCATCAAGGGAAAAAGTTGTATATTCAACTCCTTGAACTTGGATACTATTGGCCTACTATAGAAGCAGATTCAGCTAAATTTGTAAAGTCTTGCCATCAATGTCAAGTACAAGGTGATCCGATTCATGTTCCAGCATTAAAACTCCAACAAATCAGTTCACCATGGCCCTTCCATACATGGGGGCTCGATCTCATAGGTCCCATAAATCCGCCTTCCGAAGGAAATATTTGGATCATTGCAGCTACTGAATATTACACGAAATGGGTAGAAGCTGTGCCCATAAAGCGAGCCACTGGAGGTGCAGTCTCCAATTTCATCAAAGAAAATATTATCTATAGATTTGGCATCCCAAACAGGATAATAACAGATAATGGCACACCCTTCGTCAACAACATTGTTCGAGAGCTTCTAGAAAAATATCATATAAAACATGTCAAATCCACACCATATTATCCGAAGGGAAATGGGCAAGCTGAAGCAACAAATAAGACTTTACTCAAAATATTGAAAAAGATGGTAGAAGGCGAGTACAAGAAGTGGTCACAAAATTTTATGACACTATGGGCTTATCGGACGTCGCCTCGAACAGCGACAAGAGTATCACCATACTCTTTAGTCTATGGTGTAGAGGCAACCCTACCAGTTGAGATGGCTGTCCCTTCGGCAAGAATGATACTCAATGACGAATCAAAACTTGAGATTAATGGGATAGTCAAGGCAAAAGAAGTTGAAGTTATTGAAGAAAGGCGCATGAAAGCGGAAGAGCAAGGGACTAACTATCAAAGGCGAATAGCGAAGGCGTATGATAAAATGGTGCGACTTCGACTATTCAATAAAGGCGATCTTGTCCTTCGCACAGCCCTACATGTTAAAAATAGGACATTCGCTTCTAAGTTTACACCAAACTGGGAAGGACCCTATATTATTCGAGAAGCGATGGAAAGCGGATATTATAGACTTGAGAAGTCTGATGGGACTTATCTTACATGATCCTATTAATGGGAAGTGGCTAAAATTATATCATCCATGAAATAGATGAAGAGAGATAATAAAGATTTTCTTTTCATTTCTCAAAATATTGATGATTACATATAAATTTTCTGTTAAAAAGAAAGGGGGTGTACATGTACATCACTCTATTTTTTAGCAAAAAGATCTTGTAGGAGTCCACCTACAATAAAATGTTCCAATGCCTTGCCCTCTTCCCGGAGAGGCTTCAATTTATCCTGCTCCATCACAATAACTTCTTCTAATTCTTCATGGTTCTTGGCCAGAATTTGTTGTTCTTCTTCCAAAGAGTAGAGTTTAGCCTGAGCAGCCCTCAACTCTACCTCTGCCTGTTTCACCCTATCAAGCAACATCTTTCTCAGCATCAGCCAACATGTTCAATGTTATCATATGCTCATTTTCTTCTTGCTCAGCCGCTATTAACCTTCCTTGGAACTCTTGAGCAATGGAAAGTTCATCAAGGCGCACCAGCAACCATTCAATTTCAACGCCTATGGCATGAGCATCTTCTAAAATTGTTCTCCAATGCCTCAAATCGGCTGGAGAAATGTCAGTGAAAGATTTCTAGTGCATTGATAGGAGGACCTTGCAGATGGACTCCAAGAAGACAGAACAGAAGTAATGCGCCTTGACAGAGCAGCCATCAAGGATGTCGCCGTAATTATCAAAAATCAATTAACCAAAAGGCTCTAACTCTGGCTTTACTTTATAATCCCCAATCAGAGTTGTAGCTAAAGGAGTAGCCAAGCTCCACTCACTTCCTTGAACAACTGCCAAAGTTGAACTCTGATGTACTGGAAGAGGTCTTGAAGGCAGGAAACATGAAGCTATTAAAGGCGAAGAGTCTATTGGAGGTATCTGGGGCGCAACAATCAATGGCACTGAAGGTAAAGGAACAGGAACATTTGATTGAAAAGGCGGTGAAGACACTGTAACCAAAGGCGGGTTACTTGTAGAAGGCACTACCTGAGTAGATTCTTTGAGATCACCAAATTCATTTCTCAGTATGGCCATATCTTCTTCAAAACCAGTGATATTTTCACCCACGATCCCAGAGAGAGAATCCATGGGAATACACGAGGGCTGGCCAATTACCTCAGCTCCACCGTGAAGCTCTGGATCATTTCTCAAAACCCCATTAATGGAGTAGCTCGGAATCCCATCGAAGAAAGCCGAGATACAGGTGATGTCATGAATGGGAGTTCTGGGGGCTTCTTCTCTCGCCTCTGACCCTACGTGAACAGGAGTACTAGGGGCCTTCTTTCGAGGGCGCATGAAAAAAGAGCCCCTTGACTCCTCTAACTCTTCACCAATTGAGGGAGATGAATCATTATCCCATTCACTTTCGCTAATATATATGGCTTCAGTTTCTTCCTCTTCATCAGTATTTTTTCAATTTCCTCCGAAGATGAGCTAAGAAATCTTACGTCTTTTCTTCTCCCGAAGTACTCGCCTTTGTTTGAGAAGATAAAAATTAAGAGGGATTTCGAGTCAATGGCAGAAATGGAACAAAGTCAAAAGCGTAAAGAAATGAAAGTCAAAAGCGTAAAGTTTTACCTTCTTACTCCTTTTTGCTGGAGGAGCCGCCTTCTTAGAAGCTGGCACTAATTTTCTCTTGAGACCTCCAACAGTAGTCTTCTTCAGAGTTCTCTTTCCTGCCTTCTTTTGTCCCTTTAGCCGTGGACTGGGCTCCTCAGGCAGAACCTCAAGAGAAGGAGAATTGATGAAGTCTTGAAAATACGTAATCGACCTGGCCCAATACTCCTTCATAGCAGGAGTATATCGTCCCTCCCGATCAGCTTGTGGCAATAGAAAGGAGTCAAGGGCGGGAGATAAATACTCTCGCCATCTACTAACCAGGTGCATCCTCCCTGCTGCCGGTGGTGGATAGGCGTGTACACTCAGTAAAGGGACTCCTTGGTCAAGGCCAAACTGTCTCTGAAAACGGCTGGGGTTGTAGGAGACCGATATAAAAGGCGATTCATTGATTACTACTAAGACACTATAAGTAATAATAGCAAAAAAGTTGAGGTCTTGTGCTGTGATATGACCTGGAAAATCAACTTGCTGGAAAGAGGTCCCCGGAGTGTAGTAGTCCAGAGGGAGTGCGCCTTCAAGAGTCTGAGTGTAAGGGCGGAAGTTGAAAAACCCCTTATCCAGTGAATGAAAAAGCTTCGCATTCTTCTTTGGCCTGACATTAGACCATCGAAGAGCTCTGGGGAATAACTTCTCTGGAGTCCCTTTATTAATAGCTAGTTGGACTAATGAAGAAGGTGAAGGCGCGTATCCTGGGACTCTCTCCCATAACCACATCTGGAGGAAGGAGGCGCAAGCGAAGATCTCTATTGGAGACTCGCCCTTGGATTTGACTAGATCTCTATGAAATAAATCCAAATTGTGGTAAAGATTACCCAAAAATAGAGAAACTAAGGAGTACCTCGTGCCGTTAGCAATTCTCGAAGCGCAACCAAAAAGGCGCTCTTGGATTTTTTCATAAGGGTAGGCGGGGAAGATGTATCTTGACAACCACACAGCAATAAAAGCCTCTCTCCTGAAAGGGCTGTGCATCCCAGCACCATAAGCTGAGGGTTGAGAAGTACCAACTCCTTTTTTCTTGGAGGCTTGTTCTCTCCAAAAATAACGGACCCAGTCATTGAAATTGGCTCTCTTCATAGACTTCTTTGTAGACGCCTTCAAGGCCGATGTTAAAGCCTCTGTGCATTCCATCATAACTGGGTCATTGTAGTTGATGGCGGCTATGACATGTTCACCAAAAATCTCTAATTGCAGCAATGCTGCTACATCCTCTAATGAAGGCGCCACCTCACCCCAAGGGGTTATGAAAGTATAAGTTGATCGGTTCCACCAGAAGAGGAGTTGCTTCAAAGCATCCTGATCCCTCTTTATCTGGAACGATGAAGTCAGTTCCACCGCCTCTTTCACTCCAGCATCTTTGAGAAGTTCTACGAACTCATCATCGCTCAGCATATCATGGATCCATCCTTCCCAGTCTCCAGATGGTCCAGAGTGAGATCGAAAAGTGGGCTTCATTGGAAGGAAATCGCCTCTAGATACCTTGAATCTTGGAACACCTATGGCTGGAGGTGGACTCCCAGTGCCATCAGTAGGGTCTTCTCTTAACAAACACCATTCATCAGTTGGAATGCTTGTGTTTGGATGCATCTATTGAGCATCTATGAAAAACGAGTCTCCAATATCTCCCAACCTTTCATGCGAAGCCATTGAAATGCAAGAGAAGAGAAAAAGTTTCTCGAGAAAGCAAGAGAGGTTAAAGAGAAGAATAAGAACAAACAAGAAGAGGTGAAGTGAAAATGAACCAAAAAGTCAAATAAATAGGCAAAAGGTGGGAGACCAAAAGTTGGAATATGAAAAGGCGTCTGTTGATTGATGCGCCTTCAGTCATTATGACCAACGGTCATATCCATTAAACGAAGGCGACAGGTCAAACGTCACTATTTGACACGTGTCAAGCTTCAAAAGCACAAGCATTAAATATTTCGGTTTAAAGGCGAAAATTGCAAAATCTTGAAAATTTTCCCAAGTATGAAGGCAAAGGCGTGTCTTCGACAAACATTATAATGATGTCTCAGACAGGGGGCTAATGTTGATGGGTGATTTTTTTAAGAGAAATGCGTGGACTTATCTCTTGCGCCTTCATCATGATAAATGACGTCTTTCACCTGTATTGGGTACTGTGTCGTCCACATTTTCGCTATAATGCCTTTAACTATATACTTATGTGTTTTTCCATAATGTTCGCATATAATAAAAGGGTAAAAAAGAGACTTAAGGTTTGGAGGGTGAAAGATTCATTGGTCGAAGAGTGTGCCATCACGTGTAAAGCGAAGCCACCTTCACCAATCCACCTAGAACTTTTGATGAGTAACAAGTCGTTGTACAGCACCCGAGGAATAGGTGTGATTGTTCTAACACAAATAAATGCAAAGGCGTTTATTATAATAAATGCAAAGGCGTTATTATATTAAATACCCAAAAGCGTTACAAATATTTAATGTGTCCGTTACAAAGAATGACAATCATTCTGTCCCAAATCAAAATCCTATAAATAGGAAAGGTTATTAACCAAAAAGGGACAACATCATCACGACAACAATACACCACTAGTCATTGACTAGGCCAAGGGCGGCCAATCCTCGGTAATCTCAGAATTCTTGGTGTGCTCTCAACCCCATTTCCTTTGCCATTTTCCCCTTTTGCCATAGGTCAGAATAGCCCTCTGCGGTTTAGATTGACCTGTGATCAAGTCAGAAACATCACCCAGTTACAGCTTTTGCATATGCATTGTTTATGGAATGCATCTCTTTATGTATTTCCTTTTTTTAACTTGATATTTTATATATTTCATTACTTACAAATGAATGTTTTATTGAAGAATCATGCTTCAATTTGTTTCTCAATATAGCCTGTAAATATGTATTCATACATATACACACAGCATATATGTGGTTCTATGAAGTATAAAGTACTAAATAGTAGAAACTCAAATAGATAGTTCAAATGGTATCTATAGGACTAACTACCCTGTTGGATGTTATCTTTGCTTTGAAATAAGTTTGGATTTGAGTCTCCATGAGTGAGTTTCTTAAGTTTCCTTACTTTTTAACTAAGTTTTTGTGCGTATCCTCAATACATATCGACAACGTTTCCTATATTGGACTTACCAACACGTACCTCGGTTCCGATATTTTAAACTATATATGTATTCATACTATACACAGCGTATAAAGTAATGAATAGTAGAAACTCAAATAGATAGTCAAATAGTATCTAAAGGACTACCAACCTTATTTGATGTTATCTTTGCTTTGAAATAAGTTTGGATTTGAGTCTCCTTGAGTGAATTTCCTTCATTTTTTACTGAGTTTTTGTGTATCCTTGATACATATCGACAACATTTCCTATATTGGACTTACCAATACCTACCCAGATACCGATATTTTAAACTATGGGCTTGGGGTCAACCATTTCCTTTAAGCATCAAGCATGGGTTAGTCGTTATCCCCCATGTTGGGATCAAGCTGGGCACTCACACTCGACTCCTAGGTCAAGGATTGGGCCCAGCTTAACCCTCGCTCGACCCATGTGCACCCTAACCCCAGTATCTTAGGAGAAAAAAAAATCGTCAATCTCAAATCACAAAGTCACCCAATTGAAAGATATGAGTTGAGAGCAAAATTCAAGGATGGAATAGCTCAAAGGAGATAAAGATGCGATGTTCTTTAATAATATAGTGAATGCTAGGCGAAGTTTTACAACCGTCAGATGCTAGTAATAAGGATGTCAAAGTGGTGAGTAGGGGTAATAGTAAATTAATGATTTCATGATTTTCATCTCTCTATACAATTAATGCTTCTTAAAGGAAGCCTTTATTAGTTGAATTTTGATTCCATTTCTTTGGGGCAGGCAGGCAGCTGATTAGCTTGAAAGAGTTTGAAGAGAGAACTTTAAGGCCAACAGAACTCTAGGTCAAGGTGGCTACAACTTAGCCCTTTATAGGCATTGTTCATGAATTATACAGGACATTTGCTTATTAAATGAAAGCTTCCAATATTCATGAACAGGCTAAAACACTTCATCTATCACTCTGGTTTCCAACAAAAGAGGTGAGGCTGAGTTAACAGATTTAGGGCAAATCAGCCTAGTGGAGAACACCTACTACCAACAAAGTCATTGTCAGCTTCTTACTTCAGAGTTAAAAGAGATTTTCAATTACATCATCTCTCTATTTCAGGCGGCATTCAGCAATGGAAAACAAACCTGGACGGGTTTTTCATCCCAATTAATGTTCTAATATAAGGAATCATGGCAGAGTGCCAAGTCAAGAGTAATCTAGAAAATTGTCGAAGTAGTGGAGAATATAAATCATTGAAGTGTAAAAAATTGTACAAGGATAGGTCAAACATTTCTATAAAACAAAAGATCAAAATGAACATCAAGTTACAAAAAGTAATCATTGCCCTCCTCTCCAAGTATAGCAGAATCCCATTCGGAATTGAAATCCTTGAACTTGACATGTATGAATTCCTTCTGGATAGATGACATTCAATTAGCATCCACCCTATATTCGAGTGGAACCTCACCAGGGATTGACTTGATATTTGGATATTCTTCTATTGTGCTCTTCTCATCTACCCAAAATGGTTTTAAAAAATGACACGTTTTGGCTGAAACATATCGGTGGGGTCTAAAAGGAAACCCCACCAAAGGTTTAAGACTAAATAATTCCATGACACATTTTGTATGATATTGTAACACTTCGATCCATGTTGACCGAAATGCTACATCTCACATTATACAATTACAGTACTTCAATGCTTCTCTCATTGTACAATCCTCTTCCCGCTGAGCCCCCTTTATCCTTGGTCCAAAGAGACAATGTAGGACTGGTGCCAACAGTTTATCACGGAAGAAAGACTCACCGAGCAGGGATCAGTAACTAATACTAATATAATAGAAAATAACTGTCTTTTTTGTATACTTTCCCCTCAAATTAGACCGAAATCCACCTAAACATTTTTTAATCCTAAACCTCCCAAAAATCCATTGTTTACTGATTTCATGAAAACCGCCACTAAAAAGTGGATTCTTTGCTAGATTTCGACAAATGCTTTTGAATCTCACAATATCAAAACATTTCTTTTGGGCGTTGTAGAAAAAAATTCTTATTTAAAGAAAATCAATAAAAATAAAAACTACTTCTATTTTATATATTAAAATAATTTCAGGAAATTGAATGTCATAGCTCAACATTTATGCATGTATTATTTATATGACATTAAGCTTGACCGATCAACAACTTGGTTATGTTATTATTATTATTAAATTTATAGATAGATTTTCCCAGTCATTTGCAGTGAATTCGAATGGTAAAGAAATAGTTTAGGGAATTTTATCACTGCTTTATTAGTATAATAGAATCAAGATAAATTAGAAGAAACTTTTATGACTGATCTTCATGTTTGAATGCTATGTTTACATTTCTTTTATATCTACTTTAATACTATATTCGCATAATTCATTATTTTTCTTCATTTTCATTATAGAAGTAATATGCCACACGTTTCAGAGCTAGTTGTGAGTTGAAAGCATGGTCGGGCAATCAATGGGAATAAACTGAAAGCCATTTGCAATTATTATGGACACGGATACAAAGTGGTGGTGTTTCACGACTCAAGCTCTCATTGGCTGGTACAAGAATGTAAAGGATTGTTCGAACTACCCTTCTGACTGTGAAACAAAGCAATGGAAGATGAAACACGAGCTTATTGTAGGATACATCGCAAGATACATCATTTATCGGGGATTTCGCATGCATTGATGGAAAAATTGAGAAAAAAATAGGAAAATATGAAATTTTACAATGAAACTCCAGGCAATGTTAAAATATGTTAATACACATTTGAGAATAAATTTAAAAAAAAAACAACAATGTACAAAAGAAATGCAATGAGAATGGAGCAAAGATGTGCGCTAACGGGCGGCGATAAGGTATGATTGATTAATATTGATATAACTTACATAAAATATTTTTTTCATAATAATAAAAATATAAAATTAGAGCTTCATACATAATAAATAAATGATGGCATAATCCAACTCACCCCAAGGACTACAATCAGAGCCACATAGAGGTACGCGGCGACTTAGACCCACCTCTGTCTTGACTAGGCTAACAATTGTATAGGTTCTCCACATAAGTATAATATTGTGTCCAGCTCATCACATTATGGTACAATGTGTATACTCATGTACATAATGTTGGTAGTCATTTGGTTCAAGATGTAGCAACACTTCCATCGGTGGATACTATGGGTACTAATGCACAATTGTGAATTGTTATGGGCATTGCTAAATAAGGCTATACACCTCCATACTTATCCATACGGCTCATACCAAGTAACATATTCATATGATTTTAGTGGAATTTAAATTTGAGAGTATTTTAAATAGAGGGTACCCATAATATGCTTAATTTTTTTTGTAAAGCTTAAATGTTAGTATTTTTCTGCTAAACTGTTAGTTGATTTTTTGACCTTGCAGATAAAAATATTTTTGAAGATTAAAATATGAGACTTTTTTCACCAGACTTTTAGGGTTTAATAATGTTTGATATGATAGAATTTATGAAATTTTAAATTTTGAAAAATACCTTAGCATTTAAAAGTTGAGTTCTTTACCTAATCCTTTGGTTCACGTCCTCGTTAACTATGCTATCGGCAGAAGAGGGAAGATAGGTAACTTCAATGGTAAGGTATAGGAATCTACTATGGATGATATGTCATATGACAAATGGAAACAAGAAAATTTTGAGAAGATGTCATAGCTTCTCAGATCTATGCAATCACACATTAGTAGAGATTTTTTGTTCCTTTGGACAGCGAAAAAGATTTGGGATAAAGTTACTAAAACTTATTCTCAACATCAAAACATTGTCAGGGTTTAATAGTTAAGGCAAGAAATTGCTACTCTTCGACTGGGGGAGAAGAGTGTAGCTACTTCCTACTCTACTCTTCAAGAACTTTGGGAAGAGTTAGATCATTATCAGGTCCGTCATACAGTAGGACACTGATAAAGATGGGAATCTACATTGGTGGAGTAGAACAAGATCTTTGATTTCTTCTAGGGTTTAAATTTTAGAGAGAGAGGAGCTTCCTACTTTAGACCAAGTCTACTTTATGGTGCAAAGTGAGAAAAGCCATAAGAGGGTTGTAGAGACCCAAAACTTGGTTGTCTTGAAACTTGTGCAAACTAAATGAAAATCAGGAATTTTGTTCAAAACATTGCATTTAATGTCAAATTGTGTTTAACTATGTTTAAACTTGTTGTATAATGAATGGTTAAGAATTAAGAGTAAAAAAAAGGCCAAATCAAGCAAAATCTAAGACCACCGGTCGACCCCCCCTCAAGCCCAATCGACCCCAGAAAAACTCATGTCAAAAAAGATGTATGGGGTTTTCAGGCAAAGAGTAGAACAAAGGCCGATCGACCGCCCGTTGGCTGTTTTGCCCAGAAACTTTCCAAAATTTGGATTTCCGAGAATTAGAAGTCTCTAAGGACTCTTTGGCCTATAAATAGACCTCTAACTCATGGGTTTTACTATTTCAAACATTCTAAGAGTTTTAGAAATCCCAGAGAGAGTTAGTCAAGGGTTTTTGCAAAGGGTTTTGCAAGGAGAAGAAGGAAAAGCTTAGTGATCTCATCCAAAACCTTTCTCAAGCGATTGATCGTAAGGAAGCGATCGAGAGAGGTATTATACACTGTTCTAACCTAATAACATCTTACTATTTCAAACATTCTAAGAGTTTTAGAAATCCCAGACAGAGTTTATCAAGGGTTTTTGCAAAGGGTTTTGCAAGGAGCAGAAGGAAAAGCTTGGAGATTTCATCCAAAATCTTTCTCAAGCGATTGATCGTAGGGAAGCGATCGAGAGATGTACTATACACTGTTCTAACCTAATAACATCTAGAAGACAATGCTTTTAAGATCTGGAAACTATGTTTATATGCGATTATGGTTACATGATCATGATAAGAGTAGGGTTTACATGATTTCAAAAGGGTTTAATATTGCTATGATTGAAAAGGGGATGATGGATATAGGATCCGATATGCTACTAATTTATGATTATGAATTAAAGATGATATTGATGAACTATGCATAATATTGTGATTGTTTTCTGGAAAATCCATGCATATGTGAGTGAGTATGGAGGGGATAATTTTAGGGTTTGCACTATGAATGAAGGTGGAGGAAGGAATTTATGATTAATGAAGATTAAATCTGGAACTTTATGACCTTAATGGTGAATACCTTCCATGTACGATGAATTATCCTTGTATGATCTTTCATGTAAATTATATGTAATTAAGCATGTGATATTGGTTGAACTTCATATAGGTAAATGTGTTTAGTATATATTGAATTATATATCTCATTTTAGGCATGGTTTATCATTAATTATATGTAATTAAGCATGTAACATTGGTTGAACTTCAGGTAGGTAAATACTTAGAGAATGATATTAACGACCCTGAATTATCTAATCATCGTTATGTGAGTGGCCTTGGTGGAGTTCGATAGTTTGATATCGAAATCTAAGGGATGACCTAGATGAAAGTTGACTATGACACTCAAGCACATGTTGCACCGCATGATAGGTATTACAAGTATATGTCTCATGAACACAAGCACCGTCATGATTACATGTCATTGGGAATTATAATGTTACATGTCATGGGGAATCATCATGTTAAATGTCATTGGGGAATTTCATGTTACATGCGTTGTCGAATCCTCTTACATGCATTGGTACAAATGATTACATGAACACGCATAAGTCTTACATGTCCAGTCACGAGTCTCAACATGCCATGAGTGAATGATGCTATGTTTCATAGTATTAAAACTCGACGAGTCAACTCGAAACTCGAGTCTGAAGTAAAACTCGGTTTTACTCGCCCTGACTTGCCCCGACTCGTCCGAGTTTTGTATTTTTTTTGTTAAAATAAAAAATCGAGCAAACCGTCTACCTGAGTGACTAAATTCTGTTTTCTTTTCTTCATCGTCGCGCAAAAGAGCATCCCGCAGAAATCAGATCCCGCGGAAAGTTTAGTCATCTAGAGGTGTATATTCCCATTCTGCCTGGATCCGGTATCATAAGTCATATTGTTTCGACTTTTTACCAGACATCTCCCTTTCAATGAGGCATTCTCACTAGGAAGACCCGCCTTTCAGAAAAGATAGACACAAGGAACGCGAGGAAGAGGGCGACACAAAAAGGAAATCACCCTCCACCGCTATACAGCTTTTCCGCTATCCCGTGAAACGATATGGATATGGGTCTGGATATGGAACTATACAAGGGCAACAAAAGAAACAATAAGTCTTACTATTCCGTAGCTAGTCTCACGATTCTTCATATGATTATTTTCATGAATTAAGAGGAATTCTTGCTAAAGTCAGGTCCGGTGAACCTGACGGTACGGAACTAGATATCAGATAAACCTTCAATCCACATTGGAAGCATCGGGATAAAGAATAAAGGAGTTCAACTGCTTGACCATAGGGAAAGGAATTTAAGCTCTCTTGGTCTCGTCATATAAAGTGTTTTTTGCTTTCCACCCACTCTTAAGTATAAATACAAAACAAAAGGGGGGTGTTTAGTATATATTGAATTATATATCTCATTTCAGGTATGGTTTATCATTAAGTTTGAATTCATACCATATATATAGTATTAGAAAAATAGTATATATGTCCGAGTTTTAGGTGTCATTACTCTGATGAGTTTTGCCCCAGTTTCTGAGTTAACTCTACTCGGCAAGTTTCCAAGTCAAGTTTTCAGGTTTAAAACACTAATATTTTGACATGCTTCCGCACATGAACTGTAAGATATGTTTATTTATAATAAAGCATGATCATGATTATATGATATGACACTGTTAGCTAGACCTTATATACACTGAGTGTTTTCAATGCTCACTCGAATTGTTACTGTCGATGGGTTTGGATGGTTTCGATATTTGCAATCCGGGACCTTGGATTGAGGAAGAGTACCCACAAGAGCAAGAAGGTGATTATCAAGAGACTAAAGTGAATCTGAATCATTATCCATACTACTGATCCAGTAGCTAGATATTAGTTTTTATTTCAATTTGAGAAAGATGTAATAAGCCACAAATTAAGTTGATGTTTCTTAGGTTTAATTTCTAAATTTGAGATCATATGGGTGATCGGATTATTCTGTTAGTTGGTTTACAGTTTCTATATTGGATTTATTATTAATATTGATTAATTAAGGAAGAAATTTTGGGATTCACATTTAGCATGCCTTTTATGTTGATTATGTTATATGGATATGCAGTATCATGGGCCCAAGGTCTCATTGACCAACATGGAATTTTGGGGTGCGACAAGGGTTATGCAGCCCACTCTGATCAGCGATCATTCACCTCTTGTTATATCTTATAGTGCTCAAAAGGAGAGAAAGGCTCCATCATAAAGAACAAGCATTTAGATGACAAGGATAAAATGAATTGTGATCATTGTGAGGAGACTCAACATACATAAGAACTTGTTAGGATCTACATGGCAAACCGACGAGGTTAACCGTCCCGAGCAGTAGATGAATGTTCATACCGGTCACACTGCAACGACTATGACTCCTTCTTTCGATACTTCTTCATCAGCTCCTCTACAGGAGGTGCCTCATTAGCTCATACAACTTTTTTATAGCTGAAATTAATTGTCTCTAATGCCTTCTAAACTAATTGGAAGGTATTTTTACCTCCACATCCGTTACACAATCAGGTACTCATGCATCTGCTAATTCCGTAAGTCATTCCTCGTTCGGATCAACTTGGATTATTGATTCAGGTGCGTCTGATGACCAGTTTATCCTCAATTTTCTTTACTTACAGTTCATCTTCTAGAAGAAATAGGAAAAAGATTGTTGATGGATCCCTTTCATTTATCTCTGAGAAAGGAGATGTCAAACTTTCGAATAACTTAATTTTTTTCAATTGTTCTTTATGTTACAAATTTATCGACAAACTTGATATTCATTAGCATGGTTCAAAATATCAGTATCGGGTACCATATCGGTAAGTCCAAATAAGGATACGTATCGACGTATCGGACCGTATTTGATGGATACGGCGGAAAAAATAAAGATACGCTAAGAAACGATTAGATACGCGAGAAAAAACTTGGATATCTTGCATAAAACTTCTTTTAGTGCAAATAACAGTTAAAAACAAACTAAATGAAAACCTCCAATTATGTTTATAACCATATACATGAGAGTTAAAAATTTCATAAGTTATAAAAAAATGTGCATGTTGATAAAAGGTTATGAAAATACAAACCTTAGTCACTTAGTCAAGTATAAGAAAAATAATTTTGATATTAGAATCTTATATTCAATGAGTTAAATAAGAATGTATTGAATTACAATCATAAATTTTAATCTTAATGTAACTCTTTTTATGCTGGATTGTTACATTATTACTTGAATTTTTGACCATGTAGATGAAAATATTTTTAGGACTAAAATATGAGACTTTTTTTTACTAGATTTTTGGGTTTTGGTAATTTTTGATATAATAAAATTTATGAAATTTTAATATTTGAGAAATAGCTTATCATTTGAAAGTCGAAATTTTGACCAAATTCCTAAAAGGTGCTGAAACGAGGATTTTATTCTTGAACTGAAAAGTTAACTTTTTATACTTCAGGAATTTGGATCCATGATAATATTTATTGAATTCAAAAGGGGGGATAACCTTATTTTCATATTAATATCTTATGTAAATGAAAGTACAATTAACTTAAAACCATTTACTTAAATAATATTTTATGTAAATAAGTTGTGTGTATCGGATCTGTTGTATAGATCCTAGTATAAATGAAAAGAAAAAAAAAATTATTTGAAAAATCTACCGTATTGGGCATATCGGGCATGTATCGGTCCCGTATCGGCCCGATATGGGGAAGTTTTTTTTTTCGGCGTATCAATGTATCAGGTAGCTCTAAACAGGATACGAATCGGTCAGTATCGGTCGATACATATCAAAATTTTAAACCATGTTCAATAGTAGTATTACAAAAAATCTTAATTGTTATATAACTTTTTTTCTTAATCATTGTCTTTCAGGACTTCTTCTTCAACGTTATAGTCTAGTAGTCTTATTAAAAGCAATAAAGATGCCCAAATCAGATTATAACACAGTAATCTAGGTTAATTATCTTTCCGGTCAGTAAAGTTAATTTATTCTAACTTATTTGAGTTTGTCTCAAATTTACGTCTATAATGTGAAGTATGTGAGTTGTCCAAGCATTGTACAATTATTTTTTCCCAAGTATGAATAAAAATTCATTTCCATTCCAACTTGTCCATTTTGTTATTCAAGGGCAACACTTCACTCCTACTAATACTACTATTGAGAAGGAATTACAAGTTTACACCAGACAAAAGAAAGGACAATGGAGAATGGACCACTATGATAAAGCCAGTCAATGTTGTCAAAACCAGACCAGCAGGTCGAACTGGTCCCCTCGCTGGTTTTCAGAATCCCCAAAACCAGGACCAATTGAGAACAGTGTTGTTTTTAAAGAACCGGGAAAACCCACCGGTCGAACCGGTAACTGGTGGACTGGCGACCGATTACCATAACTGCCCGGCATGCAAGGAATTTTTTTTTTTGAATAAAAAGAGAAGAAGCAGTTCAAGATGGCAGAGTTTTCAATCCCAACGAAGGTAACCATCCCCAGGGATTTTTTTCGAAGAAAAGATGTAGCAAAAAACGTAGAAAAGTCCGGGATTTGAGAGCTCGTAGCGACCAATTCTCTTAACGAAAGGAGAAGTCAACTTCTAGCAAACCAGAAGTTCCTGAACGAAAGAAGAAGCAAACCAGAGGTTGGGGTTTGAGAGGTTTGAAAGACGAACATAGAAATTGATTAGGTGCAAAGAGAATGGGCCCACCTTATTTGTTTATTTGTTGGGAGAGCCGCTGTACCAAAGGAATGAGGACACCTCAGTTGTTGGATTGGACTGTTACAGTCGTTGGACAGCTGCTACAGTCATTGGATTGGACTGCTACAGTTGGACAGCTGCTACAGCAGCATGATTAATATAGACTAATAGCTTCTGAAGAGGGTTTTAGACTGAATAGGTCCCATAGTTGTTGCCTTGTTGGTCCATAGGGGAAATACTGGACAAGCTTTCAAAGGGAGTATACACTTGAATGGGCCCACATCTGTTGGTCAAGATTTGGTAATGGCAATTCAAGGCCCACCATTTGCTGACGAATCGGTCGGACCGGACGATTGAACCGGTGGAACTGAGAACCGGTCCTCCGAACAGTTCGACGGCCGGTCCGATTCTGAAAACAGTGAAGCCGGTTACTAATTCAGATCCAAGTAGTCCTAATTCATCTTTGGTGTTTGTTCCTACAATAATGACACTCGTATTGCTTTACGCAGAGGGGAGCGTCAGTGTACTGTGCATCCTATTTCTAATTTTCTCCTATGCATCTTTGTCCCCTGCCTATTCTGATTTTTTTGTCCTCTATTTCTTTTGTGTCTTTACATTCCAAATTCTTGGAGACAGTCTCCAATCGTAAGTGGCGTAAGTCTATTATGGAAGAGATGAGAGCTTTAATCAAGAATGATACATGAAAAATTGTGAATTTTCCCAAAGGAAAGTAGTCAATTGGTTGCAAGTGAGTGTTTATTATAAAATAATTAATGGCCGGATTGAAAGATATAAAGTGAGATTAGTTGCTTAGGGATACACACCGATATATAGGTAATGGGATAGACTATAGGAAAAAGTTTGCTCCGGTTGCAAAGATGAACCCTATTAGAGTTTTGTTATATTTGGCAGCGAGTTTTGCTTGGCCTTTACATCAGCTAGATGTGAACAATGCCTTTTTTCATGGAGATTTGTGGAAGGAAATGTATATGTCTCCTCTATTAGGATTCAAGCTTCCTAATGGTAAGAGAAAAAATTGTAGATTGAAGAAATCGATCTATGATCTAAAACAATCGCTCCTATCTAGTGTTTTAAAAAGCGTGTGAGGCTTATGCCTCAGGACGAGGCTTAAGGGAAATGGCTTGAGGCTCAATTATGAGGCTTAAACCCCATGAGACACACGCCTCATGCCTTGAAGCTCGTTTTATGTGTATAACGTATGTATCATACATTAACTAAAATTAGGTTTCTAGCCACAACTGAGACTTAAATGTCATTTTTTTTAATTTGCTATTTGTTTCAACTAATTTATATAGTATTTCCTATGTGTACGCATGTGCCCACATGAACACACGCAATGTATACGAATACAAATATATGTCTTTCTATCTATATATATATGTATATATACTATAATTTTTCATTAATTTCTTGAATCTTTTTGCAATTTTTCTTATATTTGTTAAAATGAGAAAGCATAAAGCTTTCTTGTGAGGCTTACGCCTCAAGCATCTTAAGGTCCTAATGCCTCGCATCACACCTTCATGTTTTAAAACATTGCTCCTGGCTTCTGATCACGCTCTCTTTGTGAGATGTCATGGGCAATTAATTACAATTCTAATTGTTTGTGTAGATGACATTGAAGTGACAGGATATGATTATCTAGATACCGAAAAGTTTAAAAAGTTTCTAGCACAAGAATTTAAAATCAATGACCTAGAAGTCTCAAGTATTTTTTGGATACAAAAGTGGCTCACTCCAAGAAGGACATCTTTATATCATAGAGAAAGTATACCTTAGACTTACTTAAGAATATTGCAAAACTAAATATTTGACATACAGATACTCTAATCAAGTCAAATCATAAGTTTAGCACCAGTGATGGACAATTACTTGAAGATAAAGAGATGTATCAAAGATTAGTTTGTCGTCTTATTTATCTTTCTCTCACCAAGCCATACATTGTGTATGTTGTTAGTTAGTGTAGTGAGGCAGCTCATGCACGAACCTCAGATTCCTCATTATGAAGTTGTTGAGAAGATATTACGTTATTTGAAGACCACTCTAGGAAAAAAAATATACTATTTGCTAATCATGGACATCTCTAGCTATAAGCTTACTATGATGCTGACTAAAGTGGAAATTTTGATGATAGAAGGTTTACTACAGGGTACTGTACCTCTCTGTACAGAAGTCGAAATACAAAACATAAATGGCTGAAGGAAATGTGGAGTGGGGGATGTTTGGTAGAGGCGCTTGGCATAGCTGTATCTAAGTTTTTTTTATACATAGTCATGTGTCTGCTAATGCCGCCTTAACCCTACAGTTTAAGAACATAATTGATGAGGCAGAACGGGTTGGACCGAGGGTAGAGTCTCCTTCTCCATATGAGATTACAAGTAGATACTTAGACACAGAGGAGAAGGAGATGAGGGCCTATATTGACACCGTAAAGCCAACGTGGGAAAGTTTTGGTCTCAATATTATGTGCGATGGGTGGACAAGGCTCACTAGACTTTCGATCATCAACTTTATAGTGTACAGTCAAAGAAAGACAATATTACTAAAGTCTATGAATGCATCTGACAATATAAATGATGCAAAGTATATATATGACTTGATGAAGGATGTTGTAGAGGAAGTGGGAAAGAAAAATATAGTGCAAGTGGTGACTGATAATGGGAGTGCCTTCGTGAAGGCTGGGAAGATGCTTATGAAAAGGTATCAGTATCACCTATACTGGACCCCGTGCGCAGCCCATTGCATAGACCTGATGTTACAAGCGATAGGAGAAAGGCAAACTGTGAAGGAGGTTATTGAAGAAGTAAGGACAATAACCAACTTCACATACAACCACAATTGAGTTCTAACGAAGATGAGGGCCTTCTATGGTGGTGAAATAGTACGGCCAGGGGCGCCACGCTTCACCACCAATTACATTGTCTGGAGAGTCTGTCGAAACCTAAAATTGGACTAAAGGCATTGTTCACTGGGAATGATTGGGCGGAGTATGCACACAAGCGCACTGTTTTGGCAAAGAAAGTTGAGAACATTATCTTTAACACATTTTGGGATAAAGTGGATGAGATGGTTGCCATACTAGAGCCTTTTACCGTGTATTAAGGGAGTCTATTTACCATGTATTAAGGGTAATAGATATAGATAAATGGCCGACTATGGGTTCTGTGTACGAATTAATACAGGTAATGAAGGCGTCGATAAAGAATGTGTGCCCTTGTGGAAGCAAGTGGGTCCACAAGATTATCGATGCCTGTTAAGATAGGACATTGGAGCATCCCCTTCATGTTGTTGGTAAGTTTGATGTTTATTAGATGTTTACATTAAATGTTATTGCCCCGTTGATATAATTGCATATCGTATAACTTTCACATTTCAGCATATTATTTGAACCTAATGTACCACTATAATCACCAATTGGGGAATCGGGATGACTTAGTGAAGGTCGTTCACGACATCTTCGAAAGGTTGGACCCGAAGTGCAAGCAAAAAGGAGACTTCGGGAATGAGGTGAGATGGCTTTCTCTCATTAACTATAGCATATTTATGTGCATTATTGCATTCTAATATATTCTATCTAATTGGAACATGTTTTCTCAAAATCTATAGCTAGTGCGCTTCAGGGATACGAGAGGGAGCTTTGGACGAGCTTCTACTAAAGAGGCAAAGTCTAGGATAACGCCGGATGAGTAATTTCTACACAATAAAGTAACTATAGTTTATTTCTCTGCATCAAAATATCTATGAAACTAATGGATAATAATGTTTAATTGTCAATTGATTGGTGGAAAATGTACGGAACCGACTGTCCAAACCTCAAAAAGTTGGCGGCTCGCGTGTTAGCACAGACTGCTTCTTCTTCAGCATGTGAGTGGAATTGGAGTACATTTGCCCTCATCTACCCAAAGCAACGGAACCGACTTGGCTACAAAAACCAATCTTCTGTCACTATAATATGAAGTTACAACTCAAACAACTGCAAATTGACACTGGGAGGCAACTTGAGCGGGATCCTTTACTTGGCTACAAAAACTAGTCTTCTGTCACTATAATATGAAGTTACAACTCAAGCAACTGCAAATTGACACTGGGAGGCAACTTGAGCGGGATCCTTTAGACCTAATGTTAATCGGTGCCACTGATGATCAAGATAACCCACTTTCTGAGTGGGTTAAGGCTTCATCCCTTAATGAAAATGATGGGCATCCAAACGCAACTATAGCTAGCGCTGCCGCTGAGATAGGCCCGATGTGGAAAGGGTTATTGCTACAAAAGTGGGATCTAGCACCAGTAGGAACAGCTCCAACGCAAAATCATTTAATGAGATGATGAGAAATCCAAAAGGTCCTGGGACTTTAGGTACAACAACCACTGGGACAAGTAGATTGTCTGATAGTAATAGTGAAGGTGGTGATGACCATGATGAGAGCAGCGGAAGCGGTGACAATCCTGGGGATGGAGGCAACGTCAGAGTTAGACCAAATGAGAGCCAAAGGCATCTGAGCCCATTCACCATAAAGGCTGGCTTCGACCATTCTACACAGGACAAGATCATGGTGCCCCAACTTCACATCCAGCAACAAGCCAACCGAGATATTACATCTCTTGTCGATAGGGCAAGGGCAAGGGCAAGGGCAAGGGCAAGGGCAGAGGCAGGGGCAGGGGCAGGGGCAAGGAACACGATGCTTGGTTTGAGGCCATGGAACATTCAGACTCTAGTTCTAGAGGGTCTCAATGTACACGGTCCTCAAACCATGACTAGGATGCACAGTCTCAGGCATCGGGCTCTCAAGAACATAGCTACGACAATTGACAACCAGAGGCCCAATATCCATATGGATATGTCTCAGGGTATGAACCACCTCCATATGTCACGCATTCCAAATCCCAGTGCCGGTGGCAGTTATGCCTCATCACCCATAGTATCCACTGATGGGCATGTTACTACATCTTAGCCCACATTACTACCAACGTTTTGTACATGAGTATACACCTCTATGTACCATAATGTGATGAGTTGGACACAGTTTTGTACATATGTGAAGAACCAGTACTATAGCCAGCCTAGTCAGGACAGAGATGATGACTTCGAACCTCCGCATAACTCCTTTTGGTGGTGATTGTAGTTCTTTTGGTGGGTTGTATTGTGTAGGTTTGTATTATATGAATCTTATAAATTATGAATTTATGATTGATTGAGAAATGAATGAAACATAAATCAATCATACATTATCATCACTCGTTAGCGCACATCTTTACTCTCTTCTAATTGCATCTCTTATGTATATTATTGTTTTTCTTAATATTTTATTATAAAAGGTATATTAACATCTATTATAACATTTCCTGAAGTTTCACTACAAAATTCCATGTTTTGCCCCTTTTTTTGTCATTTTTCTAAAAATACCGATAAACGATATATCTTTCAATATATCTCCGATATATTTTTTTCTCCGGCTCGACATGTCGAGCAATATCGACATTCAAAACCTTGGGTAATCTCATAACTTGGAGTAAGAAGTAAAGTGTGGTGGCTAAGTCTAGTGCAAAAGGCAAATATAGGGTAATGGCCCATGGTATGGCAGAATTGTTGTGGTTGAAAATATTATTACGTAATTTGGAAATCAAAATAGGTGTTCCAATGAAGTTGTTCTATGACAACAAGACAACCATCAAAATTGCTCAAAATCCGGTTCAGCATGATCACACTAAACACATAGAGGTCAACAAGCACTTCATCTGAGGGCAGGCTATTTCTCAAATTTTTTGTTTACTAGTTTGTTACAACAAAAAATCAACTTGTTGATATACATACTAAAGGTCTTGCCAAAGCAAACTTAAAATTTGTTCTTAACAAGTTAGGTATGATATAGATATCTATGTACAGCTTGAGGGAGGAGTGTTGAGATATATTATTTTTACGGGAGTAGATACAATGTATCATATCTTGAGGATAAAAGTGATACAAATAACACAAACAGGAACAGCCCCCTAATCTTTTCTCTCCATTTTTTCTCTTTTTCTCTTTCCTCTAGGATTTCAGTTTCTATTATGAGAAATCATCATAGTTTCCTACTTTAAAGCCTGAGGAGATGAAGCTCCACTGCTTACTCCAATAACCTATTAATCCTTTCCTGACAAGAAAAGAGCAATGCAGAATTCTTTGTCCCAATCCTGTTAAAAAGTTGAGAAAATCGTTTATGGTCTTCTCACAAGGAATGCGGAATAAAAACACTTCAATGCATCTCTTAGTCCATATCCCAACCTAACACTAAAACCCTTCTTTTGTAAGATGCTATTAAGATTGCACCCATACACATGGTCATAAGCTCTTGTAAGAATGCGAGAAGTATATAGATCTTACATGATTCTATTTTACGTCTGAGTGGGTCTCTCTAAAGGATAATTATAAATTTGATGTAAGGTTGGGCTACCAAAGATGCTAGCTCTAATGCCCTGTCTTTTCACGTGAATTGGTGGCGGGGCTTCCAATTTCCAGGGAACTACATATTTTAATGTAGTTCTTTTGGTAAAAAAAATCCCGGCACTTGCAAACCCCGTGAGTCGTGTCACTTAAATGATGTAAAAAGGCAGCCTTTCAACACCCACCAAAAGGTCTTATAATTAAGGTCTCATGGCCTTAAGACTTTTTAATTACGAGGAGACCCGACAAAAAAAAAATGACTCAAGCTCTCTTTCTTTCTTTCTCTCCTCTCTTCTCCTCTCTCCTATGCCCATAACTCATCCAACGACACCTTCACAGAGTAGACGCCATTTAGTATTCCAGCGACAATACTCTGTCGACGGCCAATAAGTATCTTCTCCGCCTCTCTCTCTCTCTCTCTTTCATCTAGGTTTTTCCTCTATTAAGACCTAATTTTTTTCTTTGTCTTAATATTCTTATTCCTCTTAGGTGATCAAATTTGAAAAGCTTTTGAAGTAGGGTTTAGCCAGGATTTGCATAAGAATGTATGACGTTCACATGAACCTAATTTTTATTTATTTTTACACTAATATTTTATTTTCTGCAATGAATTTGAGGGACAACTCTGGAATATTTTGGTTCAAATAGATTATTGTAATGTAGAGTCTAGGAATGAACACATATGATTGTTAGAATAAGATACATGTTAATCACTGCAGAATTAAAAAAAAAAGGAAGGCTCAAATTAAAACATGCTATTATTGAAATCGTTTACTGCATTTGAGGGTTTAGGAGTGAAAGCATATGATTGTTATTTGTTAGAAACATAAGATGAAAATTCGAGCTTGCTTCTTATCAATCATTTTGTGCACCTTGACTATAGCTTCGCAATGACAACCTTGATCGAATGAATAAGATAGGTGGGAGGTGGTGACACACAAAGAACATTCCTGAATGACCACTCTTTCGTCTAAGGATGCCTGATTGCCGAACCGATCAGTTGGTAACTTCTTTTCCAATTCTATCCTATATTATTTTTATATTTAGGCTCTAAAGAAAGTCTCCAAAAATCTAATTATATTTCTCTTATTCTATGACTCTACCCATACTTTCTCAAATCAGTGTTTTAAGAGGTCTGTGAAGCTTACGCCTCGAGGCTTTACTTGAGGAGAGGCTTAAGGAAAATGCCTTGAGCCTCAACCATGAGGTTTAAATCCCATGAGGCTCACGCCTCAAAGTATGAGGCTCACATAAGGAACACTCACTATGAGGCTCACTTTATGTCTATGGCATACGCCTCATACATTATCTAAAATTAGAGTTCTAGCAACATAATTGAGACTTAAATGTCGATTTTTAAAGTTATAATTCGTTTTAACTAATAACAAATAACACTTTATTTATTTGATTATTACAGATAACACATTGAAAATGATGAAATTTGTCTTGTGGCGTCCGCTAATCGAATAACGCGATCCAGGGATCTAAATAGGGTGGCTTTGTTGCCTCTATTTTGATCTATTGCCGAAGCAAAATGAAAGGGCAACTGGCTGATCCCAATGGCAAGCAGTTTCCATAAGGAGAATGGTTGGAGTTCTACTTTATTGATTGATATTATTTTCAACCAACACTTAGGTGGCGTTTGGTAAAACTAATCTGAATAGGTAGAGCTTATTTGAAAATTATGCTTAGTTGAACTTCAGATTGTTAAGTTGAAGATTAATTGCATGTCTACATCAATTCGAAGTGGAGATTTTAAAGGTGAAAACCTCTACTTTAAAAAGTAGCTCTTAGCTACTTTTTACTTAAGAGGTAAAACCCCTACTTCAAAAAGATGTAGACATGCAATTAACCTTCAACTTAACAATCTAAAGTTTAACTACGCACAATTTTCAAATAAGCTCTACCTATTTAGATTAGTGTTACCAAACGCCACCTTAATTTATTATGTTTAACGTATTTAGACTTTTAAAACTCTTTTAAGTCTAATTCACGATAATTTTCCTACTAGGCATTGCAAACTTTGAAGTCATTGGCCTACAATATAGTTAATGACTTATTGTAAATTTATACTAAAATTCTAAATCCACCATATAAATTGATGATTGAATATCATCTTCAATATGTATATGAACAAAGAAGTAAATCTACATTCAAACATTTGTTTGCCCTTATATTTATTTTTGTGATAGTTAATAATTTATATAGTATTTCCAATATGTACACGCGTGAGCGCCCACACACAATGTACACGAATACAAATATATGTATGATTAAATATCTCTCTCTCTATAATATATATATATATAGAGAGAGAGAGAGAGAGAGATACTATAATCTTTCATTAACTTTTTGAGTAATTAGCATTTTTTATATTTTAGTTATTTATTAAAATGAGAGAGCATTAGGCTTTCTTGTGAGGCTAAAGCCTTACACCTTGAGGCTTACACCTCATGCATCTTGAGGTCCAAACACCTCGCCTTACGCCTTCACGTTTTAAAACGTTGACTATTTTCTGCAATGATTTTAAGGGACAACTCTAGAATGTTTTTGTTGAAATAGATTATTGTAATGTAGAGTCTAGGAATGAACACATATGATTGTTAGAATCAGATCCTCTCCCAAGACCACAACTGCATAATGAAAAGGAAAGTATCTCCCATACATGTTCATCACTCCAAAATAAAACGAAAAGGAAGACTTAAATTAAAATATGTTATTATCCAAATAGATTACTGTATTTTAGGGTTTAGGAATGAAAGCATATGTTTGTTAGAAACATATGATGACTTCGAGCTTGCTTCTTCTCAATCATTTTGTGCACCTTGACTATAGCTTCGCAATGAAAACCTTGATCGAATGTGTGTAGGATAGGTGGGAGGTGGTGACACACAACGAACAATCCTGAAAGACTACTCTTTCGTCTAAGGATGCCTAACTGCCGCACCGATCAGTCGGTGACTACTTTTCCAATTTTATCCTACATTATTTTTATGGATATATGATTTAGGCTCTAAATAAAGTTTACACAAATCTAATTATATTTCTCTATTCTACGACTCTACACATACTTTCTCAAACAGCCAATATGGTTCTTAGAATCCTATAGTTCATATACTCTTGTCTAGTATATTTCATATTCATTTTTTGATTGTTTATATGCTATGCTTTAGTCGAGTTGGGAATATTGGAATGACTGAATTCCCACAAAATTTCTCATTTGATCACATTTACAGAGAAAGCAATAAAGATGCAAATGCTTTTCCAATTGGTTTTATGATATTTAGGACTATTCTTGTTTTTTTTTTTGGCAATATTGATATTCCAAAATATAATGCTGAAGTTTTTTTCACTAGATAAGGTTAACCTATTTGGCATTGGAAGATATTCTTTTTTATTTACTATGAATGCCACGCGTTCTAAGTTTCCCTTTAGGGGTAAAGCTCTCTCTCTTTCTCTCTCTCTCTCTCTCCCTCCCTCCCTCCCTCCCACTCTAGGATGTTACTTTTAGAAAATTAGAGTATCTAAATATGAGTTGATTAGTGTGATGCACTTACCAAATGAGAACTATTAAATTTCACAATGCACCACTTCACAGGGGAGTCTTACCTTCTTAAGACAAATACATTGAGTAATTTCATCCAATAATCCTGATTCCATACCAATATGCATAGCAGACCTTTTAGCAAAACTGACTTGTTAATAATCAATAGGTACAATCAAGGTTTAAAATAACTATTCGGCGTTCGTAACGGAACCTGTCAGAACTGTTGTGTAATGGCCATTACGACCCGTCCCTTTTTTTATTTTTTGTGTCATTTTTACTATAAACGACACAACTTATGGTCATTTATAGCAAAAAAAAAATACGGACCCCCGTTTTGTTTTTTTAATTTTCCTTTTTAAAAAATACCATTTTTAGTATAAATGATTCGTTTATTCTAAAAACGTCTCTTTAAAAAAAATACTATTTTAATGGTCATTTAAACTAAAAACGAGGGTTAGTTTTATTGAAAATGGCTATCTTTATTTAACGTAACACTGTTTATATTTCGGGTAACGGAACGGTTCGGTTTTTGTCGAAACCGTAATGTAATGGCTTTAGCAATTTTTAAGACCATGGATACAATCTATGAAAACAACTAATTGTAACTTCAGGTTTTGGCAGAGATAAGTGATATTCACCATCTCTACACGCCATAATAGGATTATAGTTTAGAATTTAAATATATAGATTATAGGCCACATAAGTCACTTAATTTTGAACGAAATGAAATGCATTGCCCATCAAAAGTTACAATATGGAAAATAGGAAGAATCCTATCACTGCTTTGAATGATTGATAAATGCAAATAAGAATAGCATATAGAAATACTAAATAACAATACTTATGAAGAAAGCTATTCATTTTCAAAACAATGTTCAACTATAAAGAACTAACCGGTGTGTAAGATAGAAGCAAACTCCGGCGACTGTTACCCGAGGAAACCACCAATGGATGATTATGCTCCTTTATAAATTTCGACACCATCCATTTCCCTGTCTTCTCTCTCTTTACCATAAGCATTGCCTTACAACCTTCTCGTGTGATCGCTCGAACCTTCCTGCTTTCACTCGTTTTGGGTTTGGCTTTGCGAAAACCCTCCTTATTACATACAAGTCGACGACAAATGACACTTCCATCGCGCAATGAACGGCGGAATGCATCAACACGCATGATGAAGCCTATGCGCGTGGCATACATATCATAGTATACCTTGGCAGCCTCTTCAGATTCAAACTCCATACCCTTATATGGCTCTATATTTTCATCTCCTTCATACACAACTAACTCTTTTCCGGAAGAACTTTCTATCATTTCCGCCTCCTCGCCCACACAATGTTCGCCTCCCACTGCCATACAACGTTATGTGCCACTACTGAGATTCTATCACATCAAGACATTGCAAACACTACTTTTTCCAAACATTTCAACAAACACATACCGTGAATCTACTTGCATTCATAATACCAATGTATCAAGCAGCTAAATTTGTCGAAGAGGACCTCTAAGGCACCCTGGTCTGCTAAATGACGGGACCCACAAGGGATATCACCTATGCCAAAAACCAACCTCATTGGACAACCGCAACCATCCGATCAACATCATTTGCCCCCCGTAAGCAAATGGTTATGGTCATCAAATCAGGACAATTTTGGGCACTTTGGGTGGGACCCCATTAAGCAATGGGGCCAACCCATTCAGTGTATAGAAGAGATTGTACTCTGGCTCAACTAAAAAAGGACCCTAGGTTTCACCAATTGTCAAAATCAATTCAAAGGAATTCAGAAATATGTTTCTTTCTTCTTCTTTTCTTAGGATGCTTCTTCAGAAAAAAAAAATCTCATTCGTGTCTCAAATTTTGAGCAATGAGATCTCCACAAACACATAAAAGAGATTTCAAAACACCCCATCTACCATAAAGAAATCAGATGCTAATTGAGGAGAAATCTGCAGTTTAATCATTTTTGGAGGGTAGATCTGCAGTTTAATCATGCAAGAATATAAATGACGGAAAGCAAAGCTGGGATACCAAGATTTGGTCTTTGATTGAACACAAAATCGAAGGCGGAATAGAGCAAAATGTGTTCAAATTTACAGTAAAAGATGAAAAGATAGTGGAAGGCTTACTTGGTCGAGAGATCGAAGTCCAGAAAGTTCCAAGTCTTCTTCTTCCTCTAAGAGAGAGAGAGAGAGAGAGAGTTGGGTTCTCAGATTCAGTCGAGGATCTCAAGTAGGAAACGGGGGGCACACTCGTCTCGACAGACCCTCCCAGGATTTCGCGTATCCGGGCCCACTCGAACTCGCGAATAGCAACAACTTTTTTTTTTGTCTCAACTGTGTCCGTAAACCCACGGAATTTTCTAACGGTGGAAGCCGAATAAAACCCATCCAACCTTCATTGCTTTAACCCTAGTTAGTTAGGGTTAAGCCTAGTCGAGTTTCATTTAGTGATATCGGATCACAGTCCATTGCGATTGAACTCGGAGAGTTTTATTGTACCCACAGGTCAACACGTGTCTCTTTTAATCTCTATTAACTATGATTATGATTCACTAACTCTGAGGTTCAACATTATAACATTTGCTTTTAATATATTTTTACACCTTAGACTTGTCCAATGGTATTATATCCCTCAATGTTAAATGATACGTCAATTTGAATCTGGATTTGCGGTTCACAATTCGTCACTTTAGAGTGAACCCGATTTGCAAGAGATAGGATGAGATAATTCAATTTTCGGTTGACTTAAAATCTTTAATTTGATTCGCTAGCTTGTTTCACTCACTTAAGCATGTAAAATATTTTATAATATAAGATCTTTTTCTTTTTTTTTTGGATAAAATGAAAATAAATGTAAGATTTTTTTTTCAAAAATGAGGAAAAAAAATTGGGGGGATAAAATGAAAATAAAAATCTCCAATTTCATGTCCTGCCCCAAATCCCCACCACCACCACCACCATCACTACCACCTTCATCGTAGTCACCCCCCACTGCCTCTATCGCTACCACCACTAGTACTTGCATTTTTTATTAGCAATCAAATAAGGGCGCATAAAGTATTTTATTTCTTTCATTTTTACGGTTGAAAGTCCATAATACTGTTATGTGACTGTCACTGCCACTTTTAGCATGTCATGCAAGTTTTTTTTTTTGTTTTTGTTTTATTATAAGCGAGAAAGTATGAAAACGTTTGTTTGTGCAAGTATGCATAGTCCGAGGGGTGTCAAGGAGTCGAGCAGCTCAGCTCGACTCTAAATAAACTGAGCTTGAGCTTTTACTTTAGGCTCGTTGAGCCAAGTCGAGCCGAGCCTTATAAGTGAGCTCGAAAAATAAACGAGTCGAGCTTGAACAATAGGAAGCTCAACTCGATTAATTTTATAATAATACCCTTTAAAAATTCAATTTATATTATATATTAGTATACCTTTTTTTTTTGTAAGATTAGGGTTGTATTCGGGCCGGGATTTTCCGGGCTTAGCCAAACCGGATCGACTTGAAAGGATTTGATCTAGGCCCAAAGCCCAGCTCAGCCCAACTTCAAAAGTCTGGCTCGAAACTCGGCTTGGCCCGAATTGATTCAAGCTCTAGCCAGGCTTGGCTTGGCTCGAGCTCGGCTTGAATACTTTTTATATTTTTTTTATTTTTAAATAATATTTTATATTATTTATATATATAATAATGATATATATAAATCATATTTTTATTTTTTTAATAATATTCTAGTTGAGCCGAGCCGAGTTCGGGCCGAATTGAGCATAAATCGAGCCGGGCCGAGCCACACAGGGGTTGGCCCAAGCTCGGCTTGATTGAGTATTCGGGCCTTTTTTTTAGGCTTGGCTTGGCCCGTTCGAGCCTAAAATTTGGGCCGATCTCGAGTCGAGCCAAGCCGCACCAACGGGCCGATCAGGCTTTGTGCAGCCCTAGGTAAGATATATTTAATATACATTAACATAATTATTTCTGATTAAGTTTTAACTCAAGCTTTCACGTGAGTCACATGACATTCCAAAAGAAAAATACCCTTTTAATTTTTTTTTAATTGAATTTAGTGCTTATCAATGTATTTAAAAAAGAAAAAAAAATTATCGAGCCGAGCCGAGCTTGAGCTCAACTATTTGTGGACGAGCCAAGCTCGAGTTGACCGTTCTGAGCTCGATCCGATGTCGAGCCGAGTCTCAGCATCTGTAAAAGTCTAACAAGCCGAGCCCTAGTAGTGCCCAGCTCAACTCAGCTCAGCTCGTTGACACCCCTAAATTGCATAGCATTCCTCTTCAACACAAACAAGGCAACTCCTCCGAGAGATGAGATCACAGCCAATTTCAATTGAACCCAAGAGAGTTCAATTGCTTATGAGTCACATCTAGATTGGAAGATTTTGTAAAAAAATCTGTATTTGAATTTCTGCTTATTTTTATTTCCTCCAATCCAAATGTGACAAGTAACCATTAAACTCTCTTTAGTTGCAATTGGATGTGATCCTATCCCCTTCATATAGGTCAATTTCATTACCTATATTTTTAAAATATATACTTTCCCCACCAGAAGATTTTCTTGTAGGAGGGAGCAAATAATGGGGTGTGGCCAAGTTGCAATCTGATGTGTTTGTAGCTGCTTGTAAGGATTATTTTGAAAGTTAGGAAGTAGATGCTCTCTTGACATGGCTATGTCATCTTAAAATAAACAATTAGGAAGTGATCTAAAACTCCTGATAGAAATGTATTGTCAAGAGCAAAGGCCATAAGATTGGAAATCCAAAGGTGCAAACACTATTGTGGACCCACCATTTAAAGAATGTGTAAATTGTGGCAGCTTGATTTTCAACCGTGCGGCTGTGCTATGTACTTTCGAGAGTTCAATCACTTTCCTAAACAGTATAAAATGTAGTTTTTTTTTTTAAGTTAAGGAGGCAACTGCCCCCTCGACCCATGCTTATGTAGAAACTCAAATATTTTGTTCATTTTAGCCTATTTATATGAATTAATTGCATAAAATTCGAGGTGTTCACATATCACAAAATTCTCGAATATCTATTTTCACAAAAAGAGCTTAACTTGAGATAACATCGTTGGGTGTAATTTTTCAAAGATTATGATTGTTCGATTCAGTATTATCCGGGAAAAGCTAATGTAGTGGCAGATGCACTTAGCAAAAAACTCTCCTGTCTATTGGCACACTTGATGATCCAAAAGTAGAAGTTGTTAGAAGACATGTGTAACAACGAAACATGTTTTAGTGTTAGCACCTCTGGAGCATTATTAGCTAACATTGCAACCATGCCAATTATTTTGAACAGAATCACAAAGTTACAAGGGACAGAGGAAGAACTATTAGCCTATAGAGCTAAATCCTTAGAAATTGCATATGAGGATTTCTCGATGAATGGGAATGAAGCTATCACTTTCAAGGGTAGACTATGTGTCTCAACCAATAAAAACTTAAGGCGTGAGATTTTGGATGAACACATAGATCTAGATATATAATTCATCCTATAGGCACCAAGATGTAACAAAATCTCAAGAAACGTTTCTGGTGAAGGAACATGAAAAGAGATGTAATTACATATGTATCCAAGTGTTTGGTTTGCCAACAAGTTAAGGTCGAACACAAAAGACCAGCCGGACTTCTAGTCTCTTCTCATTCTGTTAATGGAAGTAGGAAAATATATCAATGGATTTTATTGTGGGTTTGACAAGAACATCTAGGAACTTTGATACTATTTGGGTAGTGGGGACCGTTTGACCAAGTCGGCTCTCTTTCTTTCCTATCGTACCACATTTAATTCCAATCAGCTGGCAAATCTGTATATAAAGGAGGTAGTCTATTTGCATGGAGTGTCAATCAGTATCGTTTGTGATATAGATACAAGGTTTACTTCGAGATTTGAAAGAGTTTTCAACAAGTCATGGGAACTTATCTGGATTTCAGCACGACATTTCATCTTCAGACAGATGGACAGTAATTCCCCAAACCCGCACCTTAGGGAATCATATTCCGAAACACGTGCCCGTTCGTCATTAACACACAACTGAAGACTTTGTCGATTAAAATTGCGGGAAACTTTAAACTTTTATGCAAGAGCTTATATAAGCAATAACAATTGGTCATCACGATAACTCATCATAAACAAATGTGTTAGCTCATTTGTTACAGTAGCCTTTACTTTTGACGTAACTAATGCGCCGGTACACTTTCCAAAATCTATCAAGCATAGCTTCTTAACAATAGGCAACTGCTTCAGAATCTGAAGACATAAAATAAGGGGTGAGCTATAGAGCCCAGCAAAATCCATAATCTATTTAGATTATTTTCCACATAGTAACATCCATCAATAACGATATAGTCTTATAGTTCAATTCTCATATCATAATAATATGCATAATAATAATATTGCAATTCATTAGCCGAAGTCACTCAGGGCTATTTCACCATATTCTGAGGTTCCCAACCTTTAATCGTCAAGTTTATCCAATCATCGTCCACGACACCAGGTTACCGTTTCAGATATGCGCTCACGCTCTATCCTTGAATCCGCAAACTCGATCGACTGGGTCTTCGCCCGTGTATAACATTTACCCTTAAGTCCGTAGACTCAATTATTAATCAACTGGGCCTACGTCCATTCAAACCATACCTTAAGTCTTTAGACTCAATACAACCTTGAGTCATTAGACTCAGTACACAATCCGGGCCTTCATTCGTTGGAATCAACACAAATCATCTGATCTCGGTCAATGCGGGGAACTTGTCATCACGGCCTCTCCATCAAACAACACAACCATCTGACTTAGCCATGGTGGGGACCTCATCCTCATGACATTTCTATCAGATAACACAACACCTCTGACCTCAGCCAATGCGAGGAACCTGTCCTCATGACATTTCTGTCAGATAACACAACCCATCTTGGGTTATACCTCATATCACAGAGCCTTTCACCTCAAACATTTTGTCTCCAAGACTCAACCTATCTTGGGTCATCCTTTGAATCCACGATGTCTTTCACCTCAAAGTATCTTACCTTTCGGGACTCAACCTATTTTTGGGTCATCATTGAATCCACAAGGCCTTTCACCTCAAGGTATCTTGTTACCCTCAGACTCACTCTATCTTAGGTCATCTTCTAAATCCACAAGGCCTTTTACCTCAAGATATATTGTCACTCTCAGACTCAGCCTATCTCGGGTAATCTCCCGTGACACAAGTCATCGTCAATCCTAACCTAGTCAAAGAAGATCTATGGATATTATTTCACCCACTCCCGACAATCAGTTATGAAGGACTAAACAACATCACCACTCCTAACCTAGTCAAAGAGGATCTATGGATATTATTCCACCCACTTCCGACTATCAATCACGGAGGACTAGACAAATATCATTACTCCTGACCTAGTCAAAGAGGATCTATGGATGTTAATCCACCCACTCCGACTGTCAGTCACGGGGGACTAAACAAATATCACAACTCCTGACCTAGTCAAAGAGGATCTATGTATATTAATCCACCCACTCCGGACTATTAGTCACAGAGGAACCAAACAAACATCTTTTGTTATCACAGTCTCTGTTGGGTATATACCTGTCGGCACAGGTTAATACCCCCTCAAGGTAACATCCTTGAGTTCGTAAACTCAATATAACCCTGGGTCTGTAGACCCAATACAACCTTGGGTCCATAGACCCAATGCCTTCCTAACTCTCCCAACTATCAATCATGGAGGAACCTCGGCTCTTAGCAGATCTGCCTCTCCAAACCTAGTCAAAGAGGGACCACGGACAATGTTTAACTCAAGTTAGATTTTCTAACCGTAAGAAATCCCCAATTATTCCAAGCCCCACTTGAATTCGTGCCACCAATTTTGATAATGTGCCATTCTGATGGAAAACATTATCCGACCGATGGACCCGGCCATCGCCTTTTAGGTATCCAATAATATCACATCATATAAGGGTCGTTCCGATGGGGAACATATTCAGGCCAATGGACCCTACTATTACCTTTCAGGTATTCAATAATATCACATCATACAAGAGTTGTTCCACTAGGGAACATATCCAAGCTGATGGGTCCATCCATCACCTTACAACATCCAAACAACATCATATCATACAAGATTGTCCTGCTAGGGGGCATATCCAGGCCGATGGGTCCATCCATCGCCCCTAACAAATTTTAATAATCATCACATTATATGCCTATGTCATTCCAAGTTAACAAATCGCGTACAGATCGATCGCCCGATTGGTCATCGAGCCTAAATTCTAAGTTGTTTAGCTCGAAACCGAGGTCTATGCACCTCTGCTCATTTTTCACGCATCCTCATCCATTTCATACACATAATATCGAGTCTCCGACCCTTTTTCATTCACATATCGTCTCAAATTATTCTATGTGAGCCAAAATTCTGAGCTATATAGCCTGAAATCGAGGGCTATGCCCCTTTACTCAATTTACACACATCCCCATTCATTTCATGCATCACATGTCGGGTCTCTGACCCTTTTTCATCCACACATCATCGCATATACCATTCCATGTACAAAAAAAAAAATTTAATAAGGGAAATAGAAAAAAGGGAAAGAGATTTTACCTCCTACACGTAAAACAGAGCTCCGGATTGCAAAATGGGCATTGCCAATGCGTCCGGAACGTCGAAGAATCTCAAAGTGAAAAATTTTTCTCTCTAACTTCCTCTTTCTCTCTCTAACTTTCACTCTCTCTCTCTACACACCAATCAAGGCACCGAGTTGTAAAACAAACGTCGCCAACACGCTCAGAACATCGAAGAACCCCAAGGTAGAGCTCCTCTTCTTTTTATCTCTTCCTTTCTCTCTCTATTTTCTCTCTCCTCACTTTCTCTCTCTAAAAGCTCACGGACAGAGCTTTGGCTCTCTCTCCCGAAATGGGGAGAAATGAGGGGGTGGAGGGTCCTTTAGATAAACCCCTTATGGTGATGACATCATCAGTGATGTCACCAAGATGACATTATGGTCCTTTGACCGGTTTGACCAGATTCCTGAGTTTTTCACGCATACGGCCCCGTAACTCCGTGAGACGATGTGCGATGGTAACAAAACGACAGGTGATCGTACTAGAGATAGTCCGACACTTACTGTGGCAATTTCGGAGAAAAATATTGAGTTTTCACTATAAACACTAAGTCTGGAAGAAAATTGTAAAACCCACAAATTTCCTAATTTTAGACACTAAACACGCAGTCGTTTGAGTTGCAATAAAGTCGAAACGACAGAAAATTGTCCAGAGGGCCAAGCAACATATGGTGTGCAAGTTTCAATGATTTCTATTGGGGCAATTGGTAAATATTGCATACCGACTGAATTTCAAAAGTTGCAGATTTTGCTGGTTTTCTTATGTACGAGCCTCGCGGTTTAATGAATCGATGCGTGACGGATTTGGCATGACAGGTAATTGTCCAAATAGCCGACCAACACACTGTGTGCAATTTCCGGAGAAAAAACACTGAATTTACCAGTGATATACAATCCTGAACAAAAACTCAATTCCCATAAATTTATCAAACACTTATCTAGTGATAATTATTTTTAGTAAAATTCATGTCAATTAAGGACCAAAAACCTCAAAAATTATTATATTAAAATTATGGGTCGTACAAACAAATGGAGAGGGTAAATCAAATCATTAAGGATATGCTTCGGTCTTACATGCTTGATTTTCAAGATAGTTGGGATAAACACTTGCCCTTGGTCAAGTTTGCTTACAACAACAATTATCAAGAAACATCCAAATGACACCTTTTGAAACTTTGCATGGTAGGTGTGAGCACGGGAATTTTACTTCCAACTCACAAGAGGGATTTGAGAGTCGCCACCTATTAATTAAGAAGGGATAAGTCCCAGGAAAATGTTAGATAAGACATTGGTCTACGATCAAAGATTCAGGTAAGAGGTTCGGTTAAGTTCGGGGAAGGGGTTAGGCATCCCGACACTTCCACACATGGTGATTCCCCACTTGCTAGGTTTAAGCCAAAATTAAAGTCAAAGTTAAGCAAATGCCTAAGTGTTTAAGTTAATACTATTCGGAAGAAAGTAAAAGCTAACTAGGGTCGGGCTCGTGTTAGGCTGCCTACGTACTCACATAAGGGGTGAGATCAGACCGAACATAGTTCTACCACTTGAGCCTGTGCTAAGGCGAGGGGGTGTGTGTGTGTACACCAAAAGGTGGCTAATGGGCCTAATCTGGCAGATTAGAGTTTTGCTTGACCTGGGTTAGTCAATGTATAAAGTGTTGAGCCCGGTAGGCCGAGGGGTAGCCCGGTAGACTCAGGATTAGACCCGGAAGGCCAAGGATGAAGCCCGGAGGCAAAGAGACGTGTTAACTCAGGGTTAGGGTTGCTGACCGGAGTTAAAAGAGAGTTAATCATAGTTAAGAGTGTTAACCATGGTTAAAAATGGTAAAAAGTTATTTTTTTATCTTTTATATTTTTTTAGATTTTTAGGGATTTTCCAAATTTTTGTGGGGTTAAGTGGTGCTTAACCATGGTTAAAAGTTAGTCGGAGGCCACTTTAACCATGGTTAAGGGTCATGGTAAGTCAAAAATAGGCCCAAAAAGTATGACAGGGCCTAGAATGGCTCCTACCGGGGTTTGGGCCCCGCACAAAGCCCAAAAATCAAAAATTCAAAAAATAGAGGTAATCAAATTATCTCCATTACAGTGAATTTTTAACATGAGTTCGTGGGGATCTAACTAGGGTTAGGGATCCCCCCAGGATAGAGCGAACACAAGTCAAATAGCTTGGAGTGCAAGCTTTCCAATGGGTTAAGAATTAGGCTTAGAAGTGCCCAGGCGTAGGCTCCACAGGGACCCAAAGTATGCAAAAACAGAGTCTGAAATGTCGGCATTTGGACTGCCAACACCAAGCACAGTTTGAGTGACCAGGGTTTGGGGCCTTGTTAACTAGGGTTAGGCTTGGCCCCTGGGTCTGAAACTTTGTAAGAATGTAGAGGGGTATCATGGCTTTCCAAAGAACCTGGGGTGGACCCCATAGCATGAGGCATGTGGGCCTCACAAGGGCCCAAATTTACTGAAAAATAAGCAATATGTGTCGGTAAACTAATCACCGACAGAATGCTGACATGGGTTTGGAAGCCATTTAACCATGGTTAAACACTGATTCAAGGTCTAAAAACTTGTAGGGAGGTAGTTTACAGTCTAAACCAACTAACCCTAGCCCTGGAACTGACTAAGGTTCAAGTTAACCAGGGTTAGAGAGTTACAGGGGGTGTACATTGGGTCGGTAATGAGATTACCGACCATCAGCAGATTTTGAAAAAAATAATTTCCTCCTCGTGGGGGGCTGCACCACGAGTTACCAGGGGTTCCCTCATTGCCAGAGGGACCCCCAGAACCTAAAGAGACTAAGCCAAGCATACTTAGAAAGGTGTTGAACCCATGCCGAACCTCAAGGGTATCCTCACACCAATGAATGAGGTGAGAGGGCCCTATCCTTGGTCTTGGAGCTAAAGAACAAGTAAGAAAGCAAGAATGGGACCCCTGAAATGGGATCCCTGAAATGGGATCAGGGGTCCCTTATAGTGGTGAAGTAGAATGAGAGAAGAGAGGGGGTCTGTTACCCTTTGCACGTGGTTGGTGATGCTGCTACGTTGGTGGTGAGCAGGCTAAGCAGGTCTGGGCTAGTCTAGTAACTGTGGAGAGGTTGTTGGGGAGCCTAAAGGTGTTGTGAGACCTAATTGGAGTGAAGGGGGAAGGCTGGGGGCAAGCTCAAGGTTCGGCAGAGTTTTCACAGGATGAAAGTGGCGTCCGATTGCATGGGTGAGGGTGGAGCTTTATAGAAGGAGTGGGAGGACCCTCAGGGGTATTTCAAAGATTTACCAGGCTTAGGGGACCAACTGGTGAAGCCCATGTGGCTACAGAGGGGTGCTTGTACATCTAGCAAGGTTTTTCAGGTGTGGTGGTAATTAATTTACCGTCACTCTCAAAGAAAGGTAAAATGGGGGTGTCGGTAAACTGATTACCGACACCCATGCTTTTTTGCTTTTTTGGGCCAAGCTGCTATTCACTTGGGCCGAAAGTTGATTTTTTTGCCAAATAGGGGACTTTCCCGCCAAGCTTCTGAACTAGGGTTTGTGGGCCCCACCCAAATGGACCCCCATGTGCTGGTGGGCCCTTGTTTGGGCCCATGATAGCTTATGACTATGGTATTTGTGGATTTGGATTGGGTAGGTGTGCCTTGAGCCCGTGAGGGCTTGTCCTAGGGTTTTTCTAGGTTTTAAGCTAAGGTTAGTCCTAGGGTTAGGTCTAGGGCATGTCTAGGGTTAGTCCTAGGGTTTGGCTAGGGTTCACCTAGGGTTTGGACTATGGTTTTAGGTGTCCTAAGGGTAATGGGCCTTGAGCCCAAGGATCTTGGTTTTAGGGTTTTAAGGTTCATGGCATACCTAGGGCTAGGGTTTTAGGATTCTAGGGTTTGTCCTAGGGTTTAGGGTATTCCTAAGGGTAATGGGCTTTGAGCCCGAGGTTTAGGTCCTAGGGTTTTAGGGTCTTAGGGTTTGGAGAGGGTGTAAAAATTGGGTGTTTACAGTTGCCTTTCTTTGCCGGAGAGTGTCGGAATGGCAATAGAATGTCAATGACTGGAATCATCCTATTTTTATACCAAGATAGATGAGATGTATGAATGTTGTGCAAATGGCGAATGTGGTGAAGACCACTACTAGGGGATAGCGAGTAGTTGGGGACGAGAGATAGAAGCAGAGATGGCGAGGCCCGGAGGTGTTGGCCGACAGCAAGGCGTCACTCGGAAGCGGCGAGGGGATTGATCAAAACGGTGTTTCCCAGAGGATATTAACCGAGTCGATCGAGAGACACATGAGGTGCCAGGAACACACGGAGTGTTGGGAACACGCAGGGTGTTGGGAACACACGGGGTGATGGATGCGAGGTGTCGACATATTGACTCGGCGTCAATAGAGACCTAAGATGTCGAGAACGTACGGGAATGTCTCTGTGTGGACATGCGGTGAGTGTCGACAGGTTGAATCGACGTCAAATGAGACTCTATGATGTCAAAGACACATGGGGGTGTCGAAGGGTGTACATTGTCAAGGTACAAGATGTTTAATGATTTGAGGTAAACAATGTTGGATTGACTTTGGTATGGCCGAGAGGCACTGAAGATTGATCAAGTTAGATGATGTTGAAGTATTTGGTCATGCAAGGTATGACGCTATGTAAGTGACGTCATGCAAGGGATAAAGGTGAGGATGCTTTCTCATGACTCTGCTGACTACTGCTTGCTGGGGAGGCGCAGAAACAACTTCTTATGCTTGTCCTATCGGAGGGCTGCTCGATGCAAGTTGGTTCAACGGATTTTGAAACCAGAAGTTTTTTTTTTAAAAAAAAAAACCTTTTCTGAAAAAGTGTAGAGGACTTTTTGTAAAAGACTTTTTTGATTTTGACAAAAGTATGCTTTGTTAGCTTTTAGATTTGCCAGTAAATTGCCTTAGATAAGGGCTTTAAGGGGATTTCGGATTCCCTTTCACTCTCGAAGAGCTGAGCATGATTTAGAGTAGAATGCTGCTGGGGTAGGCAAGTTTGTCTAAATATTGTTGTAAGCTTCTGGACTCATGCCGAGGAAAGAGTTTTCTGCTGGGCTTCAGAAGTTGACTGAACTCTTGCTGGGGAGAGTACTGTTGAGAGCCATCGGAGCTTCTGCTAAGGGATTCGCTGAGGATTGAAGACTGTTACGGCCTGTTGCCGAAGAATCTGTTGGGGAGTAGGTCTCTGTTATAGACTACTGGCTGGGGAATAGGTTTTCGTTGTAGACTACTGCCGGGGAACTCGGGATTTCCAGTCTGCTGGGGATTTTCCGATGTTTGCTTGTATGCCTGAGATATGTCCTGGGGTAAAAACATCTGCTGAGGGTATTCTCTGTTGGAATCTCTGATAGGGACATGCTCTGGAGTAACACATCCACTAGGCATATTCCCTGTTGGAATCTTTACTAAGGATGCTGACCTGTCGAGAGATGCTGACTATTGAGGGTGACTGTGGAGCCTGATGAGCCTGGTTGCTGCCGGATTGTGTTGCCAAACTGGTTTTCAGCTTTTTCTCTATTTTTTACCCTTGGAATGACCAAGTCATAGGGTTCGCATAATTTTTGTGCAATGAGGCCGTTGCCGGTTTTCCTCATGCATGTGAAGCTAATATTTTTGTCCATTTTTTGCCCCTACTCGTAAGACTAGGTCTGGGAGTCGCGTAATTTTTGCGCAATGAGGCTGTTGTCGGTTTTCACTTATGCCCGCGATTGGCTGGGGAAGCCTGTGACTTGCTGGGGAAGCAAGTATGCTCCCTTCATCGCCCTGGACTGTGCTCCACCGAGGACGTGGATATGATATTGCGCTTGCACTCGTAGTTTCTAGGGGATCTAGGAGGACTTAGAGTGGGAAGAAATGTAAGCTAGAGGACCAAAGTTTGGGACACCCTCGAATTGTTTCCTTTTGCTACAACTGGCTTGCATGAGGATTCTCTACTGGAGATTTGTTCTTTGGATGTTTCCAGAGATTTTTTTTTTTTGGATTGTCTGCTTTGGTAGAGGCTGACTCTTTGAGGATTTTTCTCCGCACGAGGAGAGCTTTGATTCCACTGGGGAGGTTGATTTTGGGGAAGTTGGGATAAAGCTCGGAGAAATTATTTTCCTCGGGGAATCCCTGGCTTGAAGAATGTTACAACTTCTATTTTGGGTTTTCCTTTGATGTAATATTTTGTAAACTTGGTGTCGACTCCGCCGGGGTAGTTGGGAGAGTTTGTCTCTTCTTGGGGAGTAACTCTGTGGGGGGGAGTTGATGACTCTTTTTGGGGAAAGGACTCTGCTTGGGGGAGAGTCGGGGTATGATTACCCGATTTTGCGACCACACCTGATTTGTCAGGTTACCTACGTACCCTTTGCAGGATCAGATAATGACGTAGTTTAGACAAAATGTCAAGGATGACGAGGGAGGGTGTCCCTGAAAAGTTTGTCGAAAGAAAGGCTGTCAGGCTCAAGGGGCTAACTAGCGGATTTTCATTAATTGCAAAATAGGTTTACATTATAAAGGGATAAAGAGTGTGCCAATGATGGCCTCCTGTCATTTCCCAGAGATTCTACGAGTGCAAAACGCCTATCAGATCTAGACCCTAAGTGTAGTATCGTTTAACTTTGTCCATGTTGATGGGCTCAGGGAGGTCTTCGTCATCCATACATCCAAGCCGAAGGGTGCCGCCTGAGAATTTATCTCGGACTATGTATGGGCCTTCGTAGTTGGGAGTGAATTTACCCCTAGGATCAGGATGGTTTGACAATACTTTTCGGAGAACCAGGTCACCGACTTCGATGCTGCGAGACTTGACTCTTTTGTTGAATGCCCTAGTCATACGCCTCTGATAGGCCTGTGAATGATTGATGACTTTCAGTCGTCGCTCTTCAATCAGATTCAACTGCTCAAACCGGGTCTGTACCCATTATGCCTCTGAGATTTCTACTTCCATTAACACCTAGAATGACGGAATCTCTACTTCGATGGGGAGGATTGCTTTCATACCATAGGTCAGAGAGAAAGGTGTTGCCCTTGTTGAAGTTCTGATGGATATTTTATAGGCCATGAGTGCATATGGGAGCATATCATGTCAGGCAGAATAGTTGGTTGCCATCTTCTCAAAGATCTTTTAAGGTTTTTGTTGGCTGCTTCCACGGCACCATTAGTCTGTGGCCTATATGAAGTGGAATTGTGATGTTGTATCTTGAATTTCTGGCAGAGATCAGTCATCCCCTTGTTGCAGAGTTTAAGAGCATTGTCTGTCACAATCTCAAATGAAACACCGTATCGACAGATGATATCCCTCTTCAAAAAGCGCTGAACCATAGAGGCTACTACATTGACATAAGAGGCTGCCATGACCCATTTTGTAAAGTAATCGATTGCAATCAGGATGAATTGATGACCGTTAGATGCTTCGGAGCTATGGGTCCGATGACGTCGATGCCCCAGGCAGAGAATGACTAAGGAACAATTAGATTGTGTAGCCTTGTCAGCGGTGCATTGATTTTGTCAGCATAGATTTGGCACTGGTGGCACTTCTGTACATGTCTGCAACAGTCAAATTTCATGGTGGACCAGTAGTAGCCCAGCCTGAGAATTTTCTTGGATAGCATCAACCCATTCATGTGTGGGTTGCAGGTTCCTCCGTGAACCTCCACGACTACCTGCGCTGCTTCACAGGTGTCCAGGCATTTGAGCTAAATCATGCTCGGTAATCTCTTATACAAGACTCCCTCTGAGAGGATGAACTGAATAGCCAGTCTTCTGATTGCCCGGCGGTCTGTTTTGGTAGCATCGAGGGGGAAGGTCTCGTCCTTGAGGTACTGCTTGATGTCTGTAAACCAAGGCTGATTGTCTGAGACTGCATTTAGCTTGAGGCAGTAGGCAGGCTGATCCTGTTGTTAAATCTCATTCGGCCAAAGCATGATGCCCCTAGAGATCTGAACCATGGAAGCAAGAGTGGCCAGTGCATCGGCGAATCTGTTGTAATTCCTAGAACTGTGACTGAAAATGATTCTCCTGAACTGAGTGATCAGCATGTTGAGGTAGGCTAAGTACGGAACCAACTTGGCTTCCCAGATGGCCCAAGATTCATTCGCCTGATAAATTACCAAAGATGAGTCACCGTAGACATCTATTTCCTCGATTCTGATGCCCCGGGCTTCTTTCAGACAGGCTATGCACGCCTCATACTCCGCTTCGTTGTTGGAGCTTCTAAACTTCAACTTGACTGAGATAGGGAGGTGTGCTCCCGTAGGCGGGATTAAGACTGCTCCTACCCCATTCCCGTGGCTGTTGGCAGCTCTGTTAAAGTACAACTCTCAGCCGGAATACTCTTGCTCTTCTGCTTCTGCGTACAAGATAGCTTTATCTGAAAACTGATCATGTACAGACACGTAGTCCTGAGTCGGACTGTGGGTGAGGTGATCTACTATCGCATGCCCCTTGATTGACTTCTGTGTCATGTACGTGCTGTCGAATTCAGACAACATCATGAGCCATCGTGCAGTCCTTCTGGTGGTGGTTGGCTTTTCCAGTAGATACTTCAGTGGATCCATCCGGGAGATCAAGATTACTGGGTAGGAGAACAGATAGTGCCGAAGACACAGAGTAGCCCAGACCAGTGCCAGACATGTCTTCTCAAGAGGGTTGTACCGCTCTTCATACTCTAGTAGGCGCTTACTGATGTAGTAGATGACTTGTTCTGTTCTTCTCGTCTCGTCATGTTGTACCAGGACGCACCCCATGGAGGTTTCTTACACAGAAATGTAAAGTAATAGGGATCGTCCTGTAGTGGGAGGCACGAGTACTGGAGGGTTGAGAAGATACTACTTTATCCTGTCAAAGGTTTCTTGGCATTCTGCTGTCCAGACTGTCGGTGTATTCTTCCAGAGACGCTTGAAGATCGGCTCATAGATCGGAGTTAGCTGAGAGATGAACCGACTGATATACTGAATTCTGCCCAGGAAACCATGGATCTCCTTTTCAGTTTGGGGTGCTGGCATCTCAATGATAGCTCTGGATTTAGCTGGATCGATCTCAATGCATTTCTTACTGACTATGAAGCCAAGGAGCTTCCCTGATGAGGCTCCAAAGACACATTTGACCGGATTCAGTCTTAAGCCGAACTCTCTGAGTTTATCACAGTCTTCTTAGGTCTTCTTGGTGTTGCCAGGCAGTCGGAGATTTGACAATCATGTCATCCACATAGATTTTAGCTGACTTGTGGATCATGTCGTGGAACAGTGTTGTCATGGCCATCTGGTAGGTTACTCCTGCGTTCTTGAGTCTGAAGGGCATGACCTTGTAGCAAAATATGCCCCAAGGTGTGATGAAGGAAGTTTTCTCCATATCTTCTTCTATCATTCTTATCTGGTTGTATCCGGAGAAACCATCCATGAATGAGAATGTCTCGTGCCTAGCAGTATTGTTGACCAGAATGTCAATGTCGGGAGAGGAAAGTTGTCATTGGGACTGGCCTTGTTCAGGTTCCGGTAGTCGATGCGCATTCGGACCTTGCCATCCTTCTTGGGTACTGGCATAATGTTGGCCAACCACTCAGGGTAGTTTGCTACTGCCAAGAAGCTCGCACTGATCTGTTTTTCAACTTCTTCTTTGACCCTTGTGACCAATCGGGCCTCATCCGTCTCAGCTTCTACTTGACTGGTCTGATGTCAGGGTTCAAGAGCAGTCTGTGTACCACCAATACTGGGTCTAGGCCGGGCATATCTGCATATGACCAGACAAAGACATCACTATAACTTTTCAGAAAGCTGATCATGTCTGCTCTCTACTGTGAGCTCATGGTTGTGCTGATCTTGACTAGCTGCGGATTTTCTGCGGATCCTAGGTTCACTATCTCGGTGTCCTCAATGTTCAAATGTAGAAGCCCTTCATTGTGTTCTAGGGGGTCCAGTATCTCCTGAGGCAATTCCTCATCCTGCTCTACTTCCTGCTCTAAGTCATACTCGACTTCTGATAGATCAAGGAGGGTTTCAGGGGTAGCCTTATCGGAGTTGATTTCTTGGCGAATCATCAAGCTTAGTTTCACATGCTTATGTTTTTATGTTTATGTTGGCTTCAGGACACTAGGCCTTCTAGGGGAAGAGTCCGTGTGATTTTGTCATCAGTCGATGCAAATGTTTTTTTAGAAAACATGTTTTTGAGTCACAATTCCAGATTTTCATTGATAAAATGGTGGACTGCTTACAAAATGACTCGATAAAAAGAGGCCTACAAATGGCCGACAATTTGGATTTTGTAATGGGAGCAAAAGAGAGATAGATTAAGAGAAGAAAGAGAATGGGGTTAGATCACTGCTCATTTGAACCAATCTTCCCTGTACTATGCTGCCCCCGGCCCTGAGCAGCCTCGATGGTAAGAGCCTCGGTCCACCAACGAATTAGTGGTCAATAGCTGGAAGATGCTTCTGCACTGTTGGAGAGGGTGCAAACCTATTCTCCTGCTGAGTACTCTGCTTCTGTTTCCGCATCTCTGACAGCTAGCTCTTCAAACATCTGGGTGATGCTGAAGATTTCAGGTTCGGGAATCTCTGAAGATTCGGTGTTGGGTTGAGGTTAAGGTAGGTTAGCAACAGGTGCAAGGGGGATTTAGTGATAGGTTTCGAAGATTCCCACGGGGAAAGTGACAGAGATATGGGGTCGGGGTTCAGGTTTTGCCTACTGCTTGTTCTTCTGGGTTAGTTTCGAGAGATAGTCCTCGTACCTGGGCTTGTATCCTAGCCCGAATGGAGAAACATAATGAGGAGGCACATATCTCTTTTTCATACCCTGATTCCTGGCTCCGAGACCTTGTCCTGGTAGGTAATGCATTTTGGCTATCATTCGGACAAATGGCGGTACTGCTTTCTTGCTGTGCTCTTCCACTTGAGAGATAGAGCTGACTTGCTTGAATTGAAAGGACATAAATGCTGAACCCTACCCCAACTCTTGGATGTCCCCGAAGGAACTTGCCAATTCCTTAGATGAAACGATGACTAGGTGGTCATCTTGTATGAATTTGATCTTTTGATGCAAGGAAGAGAGAATGGCTCCGGTCTTGTGGATCCATGGTCTTCCCAAGAGCAAGGTGAACGAGAACGGTACATTCACTACTTGGAAGTTTGTTGTAAACTGTGCTGGTCCGACCCCGATGGTCAAGTCTATATCTCCCAGGTTATGCCTGGTGGTATTGTCAAATGCCCTAATGGTCATGGGCCTCTTCTTGACTTGGCTGAGATCCAAACCCATGCTCTGTAATGTAGACAGTGTACAGATGTTGAGATCGGAGCCGTTGTCAATAAGCACTGATGAAAGAGTTCTGTCCAAGCACTGAACTGCAATGTAGAGGGGCCCGGGTGTGGTCCCTATCCCCGTCGGGTATCTCCTCTTCAGTGAAAGAGATGATCCTCAATTCGAGTACCTGCCCTACCATCTGCCTCAGTTTCTCAGGTGAGATGTCTGGTGTCACATGGGCATTGTTGAATACCTGCATGAGCTGCTTCCTGTGACGCTCAGATGTCAAGAGAAGACTCATTATGGAGATCTGTGCCTGAATTTTACCCAACTGCTGGGTGATGTTAAACTCTTCTACCTTCTCAAGGATTTTCAGTAGGAGAGCTAAATCTACTGCCTCTTTTTCTGGGTCTGACACCCCTGTCTTATCCTTCGCCTTCTCTTTTACCGGCTCAGCTACCGGAGGTTGGTACATCAGGATGGATCGGGTAAGATTGACTATGTACTCGCTCTCTAGGATGAGAGAGTGAGGGACGGGTACATGGTTAAGGCTGAAAGGCTCTGATGGGATGTATGAGATCTTGACTGGCCTAGAAGATGTGGAGGCTTGAGCGGAGGCTGTGGGCCAATTCGCAGGACAGGGAATGATGTAGACAATTTGCTCTTGGTCAAATTTAAGAGCGGGTAATTGCACTGGGGCCTGAATAGCTTGTATGCTTGATTGAGGGAGAGGGATTATGACCGGAGGTTGGTATGAGGGCCTGATGATGCCAACATTGACTGTAGGTGCACAAGGTCTCAGATGCCCTACCCCGGGCTCTACACACTCAATGAAATTGACTTAATTGTTGTGCAGTAGCACCTGATTGATGCTGGTGTTACCGGGTGCCAGCTCAACCTTACCTGCATCTAGAAGATCCTGGATGGTGCACTTCAGGACAATGCAGTAGTTTGTTGCATGGCTTGGGCCTCGGTGAAAGGCACAGTGTTGATTAGCATCATAGTTTTTGCTCTATTTATCCGATGAAAGGAGAGGGGTAGGGCATCTCAATTCGAGAAGACCCTGCTTGGTCAGGAAGTCGAGAAGTTGACTGAGAGTATAAGGAAGATGAGTAAAGTTTCTGGGGGATGAGGTTGCCCTTAGTTTTGTCTAGCCGGCTAGGTGTTCCCTGGTGCTGGCTTTTGCCGAGCGACTGGAGCCGGTAATCTGATTGGTGTTGCGGAAGCCACCAAATTGACATTCTCTTTTCTTTTCTGGTCACGGGGACCACTGTTTCTGCTTGTAGAAGCTGCTACTGTTCTCGGATGATCGAGCCCAAGACTAGAATGGATGGCACCACTCTGAATTACCGTCTTGATGCGGGCACCTGTCTTGACAATTGCGCCGAAGTCTACAACTGGCAGAATGACCATCAGGGTCGAGTAAGGCTGCTTTAGAGTGCCCATGAAGATGCTTGTCAGGTCCTCCTTAGGGATAGGAGTGGAGACTTTTACAACCATTGTCCTCCAGTGGGAGGCGTACTCCAGGAATGTTTCATTATTCCGCTGGCTCATCTGTTCCAGTTGGCTTCGCTGAGGTCAAAGCTCTTCGTTAAAGGAGTACTGTTTCACAAACATGTCCATGGCATCCTGCCAGGTCTTGACTTTCAACTTATCGACTGACATCTACCAGGTAAGGGATGCCTCCTTCAGACTCTTCTGAAAGTATTAGATCAATAAAGGCTTGTTCTTGTTGTACAGGAGCATGTCCCCCAAGTATATCTATAAATGTTGTCTAGGACAGCCGTAGCCGTCATATTTGTCGAAGTCTGGAACTTTGAAGCCTGGGTGGATTGCATCCCCAGATGAGAATGTCAAGTCCTCTAGAGATAGAGAGGGGTTGGCAGATGCCCCTCTCATCTTTTTCATCTCCTCCTTCATCTGTTTAATCTCCTCATGCTGATCCTTGAGGGACGGTATAGGGTCGGATAAAGATGGTCTGTCCTAGTGCACATGTGAGGCCCTGGGCTGCTCCTCATACTGATCAAACTCTGCTTCTCCTCCGCCTGTCGCGGGTCTAGGATTAGGGATGATGATTGAGATAGACTGATGTGGCTCTGGATGAGGCTGATCAAGGTTTTCTGTTGGGATCCGGTCAGAGGGTTCTCCAGTACGGGCACCAAGAAGATTGTTCAGGGATTCCAGAACTCGGTCTAACTTGTTATGCATAGCAATAATGTCCCGGTCATGTGATTGCACTAGATCATCGATTCTCTGTTGATGGTCCAATGGTTCTGTCATTTCTTCTGAGTTGCTCTCAGATGGAGGCCGGTGTGGTACTAGCTCCGTGACTGGTATCTCGGTCAACACTGCTTCTGTGACGCCTACGAGAATCACAGTCAGAGAACGAGTCATGAGTCGGCTCATGTAGACTGAAAAGATGCAACGATTAACCATGAATATGCATGATGAGGAGAGATAATGCTAGAAAAAGATTTTTCATTGATGTTTGCTAATGTGCAGTGAGTACAAGGCTGTGTGACTCAAAGAAAAGAAAAGACTTGATCCTAGGCAGACCCATCCGGGATCGCAAAGTCAAGTGGTCGGAGCACCCTGTCCATGTCTATGATCTACTGCTGGAGGGATGTGACCTCAACCTCCATGTTGGCAAGGGACTCTGTAGCGTCGTACATCCGGTATCCGAACAGTCGGATACGGTCGGTCATCTCTGCCTTTGTACTATCAAGCTGTTCCTAATAAAAGTGCAGGTAGGCTCTGAGGACAGATGTCTCTTTGGCGTCGCCTTTTTGCTTCTTCTGAAAAGAGCGGACAGTCCACTCAAGATGCTCAATTTGCTCTTGTCTGACCTGTAGTTCGTGGTCCAGTTTCGTTTCTCGTAGCCTGAATGCCTGCTAGGCTTTCCGAAGCCGCTGCTCTCTCATCTAAATGTGGAGTTGTCTCTCCATGAAGATGTTTGTCCAGGGGACTACCGTCTAGGATAAAGGTATGGTACCCTGTGATGGTGCCGAGACCGGAGTGGGCAGTTCCCTGGGTGTAGGCATAGGGAATGGAATGTCAGGATCTTCCACCTAAAGTCGGTACACTGCATCCGTAGGTGGTTCCCGTTGTGACCACAAAGTCTGGCCACTGATCTCGCTTGGAGGTTCACCAACTGGACTGGAAACGACTAGTGAGGCGCTCTGAGTGTACTGCGAAGTCATTAAAATCATTTCCCTGCCGGTCTATGACTGGAATGCATTGAGGGATTCCAAACTGGCGGAGGACTCTGAGTGGTACATAGGTTGCAGAGCCTATAAGACAGGCAAGGATCATGCACCATCTCCCTGAGATGACAACACGAGGTAGTCTCGGCATGACTAGCCACTCGCACTACCACACGATGTCCTTCTTTGTCAGGTCTTGGAGAAGCTGGTAGAGCTCTCGGACATCTGTAGTCACAACCGGACCCTGACACTAAGAGACCCTCCGAGGGATGCTGTAAGCCTCGCGGAGGTCGGGCGGTATGGATATGATCGTCGGTAGGTGTGATGCCAACCAGAGGTGCAAGAGCGGTGTGCTGGCATGGAAGATGCCCTTACGGTGGCCTGCTGCCTGATTGAGAGCCCTGAGAAGCTCTGGAAGGATGACTGGTATGATGGTTCCGGAACCGCAGGTGTCCTCGATGATCCCCACCAGTTCAAACTCGACAAGTGTGCGGCATCTCAGGAATAACAACTGAGACACAGCTATCAATGTAAGGGCGTTGAGACCGGGAAGCTCCTCTACGAAACGGTTATGGTTCCACTTGGGGTGGTACAGCCTCTCCAAAGGCTGCACGGGTATCCGATCAAAAGTGTCGTTAGAACCGGGCTACAAGCAGGCAGGCTTGAGATGCAAAAACCTTGATAGGTCTGCCTGGTAATTTATCTTGTAGCATGGTACAAGGGAATTGCCGTCCATGTTTAACCTCAGAATGCGCTGAATTTCGTCCAAAGTCGGACATAGTTCATTTTTACCGAAACGAAAGACCATGTTCGAGGAAGTCCAACACCGGATTGCGGCGTTTAAGAAGCTGGAGGCTTTAATCACCTGCTCCCTCAAAAGTCAAGTGCATGGGCCGCGAGGGTTGACCAGATGTCTATGCGATCCCTGAAGGACCTGCCATCTACCTGAACAAAGACAAATTTAATGAGTGTACTGTGAATGCAAATGAAAATGCAAAGATGCAAATAATGATGCAATTTTTTTGATTTTTTTTATTTGGTGTGAGAAGGCGCATGTGAACCGATAGGGCAGTCGGACAGAGTTCCAGCGTACTTTACCCGGGTTGTTGGAAATCGGGGGTCTATCTGGTCAAGGTAGGGGTAGGCCCGGAGAATGCCTATCCGCCTGAGATTTCAACCCCACAAGCTATGTTAGGACACAAGGTCGGATATGTTTTATTACAAGCACAGGTAAGGCTCAGTACATGCCCCTAGATGGGTGTAACGACCCAGAATTTTAATATAATAAAATTATGTGTTTATGGGTCCTTAATGGAGGTTAATTAGTTAATTATTTGTTAAATTAATAAAAAGTGGATTTTGCTCGGCATTGAGCACCGAGGAAATCTCAGTATCGTTTGGCGAAAATCACACACAGTGTGTCGGTCGACTGCCGAGACACATCCCTACCGTATCGGTTTCATCAGGCATCATTTCGCGGGACTGCGGGGCCATTATGTGTGATAAAATTAAGAAAAACAGAAAATTTCCACATTTCCAGAAATTAAGTGGGACCCAATATCTGTTGGAGATCCTAATAGAAATCTATGCGGTTGGCACTAATGCGTGTTGGTCGGCTCTGGGGACTAATGTCTGTCGTCTCGGCAGTTAGTTATCTCAAACGAAGAAGCGACAGCGGGTTTTGTGTCAGAAATCAGAAAATTAGTGGGTTTTGCAATTTTCTTCCGGGCTAAAGAGTAGCTGTCAAAACTCAGTATTTTTCCCCAAAATTTTTAGAGTAGGTGTCGGACTACCCCAAGTTCGGTCACTTAAATTTTCGTTAAAATCGGATGTCATTAAGTAGGACTACAAAGGGCGTATACATGAGAGAAAGCGGAAAAATAGTCAAATGGTCAAACCGTTGACTTGGTCAACGGGACCATTAATTATGGTCATGTGCTATGCACATGACCTTATCTATATAAAATGGAGGTAACCTCCCCCATTTTCTCACTTTCTGTAAACATGGGAGCATGGGAGGTTCTGCCACATAATATTTTAGAGAGAGAAAGTGAGGAGAGAGAAAGGAAGAGAGAGAAAGAGGAGAGAGAAAGAAGAGAGAAGTTGATCCTTGAGGTATTTCGACATCCCGGACGCATTGGCGGAGTCCATTTTTGCACTAGCTGTCTCAAAACGTGTGAAATAAGTAAAACCCCTCTCTTTTCTACTCTTTTGTGCTTATTTTACTATATTATTTCATGTGAAGTATATGCATGTCTTTTGATGTGAATGAAAAATGGTCGGAGACCCCTATGTGATGTTGTGATTTTATGTGGTCCCTCGGGGAGCCCAGATCGGGTCCCGGGTAAATTATATCGCCACTCTAGGGTGACAAAAAATTATTTTGCATGTCTTGTAAGGCTCTGGAGACATTCATTAGCTTGAAAACGTTCCCTAACGGGACGGTGTGTTAACGGAGTTAGTTCACGGGCCCGAGACCCAAGTATTTCAGTTAATCAAGCGAAGTTTGGGTTAACTAGGGTTAACCTGTGGTTAGAAAATCTAACCAGGGTTAAGTATAGTCCGTGATTCCTCTTTGACTAGGTTAGGAGAGACGATGTCCAGTAAGACCCGGGGTTCCTCCGTCACTGATAGTCGGGAGATGTCGGTCTGTTTGTCTAGGTCATCCGTGGTGCCTCTTGGACTAAGTCAGGAGTGGCGGTGTCCTGCATGACCCGTGGTTCCTCCGTGACTGGTAGTCAGGAGATGTCGGAGTCCTAGGGAGTTTAAAGTGGCTGAACATCAGATAGTGTATAGTCCGGGGTTCCTCTCTGGGTGGGTTAGAAGATGTCGGCACCGTGTCTGTCGGGGTCCCTTCTTGGTGGAACGTCAGGAGATGTCGGTATTGGTATAGATGTCAGGGTTCCTCCGTAGACTAGCCAGAAGATGACGGTAGGCAGGTTGGTCGGGGTTCCTTCATAACTGATACCTAGGGCGATGGCAGCGAATACACGGTAGATGTTGCCAGTCAGTTGAATGGAAAAGTATTATCATTATTGGGTGAATGCCCATGTTGTGTGTGTAAGCTTCGGATACGAAGTGGTCTGAGTTGGTATACTTAGGGTTGGTGTATTTGTCTAAGTTGGTGGACTCATGGTTCGGTATGGAATCATCAGATTCCAGGTGAGTTGGGTTGGTATACCCAAGGTTTGGTCATGTTCGGGTGAAAGCCGGAACATCGTGTGTGAGTCTAAATGACTCAATGTATTATGGTTATGATTTAGAGACTTTAAGCTAAACATTTGTGGGCTGTGGCCAATTAATAGAGTCTCAGGACTCGAAATAAAACATGATTAATGATCGAAACGATAATTTGGTAATATAATACATTCATAACTAAACCTCATAATTGGAAAGTGATGTGAGGTCGGGAACCTCTGTTAGGGTGACATAACCGTAAGTAACCTTGGGTCATAATTTATTATATACTGTTCTATTTTACTGTAACATGCAAATTGAACTACTTATTATATCATTATTGATACGTGTTATTATGTGGAAAATAGTTTTGAAGGATTGTGGTTTTTTAGGCTCCATAGCTCACTGAATTTTTATGTCAGCAGATTTTGGAGCTGCTGACCAATAAGTGAAAAGTCCAACTGGACATTTTGGAAGCTTGTACGAGTTGTACCCAGTGTGATAGAAGCGCCTACTTTTGTAAAACAAACTTGATGTAAATTATACAGGTATATGGTTTGTATGATGGCTATTGTGATGACATATATTATTTGCTTTTTAGAAGTATCTGATAAATGTTTAAATTTCTTATATTTTCGCTGGTAAAGTCTTCCGCTTGCATGATTTGACGAACGGACGCGCGTCTCGGAAGTTGATTCCCTAGGCGCAGGTTCAGGGCGTCACAATTGGTATTAGAGCCTAAGAGTAATAAGCATCATAACAAACCATACTTGTTCATGAAATACCCTAGTACATGAATTTTAGTTGTGTAGCTAGATGTATTACTGTACATCACCTATTTCGAAATCAGATAGTGATTTAGAAATTGTGTGTATGTGCAGAGATGCCGTTAATGCACAGAGTCCCCACCAAGGAGGATTGGCAGCATTATAAGCAGATGGCAGCCATATTGAGTCGCCGTTATCCAGAGTGGCTTGGGATGACTCAATGAATCATGATGGCCATTAAGCCGAAGGCTGTTCGGATAAATCCGGACGGAACTGCCTGGATGCCACCCCCGACTCCGATGGAGCTTGCAGTACCGGCTCGGGTACGACATGAGATTTTAAGGCAGGTCAAGCGGGCACTGGCAGACATCAAGCCTAGTCCAGATGGGACTGGTTGGATACCTCCACCCCTCTCATCTAAGAGGCTTACCACATGAGAGTATCGTGCGATTTTGAACAACCGTAAGCAGAGTAAGAAGAATTCGGTGGAGGTGAGTAGTCCGTCTACCTCGACTGAGGCTTAGATGCAGGAGTAGGGAGTCAGGAGGGGAGATTGTAGCGTATCTGTATGGTTTTGGAGTATAGTAGATGCCCTAGGCGGTCTTCTTATCACTCGACTCATAGATTTTTGGTGTATATACTTGTACAGCGGCGATGATGTTTTGTATACTATGATGTAGTATGTTCATGTATATAGTGTGGTATGTATATATTAAAGATGAAATGAATGAAATGTCTCTTTTTGGATATCGAATTCTCAGTGCATTTCAGTTTCATTTTATTATTAAAAGTTCGTTACTTTATAATTATAGGTGAATCATGCCACCTCGACGAGCACTCGAGAATACCTTGGCTGGGGCATTCGAGGCTATTACAGCCCTAGCCAACCTTATTCAGTAACAACAGGCCCAAAATATGAATGGAAATGGGAATGGTAGTCGTATCCCCATTACTACCATGCCAGAGCATGGGAATGTGACCCGATTGGAGAAGTTTAAGAGGCTTGGACCGTCGGCCTTTTCGGGCACTACTGATCCGCTAAAGGCGGAGAACTGGATCAGAAGTCTGGAAAAAGTTTTTAGGGCTATGTCCTTGCCAGAAAATGACAAGTCCGAGTTCGCTATCTTTCTACTTGAAGGAGAAGTGGAACATTGGTGGACCACAGTGGAAAGGACAGTTCCACCGCATCAGAGGCCCGTGACTTGGCCAAAATTTAGTGAATTATTTTATGAGCGCTATTTTTCAGCGTCAATGAAAAAGAGGAAGGAGATGGAGTTTCTTTAGCTGACCCAAGGAAATATGTCGGTTAGCGAGTATGAACAAAAGTTTAATCAACTCTCGAGGTTCGCTGCGAGATTTGTCGAGGATGAGCAGTGGAGGGTTGAGAAATTTGAAGAAGGATTGAAGCCGGCTATCAGAGGGAAATTGGCAGCTCAACGATTTACCTCCTTCTCAGAGATATTAGATAGAGCACTCAGAGTAGAGCGAGTGCATGAAGAACTGGCACAGTCTAGTACTGGCAAAGGCAAAGGGACAGTTGGGAAGCCCTGGATAAAGAAGAATAACCGGTAATTTACTGGGAAAAGAAAGTTCGAGGACATGAAAAGCCAAGGGTCTACAGGAAGATTGGGGCTTAAGTGCGAGAAATGTGGTCAGGGCCATTTGACCAAGGACTGTAGAGCGAAGGTTTGCTTCCAGTGCGGAAAGCCTGGACACTTCAAGAAGGATTGCCCTAAGGCTCAACCACTAGCGTTGGAAGGCGGAAAAGGAAGAGTGTTTGTAATTACCCAGGAAGAGGCACAGTAGACCGAATGTGTCATCGAAGGTAAACTTTTAGTATTTCAAGTACCTGCTTATGCTTTGATTGACACTGGTGCTACACATTCGTTTATCTCTACTCGTTTTGCTAAACACATAAGTTACAAGCCTGATACACTCAAAAGCATGATGTCTATATCTACACCATCAGGGAAAGTTCTGTGCACAAAAACAGTCTATGATAGGTGTCCCATACTTGTCAATAGTGTACGGATGTTAGTAGATCTGATCGTCTTAGACATGAAGGAATATGATGTTATCCTAGGGATGGATTGGTTGGCTAATTACCATACAGTAGTAGATTGTAACGCCAAGAAAGTGATATTTCGAGTTCCGGACATCCCAGATTTCGAAATGCAGGGGATTATCCGAGGGCAAGCACCCAAGCTAATATCAGCAATTAAAGCATGTCACCTTCTAGATAAGGGGTGTACTGAGTATTTAGCTGCAGTGGTGGTCGATAAAGATGAAGATGACACTTTAGGGAATACCCCGATGGTCAGAGAGTTTTGAGATGTGTTTCCTGATGAATTACCAGGACTCCCTCCTACTAGAGAAATCGATTTTACAATCGATGTTACTCTGGGTGCAGACTCGATATCTAAAACACCGTATCGGATGGCTCCGGCTGAGTTGCAAGAATTGAAGATTCAGTTGCAAGACCTATTAGAAAAGGGCTTGATCCGTCCTAGTATTTCACCATGGGGAGCACCGGTGTTAGTTGTCCGAAAGAAAGACGGGAGTCTGCGTCTGTGTATAGATTATCGTCTGCTAAATCAAGCGACGATCAAGAATAAGTATCCTCTCCCCAGGATCGATCTATTTGATCAGTTGCAAGGCGCCCAAGTGTTTTCAAAGATTGATTTACGGTCCGGCTATCAGCAATTAAGGGTCAAAGAAGAAGATATTCAGAAGACAGCATTCCGAACTTGGTATGGTCACTACGAGTTCTTGGTGATGCCTTTTGGACTGACAAATGCACCTGAGGCCTTTATGGAGTTGATGAATCGTCTTTTCAGGCCATACTTGGATCAGTTTATTGTGGTATTTATTGATGATATCTTGGTGTACTCACCTAGTCGTGAGCAGCACGCTGAGCACTTGAGGATTACGCTACAGACATTAAGAGATAATCAGCTGTATGCTAAGTTCTCCAAGTGCGAGTTTTAGATGGAAGAGGTAGCCTTTCTTGGGCATATTGTGTCAAGAAATAGAATATCTGTTGATCCTTTCAAGATTCAGGCAGTAACCGATTGGGCAAGGCCATCCACTGTTACTGAAGTTTGAAGTTTTCTGGGGTTGGCTGGGTACTACCACAGATTTGTAGAAGGTTTCTCGAAGATAGCAGCTCCATTAACGGAATTGACTAAGAAAGATGTGAAGTTCGAATGGACGGCATCTCAGGAGCAAAGCTTTCAAGAATTAAAGAAGAGATTAACAACCGCTCCAGTATTGACAACGCCCTCACGATTTAGAGGATTTGAGGTGTATTGCGATGCTTCCAATAAGGCACTCGGTTGTGTCTTAATGCAAAACAAAAAGGTCATTGCTTATGGTTCGAGAAAACTCAAGATTCATGAACGGAATTATCCCACGCATGACCTGGAGTTAGCTGCGGTAGTGTTCGCACTAAAAATTTGGAGATATTATCTTTATGGAGAGAAGTTGGTGATCTATAGTGATCACAAAAGTTTAAAGTATCTATTCTTCCAAAAGGAACTCAATATGCGACAGCGTAGATAGATGAAATTCTTGAAGGATTATGACTATGTAATCCAGTATCATCTTGGTAAGGGTAACGTGGTTGCTGATGCCCTGAGTAGAAAGACAGTTGGATCTGTAACATATATGAGGGTAGAGTGATGGAAGATGATCCAAGAATTCAAGAGTTGGAATCTGAGTCTAGGATTCCAGGGTAATAGTTTCAAGTTGGCTAGTATTCAGGCCAAGCCAGTGTTATTACAAAAGATTCAAGAAGCACAGTTGGAAGATCAGGAGATCAAAGTTATCAGAGATAAGATTCTTCAAGGAAAATTGGGTGATTTTGAAGAATCTGAAGATGGAATACTTCGATTCAAAGGTCGAATCTGTGTGCCTAGAAATCCTGAGTTGAAGAATGAACTGCTCAATGAGGCACATCGATCTCATTTTGCGGTGCACCCCGGGAGTACAAAGATGTATTAGGATGTGAAGAATAACTACTGGTGGAACGACATGAAGAGAGAAATTGCAGAGTATGTATCTCGATGCCTTATTTGTCAGCAAGTCAAGGCAGAACATCAGAAACCACCTGGATTGTTAAATTCATTGCCTATTCCCGAGTGGAAATGGGAGCACATTACGATGGATTTTATGGTAGGGGTACAAAAAACAAGGAGGGGACATGATGCCGTTTGGGTGATAGTTGATTGATTGACGAAGTCGGCTCACTTTCTTGCTATCAAGGATACCATAACCCTGGAAAATTTATCAAAGTTGTATATTAAGGAGATTGTGAAGCTGCATGGTGTGCCGGTATCTATTGTGTCAGATCGCGATCTGTGATTTACTTCCTGATTTTGGAGGAGCTTGCAAGAAGCTTTAGGTACACAGCTAAACATGAGTACAGCTTATCATCCGCAAACCGATGGACAGTCTGAGCGCACAATACAAACACTAGAAGATATGATGCGCACTTGCAGTCTAGACTTTCAAGGAAACTGGGATGATCACTTGCCATTGATCGAGTTTGCATATAATAATAGTTATCAGGCAAGTATTCAAATGGCTCCTTACGAGGCCTTGTACGGTAGGAGTTGTCGGTCACCAGTATGTTGGACTGAAGTAGGAAAACGTAAACTACTGGGACCTGAGTTAGTGCAATAAACAACAAAGAAGATCGAGTTGATTCAATCGAGGTTATTATCTGCATAAATTTGACAGAAAAGCTATGCAGATGGAAAGCCCCGAGACTTAGACTTTCAAGTCGGCGAGCATGTCTTCTTGAAAATCTCTTCATCAAAAGGTATTGTACGATTCGGAAAGAGGGGAAAGTTAAGTCAGCGATTCATTGGACCTTTTGAGATTTTGGCTAAAATAGGAGGTGTAGCCTACCGTTTGGCATTACCACCAGAACTGGCAAGGGTTCACAATGTATTCCACATATCCATGTTGAGAAAATATATACCTGATCCCTCGCACATGATACGATATGAACCAATTCAAGTCAGAGAGGACTTAACTTTTGAAGAAAAGCCAGTGATAATTTTGTACCGCAAGGAACAGGTATTACGAAACAAAACGATTAAGCTAGTTAAAGTTTTATGGGAACACCATAACATAGAGGAAGCCACATGGGAACTTGAAGATGCCATTAGGAGCAATCATCCTCAGTTATTTGATGACTAGTGTATATGTAAATTTCGAGAATGAAATTTTTTGTAAGGAGGGGAGATTGTAACGACGTTGGAATTTTAATATAATAAAATTATGTGTTTATGGGTCCTTAATGGAGGTTAATTAGTTAATTATTTGTTAAATTAATAAAAAGTAAATTTTGCTCGGGATTGAAATGCATCGAGGAAATCTCAGTATCGTTTGTCGAAAATTGCACACAATGTGCCGGTTGACTGTCGAGACACACCCCTTCCATATCGGTTCCGTCATGCATCATTTCGCGGGACCGCGGGGCCATTATGTGTGATAAAATTGAGAAAAACGAAAAATTTCCATATTTCCAGAAATTAAGTGGGACCCAATATCTGTTGGAGATCTTAATAGAAATCCATACGGTTGGCACTAATGTGTGTTGGTCGGCCGTGGGGATTAATGTCTGTCGTCTCGGTATTTAGTTATCTCAAACGAAGAAGCGACAGTGTGTTTTGTGTCCAAAATCAAAAAATTTGTGGGTTTTGTAATTTTCTTTCGGACTAAAGTGTAGCTATCAAAACTCAGTATTTTTCTTCAAAATTTTTATAGTAGGTGGCGAACTGCCCCAAGTTCGATCACCTAAAGTTTTGTCAAAATCGGATGTCATTAAGTAGGACTACGAAGGCCGTATACACGAGAGAAAGCGGAAAAATAATCAAACGGTCAAACCGTTGACTTGGTCAACGGGACCATTAATTATGGCCATGTGCTATGCACATGACCTTATCAATATAAAATGGAGGCCAACCTCCCCCATTTTCTCATGTTCTGTAAACAGGGGAGGTTCTGCCACATAATATTTTAGAGAGAGAAAGTGAGGAGAGAGAAAGAGGAGAGAGAAAGAAGAGAGAAGTGGGTTCTTGAGGTTTTTCGACGTCCCGGACGCATTGGCGGAGTCCCTTTTTGCACTAACTGTCTCAAAACACGTGAAACAAGTAAAATCCTTCTCTTTCCTTCTCTTTTTTCGCTTATTTTGCTATATTATTTCATGTGAAGTATATGCATGTCTTTTGTCATGAATGAAAAAGGGTCGGAGACCTCTATGTGATTTTGTGATTTTATGTGGTCCTTCGGGGGGCCCAGATCTGGTCCCGGGTAAATTGTATCAGCACTCTAGGGTGACAAAAAATTATTTTGCAAGTCTTGTAAGGCTATGGAGACATTCATTAGCTTGAAAGCGTTCTCTAACGGGACAGTGTGTTAACGGAGTTAGTTCATGGGCGCGAGACCCAAATATTTCAGTTAATCAAGCGAGGCTTGGGTTAACTGGGATTAACCTGTGGTTAAAAAATCTAACCAGGGTTAAGTATAGTCTGTGGTTCCTCTTTTACTAGATCAGGAGAGACGATGTCCAGTAAGACCCGGGGTTCCTCCGTGACTGATAGTCGGGAGATGTCAGTCTGTTTGTCTAGGTCATCTGTGGCGCCTCTTGGACTAAGTCAGAAGTGGAGGTGTCCTGCATGGTTCCTCCGTGACTGGTAGTCAGGAGATGTTGGAGTCCTAGGGAGTTTAAAGTGGCTGAACATCAGATAGTGTATAGTCCGGAGTTCCTCTCTAGGTGGGTTAGAAGATGTCGGCACTGTGTCTATAGGGGTCCCTTCTTGGTGGAACGTCAGGAGATGTCAGCCTTGGTATAGATGTCGGGGTTCCTCCGTAGACTAGCCAGAAGATGACGGTAGGCAGGTTGGTCGGGGTTCCTTCATAACTGATACCCAGGGCGATGGCGGCGAATACACAGTAGATCTTGCGAGTCAGTTGAATGGAAAAGTATTGTCTTTATTGGGCGAATGCCCATGTTGTGTGTGTAAGCTTTGGATACGAAGTGGTCTGAGTTGGTATACTCAAGGTTTGTGTATTTGTCTGAGTTGGTGGACTCATGGTTCGGTATGGAATCATCGGATTCCAGATGAGTTGGGTTGATATACCCAAGGTTTGGTCATGTTCGGGTGAAAGCTGGAACAGCGTGTGTGAGTCTAAATGACTCAATGTATTATGGTTATGATTTAGAGACTTTAAGCTAAACATTTGTGGGCTGTGGCCAATTAATAGAGTCTCAGGATTCGAAATGAATCATGATTGATGATCGAAACGATAATTTGGTAATATAATACATTCATAACTGAACCTCATAATTGGAAAGTAATGTGAGGTCGGGAACCTCTGTTAGGGTGACGTAACCCTAAGTGACCTTGGGTCACAATTTAGTATATACTGTTCTATTTTACTGTAACATGCAAATTGAACTGCTTATTATATCATTATTGATGCGTGTTATTATGTGGAAAATAGTTTAGAAGGATTGTGGTTTTATTGGGCTCTATAGCTCACTGACTTTTTATGTCAGCAGATCTCGGAGCTGCTGACCAGTAAGTGAAAAGTTCAACTGGACATTTTGGAAGCTTGTACGAGTTGTACCCGACGTGATAGAAGTGCCTACTTTTGTAAAACAAACTTGATGTAAATAATATTGTTATATGGTTTGTATGATGGTTATTGTGATGTCAGGTATTATTTACTTTTTGGAAGCATCTGATAAATATTTAAATTTTTCATATTTTCACGGGTAAAGTTTTCCGCTTGTATGATTTAACGAACGGACGCGCGTCTCGGAACTTGATTCCCCAGGCGCGGGTTCGGGGCGTCACAATGGGTATAGCCATCCAAGATTGGGGATAGGTATAGGGTACAAGCAGGTTAAGGTTAGGGCAACCTTCTGGATTTGACTGCTTGTAGTTTATACCCTAGCCTAAGTTAAATGTATGAATGTAGGTGTATACAAGTGTGTTATTAAGGATTTGAGGGTCACTTAACACCGTATATTCTGCTCCCCGGTATAGAACATACCTAAAAAGGGATGATTGGTGTAAGCGGGAGCGTTCAGAATCATTTCCTAAGGGTCATCACCCAGCAAAAAAAGTTTCGCGGATCTCTAAGACTTTTAAGCCACTGACACCTAGGATCATCATCCAGCGGCCGTTAACGTAATAAGCCTAACTACGGGTATTGGGTTGATTACACTACTATGTTATGCATGAGATGTCCAGTACACAAATCAACAAAGATGTGTAAAAATGGTTAGTATTAAGCTAAATACTAAGGCACTTGATTAATTTTGAGGTTTATTTTGACTTAAAATTAGGTTCCAGGTTGAACCTTCAAAGATACCGTCACCAGTGAAATCACCAGAGCTGTGAGCACGAGAATTTTACTTCCAACTCACAAGAGGGATTTGAGAGTTACTACCTATTAATTAAGAAGGGATAAGTCCCAAGGAAATGTTGGATAAGACCTTGGTCTACGATCAAAGATCGAGGTAAGAAGTTCGGTTAAGTTCGGGGAAGGGGTTAGGCACCCCGACACTTCCACACATGGTAGTTCCTTACTAGGTTTAAACCAAAATTAAAGTCAAAGTTAAGCAAATGCCTAAGTGTTTAAGTTAATACTAACCGGAAGAAAGTAAAAGCTAACTTGGGTCGGCCCGTGTTGGGCTGCCTACGTACTCACATAAGGGGTGAGATCAGACCGAGCGTAGTTCTAGCACTTGAGCCTGTGCTAAGGTGAGGGGGTGTGTGTGTGCATCAAAAGGTGGCTAATGGGCCTAATCTGATAGATTAGGGTTTTGCTTGATCGAGGGTGGTCAATGTGCAAAGTGTTGGGCCCGGTAGGCCGAGGGGTAGCCCGGTAGTCTAGGATTTAGACCTGGTAGGCTAAGGATGAAGCCCGGAGGCAAAGAGGAGTGTTAACTCAGGGTTAAGGTTGCTAACTGGAGTTAAAAGGGAATTAACCATGGTTAAAAGGGCAAAAAGTTAATTTCTTGGTCTTTTGTATTTTTCTGAATTTTTCAAATTTTTGTGGGGTTAAGTGGTGCTTAACCATGGTTAAAAGTTAATCGGAAGTCACTTTAACCATGGTTAAGGGTCATGGTAAGTCAAAAATGGGCTTAAAAAGTATGGCAGGGCCTAGAATGGCTCCTACCGGATTTGGGCCTTGCACAAAGCACAAAAATCAAAAATTCAAAAAATGGAGGTAGTCAAATTACCTCCATTAAAGTGAATTTTTAACCTGAGTTCGTGGGGATCTAACTAAGGTTAGGGATCACCCCAGGATAAAGTGAACACAAAGCCAGGTAGCTTGGAGTGCAAGCTTTCCAATGGGCTAGGAATTAGGCCAAGTGCTCAGGTGTGGGCCCCATAGGGGCCCAAAGTATGCAAAAACAGAGTCTGAAATGTCGGTAATTGGACTGCCGACACTAAGCACAGTTTGAGTGACCAGGGTTTGGGGCCTTGCTAACTAGGGTTAGGCTTGGCCCCTGAGTCTGAAACTTTGCAAGAATGTAGAGGGGTATCACGGCTTTCCAAAGAACCTGGGGTGGACCCAATAGCATGAGGCATGTGGGCCCCACAAGGGCCCAAATTTACTGAAAAATAAGCCATATGTGTCGGTAAACTAATCACCGACAGAATGCTGACTTGGGTTTGGAAGCCATTTAACCATGGTTAAACACTGATTCAAGGTCTGAAAACTTGTAGGGAAGTAGTTTATGGTCTAAACCAACTAACCCTGGCCCTGGAAGTGACTAGGGTTCAAGTTAACCAGGTTTAAAAAGAGAGTTACAGGGGGTGTACATTGGGTCGGTAATGAGATTACCGACCAGCAGCAGATTTTGAAAAAAATAATTTCCCCCTTGTGGGGTGCTGCACCACGAGTTACCAAGGGTTCCCTCATTGCTCGAGGGACCCCCAGAACCTAAAGAGACTAAGCCAAGCATACTTAGAAAGGTATTGAACCCATGCCGAACCTCAAGGGTATCCTCACACCCATGAATGAGGTGAGAGGGCCCTATCCTTGGTCTTGGAGTTAAAGAACAAGTAAGAAAGCAAGAATGGGACCCTTGGAATGGGACCAGGGGTCCCTTACAGTGGTGAAGTAGAATGAGAGAAGAGAGGTGGTCTGTTACCCTTTGCACGCGGTTGGTGATGCTGCTACACTGGTGGTGAGCAGGCTGAGCAGGTCTGGGCTAGTCTAGTAACTGTGGAGAGGTTGTTGTGGAGCCTAAAGGTGGTGTGAGACCTAACTGGAGTGAAGGGGGAAGGCTGGGGGCAAGTTCAAGGTTTGGCAGAGTTTTCACAGGATGAAAGTGGCGTCCGATTGCATGGGTGAGGGTGGAGCTTTATAGAAGGAGTGGGAGGACCCTCAGGGGTATTTTAGAGATTTTCCTAGCTTAGGGGAACAACTGGTGAAGCCCATGTGGTTGCAGAGGGGTGGCTATACGCATAGCAGGGTTTTTCAGGTGTTGCGGTAATTAGTTTACTGTCACTCTCAACAAAAGGTAAAATGAGGGTGTCAGTAAACTGATTACCAACACCGAGGCTTTTTTTCTTTTTTGGCCAGGCTGCTATTCACTTGGGCTGAAAGTTGAGTTTTTTGCCAAATAGGGGCCTTTCCCGTCAAGCTTCTGAACTAGGGTTTGTGGGCCCCACCCAAATGGATCCCCATGGGTTGGTGGGCCCTTGTTTGGGCCCATGATGGCTTAGGACTATGGTATTTGTGGATTTGGATTGGGTAGGTGGGCCTTGAGCCCGTGAGGGCTTGTCCTAGGGTTTTTCTAGGTTTTAAGCTAGGGTTAGTCTTAGGGTTGGATTTAGGGCATGTCTAGGGTTTGGCTAGGGTTCACCTAGGGTTTGGACTAGGGTTTTAGGTGTCCTAAGGGTAATGGCCTTGAGCCTAAGGATCTTGGTTTTAGGGTTTTAAGGTTCATGGCATACCTAGGGCTAGGGTTTTAGGATTCTAGGGGTTGTCCTAGGGTTTAGGGTATTCTTAAAGGTAATGGGCTTTAAGTCCAAGGTATAGGTCCTAGGGTTTGGACAGGGTGTAAAAATTGGGTGCTTACAGTAGGATTTGTCGATCTCCTCTTTGTTGGGATGAAATAAGGGAAATGAAACTTTTGAGTCCCGAGCTAGTTGAGCAGACTACAGACAAGGTTAATGTGATCGAGAAAAGGTTGAAGACTGCTTAGAATAGGTAGAAGAGTTATGCAGACATCCGAAGAAGATATCTGAAAGTTTAAGTTGGAGATCATGTCTTCATCAAGATATCTCCTAAAAAAGGAGTTATGAGATTTGGAAAGTGAGGTCAGCTAAGTTGAGGTATGTGTGCCCATTTGAGGTGATTAGAAGAGTAGGTGAAGTGGCATACTGGGTAACTTTACCTCATATGATAGCGATCCATAATGTCTTCCATGTCTCCATGCTAAGGAAGTACACTCCGGACTCATCTCACATCATCAACCTTGAATCGCTAGATATTCGAGAAGATTTTACATGGGTGCAGTGGAGCAACCAGCTCAAATTTTGGATCAAAAGGAAGTAGTCTTATGCACGAAGATCATCCGCTTTGTTTTTCTACGGTGGCAACAACACTCCGTTGAAGAAGCCAGTTGAGAAAGAGAAGATGAAGTTCGAGAAACGTATCCCAATTTGTTCGTTTAAGGTTTGTAATTTCAAAGACGGAATCCTTTTAAGGGAGGAAGGATGTACAAACCCAAATATTTTGCTCATTTAAACCCGTTTATATGAATTAATTGCATGAAATTGCAACTAACAAAAAAAAGTAGCAAAAGAGATTTTTTAAAAAGGGGGGCGCCGATCAATCGATGAGTACGAGATGTTTTGCGTAAAAACGTTGTTCCAATTTTTTTATATTTTAGGGTTCCAAACTCCATATATACTTATTAGTTCATGGGTTTAGGGTTAGAGAAACATCTTAAGGTCTTTAGAAATCCAAAAAGGAGAAAACCTAGGGTTTCTAAGAGTTTTCAATTTGAGAATGAGAGAAGGGCTTGAAAATTAAGATCAAATGTCATTCTCAAGCGTAAGATCGCAGGGAAGCGATCAAGGGGGTATATAATTTCCTTTAGTTCTCAATTCCATTATTATTAACCTAAAGTAAGGAATTTAAGAATGAATCTATGTGGAGAACATGAATAAAAAGAATTTCTAAGGATTTTATCACCTCCTATACAATATATTGATGAATGATTAAAGTAGGATGCGAATAACCTTGTGAATATTGTGTTTTATACTTGAACAATGGCAATGAGAATTATTCTGGAGATATGTGATTGTATGTGGTGGAAGTGATGTATTTTCGGAGTTTGAATTGGATGGATTGAATGTTTTGGATGAAAATTATGAATTTTGGTGAAATTAAGAATTTATGTTAGTGTGATTATTTATGTAATTATGTCATGAAAGTATGTTGATGTATTTTCGGAGTTTGAATTGGATGGATTGAATGTTTTGGATGAAAATTATGAATTTTGGTGAAATTAAGAATTTATGTTAGTGTGATTATTTATGTAATTATGTCATGAAAGTATGTTGATGATTTGATAAGATTTATTATTTATGTTTGTTAAAGTATAATTTATGACCTTGATTGAAAAATCATTGTTTATACATGCGAGCACGATGCACAAGCATGAAGAAAAAATTTAGGACACCACTAAGAGTTCAAGTAAGACAAAAACAAAGTCAAAAAGTAAGAAAGAAAAGGTACATAGAAGCATTAATGTATGATGAGTTTTGCACGGATTGAATACATCAAATTGACCTAATTAAGGGCCCAAAGTAAGCCACCACACCGGATGATGTGTAGAGTAAGCCGCCCGTATTGGAAAATGTGCGAAGGATGGTAACCTCGGAAAGTACAATATAAGAACCTATTTCCATAATAGGTAAAATGGTATTTCTTGCATGTTGTTATATTTCACAAAGTAATAAAGTAAGAAAGTAAATGACATAGTGTACCCATATGTTTTCTGCACTCTAATTTATGTATGTGAGTTGAATTGAACTGTTAACTATGCATGTTGATTTCATGACATTGTTTATTATGAGTTATTATATACGCGGAGTGCCTTTGTTACTCAGCCGATAATTTTATTATGGACATGTTCAGGATTTGATATTTGTGCCCCAAAGCCTTGGGTTAAAGATGAGTACTTAGAGGAAGATCTTGCAAGTGATCATCTTGAAGAGGAACATGATCATGATTGATGGCCTTACTACTGATTTTGGTTTATTAGAAATTGTTTAAGTTCCAAAGAGATTGCAATTGACTTATTACGAATTTATGTTTCGATTTAATTGGTGGTTAAGAATCATGATGGATGGTTCAGATTATTTATGTTCAATTTAATCACATATTTTAATTGATGTTCAGTTGAGATTTTAAATCTTATTCAATTAATGAAATTTTTAAGTTCAGGTTTTAGCCTGCTTTTAATGCTCATTAAATGGATTAAGTCAAGTAAGTCACATATTCACACAAAAAAAAAAAAATCACACGTCAAAGTTCCATATTCTCCATGGGGAGATTTTGGGGTGTGACAGCCTATGCTCTTTTAAATTAAATAATATAAGATAAATTTATTTGCTGGGCTAGAGCCCCCCCCCCCCCCGCGCATCTACTCCCCGGCTACACACTTGTTAAATACTGCATAATTTTTTCCCTCCAAAGTTCAAGCCCTTAGGCATCATGTGGCTCCGCCCCTATTCCCCCACATCATTTTGTAAACCCAACGAGAAATATTAGCATCACCCATAATTTTTTTTTTGTTGTTGTGGATTTTATATTTTTTAACTTGTTGAAGGGGAGATCAAATCAAAGCCAATCACAATTCAACTCAAGGAGAGTTCAATCGCACTCACACGTGTCCCTGTTAACTCCTATTAATTGTGGTTAAGATTTACTATTCCTTCCTTATGGTTCAACAATCGAATCTTAGTTTTTAGAAAAAAAATAGGGTTGCACTCACCTCCCCTAAGGTTTGGTCAAATTGCAGAGACCTCCCCTCTAGTTTCTAAAATAGCACTACCCTCCCCTGTGTTTTAATTGTAAGTAGCAAACTCCCCCTTCTCTTAATCTACCGTTAGTAAGGTGGATGAACTTTGATGATGTCATGCTCTAAATATTTTAAAATACCTAAATTAACCCTTAAAGTGCCAGTGTGTGTGCCATTTCTAAGTCTTGCAAGTGTAAATGCAATTTACACATGACCAAAATGGCTTCAGTTATGTGTAAGTATGATATGGTTCGCAAGTTTCATATATTGACCTCAAGTTTATTGCCATTTAGTTTGAAGTAATTCTTGATTCTTGAGTGGAATTATTTTCATATATTGACCTCAAGTTTCATATTCTGGACAGTAGAGGTTGTAGTTACCAAATCTGTGGAATGGTTTTCTTGGATGGTTTGAGATTTATTTGTGGTGAATAGTGTTTTAGCGTCCTATTTTGGCCACAATGTTCACCTTAATAGGTTGCCAAACACCATGCGCAGCAAGTAGAGCCTGGACAGCATGTGTGGCTTGGGCTCCATGGCATTACCTCACATGTATCAATCAGTGCATGTAATCATCCCAAAATAATGGCAGTCTTTATTTACAACGAAGAGAACGGTAACCTGTAGGCATACATGTTTTATTAAGCACATATTGTGATAGAAGTTTCGATGTGGCCAGTCCAGAAGATAATGTTGACACAAACACCATTAACATTTAATATCATTAATTAGTAAATATGTCAAAAAAAATATAAAAATGTCAAAAGTAGACATGTCCAAAAGACATCCAAAGTATAGAGCTAGAGCCCCACAAACAAAAAATAATGGGGTCACCCAGCTGTAACATCCAAAAAGTAGAGCCACACTGGCAACAAAAAATATGTGGCCATCTATCCATCTGTAGTATGCTATATGTATTATGTCCAAAAATCAACTGCTATCGCTCTAAGTTAGCCCTCCCTCCAGAAGTACCAAAAACAACTACAAACACAGATAATGTATCATATTAGAAAGGGTACAAACATCATCTTTCACTTACTTACAAAAAAATATGTCCAACAATGTTACTTAGAACAAGTATGACCCTATACCTGTTTATGTCCACCATTAGGACATGCTCATAGAATACGCATGGTTCTATACATGAGGTCTCTCCCCCTATATTACACAAGTTAAACTTGAGAAGTATAAGCAAGAATTAAAATATAAGCAATACTTGAAACTTAACAAATTAGGAAATGACTTCTTACTTGGTGTCTTGCATTTGATGAGCATCTACTTTTCACAGGACATTGCTGACATGTACATTTGTTGTGTCCAAACTGCTTACAAATGCAACACTGAATAGTGCTTGATCTGCAAGATTGGCTCCCTAGGATAGGCTCATCTAGTTCTCTTCTCCTATTTTTCTTAGGTCGACCAGGCAAGTGACGAAGGGGTGGAGGTTCTACTTGATCGTGATTACCTACTGGCCATGTGCTTTCATAAGATAATGGGTGTACGATACCACCATGTGCCTTCAAATATGTCTCATTGGAGTAGCACCCATCACAATAATCTTCAATATTGGCCCTTTTACGTGCAATACATGCAGCTAAATGCTTACAAGGCAATCCAGATATTTCCCAAGCTCGACAACTACATGATCTAGCATCAAAATTCACCACAAATCTAGCAGAACCTTCAGTCACCTCATACTCCTCACCTCCAGCAAATACAACTACACACGTCACCTCATACTCCTCACATACGGCAAATACAACTACACACGTCCTTGAGTCTTGTTTGATGACATCCATTTTGCGTTTTATCTTAGGGGTCACTAAGCTCTCCCAAGAACATGCTTTTTCATACCTATATTGAATCCTACCCATTAACTTGACCCTTATATAATCAACCAAAATAAGGATTGGTTTGCCCCTAAGATCGCCAACCCACTGATTGAAGGACTCAATCATGTTATTTGTTACGTGATCACTCCTCACTTTGGGGTTAAATGCATGCCTAGACCATGAATGCATAAGTTTTTCCATCAACCATTCATAAGCTTCTTTTCTTTCTCTTTTCAATTTATCTATAGCAAAATTAAAGACCCTATTATTATATGCTTGAGCAACAACCCAAAAGTAATTCCTCAATTTCAACCCTAGGAACTTTTTCTTGAAATTGTTGTATAGATGCCTACAACACACTCGATGCGTAGGTCCTGGGATGATTTCATTAATGGCTTCCACAACACCCTATAAAAAATATTTACATCACCCAACTATACCTTGCATTGAAAACAAATTAACATAATAATTATAAAACTATAAACATTGCATACCTTTTGTCGATCAGTCATGAAACACATAGGCCTTTGATGTGAAACTGTCCCAATGATAGTGTGGATAATGGAGAAAAAAATTCCAACTTTCCTTGGTTTCACCCTCCACAATAGCAAAAGCCATGAGAAATAATCCATTATTCCCATCAAGTGCAATGGCTGCCAACAACACCCCACCATATGGGCCCTTTAAATGGCACCCATCCAATCCTATAAAAGGTCTACATCCTTCTAAAAACCCTTTCTTCATGGCTTCAAAGCAAATGAAAAATCTCTTGAATATGGGATTTACATTGAGGCTGAGCCAATCATATTCAATCTTCACCAAGCTACCGGAGTTTGTCTCTCGAACTACTTCAGCATACACATGCATTTTGTTATATGACTTGCCATGGTTGCCCTCAATTTCATCCCTTGCTTTCACCCGTGCTCTATACAATTGCCATTTGCTTGTTTCAATCTCATAAGTCTCACGAATTTCAGATCGTATACCATCTATCTTCATAGTAAGATTAGCACGCAACCTCTTTACAAGCTTCTTAGCAATCCACACTGAGGTAGCATTAGTATTCTTGGTAGCTCTCACACATGTGTGCTCAGACTGAAATGTCTTGATCTTATAAGTTACCCCATCTGGCAAAGGAGATGCATGAATGCGCCATAGACATCCCTCACCTAAACAATGTGCAGTTACCCTTGCCTTCTCATTCTTATCTCTAACAATTTCAAAGCCTTCTTCAGTGATATAGTCCCTCAAAGCCTCCCTAAACTCTGTTACATTGCCAAACAACATGCCTACCTCCAATGAAACCTTCATACCCTCTTACACTTCAAATTGCTTTCCACACATAAACCTATTAATATCATCACACTCGTCATCGGAATCTGAATTAGAAATAAAATCAAAATCATCGTTGGATTGGTAATCAGACAACACATCATTGTTCTCTTGCCCTCCACCCCCAAAATTAGATGCAACCATCTCACAAGCACTAATTGTATTCCCATTATGACTACCACACTTCCTCTCATCATCAACACTAAAATCACACCCTTCATCAAATTTCACATTATCACCAACGTCACCACTATCAATCTCTGAAGCCCCGAGAAACACATGTATATCACTTATTCTTCGATATAGCTCGAACATCCGTAACACATCATCAGTAGAGTTAACTTCCATTAAATCACCAGACCCAGGTTTGACACAATGCATGGTGAGTACCATGCCCATAGAAGGTTGATTAGCAAACATCAGTGAACATGTCTATATAACAATATCGATCTGGGTCCACTTTTGTGATTATAAAAACTTTGTCCATATAGTGGATAACCAAACTGTGCAAATAAATTGAAGACATTGAGACCTGAAAAAAATTCCAAAATAAGAAAGACAATTACTTTTGAATCAATGTAAAATGCATTATAACAATATATCATAGTGGGAAGATAGATATGAGAAATTAAACAAAGAAGTGACAACTTTTTATAGAGCTCAAGACATGGATGCTATTACCCTTGTATCTGTACTTTTGTTAAGGATGTATTCTGCTTTAAAATCAAGAACATATTTAAGAATAACACTTGAATTCTAAGTCTTCCAATACAAGCATTGAAACGCATAGCTACTTTAAAGAATTGAAAAATGCAAACACTACCCATCATCATATCTTCCAATTGGAAAGAGAAGAATTTTCTAAGAATATTGGTGAAGGAAAAGGAGAAGTGATATTAGCCTGTGCTCTTAACCAAATACACACACACACACACACATATATATATATATACACACTAATAAGGGTGGTGCATGCAAGGCAAGTGTTGGCCTAGTTATATCTTGAATTTGGTCTAACAAATTTAAGATTAAAAAAAAGTAGAACAATAGAATACCTACATATTTGAACAATTGGTGACAACAGAAGAGACTTTATAAAATACCACCAAGTGAACAATTTTTGTACAGTACACCCATTTTGAAGAAACACAAGGGGAATAGTTTCTTTACACCCATTTACAAAAAATAATGAGGGAGATAACCGAACAAAGAAGAGATTCCCTAGTTGTTATTCTTAGTGTTGGATCTCTATTCTAAAGAGTAGTCCATCTGCTTCAGGATCTCCATGTTGTGTAAAGAGAGAAGCACAAGAGCTTGAAGGTGTAAAACCAAGTGCCTCTTTGATCACGCCGGAGAAAAAATATCAAATGCTCCATAGTTATAGACAATGCAAGAAGGCATGTTCAGTATTTACCTTTAGCAAATGGTCCACCAGGAAACAATTGGGAGTGAAATTAATCAAAATATAAGGTGCGAATAATTACTATTGAATACATAAAGAAGGGTCAATAATAATAACTGATTTCAATGTATGATTGAGATGATAAAGCCACAAAAATGTGTTCATAGCAGTGCTGCTTGAACAGTTCAATGGGCGATTAGAATTGCAATATGAAACACTTTTTCAAAATTACGTTTACCAATGATATCATGGGTATTTTGAACAGATGCATTGGATTAATATAGAAAGTGTTTTGTTAACACTTACCTCTAGCCAACTATATAAGGATCACACTATTTTGTAGTTTGGGTTGGATGGTGCAAGTGCAAGTATGGAAGCTAATATTATGAGTGCATGGGAAGACTGTTACTTCCAATTTTTAAACTTATTTAATCTCACACCTATCTTTCGAAATCAAGCACAGACCCAACATGCATCAAATTTGTCTCACTTGATCCTAAATTTCATGGGCTCTTATTTCTATCGCTAGTTTAACACTGTAAATTTGTTTATCCTCACTCACCTCCAAATACTCTGTATCTAGCAGATGCTTTCTTTCCTTAGGTGCTGCTAAAATTTCCCATATCCCATAAAACAATTGTAGAAAAGCAGCTCAATAATCAGCAGAAGATCACTCGAACCAAAGATGAGACATCAACCCTTATTCATGGGTAAGACTATGGGTTCACGACTCTAACAATGTAAATCTCATCGAACGCACCATCCTATTTGATAGCAATTCACCAGTAAGCCCTTTGGAATCACAACCAAATGGAAAAGGGACATGAACTTGGAAAGAAAAATTGGGAGCCTGAGTATTGAGTTCGCATCAATTCGTTTTTCTTGCACATGGCCCATTATGGGGCGTAAAAATCATTTAGCTAGGGAATGAAGACTCATATAAATTACAAAGATTGATCAAAATTATTTGCAGTAGTGGGCTAATGGTATTGACCTGTGGGTGTGATTGAAGTCTCCCCGAGTTCAATCGTGATTCAATCTCTTTTAAGGGTAAATGTCGTGTTGCATCTAGGGGCGGGCACAAGTTGTTTGTGCTTGGCTTGTGTCTTAGATCAATAAAAGCTCGGCTCGGGCGGTTTGTCAAACAAGCTTGAACACAATTTTTAGGCTTGTTTTGTAAATGAGCCAAGCTCAAACACCTTTGAAGTTGGCTTGTTTATATATAAATACATTAAAATTCATACTATATAATATATATTAAATATATATAAATATAATAGAAATATAAAAAAAATAAATAGTATTTATAAATATACAATTTAAATAGTTTAATCAAATAATTTTTTTAAACATTAATTATATATTATATGTTTTTTTTATAAAATTATTTATACTTTTTTTAGTAAGAAAACTTATTTATATTTTTTTTTGTTGGTTTGGATATCATTTACCTACGATTAGTGGTCAGTGGTTAGCTTGAGGATTGGAGCTCTTGCAACTCATTGCTTGGTGAGATTAGATCCCATGACCTCTCACTTGAAAAAGGCCGCACCCCAACACCTAAGGCTGTCAACGGGTCGGATTCTGTCGCGACCCAAAACCCACCCTAGGAGTTAGAGTGAACTTTGGACGACTAATCATGACTTGCTTGACAACCAACCTACAAAACCCACAGAGCATATACAATAGAGGACGTTATAGCGGAAGCGTAACCATAAAGCACAGCGGAAGTCTACCAAACCTCTATGTATATACATACGCAAATCCAAGTTTATACAAAAAGTAACCAAAAGAAAGTGCGGACAGACCCGCCAAAATACATGAATGTATATCTCTCATCTCACCCACCGCTATTCACTCAGAATCTAACACCACCTACTGATAACCCTCTACGGGAGGTTCCTCCAAAGGCTCCTCGACGTACTCCTCTTCCACCCATGGACCAGGAGCACAAACATCAAATGGAGCAGCAGCTCCCTCAGAACCTGCCGACATAAGAAGTACGGCTGAGCATGGAATACTCAGCGGGTACTAAATACTAACCAATAGTCATAGCAAAACCATAGCAGTATAGGAAGCAGGAAACATTTCACATATATAAAACAGGAGCCATCAATATCATAACAAGGAAATAAGGCAATTTATAATCATGCTTGCATTTCATGAAAAGTTGATAACACCCTTGAAAACACCGTGCACTTGACTTGATTGAAAATACCATTTCCGTGCTTGAAAACTTGTCATGTTAGTCTTATCTTATCGTATCATGCGTGTCATGTGTGTCATGCCATGTCATGCTTGCTTGGAAAAGTAAACTACTTGTGAGGGAAGGGAGACCCTTCTTCCTAAATGCCCATGCTTGTCATGTCATGTATTATGCTTGCTTGTTCGGAAAAGTAATCTACTTGTGAGGGAAGGGAGACCCTTCTTCCTAAAATGCTCATGTTTGTCATGCCGTGTCATGTCATGCTTGTATCATGCTTGGAAAAGTAATCTACTTGTGAGGGAAGGGAGACCCTTCTTCCTAAAATGCTCATGCTTGTTCTTTCACTTGTGAGATGTACTTGTGAAGGAAGGGAAACCCTTCTTATGATATGTATGTACTTGCGAGGGAAGGGAGACCCTTCTTATGATAATGCATGATTGACTTGTCCTTGCCAAGAGCGAGGTAAAACATATCGTAGGATATGTCCCACCTCTAACCATGTTCTTGAAAACCTCGATAAATCATGTCATGCATGCCGTGCTCGTGGGAACCGTGTACATTCTTGCATTTAAATTTAAATATGACATTTGGGTAATTTCACAACACATATAACATCAATGATTGAGCAATGTAATATTCATATCATTTAGGGAAAGCAAGAAACACACTATCATAGTCCCTAGCAATATTCATAATTTATTAGGCATGCATTTCCTAATTTACAACTCACTTTATTCACCTTGGCATTTCATCAAACATGGTGTGTTCATTATGGTTTTACCCTACAACATGCTTTTCTAGATGAGTTTTACTCAAATCATACATGTATGTTCATTATTGGAACAATGCCCTCCCCATTTTAATCATCACCACACAACCATTGACATCCAATCGCCCATTCCATCTCCCTTCACCATTCACAACCATCCATCTCATAGCACATGTGTAAATGAAAGAAAATCAAAAGAAATAAAGGGAAAAGAGGAACTATAACTAGGAGGGTAGTAAGAAGTACCGACCTTGATCAAGTGAGGAAGAAATCCCCTTCCAAAAACGACCGTGAGTTGCTGCCCTAGCTTGAGGAGATGCTCCTCACGAGCTTGTGCTTTGATCTTGAAGAAAAATGGGCTTGAGTTGAGTGTGGGTTCACAAACCCCCTTGATTTCTCTCTAAAATGGAAACCCTAGGTTTAGGAATCGCCCTCTCCTCTCTTCTTATCTCCCAATCTCTCTAAGTGTTGAGAATGAGCCCTAAAGGCTCGGGTTAAACTCTTAAGGTAAGAATGAACCGACCAAAAGACCATAATACCCTTACTGAAGTTTCAGCAAAGACATGAGTGCCGAACACGTTGTGCTGTGAACAGTGCCGAACACGTTGTCACGTTGTCTTATGTACAACGTGCCCGTTGTGCTGTACAACGTACACGTTGACTGCTGCACGACGGATGCACAACGTATACGTTATCTGCTGCACGACAGATGCACAACGTATACGTTATCAGAGTACGTTGTCTGTGCCTTATCAGAGCACGTGATCAGAGCTACGTCATTAGCACCTTCCGAGCTACGTCCTTAACGCATAACCGAGCTACGTCCTTAGCGTCTTCCGAGCTACGACTGCCTGCAGGTCCAGACTGTTTTGGCCATATCTTTTGACTCGTTCGTCCGATTTTGACGATTCAACTTGCGTTGGGCTTGTACTTCGAAAAGGAACATTTCTGACATTTCGGAATTTCCAATTTCTTCTTTATTTATTAATTATACCTCTTTAAAGGCAAAATGACAACGAAAGTGTCATGCATTAAATGTGAAAAGGTCCGGGGCTCTACAGATTCGAATTGGATTTGCCTAAATTCGAATCTGATCTGATTAAGAATCCGACAGATCCGAATCCGATCCGAGATCTATCGGATCATGAATTAATCAATCCGAATCCGAATTCGATTATATTTGTAAGATCCGAATCTGTTCCGATCCGATTAAGGTTAATTTTTTTTAAAAAATTTAAAATTATAAAAATCTAATAGTATCTTAATTAACTCAAATGACTGTTAATTTTTTTAAATTAATACTTTATGCATAGAAAATCTATGTAATATATTTAAAATGGTTTTAAAAAGTATTATAATCGGATCGGATCACTCTATCTGAATCCGATCCAATTATAATCGGATTCCACTTATCCAATCCGAATGCAATCCGACGGATCTAATATAGGGTCCAAAGTCTGGCTAATCGAATCGGATCGGAATCTGATTGACGGCCCTACCAGCAACCCACTATTGAAGGAAGATGTGGGGTGTATTAGGTCTCATTCTAGAGGCAAATGATTTGCTCTAGTGGATGCCCAAGCACCGGTGGGGTGTATTAGGTCTCATTTGAGAGGCAAATGATTCACTCTAGTAGATGCCCGAGTTGGGTGCTCGAATGCAGCTCGGGCATCCACAAATCATGCAACACCCGACGATAATTTGGGGGAGAAGTCATTTCATTTTCTCCCCACGATTTTGACTTCTCGGTAATTGATATCTCCTTCCTTTTAAACGTCACATGCCATGCCCGGGCATCCACCGGAACGAATCTATTGCCCCCCACTTGAGAGAGGCTACACCCCACCATTAAAGCAAGAGGCGGGGAGTATTTATACCGGAGCTCGTAAAATGCTCAGCTCAGCTCGGTTTGGCTCGTTTATAAACGAGCCGATCCAAGCTTGAACACGGCTCGTTTACCAGGCTCGGCTGATATCCACAGACTTTGGAAAAAACATTTGGATTTTTGGGTTTTCAGAAAGTGCGAGTATAAAAAGAGAATGTTAACCTTTTGGAGGGACAAAAGAAGGTATGAACTGAAGCGCTCTCTCCGATCTCTCGGAACTCTATCTCACAGTCCCTCTCTGTCCTCTGTCTGAGACCCAAACTCCAACGGCAGCGTCAACACCTCTCTCTCTCTCTCAAAGCCCTAGCAGCCGCCCCACTTCACTTTCCTCTTCTCCACGGCTGCACCAGGTAAGTCCCATTTAAAAAAAAAATAAAAAATCCTGTTCCGTTCTTTTTTTACAAGTTTGTTTAGGTTAGATTAATTAGTCTGTTTTTTTTTTTTTTTTTTTTCTTATAGTCATACACCCTAAGCCTATTGATAAAATAATAAAATACTAAACGAACTAGAATTTTTTCAAAATTCTAATCCTAAAAGATAACTCTATGATGATGGAGTTTTACGAAAAATAGAATTCTAGGCAAATCCCAATAATTTTCACCTTGGCTTGAATTCTATGCAACCAATTAGTAATGCTCTTATTTCATCGCCTCCACCACCTTTTAGGGTGTTCCAATTAACATTTTAGTATGTTGATCAACACTAAACAAAGCTTAGACATCTTCGCATAGAAATCACTTTTTCAATCTTGTGCAAACCCTGTTGGATCTGCAGGGCTTGACCCTTGATTTACAACAAGCCAGATTATTCATCTAGTTGATCTTCTCCACCTCCAACAACATTTTCAAATTCGTCATAGTTCTCGCAAGCCGGAACCTCGCTTTGATACCAATTATTATGTAGAAAAAACACGATATTGGGATTCGATGACAATATGACAAACAAATACGAGAAAGTACAAAAGCACAACAAAAGGTATACATGGTTCGCCCACAATAGGGCAACATTCACGAGCGAAGACAATCAAGAACTTCCATCATGCAGTGATTACATGGTACAAGAATTTTCATTCTCAAACACTAATAGTCCGCTCTCTATGAAAGCCACTAGGATTAACCGAGAGCCCGCTCTTCTTGAGAACTATTAGAGCTCTCCCTATGAGCAACCCACTCTCTCTGAAAACCTTATACACTCACATATCCTCAACTTACGTTATAATGTATAAGCCTACACCCAAGGCCTATTTATAAAATCAATTCCTAAACCAATTAAAATTTCTCCCAAATTCCAATCCTAAAAGATTACTCCATAACAATGGAATTTTACAATAAATAGAATTTTAGGCAAATCCCAACACTACGTTGGTTTGATTCTTATCTCCTTCATGGGTGTGACCGAAACAACCAAAAATCATTTTTTTTTGTATGCTTCATTCATGATTGCTGTGTGGATTTGAGATATTTCTAATTCCACATGATGCACGAAATCACTTGATTGCTTATTTGCATCTCTCTTATTTGATGCTCATTTCCAACTTGGTTTGATCACCCATTTAGCATGTACATTTTTAAGCATGAATCTATAATAGCATTTGCTAATTTAGGAATTGTAATTTGATTTCCAATTGTCAAAAATGGGCCAGGGAGTAAATAACCATTTTTGGTGGGTGTTTGAAAGTGCCTAACACATTCTTTTAACCGAATCTCTGTTGTAGACCATTGCCTTATCTATTGATAGATAATGGTTCATATTCTCCTCTCAAATTAGAATAGGTGGTGACTTCGTTTTAATTATTTATCATTATTTCTTATTAGAGTTTTCCCATTTTAGAATGGTGCTACAAGCCTACATCCCATGTCGACACTATGGAAATATGGTAAAAACTTTAAGTACCATGTAAACATTATGAAATGTATAGAAACATGCAATTATATTTGGGTTTTTTGTGAAACCCCCCTATCTTTTTAGTTATTTGTAAATACTCCCTTGTCTTTTGTGATTTTGTATTCTACCCCCTCCTAACTTTTAAATCTTTTGCAAATCCACCCTTCCAGCCATAATTTAGTTAATGGATGCTAAATTTTCTCTGAAATGACCTTTTTAACATTTTCTTGAATTAAGGAGATTTGTAAAACTAATTCACAAGAGAAGTGCTTGGAACCCACTAACTGTGCTTAAGATTCACTCACCCCTAGAATTCATCTATCTAAACTTGATTTTTTAGAAAAAAATATTAAACTTAGGTTGATTATGCTTAACCACAGTTAAGGGGGGCTCTACAAGACATCATGAGCCCCTTTTAATACCCACTAATTGTGGTTAAGATTCACTCACCCCTAGGATTCATCCATCTGACCTTGGATTTCAGACAAAAAATATTAAACTTATGTTGATTATGTTCAACCACAGTTAAAGGGGGCTCTACAAGCCACCACGTGTCCCTTTTAACACCCACTAACGGTGGTTAAAATTCACTCACCCCTAGGGTTCATCCATCTGACCTTGGTTTTTAGAAGAAAAATATTAACCATAGGTTGAGTACACTTAACTAAGGTTAAAGAGGACTCTACAAGACGCAATGTGTCCCTTTTAACACCACTAACTGTGGTTAAGATTCACTCATCCCTAAGGTTCATCCATCTAACCTTTGTTTTTAGAAGATTTTTTTTACAATATTAACCTTAGGTTCATTAAGCTTAACCCCCATTAAAGGGTGATGAATGGGACACATGGTGGCTTGTAGAGGCACGAATCCCACCTAGCGTTCCGTCTAGCAGATAGTGTTACCTAGGCACTTCAGTTTTCCCAAATTTTGTTGTGCCGGCACCTTGACATGGTACGACAGTCCTCGGTACGTGCTTATACCATGCCATGGCAACGCCATCATTATGGTTAGGCCATGGTTTAAAATATCGGTATCGGTTGCCGTATCGGTAAGTCCAAAATTGGATACGTATTGGCGTATCGGTACCGTATCGGTTGAATATGGCGGAAAATTTCAGGATATGCTAAAAAAAGCTTTGATATGCAAGGAAAAACTTGGATACCTTGCATAAAACCTCTTTTAATGCAAATATAAGTTAAAAACAAACTAAATGAAGACTTTCAACTACATTTATAATCATACATATGAGAGTTAATAAATTTATAAGTTAAAAAAGGCGTGCTCGTTGATAAATATGTATGAAAATACAAACTATAGTTATTTAACCAAGTGATAGAAGTTCACTTGCATTCATAAATCAAAATATGAAAATACATAGACCCTTGTATTCACAAATAAAAAACATACATGATAGAAGCTCAATACCACATTGAGCTTCGTGCCGACTCATACTCTATCATTGTGGGATCAGGAATTGAGGTGAGTGATACATTATAAGTGGTCCAGATATGATGACACCACTGTGTCCAAGTCGTCATCGTGCGGTACATGCCCAGATATATTTATACATATGCCTGCTGTTGAGTCATGATCTGTCCATAATTGTCAGTCGAAGACTGAGACTGAGCATCATAACCAGTGGCTCCTGATAAGTAGGTTGGGCTGGGGCATCATAACTAGTGGTCCTGATAAATAGGGCTGGGATGGGGCAATATAACCTGAGGGATAACCTTATTTACATATTAATATCTAAAGTAAATGAAAGTAAAATTAAGTTAAAATCATTTACTTAAATAATATATTATGTAACTAAGTTGTGTGTATCGGGTCTGTATTGTGGATCTTAGTGTAAATAGAAGGAGAAAAAAAATGAACTGAAAAATCCCCTTATCGAGTGTATCGGGCCTGTATTGGCCCGATACAGTGGAGTTTTTTTTCTAGCGTACCAGCGTACCAGTGTATCAGGTAGCTCCAAATAGGATACGTATCGACCCGTATCGGTCGATACGTATCGATATTTTAAATTATGGGTTAGGCACGTAGCACTTCAAATATGCAATGCCATTTCAAAAATAAAACATATATATTTTAGATTGCTAGGAACTTCTTGTGAAGTTATGTAGCATTTTTGGCAACAAAGAGGAAAACTTACTAGGAGAACGGCCGCACCAATGATGATCAATATGTACGTCTCTCTCTTGCTTTCTCCTCTCTATATGAATATTTTTCTTAGAACTTTGGTATATACTTTAAACAAAATTGGGGACAAGTGGTCCTCCTCATTTTCTTATTATTTTCTCTATATTTTTGGGTTATAATATATTCATATATATGTATATATATAAAATTATTTTGAGAATCTCTATGTCTGTGCCGCCGTATTGGGATTTCTAGAGTTTGCCGTGCCGAACACCTTTAGACACCTGCACACTTGGCACTCATACCACGTGCCTAGGTAACACTGCTAGCAAAACATGCGCGGGAAAGAATCAGGATGCATTCAAAAAAGGTTAAAAATATCATTTCATAGAAAATTTAACATCTGTTAGCTAAATTATGGATGGAAGGGTTCATTTGCAAAAGATTTAAAAGTTAGTGGGGTAGAATGCAAAATTACTAAAGGCTAGGGTGTATTTACAAATAGTTGAAAAGATAGGGGGTTTTAACAAAAAACGCTTTATATTTAAGGAAATGATGAAATACTCAAACTTTATTGTTTAACAAAGAATGCATCATTTTGAATAGCAAAAGTGAGGTAAATTATAGGTGACATAAGGTTTGTTTGAAGCTTTAAAAGTCAAAGTTGCACATAATAAATGGTTTATAGACAAGCTCACAAATTAATACATTCCCAAAAGAACATAATATAAGTACATAAAATGAATCATAAGACTCATCCACATTGAGTTATCATGTAGCTCCAAATATTATTTTTGAATTTGAAAAGAGTTAAATTACGTAAATTATTTAATGCATAAAATGTACATCCATATGTTAATCTTAAGGTTCCATATATGTTTTTCTTTTTTTTATCAAAATATATTTTAGTATTTTAGTTAAATAATAATACAAATAATTTAACGTTTCAATAATGAAAATATAGTGTAAGTTGTTTGAAAGGGTCTCTCCCTTCCTCCTGCCTTGGCTTCCCGTTAGGGGCTCCTTTCAAATCCAAAGCCGCTTGGTCAAAAGAATCATACGTTTATTTTATATATATATATAAAATAAGAAAAATTCAAATAAACTCATTATGTTTTGTAGTAATTTTGTTTTTAAAGCTGGTGACTGAGGCGCGTGTACAAAGATAATTTTGTTTTTAACAAATTTTGTCTAGGTTTTTGCATATAGCTCTCTCCCCCTTTCAATAAAATAACCTCATTATGTTTTGTAGTAACATTTTGGTCTTGTATATGCTTTATTTGTAATTTTTTTATCCTTAGTTCATGGATATCTTAAATCATCATAATTTTAATATATAGAAGTACATTCAGGTAGCCTAAGCAACAACTTGCCTAGAGAACTCCTATCACCTTGGCGTCGCTTAGATGCTTTGGCTATACTGTGAAAATAATTGATTCAGTAACTAACCCATTGGAGTTTATAGTCACTAATTATTGAAAATTATAAGTAACTCATTACTCTTTATATTTTCGATATATTAATAATTAATACGTTATGTATAATTTTGAATATTTTTATTAAAAAAATTAACTACAAACAGTTGTTAGTTTTTACCATAAAACTCTAAAAATGGGCTCAAAGATAAAAAAATAGGGAGAATTAAGAGTTTTACACCACGTGGGTATCGAAATGTTATTGTCTGACCACCAATCTTATGCATGTTGACCAAAACATTGTATTTATCTAATTAAGAAAGTAACATTTTGGTACAAAGCTCAAAAATGTACTGGAACAATAGGAATTGTTTTGGAAATATTTTAATATTTATGTTGCAAATAGATTTCCTGTTGATACCCATGAAAATATGCACATTAATAGGAAACACTAGGCAGTAGGAACTACAATTCTTTAGATAAATAAGAAGAATTGAAATAAGAAGGTAAAGTAAGAATTTAAAAGAGAAACCTTTTATAAGAAATATTAGGAACTAATACAAAGAAGGTTATGCATGTCCTCCTCCGCTCTCTTGTACGCACAACATCTGTTTGGGAGATGCATCCTCTGGCTCTTAAGGTGGTCAATGATAAGAATCTTATCTAATATTGCCGACCACTTTGACCTTCATAGGGATGGGCCTTTCAAATCTTTCTGAACATTGGTTTCCTAACCATTTTGCATCCTCCTTCAGGACAGTGTAATTGTAGAAGTCTCTAGTTTTGAATATACATTATTGTTGCCCTCCATTGCTGCTGGTCTTCTCTACTAGTATGAAGATGAATCCCGTTGAGCTTTCCCAAGAGATGAACATACTCCTCAATCTCATTGCCCCCCCGAGTTTTTTGCAAAAAACATTGGGCTCCACACTAAGCCACCTTCCCAAATCAGAACATATTATCACGGTTTAAAATTTCGGTATTGAAGTATGTATCGGTAAGTCCAAAATAGGAAATGTATAGAGGATACGAACACAAACGTTGTGAAAAAATAAGGAATCGTAGGAAACTTAATCCCACACTTATTTTAATGCAAAAATAACATCAAAATTAGTTACTTGGAGTCCTATAAATACTGTTTTTACTATCTATATGATTATTTTTACTATGCATTACTTCCTAGAACTGCATATACGTTGAGCATACACATGTATAAATAGATATCTACATGCTGTATTGAGAGACAAAGTAAAGAAGGATTCTTCAATAAAACATTCATTTGTGGGTAATAGGCAAATATTTAAGAGTCCTACACCGTTCAACACAAACGTAAATAAGTAGAAGATACATAAAATTAAAGTTTATATTGTTTCCAATAACTCAATTACTCAAAGATCAAAGTACACTATCATAATGTTTCTATGAAAACACATAAATGATGTAACTCAATGGGTACACCAATACCACATTGAATTACGTGTAGGCTTGAAGTTAGCTTACCTCAATGAGCAATAAAGAATGGTTTTGATTCGATCTCCATAGAATTTGAAAATCTTTTCTGATCATTTGAATGCAATGGAATGTTTGCTTTTAGGGTAGAAGGGCTTTGTGTTGGTTGTGTCTTGTATTTTGTTAGTTGGACCTACAATTCAACCAACTCCAACGGGGGGTGTGGCTCCATTTTCTTTCAAATGGGCATTTAAACCCTCGGTTTGATACATTCCATTTGGATCGTGCAATATTAGTCGTATATGTAGGAATTAGGATAGCGACCTTCAGGAGGTGCACAACTAACTGTGAATATAGGTCATTTTTATATTAGTACTTACATACTAGAAATGAAAATTTAGGAGTCGCCACCAACCACTAAATTTGGTGTGGTTGGTCACCAATTAATCCAAATGACAAAAGACCCCTAAAATCGGCAAAAACAAAGTGACATGGGTACAGATGGACCGAAGAAGGTGTTAGGCATCCTAGTCCATCCGTCCATAAAAGACAGTTACCCAGACTTTTCTCATCCCTTTTTTACGTTTAAATAGGTGTTGCCGAATAAAATGAATTCGAATAAAAGTTTTCAAACAATTTCTCATAATGTGAAGTAACATCCTCCTTAAATCCATTAAGGATTTGAACGAGATACCCTATTTATACCTCTAAATGTGGGGAGGTTACCATACTCACAATAAGCAAAAGAAATGTAAGCCCCAAAACTAGTTTACCAAAGTAAGAAAACAAAGAGACAAGAGTCATCATTTTTTGAGGAAAAAACACAAACAAATTTTTTTAATGCAAAGTAAATACCCTGTTAGATCCTATGAACTTCTTTTCCAGCCTTTACATGAAGGGAACCCTTTATCCTCAAATTGTATCAAGAGGGAGACCTCTACTTTAAATAGACAATCAAAGGGATATAGAATGGGTAAAGCACAAAAGTTAAACTAAAAGGGTTCTAGGCATAGAGGGACTTTTCTCTAAATTACCTTTTTCGTCTAGGAATCCTTCCCATTGCGGACCGCATCAGGAGGGATAGCCTAACTACTTTACAAAATGAGGAAGACGTTTTCTAATCAAGAAGACGTATCAAGAGGGTGACCTCAACTTTAAATAGACAATCAAAGGGTAAAGTTCAAAACTTGAACTAAAAGGGTTCTAGGCCTAGAGGGAACCTTCTCTAAATTCTCTTTTTTGTCCAGGAATCCCTCCCATGATTCAGCAAACGCTGCAAACCACGTCAGGAGGGAGATCCTAATTACTTTAGAAAGGAGGAAGGCGTTTTCTAATCAAGAAGATGGCTTCTATTCTACTAAAGCACGGCAAAAAAGAACTACATACCTTGTTGCGGTACGCCAGCTCCTCAGTCACTTTGCAAACCTCCGTCGAACGATTCTCCAAGCTCTTAAGATGGTCTTCCAAGGTGAGGACCCAAAAATTGGACTTTGGATGCTCCTGGATATCCAAGAGCTCCTCAAGGCTAAAACTTTAATTAATGATCTTCAAGGTCCTTGAAGTTCATCCGATTTGCTGCAAATATTCTTAGTGCTCCAGGTAGTTAAGGTTCAATGTTTTTAAGCTGTGCTAAATGGTGAAGGGTTGAGGTTTATAACTTTATGTGTAGGCATTGAGAGGGATGGCTTCTTTAGCCGATGTGGGACTAAAGAGTTTTCAAATCCCGAAATGAGGTGACATGCTGTGATTAGTTATGAGAAAATTTGTTTTTTAAAAATTCAATGGGGCCATTGTTTTGAATGGTGCCATAGCCTTTTTTACCATTTTGAACTGACATGCTATGATGTTTTACGTTAAATCAGGGATCTGATTTCAGATAAACCATTGAGAGGACACTGTTCAAAACAACGACCAGACGCAAAATAAGAAAAAGAAGTAGGATGCCATTTGAAACGGTGGCCCTCGGTCCACATTAATTTGGGCATCTCTATTTCGGGGTTTGGTTTGGGTTGCAATTTAGGTTTGATTTTAGTTTTAGCTAATATTAGATTTAGGATACTGTTTAGGGTATGGTTTAGGTTCAGGGTATAGTTTTGGGTTATGGTTTAGGTTTGGTTTGGGTCTCTTGCTATCATCGTCGACTTGAAGAACTGGAGAAATTGGGACTCTTGTTTGGCTCGGAGGTGCTTGGTCATGCAAAAAATGATTGCTACAGTATTAGTACTGATATGACCGATACTATGTTATGGTCGAAACACAATTTTTTTAGTACTTTTGTATATTGTATCGATCAACTAAAAATCTATACATATCGATAACCTTGATGTTTTAGACCATGGGTATGATGATCCCCAATAGATGCAATATGTGTAGAGAAGGTGAGAGCAACGTGCACCACCCTCTCCTCCATTGTCCATAGGCACAGGCTGCTTGAAATTTCTTTTATCCTTGTTTGGGTAAGGGAAATAAAAATCGGCAAATCTGATATGAACGGGCGATACGTATAAGTATCGGTAGTCCCCTGTAAGATATTTATATTGATACGAAACGGGTGATATATGTCATTTATTAGTTATTTATATTTTAATTCATTGTGTAATTGTAATTGTATATGCTACTTTATTATTGAGTTGCTTCCCATGACTTTGTATTTGATTAAAAAAAAATTAATTTAATTTTTTTATATTTTATTCGTGAAAAAGAAAAAAATATATGTATCGTCCGAAACCAATATGTATAGGTTTCGGTTGGGACCAATACATCCCCCGAAATCATCTTTTTAATCCTTAGTTTGGGTACCTAGACTTTCCCCATAATTTTTTTAGTACTTTTGTATATCGTATCGATCACCTAAAAAATCTATACGTATCGATACGCTCAAAATTTTACTCCATGGGTATGATGATCCCCAATAGATGCAATATGTGTAGAGAAGGTGAGAGAAACGTGTACTACCTTCTCCTCCGTTGTCCGTAGGCGTAGGCTGTTTGAACTTTCTTTTTACCTTTTTTGGGTCATGGAAATAAAAATTGCCAAATCTGATATGAAATGGGCGATACGTACAAGTATCGGTAGTCCCCTGTAAGATATTTATACTGATAAGAAACGGGTAATACATATCGTTTATTAGTTATTTATGTTTTAATTCATTGTGTAATTGTAATTGTATTTGTTATTTTGTTATTGAGTCGCTTCCCATGACTTTATATTTGATTCCTATATCTCATTTGATTTTTTAAAATAATGAATTAATTTTTTAAATATTTTTTTCTTGAAAATAAAAAATTATATGTATCATCCGAAACTGATACGTATAAGTTTCGGTTGAGACCGATACAACCCCCAATACCATATTTTTAATCCTTGGTTTGGGTACCTAGACTTCCCCCAAGGAGTTAAGTGATGTGACTCTTAGATGGTCAAAAGTTGTCTATGGAACTAGGGATAATGTTTTCTGGAGCATATTGCCAGCTGAGGTATGTTGGGGACTTTGGACGGAAAGGAACAAAAGAGTTTTTGAAGGCTCAGAGTCTTACCCTTTTCAGATTTCATTTACAGATGAAGTCATGTATCTTTTTGCGACTCCTGAATCCATTTTATAGCTTTTTGCAGAGGAACTTTCCCTTTTCCCTCACCTCTTCTACATCTCTTTTAAATTAATACAATAGAAATATTGTTACATTAAAAAACTAAGTCTTTCCAAACTTATTACTCCACAGCATATTAAATGTCGCGCTCCAAAATCCCACCTAGGAGGAATGAGACTTTGGCGTCGTGACCTATACTTCATACCATCCTGTAATAGCATATAAGGCACGCTAAACAATGAACTTGAAAATTTCTTTCTTCTATATACAATCTTCAAAGTACAAATGTTTACAATAATTGAAATATAAACTAAGACATGTACATAAGATCCTTAGCTTGAGTTACCAACTCAAACCGATACAAAAATCCCAAAAATGAAAACCCAAAATACATGTCTTTCCCTCTCATCAACTCATCAATAGGGTCACCTGTCAAGGACCCTATCATCTGCATGATGATCCCAAGCAAGCTTCTGCCCTCCATAGTCCTCCTCGACCCATGGTTCCGGAGCACGATCACCCAACCTGGAATCTATTGAAATAACAATTCGGTTGAGCATTAAATACTCAGCGAATACAAACTACTAACTAACAATGTTATAAAACATTGATACGATATACATGATACAGTTCATCAGAACACAAACATAATCGGAGTGTGGAAGCCACATTTTCTAAAACATGCTAACAAGTGCATATTCTCAAAAATCATACTTTAATTCATACTTGAGTTCGAGCTTTAACAAAACATATTTCGAATATCTTATGAGTTCTTTAGTCTTATGAGTTCATTATGCATCTTATGAGTCTTGTGAGTTCGTCATGCGTCTTATGAGTCTTGTGAGTTCGTTATGCGTCTTATGAGTCTTGTGAGTTACTTGTGAGCATCCTATGAGATTCTTACTTTTCACTTACTTTGAGACAGATGCTAGTACCCTTACCTGGTCTTAGTATACTAGTATCCTTTCTTGCTTTCTTAGAAACAGATGATAGTACCCGTACCTGGTCTTAATACACTAAACATCCTTTCATATTTCTTGGAACAGATACTAGTGCCCGTACCAAGTCTTAGTACACTAGTATCCTTTCATATTCTTTATCATTGCTTGGAGACAGATACTATTACCCGTACCTGGTCTTAGTATACCAGTATCCTCTCATACTTGTTTGGAAACAAATCTTAATGCCCATACCTGGTCTTAGTACATTAACATCCTTTCATACTTATCTTGGAAACATATATTAGTGCCCGTACCTGTTCTTAATATACTAGCATCCTCTATTGCTTTCTTCTTGTCTTATAAACTTTCTTTTCCTTTTCTTATGAGCCTTTCTTGTGAGTTTTACTTATGAACTTTCTTATACTTCTTCGAATACCCGTACTTATGATATACCTCAGTCATACATGTCTTACATGTGCATAGAGTGCTTGTGAGCATAGTTACCAAATCGGGGTTCGAGAATTATTCGTCTAGGAAAAGGTTCGGAAAAAATCGCCAAAATTCGGAAATAAATCGGGAAAATTTCGGGTAAGAAATGAAAAAATATAAAATAATATTGCTAATTATGAAAGGTATAAAGAAATATATTTCATAAATTAGATGTTTGTTCGGGACTTTTTCAAAAAATCATAAATAATTCGCGAATTTTTGAGAAAGTCGCTATTTTTCCATAACTCGTGAATACTTAGTGAATTAATTGTTCGACGATAAAGTCGAGTATTATTCGGGATTTTTTGAAAAAATCGGAGAACATGGTAACTATGCTTGTGAGCATTATAAGGTACTGGTGAACAATTGTGATAGACATAGAAAACACTTAAACATCAATACATACTCATAAAATTTCATTCATAGTAACGACATACTAATACATGATTAAAAATCCCCAATTTCACCCCAAAATTCATGCTTTAAATCCGATCATACAAGACATACACGTCCATAGAGTCCTTGTGTGTATCATAGTAACTTAAAAACCTTTTAACATAACCTAGGAGACTTATAAGCATCATGGTAGTCATAAAAAGCTTTTAAACATGGAATCATAATCATAGAATATCATTCATAGAGGTATCATAGCAAGAACATGGCCTCTTAGCCTACATATTTTAAAATCATGATTTTCACAAAGAATTCATACAAAGTTAGAGAGTATAATGTGTCTACTCTCTTTCCATAAAAATTTATCCATTTGTCCTTACTTAACATGTAGAAATCCTAAGAAAACCATTTAGGAGGGTGTATTCACACTCTTTTTATAAACACCCATCTATTTTTATCCTCCTTGAGCAAAAGTATACATTGACGCATACATTGCATGAATGAATTACAACTAGCTAGTTAGTAGAGTGTATTTACCTTGAAAATTTTAGGGAAAAACTTGAGAAGGCTTGGGAACGTGAGATCCAAGCTTTAATGGTAAAATCCGTGCTTGAGGAAGAAGATCCAAGCTTGAGGAAGCTTTGGAAGCAAGGCTTGAGCTCCACCTTGATCCCAATTGAAAATCTCCTTTTGGAAATCCTAGCTTTCTCTCATTTTTCTCCAAAAGTTTCTCTTAGACTTGGTGTTAACCTAAATCCCCTGAAAATGACCTCTATTTATAGCCCAAGGGGGTTGAAACCCTAAACATCCCGCATTTGGGGCTTTTTCGTGACTAAACTGGGCATGACTGTTCGAGTGCTCTTTTGATTGTTCAAACGGTGGTGTGATCGTACAAACGGTGTTCAACGGTTCAAATGGCTGAGCCTACTATTTTTGGTTTTCGAAACATTTATTTTTAATTGTTCAAACGGTTGTGGAAATGTTCGAACGGTTGAGGCTACTGTTATTTTATTTTAAACCATTTACTGGCATCGTTCGAACGGTCAGGAAACCGTTCGACTGGTTGCTCTAGTTTTCTTCTGTTTTTTATTTTTTCTCATTTTCTTTCTTATTTGCTTAGACCTTTAGACCTTTTAAACATTACCAAGGGTCCTTAAGACCTTAGAACACACGCCATAACTCATTATTAAACACAACAACATCATTATATCATAAATCATACAACCCAAACCATACAGTGTAACCTGTTGGCTTTAAAACACACATTTCATAGCGCTATTCACAGCACTATTCACTGTGCATAGCCATTGAGATCCGGGGTTCTACATTAAAATTTTAGACTAATGTAATAATGTGCGTAATAGTTGACTCATACCTTCTTCAGGCAAATGAATTTCCGTTTTGATTTGACAAATGTAGTTTCGTTGTTACATAGCCTACCTCCTATATGTGATGCCTGCATTCTATTTTTTCACTTCATTTGGAAATCTTTGGTTGTACCAATACTGCTCTCTCTCTCCCATATGCAAAGATCAACACCTTATGATTTAATTTTAGACAGGTGGAGGGACAACTAGGTCCTTGTGGTATCTTTTGTTTAGAAGAATGCAATTAAAAACTTGATTTTTGAGTGCCCAACAAGTTCATAATTAGACTGGTTACTAAAAATTTCTGAATCAAGTTGGTTTTTCAGAGTTCATTTCCTTCCGGATTTGTCGTTTAACAAGCTACGTGAAAATCAAAATATGGACATCGGTTAGTAATCACTGTTACAAATCTCCCAAGAAATACCCAATTTCTCCCAAGAAAAACATTTAAAGCTTAAAACTTCATTTTTATTGCGATATTTTAAAAATCTCGCGAAAAATATAATTTTCTCTTTTTATCCCATATATATCACGAGATTTAGCTGAGATTTTGAAAATATCATTAGAAATGCACAATGTTGGTTTTATGAATTTATAACTTGGTGATAATTACTACTATTTTCTGTACTTTCAATATATTTTTTTAATCATTGTTGAGATTTAGGTGAGAAATACTTGTAAAAAATTCAGATTTGAAAATCTCCCAAGAAATACCCGAGAACGTGAATTGTAACACTGGTAAGTATCCAAGTCAACCAGCTTAGTTCTTCAAAACGTTGGCTGAGTACTTTTATCAGCCAGAACTTAGGGATCGGTCATTGCCAAACTGATTACTAACTGAATGTTGAGATTTTAGAGCATTTGCTAATGTTCATGTTGTAAGTTGACTCGTGACTGCTGACTGCTTTAGTTATATCAATTTCCATTTATATTTTGTAGTTCATGGCCTGCAAGATGGGACCAATCATGGTGCAGTCGACAGTGTCAATAATGGACGATGAAAGCTTCTAAAGGTCATATATGACCTTCACAAGTTTTCATATAATGCAGTGCTGGAACCTGAAACCAAGTTTAAGCGGATCAATTTCTCAGTTTGTCATAAAGCCTCCACCAGCTCCTGGAAAGAGGTTTGTTTCTTACCTTTGAATGTTTAAGTTCTCAAAACTTCTAGTTTTTGTGAGCCTTAGGTGATAAAGATGGTCTAATTAGATGGTTGCTCATCAATAAGTAGAGGAATAGAAATGCATGATGCATTTTGGCCATGCTTTTAGCTATTAGATGGGCCATAAATCAATATAATGCCAATCAGGGGATCCTAACTGCCGTATGGGCATTAGATGGTTGATCATCAATAAGTAGAGGAATAGAAATGCATGATGCATTGGGCCATGCTTTTACCTATTGGATGGGCAATTAATCCATAATGCCAATCAGGATCTTAACTGCTGCATGGGGTTTTCTTCTGAGTTCTGACCTTGAATTTAATGCTTCAAGTCATCCAAGTCGTGGATGATTAAGATCATCTGAAGGGATATTTTGGACCATGTCATAGAGTTATGGTCTAAGTAGCCGGAAAGTTTGTGTTACTGCCCAGCGCTTAGATTAGTGGAAGGTGGGAAGCGTAAGTTTCTATTCTGCTTCCGGCATATTCTCATGAACTTTTCACAATTCAGAATAAAGATAGAACCAAGATTGGGAGGAATATCCTACCAATTGCTACATCTTATGGCCTGTGCAATGCAGTACTCTTGAGAAACTCTCAGTTAATGCAGTAAAGTTGTTCTGACAAGGCACTAATTGATATGGATGCTCCAAAAGTTCTGGCAGTTAAACATTAGGATTCTCAATGACAATCAAGCCTTTGTTTTCCAAATTGGAAACCACGAAAAATTAGAAATGTGTTAGTTCTTTATTCATATATTAGTGAAAACGAAAACTGAAATGTTAGGTCAAAGATCAGCACTAGTCTCTGTAATTTCTCATATTGTTCAAGGCATAACATTCCCTGCCATGTGAAGCATGAAATAATTTCATGGATACTTAAAACAGATTCTCTCTCGATAGCATTAGTCTCTAACAAATAATTGGGAAGGGCATCCTTGTATTAAAAGTGATTATTATGAATGTTTGAATTATCATACCAATGGACAGTGCTAGAATCAACCCGGTACTACTGCAGTGCGGTACAAAGTACTTTTGAATTATAAGAGTTAATCTTCCATGCACATGCACATGCATTTTCCATTTTCAACTCAGAAATCAATTAATATTATGGTCCTTTTATAAGATATTTCATTCTCTTTCACACATGGACACATATGAGCAGTCTAATCATTTATCTACCGGGGAATTAATCAAGGGATGGGATGGGATATGACATGAGGAATTCTTGGATCACAATGTCCTTATGCCCACCTCCTTTCTTATTTAGCTGTGTTATACACAATGTTTTAAAACGTGAATGCGTAAGGCGAGGCGTTAGTACCTCAAGATGCATGAGGCGTGAGGTTTAAGCCTCATAAGAAAGCTTTGTGATATCTCATTTTAATAAATAAATAAAATATAAGAAAATTTGTTAAAAAAATCAGAAAAATTAATGAAAGATTATAGTATATATAGATAGAGAGATACATTAATATATTTGTTTTCGTGTGCATGTGGGCGCACGCGTACACATAGGAAATACTTTATAAATATTTGACTATCAAAAAATAAATATAAGAAGGGTAAGCAAATGCTGAAATTTAGATTTACTTTTTTGTTCATATACATATTAAAAATGATGTTCAATCATCAATTCATGTGGTGGATTTAGAATTTTAGTAAAAAATTACAAAGAAGTTATGAACTACATTGTATCCAAAATTTTGCAATGTGTACTAGAGAAATAGTGTAAATTAGATTCAAAGGGTTTTAAAAGCTTAAATACGTTAAACATAATAAATTAAGTGTTGGTTGAAAATGATATCATCATTTCCAATGTCTTATCTGAGATAAATAAATTGTTATTTGTTGAAACAAGTAGCAAATAATAAAAAAACGACATTTAAATCTCAGTTGTGGCTATAACCCTAATTGTAGTTAATGTATGAGGTGTATGCCATATACATAAAAGAAGCTCAAGGCGTTCACTTTGAGGCGTGAGCTTCATGGGATTTAAGCCTCTTGGTCGAGCCTCAAAGCGTTTTCCTCAACCCTCGCCTCGAGGCGAGTCTCGAGGCGTAACCCTCACATGCCTTTTAAAACATTGGTTATACATGTATGACATGAAAAAGAATCAATACTCACTATTTGAATGGGTCCTTATCCAATCATTATGCTTCTTAGCCGATTTGTTCTTAATCTTGTAAAAAACTGCTTAGATTGAATTATTAGGATCACCAACCAGGGCATCCTGATCTAACATATCCCAGTGATATTGATGTCAATCTGATTATTCTTTGGTTATTGTATCACGAACAGTTGTCAGACAAGGCGGCATGGTTGGAGCATTGTGTTTGCTTTAGATACCGGTGGAACTCCAGATAGTGGGGGCCAAGATAGCATCAATGGTGACAGTCCTGGTCTCGGCGGTACTCGATTGGGCAGGATAGTGAGTGCAGGAGGCAAACAGCTGTTGGAGAAGCTAAATGCAGCTAGAAAAAACTTCCCCATGAAAATATTTCTTCTTCTATTGGGTTTCTACACGGCAAATGCACTGGCTACAATTCTAGGACAGACTGGTGACTGGGATGTATTAGTTGCTGGTGTTGTGGTTGCTGCTATTGAAGGGATCGGTATGCTCATGTATAGGAAGCCCATGTCTCCATCTACTGGAAGGTTACAATCATTGGTGGTGATGGTCAATTACTGGAAAGCTGGTGTTTGCTTGGGCCTCTTTGTGGATGCTTTCAAATTAGGAAGTTGAAGAAGGATCTCTTGTTCTTTTGGCAAATTCAATAATATCTCTTCTTGTTGCCAAGGTCTTCAATGATGGGTGGTTTGTCTTATTTTTTGTCGATAATTTGAGGCATACGAGCATAATTAAGGAAGTGATTTATACAGTATTGATGACACAATACTGTATAAATCTTCCACAATACATTATTACTTTTTTTTCTTCTTTTCATTCTCATTAGATATGTATTTTTGGAGGCCGAAAGATGCGGTTAGGCAGACCTTGACCAGATATATAAACATAGAAAGAATAAAATTACATATGCAAGAATTTACAGCCCCTTGCATGCCATCTGCTCAGCAATAACATAGAGGGCAGAGGGAAAAGACTTTAAGGGACAAGACCATATCCTAAGTGGGGGGGGGAATAATCAGCAGATCTATTGGCTTCTCTAGGCACCAACTCAGATAATCAATCTCTCCAAGACAATTAACTCCTGCAAAAACTAGCAGCAACAACACAGATAGGCTATCTCATGTGGCCTCTCACTTAGACTACTCATCGGAGTCGATACAAATCATACCCTCATGGGGGTCTGGTCAGCGAAACCCATCTAGGCATAGGGATGTGGAACTTTATGATAATGCCCCATGAATTGGACAGTTCTCGGTTCTCAGCAGAATCTGTAACCTCCTCATTAGTCGCAACCAAGTGGCTCTGATATCTTCGGGTATAATAAGAAACCCTCTTAGGATCTGAAGAGATATAGCCTCAGTGTAGGAACACCCTAAAAATCTTGTGATTAATGTTCTTTGGTTGGTTACCACAGAACATACAGATGCAGGCATGATAAGTAGTTCAACAAGCTTGTCTCGAGTTAGGAGGATAATTTTCTGCTTGTTCCAGTGGTAGAAAGTGCGTTCCCATGGGGGGAAAGACTTGGTTCGTGTGCTTGGAATCGGCAGTTGATCTGTCTACTAACTAACTAGAACAGATACTAACCAATGCTAAATATAGTTTTTGTATCTATATATTTATGTTTTTATCATTAACATTTACTTGAAATATGAAAGACTTGTGGATTTTTCACTTATATTTTAGACATTGAAGTGCATTTTATACATTATTGATTCTCTTATTAGTTATAGTTACATATAATTCTTCCGCATGCCATCACTAATATCATTTATTTATTTTTAATTAATTTGTGAATCATATGTAATAACTTGTTGCAACCTAGCTAGATACAGATGATTACTTGCAATGCATGTGCATCATGACTAATAAATAGTAATGGTTGGAGCAATAAAACTAATAGAACAATTTTGCGAAATAGACAAAGAAAAAGATTATTGTAGTGGAATTTCTTTGATTGTCCAAGTGTCACTTCTTGACTTTAGGTTGACCGGTAGAAGTATGAGGGTAGGTTCACAGCACGTCTTTATTGATGCGGGTGAGGATTCCTCCTGTCAAAGTCCTCCGACGATCAAGTCGGTATACTTTTAAGATGAGATGCAAAGAACAAACTTTGAGAAAGAAAGAGAAAATTAAGGATTGAGCATCTAAGTGAATTCTCAATGACAAAGTTTCAGTTGTTCGAGATTTAGTAGTATCTTAGTGTTTTTTCGGGATTTAGTAGTATCTTAGTGGTTTTTCGAATAGTTTTCTAGTAGTCCTTTCCTTATGGAAGGTCTGGGGTATTTATAGGTTTAAGTTTGAATGCATCATGCCCATCTATGTCCATGCATGGCCATGCAACTTACTTTATGATCATTACCAAATATGTCAGATAGATCTTCATGCATACGTGTCACACGTGTGAGCCTATTATTTCTAAGGTCGGTCTTGGGTCAAAAGTAAGCTGAGATGAGTGGCATTAAATGCATTAATTCGTCCTACAAGGCGGTTCCGTCCTCAACGCGAATATGGGCTCGCCCTTATTTTAACCACAATGCTTGAAATCGTCCTTCAGACGACAATATCTAAAAGCGTCCTTCAGACGACGATATCTAACATCGTCTAGGGGAGCATGAGCTCATAACATAAATGGAGTTTGGAAACCACATTTGTCCTTTCCGGGGACGAGGATTCTACTCGCCCTTGCAATACTTGCTCAATTACGAATTTTATCAATTACAATTTGTTCCTTTACGATGCTTTGAATGTAGTCCAGAGTATCGTAAACCAACCTATAATAGAAAATACCTGTCACTTCATAGAAGATGGAACGTTGAGTGAATTTACATGCATACGGATCCTTTATGACAGCTGTGTACAGATGTTTCACACGCGTGACGAACCGTTGTGTCCCATTAATATTGGCAGGTTGTTATAATTGCTTTTTGTGGGACTCGAGGCACGAATAAGCCTGCAACAATTAGTTTTTTTTTTAGGAAGACGATCATACTCCTGAGCTTTCATACGTGTATGACGGAGATGAGGGTCAATTTCGTCCTAATGAGACCTCATTCTGACATGCCGATTCAAATCTTGCAGAAGACCATCGTACCCTTGCGTATGCATCCGTAAACGGTGAAGATGGAGGGTATTCCCATCCTGGCAAACTTTGACTGTTCTATAAATAGGGAGAGATAGACTTCACCTTCTTCACTCTACTTTCATCTCTACTGTCACTCTGCCGAAATCAAGACTCAAGACCAATTTGCTTGGCGTAACTCCATCTTTTTTAGCCTCCAGTTTCTTCTTTAGAACTCGGTAAGTTCTCAATTTCTCTTATCTTTACTGCTTTTACATCGTCTTTGCTTTGTATTTCTATCATTTTCCTTTTTCTTCTGTGTTTCCTTCCTTCGAAAAACCCCAAAACCAGTAGCCATGAACCCAGAGGAAGGACCTAGCACCTCAGGAAGCATCCCTCTAGGGGTTTATATTGCCTCTTCCTCCTGAGCTAGGAATTTTCAAGACCACACTCTGGCCCAGTACCGAGTCCAGTTCGATATCCCTCCCCAAGTCCAAATTCATTTTTTGGCGGATACGTACATCATAAGCCACAAATCCAAGCAAACCAGAGTTTTTCTTGCTCAGTTAGAGGCCGGGCTTCGGTTTCCTCTCGAACCCATCGTAAAGGAAATTCTTACCACCGTCCAACTTACTCCGGGGCAGATGCACCCTAATTTCTATAAGTACATGTCCTTGGTGACCAAGTTCATCAAGGATGGATACGTCATAGAACCCCGCCATCTTTTTCACTTCAAGCATCTCGTCCTGTGTCCGGGGATGAAGGCAGAGGGGCCCTATTATACATGGGCCTCTAAAGCCAGGACTTCCGAATTCATTAACGATCTTCCAGTTGTGGATCGGAGGTGGAGGTCGAGAGCCCTCATCATCTCTGGTAGATGGAGGACAAAGAGTACTCGTCCTGTCCCCAACGTCTTCCATCCAGGTAGAACCGTCATATAATATTTTTCATTGTGTCCTATGTCTTTTGTTTTTTGCCTTCTACCATATAATTTTTTTTCATTGCAAAACCATCAAAGGTTCACTACAAGTGTCTGACTTCGGAGGAAGTTCGTCATTTGAAGGCCATCAGAGCTGACAAGGGGGACGAGTACGTGACTTGGAGGTCCAGGAGCGAGATTGAGGCCGAGCTTGTTGACAACCTCGAGGTTGAGATTGATGAGGTAGCTGCATTACAAGCCTTTGCAGTGGAAGTCGGCCTCAAGGTATCTCCTACTGCTAACGACGAATTTGAGAGAAATGATAGAGGACAACTTTATTCCATTGATCCGGCCAGCTCGTGTCTCAAGGCAGTCAGGACGACAGCATGATTTCGCTCCGTTGATCGTTCCAGAAGCAGCTGTTGCCACCGATGTTGCGAATGATGCCTTTGCCTCCGAGGCTCATTCAAGAAAAAGGCAAGCGATGCTGGCTGAACTGGTAGCCAGCAAGAAGAGGAAGGAGGATGCCAAAGAAAAGGGTAAGGCAGCCATGGATCATCCGGCTTGACAGGTAATTGTCCGAGAGCCAGTCACAGAGGCGCAACAACCAGAGGTTGCTTAACCGACGGTGCGTGTGACTGTTCCATTTTCTTCAACTCTGCTCCACCTCCTCTTCAGGAGTGCATAAGGGTCGAGGGTGCGGATCGAATCTGGATCCCGTCCTTCAGAAATAAGGCGGGTCCATGGCCATTGACGCATGTCGATATGGCCATGGAGAGTATGCAGATGGCTGCCGTTTGGAGCCAAGGGATTAGACTTCATGCAGACGAGGCATTGGCCAAGAAGGAGAACAAGTCAGCGCTGGACCTTCACCACGCAATGGCGATCGCAACGGTAAACTTTTTTTGCTGTTTGTATATCTCTTTCTTTTTCATTTTGTTGCACCATGGAACCTCACTTTTTCTTCCTTTGCTAGATCAACACAACGTTTTCGGAGCTGTCAGATCGTTGCGACCATCTAGGCAACGCTGCTGAATTTTACAAAGCTCAGAAGGTGAATGCAGAGGCAAAGGCGATGACATCGCTTAAGGATGTCGAAGAGACCCGAGCTCGAGCAGAGGAGGCCAAGGTTGAAGCTGAAAAAAGCAAGGCCGAGGTCGAACAATATAGAGCCGAGGTGGATCGCTACAGGAAGCAGCGCAATGAGATTCGGAAAAATATTCGAGTGAATGAAGAGGCCCTCAAAATATCTGAAGAGTATCTTAAAACAGCTAATGCTCGCATTGGTGACCTTGAGGGTGCAGTCGAAGCTTTGAAGGGACAAGTCGAGGACTAGAAGCGCAAGCGAGAGGCTATGAAGGTTCGACTTCAACAATATTATCAAGAGGAGGTTGAGAAGATGATTCGGGCCGAGCAGGAGCAATTGGAGAAGGAATTTGAAGAACAACTGAGGGTTCTTCGAGACTCAGGACGTCTGACGAAGACTCCATCTCCTCCACGAGACGAGGATATTCTACCTGTCCATGCTCTTGAGGACATCATCATCTTCGAGGAAGAAGGGGAGGTTGCCCAAGACGGGGATCAAACTATGGATAATCCATCTCTTCCTCAAGAGCCTGCGCCGTTACGACCCAAGCCTCCTGTCGAGCCCGCCAAGCCTGCCGAGCTTACCGGTCCTGCTCAAGAACTTGAATAGTTTCTTGTGGCATATCCTTTTGTCTGCTGCATGAAAATTCCTGCAAATGAGTAAGATCTGCTCTTGCAGCATACTTGATCACCGTGGCCATCTTCTGATGTAGTAAGCATACTCAGCTCGGATAAAACTTTGTAATTTTTCTTTTTCTTGTAATCGCCTAGTCCGGCCTTTTGGAGACTTTATGAATAGAAAAGTCTTTTTTGCATATCATCTTTAATTTGTTCAATTCCTTTTCCAATTATGTAGAGCACGAGAATGTATGTAGACCATGAAAACAACATGTAATAAATTACTAATGCTTCTAACCAAAAACGAATCAATCATTTATGTCTAAGACTGTAAAGTACGGATCGAAACAGTACGAGATAAAACATATTAATGTAAAATATCATAAATGTAATTAGACAAATGAAAATTCATAGGTTGAACCTCAGGTTCCCCGTTACGAGGACACTTTCTCAAATGACATTTCATTAGTATAAGCCATCCGTAACCTGTGGTGGGTACATTTGCTTAGATGACAATTCATTTGGTCGAACCATACGTGCCCCATAGGGAGTACCGTGCTCATATGATAAATCATTTGTAATTCCATTCAAGACGTTTCGTTAGACAATTCTTTTGATAATTCATTGAACATTTATTGATCACTCATCAGACATTGCTTCAGACATTTCATTTGATCTTTCATTGAACATTTCATAGGACGGAAGATTCATTTTTAAGGACGATTACATGATAGTGCATATTTTCTATTAAAAGAATTGCCTTAAATTCATTATATTCCAAGACTTTGGGATGATGTTACCTTTTAGGTCTTTGAGATAGCATATTTCAGGATTCCCGAGTCGATCCATGATATAAGGTCCTTCTCATATTGATCCCAGCTTTCCACTGTTGACTTCTCGCGTGCTCTGAAAGACCCGTCGTAAAACATAGTCTCCTACGTCGCGCGCTCTACTTGTATGCTAGTTTCTTAACGTCGTTCTTCTATTAAATCTAGATGGATAGGCATTAACTCGAGCTATTTGTCTTTTTCTTTCTCGTCCATGCTGACCTTCCGTCGAGAACAAATCATGGGCAAGCTGATCTTTGTGGGGATTACGGCTTCCATCCCATAAGCCAGAGAGAACAAAGTTTCATTTGTAGGACTCCGGGGTGTAGTTCGATAACCCCACAGGACGTTATGAATCTCAACCGTCCACCTCCCTTTGGACTCTCTCAATCTCTTCTTCATTGCATTTAGCAAACTCTTATTGGCTGCCTCGACAAGTCCATTCCCTTGAGGGTAATAGGGAGACGAGAAAATATGCTTGATCTTGAGTTCTTTGCAAAATTCTGTAATGACTTTCCCATTCTTTGCAAAATTCTGCAATGACTTTCCTTGTGAACTGCTTCTCATTGTCTGAAATGATAGACCGAGGGATGCCAAACCTGCAAATGATACGCTCCCATATAAATTTCTTCACTTCTTGTTTGCGGATGCTTGTAAGAGGAGGACTTTAATCCGTTGAGTAAAATAATCAGTTGCTACCAGGAGAAAGGTCATGTTCCTAGGGGCTTTAGGAAGTGGTCCCACGATGTCCAGACCCCATCGTGCAAATGGCCAAGGCTGTGAGACAGTACTGAGCTCTTGAGCTGGAGTGTGAATCATGTTGGCATGACGTTGGCACTGGTTGCATCTCAGCACATTTTCTTTGCATCTATGGCCAAAAATAGACCTGTCCTAGAGCACGATGAGCTATCGTCCGTCCCTCAGAATAAATTCCATAAATTCCTTCGTAGAGCTCGGCCAAGATTTTCTCTACATCAATAGGATGAATGCACTTCAAAAGAGGTCCCTAAATGACTTCTTGTAGAGCTCTCCATGTAAGAGGACGTATCGAGGTGCTTTGTGCTATATCCGTTGAGATTTTCGAGTGTCAATAGGGAGGACTCCATCTATTAAATAAGCTACTAACCTCTCCATCCAGCTTGATACCGTGTTGATGAGAAAGTTCTCCCATCTTGGTTGTAGTTCGATAGAAGGATGCCCCTTATACTCCACAAGGACTGTTCGTGGCTCACTAGTTTGCAACATAGAAGCAATATAGGCCAATGCGTCGGCATGCCTATTCTCGTCTCACCTAATATGTTTGATTTCTATAATGTCGAATGCCTCACATAGACCATGGAGGAATGCAGCATAATGACACATTTGATCATCTCAACATTCATAGACACCATTCATCTAGTTGATGACAAACTGAGAATCACAGAACACTTGCAGCTTCAGGATGCCCAACTCCTTTGCACCTTGGAGCCCGAGTATCAACGCCTCGTACTTGGATTCATTATTTGAGGCAGAGAAGCCTAACCTCACCACCATCTTTAATTTGATATTATGTGGACTAATAAGCACAGCACCGAGCCTAGCCCCACTCGCAATGGAGGAGCCGTCGACATATAAGCGCCAATTATTCCATACGGGCATCCTGTCCTCATCATTATCCTTGCCTTCTAATTCGTCTGAGAGCTCATGATGATCTTAATCTACCTTTAATCCAACATCATTTATAGGGAAATCAGACAAGAAACTCGCCATGACTTGCCCTTTCTCAGATATCCGTGCTTGGTATTGAATATCGAACTCACTTAATGCGACGACCCATTTTGACATTCGTCCCGCCATCTCAGGTTTTCCCAACACAACTTTGAGTGGATACATCGTGATAATGACGATAGAATGTGCTTGAAAGTAAGGATGTAATTTTTTAGCAGAAAATACCAGAGTGAGGCATACCTTTTCGAGTTTGCTATAATGAGACTCTGCCTTGAGAAAGGTTTGCTGGTAAAATATATTGGCTTTTCCGTGCCTTCATAGCTTCAAATTAATATAGAACCAATTGCTTGCTTCGAGACGGAGAGATAGAGCACTTCACCATGATCAGGTACGGATAGAATAGGAACAGAGTCCAGATATTCCTTCAGGGCAATAAAAGCTTGATAACACTCCTTTGTCCATCAGAAGATAGAAGCTTTGCGCAATAACTCGAAGAGGGGCTTGCATCGATCAAAAGACTTTGAAATAAACCTGTTGAGGGTAGCAATCCATCCTATCAAATTCTGAATTTCCTTCCTTGTTCTTGGTTTGGGCATGTCGAGGAGAGCACGGATCTAAGCTGGATTAGCTTTAATCCCTCACTGGCTAACCAGATAAACCAAGAATTTGTCCGAAGTGACACCGAATATGCACTTCTCCGGGTTTAATTTCAGATTAAAAGCTCGAAGGAGAGAGAAAGGCTCGACTAGGTCAGTTGTATGAGTCTTCCATGCTGGACTTTTCACCACGATGTCATCGATATACACTTCCACCATCTTACAAAGCAATGGTCCAAACATTGTTGTCATCAACTGTTGATAAGTGGCACCAATATTTTTGAGGCCAAAGGGCATCACTCGATAGCAGAACAACCCACACTCTGTGATGAAGGTAGTCTTCTCTTGATCTTCATCAGCGAGGAGAATTTGATTGTATCCTGAATACCCGTCCATGAAGGACAACATTTCGTGTCAAGCAGTTGCATTGATAAGTCTATCAATCCTAGGCAAAGGAAAATACTCTTTTGAACATGCTTTATTAAGATTGGTGAAATCTATACAGACTCTAACCTTCCCACTGTTCTTAGAGACTGCCACAACATTTGCTATCCACTCCGGATATTGGACTTCGCAGATGAATCCATTATGGATGAGCTTGTCAATTTCTATGTTGACGGCATCATGGTAAGTAATAGAAAGTCTTTGTGGCTTCTGCTTGACAGGAAAAAGAGTGCGATCGACATTTAAGTGATGACAAATGACCTTCGAGATGATCCCTATCATGTCTTTGTGCGACTAAACAAAGACATTAAGATTTTCCTACAAAAAGCACGACAGCTCGGATTTTTCTTCTATTGTTAGGCTTGTCCCTACCAGTAGTACTCGTGGCTCTTCATTTGTCCCCAAGTTTACAGCTTTCATGGGCTCAATAGATGGTCTTTCAACTACTTCAGCCACGTCTTCTTCTTCAGTTACTCTGCACTGTAATTGCTATTTCAAAGTGCTCGGAGCGGTAAAGTGACACTTCTGGGAGGCTAGGTGATCTCCCTTGATTTCCATCGGTTCGTTTTGAGTGGGGAACTTCAGAACTTGATAATAAGATGAGGGGATGGCTCTCATCTAATGCCTCCACCATCGGCCATGCCTCCACCATCGGCCAAGAATAGCGTTGTAAGGGGATAGATCGTCAAGGACGGTGAATCGCATCTACAGCACAATCGACCCGGTCTGGACTGGTAGGATGACATCTCCGAGGGGCTGCATTGAACTTCCGTCGAACCCAACCAAGGGAGTTTGCGATGAGACCAATAAGGATCAGTCTAACTTCATTTGAGTGAAGGCTGGGAGATACAGAATGTCCACTGAACTTCTTGAATCGACGAGCACTCTCTTGATGTCGTAGTCACCGATCCTTATCTTGAAGATGAGAGCATCATAATGAGGCCGAACCACAGTTTCCATATTGTGGTCGATGAAGGTGAGATCTTGCTCAATGCCCCTTGATGCTGGTTGCACCTGACATACTTCAACCATGTGAGATAGCTTCCTGGTCTTGGCACGGAAGTCCTGCTCTAAATCTGCTACTGGAGAACGGGCACGATGAATAATATTGATTGTGCCTGTTGGTGCTCCTCCTCCTCCTCGTCTCTGCTCTGCATTTGGATTTATGGGCCCTTCCATATGTGGAAGTTTGAGGGAACTTGACTCTGTACTTGCTCATCGATCGCATCAGGGATCACATACTCCCTAAGGTAGCCTTCTCGAACAAGTTGCTCCAGATACTCTCTCAGAATTCTACAGCGATTGGTCAGATGACCACGACATTTATGGTAATGATAGTACTCTTGAACTTGGGGCCCTTCAGTGGTGTCAGTGACAACTTGGGCTGGCCGCTCAAAATAAGGCTCGTTCACCATGGTCTATATTATCGTTGACGGACTAACTGATACATGGACTTGGTCAGCCTGGCCCTGATATGGACGCCTCTCCGTCGTTTGATTGCCCCGCTCTCTAGACCTTCCACTAACCTGAACTGATTTTGGTTGGGCTGATAAGGACGTTTGTCTGGCCGTCCTTGCTGCTGCTAAGGATTTTGATTGGACTGAATGGGTCATCGATCTTGCTGTTGTTGTTGCTGCTGGCTCTGGTTCTAATTCTGATTTACTTCATACGGGCGCTGATCTGGATGATCCCGCTGACTTACATAAATAATCCTCTCCCTTGGCTCATACCTTGGTGATCCTTCATCATTAGAAGAATCATACCTAGGTCTCTTCCCCTTCTTTGAGGTGGATGCTCCATCTGCCTCTCCATGGCTTCCACTCCTGCTCCTCTCAACCTTAGTCGTGCTACGATCGTGGTAGCGTCCTCAAACCTCCCAAACTTGGTTGCACGGACCAATATATCATCAATTTTGGGGGGACAATTGAGGGCGAGAGACTCATACATCTTGGAGTTCTTTGGCTGCGCATTCTTGAATGCAGCCATGCTACTGCTGTTCTCGATTTTATCAATATTTGAGACTTTGTTGCTGAACCACTAAATGAAGTCCCTGAGAGACTCCGAGGGTTTCATTCTCAAGGCGAAAAGGGAATCCGTGCCTGCCTTCTTTTTCTTGTTGACAATATATTGATCAATAAAGGCTGATCTTAATCCTGCCATACTCCTTATTGATCCTGAAAGGAGGTTACGGAACCATCTCGTAGCTGCTCTTGTCAAACTGTTTGGGAAAACTTTGAAGAGGAGGTTATCATTAGGATTGCGGAGAGCCATCGCATGTTTAAAGTTGAATAAATGGTCAACTGGATCAGTTCTTCCGTCAAACATGATGAAGTTCGGTGTCATGAACTTTGAGGGGTGTAGGACTAATTGATCTCATCTGAGAAGAGAGAGGTTCCAACATCCAACTTTGGTTACCGGGCAAACTGATCCAAAGTATTTTCGCCTGTGCCTCCGACATGGGCACTAATCATGGCCTCTACGTCCTTAGGGGTCATCCACGCCCTTTGATCCTCGTAATGCGTTTGAGCATTCGGTTCTCAAGCATCACGAGCCCGTGGCTCCTCATGAGGGTACGAGAAGTCTCGACCATCACGAGCATACGACTCTCGCAGCTCGACACGGGCATAATGATTCCATGGCTCAATACAGACATATTCAAGCTCTCGCAGTTCAGTACGAGCAAACTGAAAAAAGGAGAGCAAGGTCTTAACGCACCATAGGGAGGAGAGGAAAGTACAAACCTTCTTTCAAGATTGCCATGCAATGGTGGGGATTCTTGCTATGCCCCTGGGCCTCTTGGAGGGGACAGGAAGAGTTGACGTCGAGCATCCGGTCTTGGGGAGGGTTCTCTCCGGGTATCACGACGCGGAGACTCTGGCCGCCTTAATCCACCTTGAGGATTATCTCAATTAGGTGGTTGCAAAGCTGGACACTGAGGATTTAAGGGAAGCTCGAGTTGGGACTCGAAGATATCATTCTCATAAGCATCTAGCCTTTCTTGAAACGTTTGCTGGTTGCTTACTAACTGGTCTAACGTTGACTACTGTTACTACAACAGAGCAATGATTTGATCGGCCTAAGGCATGTCTCCCTCAGGAGCTGGCCTTGACACTTGCTCAACTTGTAAAACATTTGGCCTAGCTACTTCCTCGACAAGGGGAATTTGAGCTTTGTCAGACATGATAAGCAAGGTGTATGAAAGATGGTGGGATCGTTTATGAGTTTCTCACATACGGCATCAATTTTTAAAGCGGGATTTCTCTGATTGTCCACATGTCACTTACTTCTTGACTTCAAGTTGATCGGTAGAAGTATGAGGGTAGGTTCACAGCACATCTTTGTTGATGCGGGTGGGGGTTCCTCCTGTCAAAGTCCTCCGACGATCAAGTCAGTATACTTTCAAGATGAGATGCAAAGAACGAACTTTAAGAAAGAAAGAGAAAATTAAGGATTGAGCATCTAAGTGGGTTCTCAATGACAAAAGGTTCAGCTGGTCGAGATTTAGTAGTCTCTTTGTGGTTCTTCGAATAGTTTTTAGTAGTCCTTTCCTTATGGAAGGTCTGGGGTATTTATAGGCTTGAGTTTGGATGCCTTATCATGCCCATCTATGTCCATGCATGACCATGCAACTTGCTTTATGATCATTACCAAATATGTCAGACAGATCTTCATACATACATGTTACACGTGTGAGCCTATTATTTCTAAGGTCGGTCTTGGGTCGAAAGTAGGCTGATATGACTGACATTAAATGCATTAAATGCTAATACAGTGCTTTTCACCTAACAACAGAGTAAATAGATCGCCTCTTGATTATTTCGTCCTACAAGGTGGTTCCGTCCTCAATGTGAATATGGGATTGCCCTTATTATAACAATGATGCTTGAAATCATGCTTCAGACGACGATACTATAATCATTCTTCAGACGACGATATCTGACATCATCCTTCAGATGACGATATCTAACATCGTCCAAGGGAGCACGAGCTCATAACATAAATGGAGTACAAAACCTCATTCGTCCTTTTTGGGGACGAGGATTCTACTCGCCCTTGCAACACTTGCTCAATTATGAATTTTATCAATTACAATTATGAATAAATGATGTGGAATTATACCCAATGTGAGTTATCCTTCAATTTTCTATAATATTTTATATTATTGTTTAACATGCCCCTCAAGTGTCTTTCCTCCCAAAAATGCCCACCAATATATTACCTTACTACCAAAAATGTCCCTTAAGTTACATGTCCTCAAGTTTCTATACTATTTATTTCCTTGCACATAGACATCCAACTAGTTGATATTGAAAGTACCAATCAAAAACAAAAGATGAAGGTTCTAAAGAAACTGAATATGATTGATTTACTTGAATGATTTACAAGGACCCAAAAAGGGTTTAAATAGATAATTCATAATTCCTAAAGTAGAAGGAAACCTCAATCAAATTAAATCTAATATTCCCTAATCTCTTTAATTCAAATAATCGTGTAATAAGATATGGTGTAACTCATCACACTTTATTATCCTACCCTATTCTATATCACCTCCCGCAATTCATGGTCCTTTGGAGAATGGGCATGCAATTGATTACATAAGAAACGTATAATCATGATTTTATCTTAGTTGAGTCGCCGAAACATTCAATCGTGCATGTTGGTGGTTACCACCTAACTGTGAAGTCCATCACTGTTGCATCCCACTCATCTTAGAGTCTGTCGGAGCAGGTGGCCTACTAGATCACCTGTATGATCTCCTCCCAAAAGAACACGAAGTATGACCCACAATTTGAAGAAATACTCTCGTTAGAGAGATCTTCAATAATAATAAAAAAAGATTGTAAGGCGTGAGTATGAGAATTGAAGGTTTTACAAGTATAAAAGAGAATGGTAGAATTTTTTTAATTCAAAAAATCAAAAGTTTCACACCCGGCGGGTGGTGGCGGCACCACTCGCTGAAAAGAGAAAAATAATAGCTAAAAGGTCACCAAAGGCTTGGTGGCTTTGATACCAATATAAACTGAATATGATTGATTTACTTAAATGATTTACAAGGATCAAAAGATGGTTTAAATAGATAATTCGCCGATTTCTAAAGTAGAAGGAAATCAAATCAAATCTAATATTCCCTAATCTCTTTAATTCAAATTCAAGTAACCTTGTAATTAGATACGGTATATCTCATCACATTTTATTATCCTACCCTATTGTTTATCAGGTTCTTCTATGCTTTACTTTCTATCCGTAAAGTGTGGAAGGGAGACGTGGGGTGAGGAGGATGTACAGTGGAGTTGCTTTGGGCATAGTCAACCCTGAACTTTCAGTCATATCCACCGGCGAGTCCGAGGGGATGTCCAATTCGAATCCATGAAGCAGACGAGCCAACATCAAGTGCATGACTTGAAGGGAGAAAGTGATCCCTGGGCATGACCTTCTGCCAGTTCCAAAGGGGATGAACTCGAAATGCTGACCCCTAACATCAACGTCCTTATGGCTCGTGAGAAATCTTTCTGGGCAGAACTCAGTAGGGTCTGACCAAATGCGAGGGTCTCGGTGTAGCTTCCAGAGGTTCACCACTAGGCGGGTGCCTGCAGGGACGTGGAACCCGGCTACGGTGCAATCCTCCATGGCCTCGTGAGGTGCTGAAATTGGCAAGGCGGGGTATAATCGTAATGTTTCCTTGACAATGGCATGTAGGTAAACCAGGTTCTTGACATCCGATTCGTCCACTTGTCGGTGCCTTCCTACATGGATGTCCAACTCATCTTGTGCCTTCTTCAAAACTTGGCGGTTCTTTAGCAGTAAAGAGATGGTCCACGTTAGTGAGACCACTGTGGTGTCATTGCCTCCTAAAATAAGACTCTGCATAAGCAGATAACTATATGAGTTTAGAGAGAGCCAAATTGGTATATAAGAACACAGACAATAAGAAGTCAGCGTCTAAGATGAGCAATACTCCCCTTTCTACTATTATCGTGAGAATCATGATCTCGTTTAAGGCATGGTCTTGTATGGATTTCATGCCTTAAAAAGACCATGAAGGCATGGTCTTGTATGGATTTCATGTCTTAAAAGACATCCTGGCCTTTAGCAAAGGGAAGGCCATAGACGATTTCATTCCACATGATCATTTGTCTTATATGAAAAAAAAAGAGCAAGTAAGAAAACTGTGCAGGATAATGCCAGCAACATTCTCTTTGAAGACTCACTCTGATTTTTTTGATTGGATAGAGTGTTAGTTGAAAACATGTTTTTTTCTTAATGGAAGACAATAACACATGTCTTTTCCTTAAAGAAAGTGAGCCGAAAAGAAAGTGATAAATTAACAGAGTTAGCCTAGCATTCCTCTTATTAGTATAGGAGTCAAATCCTCCACAGTGATAACCGGATTTGGCAAATCCGGTTATCACCGGTAGAGGTCACCACGTGTCTCCTTGGACACCCCTTAACCGTGGGTAACGTTCACCCAACTATTTTTGGTTTTTTTTTTTTAAATAGTAATTATTTTTTTAAAATTAAAAAAATGTTTTTAATATTAAAAAAACTCTAAAAACAGTTTTTTAATTTTAAAAAGGGAATTATTATTTTAAAAAAAACCAAAAATATGTGGGTGAACCCTAGGGTTGGGTGAACCTTACCCACGGTTAAGGGGTGTCAAAGGAGACACGTGATAACCTCTAGGGGTGATAACCGGATTTGCCAAATCTGGTTATCACCGGAGATGATTTGGCTCCATTAATATATGAAGTGTGGATTAGCAACAGCAGGTAGCCCAAATGCAAAAATGCCATTAGTCAACTTCAAAAAAAAAAAAAAAAAATTTTCCTGGTGCTAACTAATTATTACCATTATCCTCCACGGTGGACACATCAGCTAAGTCATCAGCAATATCAACAACTCAAAGTTACTCTCCACGTTCTACTCTAAAGGACTCAAATGCTATGTTATCTTTGATAAGTCTACCCTTCCATATGGAAAGACATATTGGCATCTTCAAAAGTCCCCTTTTGATGATCTTGATTACACTCATGAGAAATCCATTGGCATCTACTGAACAATTGGTCCAGCCTACCTCCTTGGCATCATTTACTGATGATAATCATGCGTGGAGAGTAACTTTTAGTTATTGATATTGCTGATGACTTGGCTGATGTGTCCATCTTGGAGGATGAAGGTGACTCATCACCACTACTACTGGGTCAGGATTCTCTCAAGTTCAACTTGAGAGAATCTCTCAAGTTTGAAACCCTAGAGGTCGCCACGTGTCTCTTTTGACACCCCTTAACCATGGGTAAGGTTCACCCACCCCTAGAGTTCACTCACCCATTCTTGGTTTTTTTATATTAATTACTATTTTTTAAATTAAAAAAACTGTTTTTAGAGTTTTTTATTATTAAAAACAATTTTTTAATTTAAAAAATAATAATTAATATAAAAAAAAAAACCAAGGTTGGGTGTAAACCCATGGGGTGGGTGAACCCTACCCATGGTTAAGGGTGTCAAAGGAGACACGTGGCAACCTCTAGGGGTTCAAACTTGAGAGATTCTCTCAAGTTGAACTTGAGAGAATCCTGGGCCTACTTCTAATACTAACACTTTAGAAACCATAATTATTTTGCAATGGTCAACTGCAACAATTTAAAAAAAAAAAAGAAATGACCTTTTCCACTGCAACACGTCTTTTTAAAAACTACAATTATTATGCTATTAGTCAACCATAATGGACAATGCTAGCTCTACTTTTTTTTAAAGTTATTATTTTTTAAAAAAAGAGAATCTATTGAGAGAAACACATGTCATTAATTCATTGGGCAATATTAGCTCCACTTTCTTTGAAACTTACTTTCTTTGTCTTCCATTAAGAGAAAGACACGTGTTTTGCACTAACATTATGTCCAATAAATTAAAAAGAAGATAAGTCTTGAAAGAAAGTGAAACTAGCAGTATTCTAAAAGAAAATCAAGCAAACAAGCGGTACTGAAAAATATAAAAGAAATGATTTATTTAAAAGAAATGACTCATTAGACATGGGAGGAGCGTAGAAAGATATGATAACTACACTTTCTTTTAAACTTATTTTCTTTATAAGTAAGACATGTGTTATTATCTTCCACTAAGAGAAAGACATGTGTTTTCCATTAACACTCTTTGCAATCAAAAAGGGAGTCAGCCTCAAAAGAAAGTGATTGGGCATGTCATTAATTCATTGGGCAATATTAGCTCCACTTTCTTTGAAACTTACTTTCTTTGTCTTTCATTAAGAGAAAGACACGTGTTTTGCCTAACATTATGTCCAATAAATTAAAAAGAAGATAAGTCTTGAAAGAAAGTGGAACTAGCAGTATTCTAAAAGAAAGTCAAGCAAACAAGCGTTATTGAAAAATATAAAAGAAATGATTTATTTAAAAGAAATGACTCATTAGACATGGGAGGAGCGCAGAAAGATATGATAACTACACTTTCTTTTAAACTTACTTTCTTTATAAGTAAGACATGTGTTATTATCTTCCATTAAGAGAAAGACATGTGTTTTCCATTAACACTCTTTGCAATCAAAAAGAGAAGGAGCCTCAAAAGAAAGTGATGCTAGAATTTATCTGCAAGCAAGCTATTTACTATGAACTGGAGCTCTGGTTGAGGAGCAAAACGGAGCAACTCTTCTGTTTATAGTTAATCTCCTTCCAAAATACCCGTCAAAGCATATTTTGTATTGCTCTGCTTATCTCTTCAATCAAAGCTCCTAGTTAATCTCTAAAACATTAAACAAATACATGTGTTTTGATAATGATGACTAGAATTCTACTATTACCATTCACCCATACTTACCAGGCAGTTAGCCTTAAGAACAGTATCGGCATCATAACCAGAGAGATGTCCATCTTCCAGTATCGACAGCATCACATGAATGAAGTCTCGCTCCCCCTCGTCGATGCTTCCGCAAAGCCTCTTCCGGCGATGCTCCTCAATCCAGCTCCCAATCAAAATATCGACTTCACTAGCAGTCCTCTTCATGATACGCTTGTATCCCTGCACATCAAACCACTCAAGGAACGGAATTGCATCCGACATCATAAATTCTCCTACAAGATGCATAAAATCAGCCATAGCCTTTTGACACCGTCGCGACTCGTCGGTGTCACCGGGAGCAGTTGTCCCAGCGTATCTTTTCCCTGCAATCATCTTCACGATTATGTTGATTGCCAAGTCTCCAAATATTTGCTTCATCTCGATCGAAACCTGACTTCCTTTCTTTAACCAGTGCTGGTATAGCTCTTTTATGAGGATGTTAATCTCTGAATCCCGAACTTGCTTCAGCATCTCGAGCCTGTGGCTAGAAAGAAGCTCAAGCGTGGCTATCTTGCGCACTTCACGCCAGTATGGTCCGTAAGGGGCAAAGCCTAACATTGCATGGTTGTAGCCCATTTGCTTTATAGCGACGGATTTGGGACGGGTTGCGAAAACTCTATCATTTATAGTGAAACACTCCTTTGCTACCTCCCAGCTACTCACGACTAGTGCTCGACGCATGCCGAGGCGTACCGTGAAGACTGGTCCATACTTATCAGCCATTGTTCCAAGTGTTCGATGCGGGAGTCCGCGCCCCGTTAGCAGATGGAGGTGGCCGATAATAGGCCATGCCCCGGCTGGTTCTGGTGCTGCCCTGCTTTTGTTTTTGTTACCTCTAATGCTCACTACTCCCCGTAGTAGACAGTAGAGAGAGATCAAAGTGAAAAGGAACACGCAGATTGCTATTCCTTGAGATTGAGTGAGTGAGTCCATGGGTTAGAAATGAGAAAAATGGACTGGATTGGAAGAATTTCTCAAACCATATTGAACTCTTGATCTTCTACACTGGTTCTATATAGAAAATATCTAGAATAAAAACAACTTTGAATAATAAGATCCATATCACTTGGTAATCCTAATAACTCAAATGACTAACGTGTCCTACCATGTTCTTGGACTGTCTCGAGATATTTTTTTCAGTGGTACAATATGGTATTAGGAAAAGAATAATCTATGATATCATTCTCTCATTGCATCTCGATACAATCATAATGATAAAAGATTTGATTTAATTAGTGTTAGATTAGATCAAAATTGTTTTGATTTTACTTCAGTCACTTACAGACAAAATGACTTAGTTTGGCTCAAACCGGTTTTCAAAATGACTAGTGGTTGAGAGTTTGTTCCTTCCTACATCGTCCATCTATGAAATAATTGAGTGCAAAAGTAGTATTGATGTTGAATAAGTGGCGGAGGATTTCATGGAGTTATTGGACCATCAAAAGTCCAAACGGAAGACTTAAATATCCCAGAAGATGCGCAGAAGGACCCATTCATGATATGAATGGAAATATCGAAATCTTCAAGATCCATGATTTTGTCATGTACTTTTCATTTTTGCTATTTTAATTTTAGAGAATTTTGTTTTGGACTTTGCTACTGAGACTGCTTAGGGCCGAGACCTCGCGCATGTGCGCGAGGTCTCGGAGGTTTCGGCCCTTATGCGGTCCCAAAAGCATTTCCCTTTTGTTTTTAGCAATAACTATAGTTGTGAAAATCAGAATCATACACCATAATTTCTGCCTTGACTCTAGGCTTTAGTATTAGTAGTTTTTGTGATTAGTTCAATTAGGCTGTGGGTTGTAAGTCACAACACAAAGACAATTTTTGAATAATATTATAGTTTCTTGATGAGGGTTTTTCTTTTTCCTATTGTTTTGGTATGCCTAGGAATCAACAAGATAGTGGATGCCCGTTATTCGTAGTATTTTCCTTGAGGAGAATCAACAGATTTAGTGGAAGGTTGTGCGAACGGTGAAGCCAGAGTCATCAATTAACGCTCGCTGCATCAAGTATCCAATAGATGTAAATCTTTAGCCTACTCACATACTTGTGTGGATGTCGTGAGCTACCCTCACAGCGAGGTTGTGTGCATTGTCATGGGGTCGTTGGCTAGAATTCCTTAGAGCTGCAGCTGGTTGTTAGTTGAGGAATTCCTTAGACGCGCAGGTTGTTGGCTCAAAATAAATATTCAACATGATCATCAGGGAAATTCATTTCATTTATCTCTTATGAGTTATGAGGTGAGTCATTTTCTAAAAAAATGTAGATAATGCAAGGTACTACAGACTGCCAAGGTGTAGATGATCCTGTATGTTGTAGATTGAAAGTTGGAAGAAACTCTTTTAATGAGTGCTATACGCCTTAAAAGGTGGGAGTGTTATAGGAGCACTCTTGATAACCACACCTTTATGAGAGTAAGAATTTCGTAACTTCTTATGAGTTGAGGCTTATCTTTAGAGCTCCCAATATTTGGATTAAAGTATAGATGTAGAACAATTGAGCTATTGTGAACAATAAAACCTCTTAAAGAAGCATGTGTGCAACATGTCAAGTTAGTCAATACGAGTTCGAGTTCAAGTTCAAGGCCTAGTCTACTGAGTTTCTAGACCAACTTTGATCTATTTGCACCGTTAGCAACCTATTTTTGCACCCTCTTATCCCCGCCTTTTCAATGCTCCAAGGCATCAATCAAAGCTAAAAATGCTCTTTTTCCAAAGCCCAAATACTCATTTCCAAATTCACACTCGTTCGAACGGTGCCAGGGTTTTCTACCCAAATTCCAGTAGAAAAGGTCCTTGGTTCGTTCGAACGAAACCATGGTTCGTTCAAACGATCCCTATGTATTATGTTTTTAAGAAAATGACGTAAACCCTAATTAGGTAACCCAATTCGTCATGACCTCATCCCAAACTTTCCTAACAATACCCAATCTACCCCAACCCCTTAGAAAACCTATAAAATACCCCCTCTTTTCAAGCCTAAAACCTTAATACTCACTTTCCTTAAGAAAATCCCCTTTTTCCTTAAGAAATTCCATTTTCCCCCAAACCTTAAGTCGCTCTCTTCAAACCCTAAGTCCTTAGTGCAAATCCAAGTTTCCCTCAACCTTCAAACCCTAACCCACTCTACCTCCTTCAACCTCCATCAACCCAAACCCTCTACCTAATCCATCCAAACCTTGCAAGAGTTTCAAGACTACTCTCATTGAAGTACACTTGGAGCATTCGAAGAGGAAAGGAGTAGGGAAGGTATTTACCTCACCCTCTCCACTCTACTTTACCATTTTCATTTACATTTTATTTGCTTGCTTATCTTTTTGCTCTGTAATTTTCTTTAGTTGCTCTTTTTTGTAGGGACCTAATCCATTCCTAGGGCCATTTTACGAGCTTCATCCTCTTCCTTGAGAGGGTTCCTCTATACCAATCTAGCTAATGGTAGATAGGGACCCCATTAAAGGGAGGATGTGCACTCTTTCCTTCCAGTCACCTTCAACAATCACTTTGCTCCAATTTTAGAGAAATGCTCCAAGCATACTCTCACAATACCTATTCTCACCCTTTTTAAGATAACAAAACACAAGAATTAGTGTATGGCTCACAAGTGGGCTAGCACAAAATCCTTTATTTTATTATATAAAAAGGACTAGTAGAGACCCCTTGCGATGCATAGGTAATAATTTAAAAATATATAGAATTAAATAGTTTTATTTATTTATTTAAATATTAAGTAATATATTTTAAGAATATTTAATAAATTTTATTTTTTAATAATATAAGTTTTTTTTTTATTTGGTAGGCATTATTATTTGTATTAATTAATTAAATTTCTAAATAATAATTTATTCCTATTCTAATAAAATTTAATGGAAAATCATAAGTTTCTTAGTATTAAACTTAAATTAATAAACCCAAGAGTTGGAAATAAGAGGAGACTCTACAATAGTGGAGATAGAGAGGGCTCTAGGATGAGATAGTGGGTCCCAAACCTACTTAATTGCAAGAGTTGGTGATAAGAGAGGACTCTACAATAGTGGAGATAGAGAGGGCTCTAGGATGAGATAGTAGGTCTCAAACCTGAACGGTGGGAATTAAAGAGAAAAGCCACGTGTCATCTCTAAAGTAGAACTTATGGGATTGGAGGAATGAGAGTTTGAAGAGCAAAGAGAAAAAGTTTTATTTCTTTATAGTATAAGTAATATACGAGGTTAGGGTTTGTAATAGAATGCTTAGCATTCCTCATTTCTTTGTTATGCCCAGTTGCATCTTATCTATCTACCCTTATATAAAATAGATTATGTTAGGGGCATATAACGAAATGTGTTCTCATTTTTTTTTTGATATATTTCGTTACATGTTCTCATTGTTTTTATACTATTCTGTTTGGAGCCTCAAGTTTTTTGTTCCCAAAATATCCCTCAAGTTTCTTTATTCCCAAAATGCTCATGAGTCTTTTGTTGTTCCCAACATTCCCCTAAAGTTTTTATACCTAGAATGCCTCTAAAGTTTTTATACCTAGAATGCCCCTAAAGTTTTTATACTATTCTATCCGACCTCTCTAGTTGTTTTAATTTCCAAAATGCCCCTAAAATTGTCGCACCCCAAAATCTCACATTGGCCTAATGGGAACTTGGGCCGTGGCACTGCTTAAACCTGCTTAACTCCATAGTAAATAAAGCAATACTAAAACATGAGTCTACAAAAATGACGATAATAAAATTCGATATAAAATAAAAGAATCATCCTGTATAATCCTAACCAAGTCAAACTTAACTCACTATGTAATCATCTACCTGATACCTAATATAAAATGTATAGACCTAAGCAACATCATAAAAATCTCAAGTGTCTATTACAACCCTTTTTTTTTTACAATAACAACAATAATTATCTAATAGTAAGAGAATTGGTCGACCTCCTCTGGGAGCTCACCTTCTTCCTCTTCCTCTTCGTACGCCTCCTCGATCCAAGGCTCTGCCACTCGCTCCGGCTCTAGACCTACCGAGAACAACAGTTCGGCTGATTACAAAAGCACTCAGTGTATATGGAGTCTAGCTAACAACATAATATCACTTGTACATAGTCAATATCATAATTCAACGCGTATTTACAGAATTAGAGTGTGGAAACCATGTGAACATAACATTTCATCACCTTGACTCGTGTGCTTGTGATACTCTTATACTTAATCTTCCATGATGCACATTCTTGTATGTGCATGCCCATGTGCGGGGCGAGTCATTGCTCATATTTGCAATGCCCTTGTGCGGGCGAGTCAATGCTCATGTAACTTGTTCTTGTATTGTGCCCATGCTCGAGTGAGTCACTGCTCATATGTGCAATGCCCTTGTGCGGGCGAGTCAATGCTTATGTAACTTGTTCTTATATTGTGCTCATACTCGGGTGAGTCATTGCTCATATGTGCAATGTCCCTGCGCGGGCGAGTCAATGCTCATGTAACTTGTTCTTGTATTGTGCCCATGCTCGAGTGAGTCACTGCTCATATGTGCAATGCCCGTGTGCAGGCGAGTCAATGCTTATGTAACTTGTTCTTATATTGTGCTCATACTCGGGTGAGTCATTGCTCATATGTGCAATGTCCCTGCGCGGGTGAGTCAATGCTCATGTAACTTGTTCTTGTATCCTGTAACCATGTGCGGGCGGGTCAACACTCATGTAACTATATATGCATGCTTGTGGGACTTGTGGACTCATGAGACTTATATGCTTACCATGAAAGAGAATTTGTGTGCTTGAGCGTCGTAATTAACATTCGAGTAGGTCATCCCTTAGATTCCGATCCTCCACCATGGAAACTCCACAAAACCGTCCCATTCTACATGGTTGGAGAATTCCCGGTCTGGAAGACTGTCCTTTAAGTTTTGACTTACCCAAATATCGATCACCATACAAGATACATATGACATAATTTACCATTGTAATAATAAACAATACTTTATCATAATTTCAACAATTTTCATAACCATTAAACTCATTTCATCCACCATTTATTCATAGATTTTCCTTCATCCATTATGTCAACCCATCATCCATTCACAATCACCCATAAACCATACAAATCCACCCAAACACATCCACCATCATTTCACATCCTCCATTTCACACATCCATACAATTAAACATCAACATCAATATCATAATTGTCACGACCCTAAAATCTCCCTTAGAAGTTATAGGACTTTGGCTCGTGACTTATACTTCAAACCATCCTGCAAGAGCATATAAAGCAGGGCTAAAAGCGGAAGCTAAAAATTTCTTTCATACTTAGCCATATTCCAAGTTCAAAACAAACTAATACCATAAGAGTTTAACAAATTAAACCCTCATAAGTGGACATTCCCACTTTGACCAATATGCACATGACACTCCTTCTCATCTCTCAAAAGTAAGCCTCATAAGGCCACCTATCAAGGTCCTTTCCCTTCTCCGGATGATCTCCCTCAGGATACTCCTCTACGTACTCCTCTTTGACCCATGGTTCGGGAGCATATATATCAAATGGACATGCCAAAAATAACAGTTCGGCTGAGCATTGAATTGCTCAGCATATACAAACCACTAGATAGAGATGTCATAATTATTAACAACAGTATGCTCACATATCAAGGCAGAATATAATTAACAAGCATATTTAATTTAGAGTGAGATAAACATTATTCAATTATATCTTAAAGAGTGCATATTTTCTGAAATCTTGCTTTTTGATATTTCGTTGAAATCAACACCTTATGAGTTCTTGTGAGAAATCATGTTTCTTATGAGATCTTCATTTATGAGGATAGTCGTTTCTTATAAGATCTTTGCTTATGAGGATCGTCATTTCTTATGAGATCTTTGTTTATGACGATCATTGTTTCTTGTGAGATATTTGTTTATGAGAATAATCGTTTCTTATGAGATCTTTGCTTGTGAGAATTATAACTTGTGAGCTTCTTGCGAGATCATAACTTGGAGCCAGATGACTAGTACCCTTGAAAAGACTTAGAGCCGGGTATGTAAATACCCTTCATCGAAACAAACTTTGAACTGGGCTACTAGTATCATTGACTAAACTTCCCATTGACATTATCATAGTCTTATGAGATCATAAATTGGAGCTGGATGTGACATATCCTTGGATATGCCCTATCCTTGATCGATCTGTTTGGCATTGTCATTGTCTTTCTTGTGAACTTTTTCAATCATTTATCATTTGTGAATTTCCAGATACCCGTACTTATGAGAAAAACCCGATCATGCAATACAAGTGCTCATGCATCATTTATGAATGACATAGTAGACAATTGAAGAACTCCACATTTATTTATTACAACAATTCAAACTCTTCACCGTTTTATAGCTTGCATGCTCATAAGTTAAACACCTAATTTTCATCAAGTTCTACCCACTTCATATCATAATCCATGCGTTCTTTTATTTCGTTAATTTATAAATCACCACAAAATGCATAATAGTTCAATTGCATTACATCGTCCAATATGCTTTTCCACAATTTATACAAGACTAGCTAATAGACTAATCTACCTCAAATCATCATACAGACATGCTATTAAATTCTTATTTATAATATTCATTTCATAATGAGCTACTTAATAGAGAATAACTATTTAATTCATCAAACAAGCATGCTGATCACAATCACATTTCTAGCTAAGGAATCATAGCAAGGTTGAATAGAAGAGTATCATCTGCTTAAATCATCTATCTACATTCTTTTCATCCAATTTCTAACCAATGAATCATAACAAGTCCATCTAATAGAGTGTATCTACCTCCCGAGATCGAATCCCTTCGACTTAGCACTTGAGAAAGGGTTGAGAAGACTTGCGAAAGCTAATCCAAACTTGCTCTTTCTTCCTCCAAGGATTTTCCTTAGAAAACCTAGGATTTTCTCCTCTCCTTTGTCAAATTGAATAAAAAGGCCTAAGAACACTCTAAACCTACGAGTTAAGGGCTCTATTAATAGTCCTAGGATTAAAAACCCTAAAAGTCCGGACTTAGCTAAGTTTTTAAAACATCACTGCAAGAGTTCGTTCGAATGGATTTCTATTCGTTCAAACGAATTGTAAACCAATGTGAAGCTATAGAATGGAAATGGATGCTAGCAAGTTCAACCAATTAAAATTTTTAGGATTCGTTCGAACGAATTGAGGACTTTAAAATGAAAATGGTTGCGGAATTGCTCACCGAATGAAAAATCCCTAGATTTATTCGAACGAAGCCATATTCCTTCAAACGAATGACCCATAATTTTGTTCCTTGCATCTCTTCCAACTTAGCTTTGCTTGCTTTGACATATATATACATTTCAAACATTCCAAGATAGAATTTAAGATTGAAACTCATCGTGAAATTTTATTAACTTCAAGTTATAACATGCAACTTAGGTTAACCATTGTACCCTTGATGAAGACAGAATTTATATGGATTGAAAACCAGGTCTCTACAATAATAGTTAAATCATAAACAATAGACTCAAACACATGCAAAACCCTATTTCATACTCCATAATCAACAATCAACCCAAAATCATGAAAAATATCCAATAATCTTTACTCTTAACATGTTTAATCATACAAAAACAATAATAAATTAGGTTAGACAATATATTAACCTTTGGGATCGTCTCCCTACAATCCTATCGCTTGAGAATGGCCTTTAGGGTGATCTCCAAGCTTTACTCCTCCTCTCCAAGCAATCTTCTTTGAAAACCTTAAGGTTTCTCATATTCTTTGCCAAATTAGGTTATAAACATTTAGATAAGGTTTAACCCTCGAAATAAGGCCCATTTATAGTACTCGAGGGGTTAAAAACATAAAATCCCGAAACTAAGGGCTTTTTCCCAACTTAACTGCATAGAAATGACCATGACTGTTCGAACGGTCTAGGTATCATTCAAACAGTTGATGCATCATCCGAACGGTCTTGGTTCTTTGTAACAATTGTGCCTATGGGACTTCAATTCTGAGCTTTTTCCTCTACCATCGTTCGAATAGTTTGAGGATTGTTCGAACGATGCTACCTTCAGGAACCCACCTTCACTGATATCGTTCGAACGGTTGAGATTGTTTGATTGGTTAAGCATTCGGGAGCCTGATCTTACTGACATCGTTCAAATGGTCTGGGGATTGTTCAAACAGCCCCCCTGTTTTTCTCTTATTTTTCACATTTCTTATTCGTTTCTTCATTTAAACTATTTAAAACATTTTCTAAGCATCAACTAATATTAAACAAATATAAAAGCATTAATTGACATATTTACTCTCATCAATTATGATAATGACATAAATGAAATTCAAGTCTCTACAGAAATACCTTTCAAATTTCTATAATATTATATACTATTATTTTACTTGAGGGAAATGTGTACTTAAAATGTCCCTCAAGGTGCTATACCCAAAATGCCCCTAACATTCTATACTTTTCTATGAATTTTTTTGTTCCCAAACTACTCAAAGTTTTATAATATTTTATACTTTTCAAAATGTCTATATTTTTTTCCCAAAATGCCTGTCAAATTTTTATACTATTCTATGCAGCCCTTAAAAGTCTTTTATTTCTAAAATGTCCCTCAAGTTTCTATAATACTACTATTATTTAAGATGACCTCAAATTTTTTTATTCCCAAAATAACCCGTACCTCAAATTGCGTGTCCTCTGAGTTTCTATACCACTTATTTCTTTGCACGTGGACACCCAACTAATTGATAATAAAAGAAACAATCAAAAATAAAGATGGAGGTTCTGCTATGATCTGCTTCCTATCCGTAAAGTGTGAAAGGGAGACGTGGGGTGAGGAGGATGTGCAATGGAGTTGCTTTGGGCATAGTTAGCCCTGAAGTTTCAGTCATATCCACGGGCGAGTCCGAGGGGATGTCCAATTCGAATCCATGAAGCAGACGAGCCAACATCAAGTGCATGACTTGAAGGGAGAAAGTGATCCCTGGGCATGACCTTCTTCCAGTTCCAAAGGGGATGAACTCGAAATGTTGACCCCTAACATCGACGTCCTTGTGGCTCGTGAGAAATCTTTCTGGGCAGAACTCAGTAGGGTCTGACCAAATGCGAGGGTCTCGGTGCAACTTCCAGAGGTTCACCACTAGGCGGGTGCCTGCCGGGACGTCGAACCCGGCTACGGTGCAGTCCTTCATGGCCTCGTGAGGTACTGAAATTGGCAAGGCGGGGTATAATCGTAATGTTTCCTTGACAATGGCTTGTAGGTAAACCAGGTTCTTGACATCAGATTCATCCACTTGTCGGTGCCTTCCTATATGGATATCCAACTCATCTTGTGCCTTTTTTAAGACACGGCGGTTCTTCAGCAGTAAAGAGAGGGTCCACGTTAGTGAGACCACTGTGGTGTCATTGCCTCCTAAAATAAGACTCTGCATAGGATAAGGATAACTGTATTAAGTTTTGAATAGCTGGCTCAATCATCTATGAAAGTGAAGTGCCTGTAAAAGCAGTCCGGAAAAACAATACACTGTAGAGCAAGCTGGTGTATCAGTATTAAGGGAGTTAGGATGGCCCCTTTATGTCTTACAAAACTGTTGCCCATCCAAACTCGTATTAAGAGAGCAGATGGGCAGTAGGCCCAATTGTAGCCCATGGGCTACACTAGACAGCCTATTGGTCTATTTCATTAGAAAAAAATAAGTAATAATTTTTTAAAAAATAAGTAATAATTTTTAAAATCAGGTGAAAAAAGACTTAGATCTGGCTATAGCAAAGACATCCACTTTTGCTGTAATGTCAAGATGTCAAGTGTCCCATAACCGCTATACCCTTAATTGTTTTCTTCTTTCCCTGTACTCTGTTCACTTCCGAAATTTAAGGACAAGCAGTTATGGGACACTTCACATCTTGACAAGTTGTGAAAGAGTGAATGTGATGCAGAAATTATTATTTTTATTAAAATGCACAATTGGCCGTCTGCTATAGCCCAATAGGCTACAAGGGCTCTTGCCCATCCGAACTCAGAAAGAAGCCCCGTCAAGACTAGCATTATTACCATGAGAATGCTAGCCCTACTACGTTTGGTTTGGATGGGACAGCAGCGCTTACTGATGCACTATTGTCCCTTTTGTCTTACAAAGGTAGGTCTCATATTCAAGAGCGGTGGATCTCATATTTTTGTGGAAAATGCTAGTGAGGCCACAAAGGGTCAGGGCCACCCTGAGACCTTGCATGTGATGCACGGATCTCAAAATTTTAAAAACGGATTTAATAAGATTTTGAGATCCATGCATTACAAGCACGGTCTCCGTGTAGTCTCGGCCCTTTGCGGTCTTAGTAACAAAGTCCTATTTTTGTAAGACAAAGCAAAACGATGAGCATTGTTGCCCATTCGAACTGGCCTTATTATATTCCCCATTATACTCTTTTATACTGGGCCTTTTTCAGATATTAGACAATTAGAACACCCATACATATATATATATATATATATATATATATATATGACTTTTCCTACTTTTAACATTTTAAAAACCATAATTATTTTGCAATGACCAACTTCAATTAAAAAAAAACACTCAAAAGAAATGACCTTTTCTACTGGGAAAAGATTAGCTCTCCACAAATGAGGGGGTCGACCAATGAGATCACATTGTCAGCTTCTAAGCTGACCTTGTGTGGAGTTCGGGTGGGCAACACAACAGCACTTGCTGTTGCCCATATGTGTCTTATAAAATGGGGGCCACTTACAATTCACATGGGGATCACCAAATGATGGATATGGGGCTCATTTTGCAAGACACATATGGGCAACAGCGCAACAGCAAGCGCTCTTGCCCATCAGAACTCCCTTGTGTCCGTTTCCCATTTCCTTTAAAATAATATGTTAGTGCGTGAAACCATAACTGGTCCACTTAAAGTTGAAGAGACAATCAGAGCAACCCAAAGATCAATGATGCATTATGGCTAGGGAGTTTGGGGATTACCAACTGTAGTGAGCATTTAAGAGGGAGGGCATCCACCTCTAGGTTTGGAAATGGAATTCATGGGTAAGTTAACTATTTCATTTTTTATAATTAAAACTTTTTGTATGAAGAGGAGCTCTGGTTGAGGAGCTAACCGACTACAATTTATAGTTAATCTCTCCCAAAATACAGCTGTCAAAGCATATTTTGGGTTGCCCCGGTTATCTCTTCAGTAGGAGCTCCTAGTTAATCTCTAAAACAAATACATGTTTTGTAATAATGAAGACTAGAATTCCATTGTTAGCATGCATTCAACCATACTTACCAGGCAGGTAGCCTTAAGAAGGGTATCGGCATCATAACCAGAGAGCTCTCCATCTTCCAACATCGACAGCATCACATGAATGAAGTCTCGCTCCCCCTCGTCGATGCTTCCGCAAAGCCTCTTGCGGCGATGCTCCTCAATCCAGCTCCCAATCAAACTATCCACTTCGCTAGCAGTCCTCTTCATGGCACTCTTGTATCCCTGCACATCCAACCACTCAAGCCAAGGAATTGCATCCGACACCATAAATATTCCCACAAGATGCATAAAATCAGCCATGGCCTTTTGGCACCGTCGCGACTCCTCGGTATCACAGGCAGCAGTTGTTCCAGAGTATCTTTTCCCTGCAATCATCTTTACAATTATGTTAATTGCCAAGTCTCCAAACATTTGCTTCATCTCGATCGAAACCTGACTTCCTTTCTTTAACCATTGCTGGTATAGCTCTTTTATGAGGATGTTAATCTCTGAATCCCTAACTTGCTTCAGCATCTCGAGCCTGTGGCTAGAAAGAAGCTGAATTGTGGCCAACTTGCGCACATCACGCCAGTATTCTCCGTAAGGAGCGAAGCCTAATACGGCATGGTTGTAGCCCATGTGCTTTACAGCCACGGATTTGGGACGGGTTGCGAAAACTCTATCATTTGTAGTGAAACACTCCTTTGCTACCTCCCAGCTACTCACGACGAGCGCTCGATGCAAGCCGAGACGTACCGTGAACACCGGTCCATACTTATCGGCCATGGTTCCAAGTGTTCGATGCAGGAGTTCGCGCCCCGTTAACAGATGGAGATGGCCGATAATAGGCCATGCCCCGGCTGGTTCTGGTGCCGCCCTGCTTTTGTTTTCGTTACTTGTAATGCTCACTACTCCCCGTAGTAGATAGTATAGAGAGATCAAAGTGAAAAAAAATCCACAGATTGCGATTCCTAGAGATTGATTGAGTGAATCCATGGCTTAGAAACGAGAAAAATGGACAGGATTTGAAGGATCTCTCAAACCATATTGAACTCTTGATCTTCTACACTTGTTTTAAGTAGAAAAATATCTAAAACAAGTGGCCAGGACCACGCCTCACGAAGCGGAGGTCCTGAGTACGATTCCCTGCTCTCGTTGGCCACCCTCCGGATTTATCCCGACTTTCTTGGTGCGTGTGGAGAGAGGGCTCTGCACGTGCCCGGGGGAACTAGTTGGGTGCTCTAAAAGGCCCGGATACCCTCGTCACCAAAAAAAAAAACAAAAAAACAAAAAAAACTTTGAATAATCAGATCCTTATCACTTGGTTATCCTAACAAATCAAATGACTAACGTGCCCTACCTTGTTCTTGGACTGTCTATAGGAGGGCCCCACATTCAACAGGGGTAAATTGGGAATAAAAAAATGGGCCCCACTTTTTGTAAGACAAAAAGGGGTGCGCTGTTGCCCATCCAAACTCGTGGTCCAAAGTACTTTTAGGTAAAGAATAATAAAGGGTTTTCTTCAACTACAGCGGATGTCCAACGCACACCCACTTTTCTAAAAATTACTGAATTGGATTGTCACTTCCAGATGTCACAAAAACCCTCGTGGCTTACACACATCATCCAACATGGCGATAAAAAAGGGATTGAATTGTCTCTGGCAGATGCCAGAAAAGGAATGGGATTGTCTTGGCAATCCACACATCATCCGACATGTGGCGAGAATAGTTTATTGGTTGATTTACAATGATCGTAAATATGGTTTATATAGAGATAATTAGATAGATTTATTAAATCAACCAAATATAACATAATTGATAAATTTATTCTATACTTGATAGAAATCATTGTGATGAGATACACTTTAATATCTCATCCACCTTTTTCTTTTTCTTTTTCTTTTTTAAGCAGTAATTTAAGTGTGTTCTATAATAAAGACGAGGGGAAGAAGCGAGGGGAAGAAGCTAGTACCTCCCCTCTTTTGGGGGATCAATTATTTTTGGTGTTGGTCGCCAATGATTGGTTGTCAACCATCCAAGATGATTATAATTATGAGTGGTTACTCGCATATGGATAGAATCAAGGAGAGGCTACACTTTCAACAGTCACTTTCCTCCAATTTTTAGAGCAATTCTAAATATAATCTCACAATCTATGTTCTCACTCTTTTAGATAATAAAACCAAAGAACTAGTGTGAGGCCATAATCTCACAATGTTGGGACTCAAAATCCTTTGTTGCTTTGAGCATAGTTATGTTAGTAAATTAACCCTAAAAAAGATATGTAAGATACGAAAATAAATAAAATAAAGATCAAGAACACACAAGAAGACTGGATTTACCTGGTTCACTGAAGTTGAGGTACATCCATGGAGTTGTCGAGATATTTACCATGAATCAGAGCAAGAAAATTTACAAAGTTGAGATCTTACTATAGCAGTATGCTTAGTAGAAATAGGGCTACATAATAAAATGTGAAATTATCAGAGTAAGACGGTTGGTCTTGCGAGACCAAATCCTATCCAGACCCTCATTACTAGCTATTGGCGGTGTAGAAAACGCATAGCCAATAACTGATAGCAGATGGGCAGCAGCCACTGATTATTAGTCCATCTTATTTAAAAAAAACATTAATTTAAAGAGTCAAATCAACTTTTTTAAAAATATTTTTAAGAAAATCATTTTTATCCTTTAGTGGGATGGACCATCCTGCATGGGCTGCTGCCCATCTGCTCTCGCCAATGAGAATATAAGTTTTGAGAGAGCCACCAAGTCAATTATAGAGCTAAATTGGTATTATTATCACGATAATGCAAGGCTTACTCTCCTCTTCTATGGTTCTTTTTAAGGTACATGACAAATGTAGCTTTGACTTTTTGTTACAAATATCTCTAGCGGCCTGGGATTCTCTATGGCAGGACACTTGGCCTAAAAAAGCGATAAATTGTTTCATTTTCTTCCATGGTTTTGACTTTCTCCCACTTGATATCTCTCCCCCTTTTTCTCATCATTTTATCGCCACATGTCGCATAATGTATGGAGAAGTCAAAATCATGGGGACAATGAAATGACTTCTCCGGTCAAGTGTCTCACACATTGTGGTAGCACTACAAGAAATGAGGGTAATAGCAACAGAAAAATAGCCACGGTATTTGATTCCGTAAGTAAAGGAACCTTTTCCCACAGTTTTTTTTTTCGTGCCTATATATCTATAAAAAATAATTTTAGTAATTGGGAAAAATAATTAGCCACGGTTACTTAACCATTACTATTAATTTTTAATAGATACTCACGGAAATATTCTGTTGGTATAAGTTTTTATATTAGTCACGGTATCATTACCGTTGGGAAAAATAATTAGCCACGGATACTTAACCATTATTATTAATTTTTAATAGATACTCGCGGAAAATTTTCCGTTGGTATAAGTTCTTATAATAGCCACGGTATCAATACCATGGTAAATCATTATATTCATATTCGTATTCGTATTCATATCCACCACGTTCCTCTGCATGATCACCATCCCGCCCTAATCTCCCGCCCCATTTTTCCCCCCTCTCCGTCATCCCCATCCCGCCCTAATCTCCCGCCTCATTTTTCCCTCTGCCTTGCCCTCGCCTCTCCGTGCCATCGCCGTGTTCTTTTCATTGCCATCGCCGTCGCCGACGCCAAAGCCAACGCCGTAAGTCCTCTCTCTCCCGATCTTTCTCTCTCTGTCTCACTCTCTCTCTCTCTCTCTCTTCGGTAACCCCTCTCTCTCTCTAAGTCTCTCTTTCCTTCTCTCTATGTCTCTCTCTCTCTCTCTCTCTCTCTCTAAGTCTCTATTAGGTTTTTGCCTAGCTCTGTGTGTTTACCTGTGTGAATGTTTCTGGGTTTTTCCTTCATTTTTTTTTCCTGTCATGCTATTCTCATGTATTATTTATAGCTCTGTAGAGTAGTTTTTTGTTTTTATTTAGCTCTGATTTGGGTTTCTTCACATGAAACTCTTGATGTGTTTGTTTTAGGTTTTTCTGAAATATTGATCTATTTATCCAATAAACCCTTATAGAAAAAACAATTTGTTTTAGGTTATTCTGATTTTTGTTTCTTTGCATGGGCATGCACATATGTCTAGGCCCGAATTTGTGGTGGGGTTTCAAATGGCTACATTGTTCTTAATGTTTCATGAGAATTAAAGCGTGGGGTGGTGTGGCCATGCATAGATTGGCAAGGTGACCTATGGACATTGTTCATTTGGACAGAAAGATAGTTTATTGGATCTAGATTAACATAGACTAATGTTAAATAATTAATAATACAAGGAATTTATAGGATAATTGTTATGCCAAGGGAGACCATTTTTAATCTTGGTTGTCTCATTAATCAGTACTGGTGGGAATTTGTATTTCTCAACTAGCTAAACAAATTGAACTCATTATAGACGTCCTTAAATCATTGTGTTTATATGGAGGTGATATGATGCCTTCCCAAATCTTATGAAAATTCGTTCGGCTGGATCAGGGTTTGGGTCAGACTGCCTTAAACTAGACCAATTAGAATCCCAGTCCCCTTTGTATTGACCTCAATTGAGCCACCTGTTAGACTAACATAGACTGATGTTAATTTTACCCGATGCAATTTTATTTCATTTGCTTCTTCTTGGTTACTATTGATTCATGTTTGATTTCTTAGAACTGTGTTCTAGGCTTCTAGCTGTTAATTTTGATGCTCATTGTTACAGAATACTTGAAAATGTTTGATTATTTATTTATCTTATGGAAGAAGCAGGCTTAACGAATCTTAGAAAGTGGAAGAGAAGCATCTTTCTTTATCTCCATGAAGGCTTTCAATCCTAAACGAACTTTGACTCTTTAATATATGTACATCACCTTTTATTTTGATGTGTTGAAATTTATTCACAATTAGTGCAAAACTACAATAAAATTATCCTTACTGCTGCCTTCATTTTCCAATGGATGGCATCCTATTAATATGAATATTCAAAAATTTTAAGCACCTATATAATAGGAGAGCAGTCTCTAATGTTATGGTCCAACTGAGTTTTCATTTGCATTCCTAAACTTAGAACTGAAAGTGTAAGCAGCCAGAAAGCATAAAATTTAACTCAATAATTTTACAGTATACTAAATAGGACCTTAGAAATAACAAATTTCGTTATTTACTACTTGCTAATACCATACTTGTATAACATTAATCTGTTATGCTGAATGGTTAACTTCTTCTGAAAGAAATTCCCTGTATAACTTATCCTATTTGATGATATGGTCAAATTTGAGAAGTACATTAGATTGAATTTAGTAAATATTCTATTATTTATTGACAAGTTTCTTACTATCAGGACAGGTTTTTTACTATCAGGTCTATAGAGGAGTATATTTAGTAAGTAATCAATTCTAAATTTATGAAGAGAAGTATGTTATCTGCTACAAGGTGACCTATGGACATTGTTCTTAATGTTTCATTAGAGTTTTTATCAAGGTATGGCCCACAGATTCAATGTTTCCGATCGCTGACTTGGCAGACAAATGTATCATTAGAGGGGTAGGGCCCATTTAGTGTTGCTTATGTTATTTTTTAGAAAATTTCTTTTTGTTTACTGAAAATGATTTTTTATAAATGGGTATTAAGTGTGGAATTTTATTCCAAAAGCCCTAATTTGGAGGAATGTCTGCTGCTAAAGCTCCCCCAAAAGTATTATCTTAGATTGCCGACTAATTTATGCTTGCAAATGATCTATTATCACAAATTAATTCTGTTCTTGGTTAAAGATGAGGTAGTTAGAATATTAATGAAATGTTATTTTCGAAAAATTGGAGTTTCAGTATATTGCTTCTATTTCATGACACTTTTACTAAATATTTTTTATTCCTTAATTAACATTAACTTGTTTGGGCATTTCAATGGGTCTGTAATGGACTTGACATTATTTTATTTAGCATCCAGTGAACCATAAGTTATGTAATTGTACTAACCACAGGTAGTTTGTTACCATCATTAGAAGAAGGTGTTAGGCGTACCTAACATCTTCCTCTATTCATTTAAGATTCATGTGCATGCATTTATTGAAACCTTAGATCTCCCATTCAAGAATCACTGTGTGACAAGCATTTACTCTTGCATGCAATTGATTCTTGAATTGTCCGTGTGGACAGTTTGGGAATGCATAATCCCCAGTACAGTCGATTGCTTGTGTCAGTGTAATCCATATTGATGAAATTTTTGGCAGTGCTTCAGATTGCTCTTTGGGTACATATTTAGACAATTAAAGTGGCATGTTCCCCACTTGTCTAAATCGTGTACCTGGAGAGCCATGGGGAAATGCTGCCGAAATTTCTTCTTCAATATGGATAAAATGACTAGAGCGTTTCACTCTTGGGGATTATGTATTTCTAGATGGGATAGGTTAACCTCACCTGTTACATTATAATCATAATGGTATGTCACATGCATTTCATTATTGTCTTATGTTCTATTTCAGTGTCCTTATATCTTCTATTCTTCAGGAATCCATTATGGATAAGACTTGGGTCAGTTTAAACAGGCTGAGCCCTATATATGAAGCGGGTGTCGAACGATTCTTAGACTTTGCATTCGACCATTCAGCATACAATGGAAAGATTAAATGCCCATGTAAGCAATGTTCAAACATTTTTTCAAGATATCGACCACAAGTAAAAGAACATTTGATTGTTGATGGATTTTTAAAGGGGTATGCCAACAATGTTTGGATTTTTCACGGGGAATTACCACACAGAACGGGCCCAACAGTTGAAGATGAACTACCTGAAGATGATGATATGTACGAAATGTTGCACGGGGCATTTGGAGTTACAGATGACATTGGTGGGACCAGTGAATCAAGAGAAGGGCCTAATGTGGAAGCTGAGAGATTTTTTAGGTTGGTGAAGGATGCCGAGCAACAACTATACCCGAATTGTACTAAATTCAGTAAACTTTCCTTCATTGTTAGACTGTTTCATATAAAATGTCTGAATGGCTGGAGCGACAAATCGTTTACCATGCTGCTGGAGCTACTCAAGGAGGCACTACCCGATGGTGAAACATTGCCTAACTCTTTCTATCACACAAAAAAAATTATTGGGGAATTAGGGCTTGGGTACAATAAGATTGATGCATGCCCTAATGATTGCATGTTGTATTGGAAGCAATCTGTCAACGATAGTGTATGTTCGATGTGTGGGACTTCAAGGTGGAAGCATAGCGGAGAAATGGTAGAGCCATCATCTTCCAAGGATCGCAGAATACCTGCCAAGATATTGCGTCATTTTCCCTTGAAGCCTAGACTTCAAAGGTTGTTCATGTCTGACAAGACAGCTTCATTCATGCGATGGCATGCAGAGGGTCGCACCAAAGATGGGTGGTTACGGCATCCCGCCGACACCCCAGCCTGGGAACATCTCGATGGAAAATATCCAGACTTTGCTGCGGAGCCTCGTAACGTCAGACTTGGGCTTGCTAGCGATGGTTTCAATCCTTTTGGTACAATGAGTATTGCCCATAGCACATGGCCTGTTGTCCTGATGCCATACAACTTCCCACCCTGGATGTGCATGAAACAACCCTATTTCCTGATGTCTCTACTAATTCCCGGTCCTCGTGCGCCTGGGAATGACATTGATGTATATTTGCAACCATTGATAGATGAGTTGAAAGAGTTGTGGTTGGATGGTTTAGACACTTATGATGCTTCTAGTGGTTTGAATTTTCAAATGCGTGCTGCGTTGATATGGACAATAAATGACTTTCCTGCGTATGCAAACCTCTCAGGATGGAGCACCAAGGGTCGTTACGCTTGTCCGCATTGCAATCATAACACTTGTAGTAAATATTTGAAACATGGCAGAAAGTTTTGTTACATGGGCCATCGTCGCTTTTTGGAAGCCAACCATAGATTTCGTCGCGAGAAAAAATCATTTGATGGAGAAGCAGAATTGAGTCCCGCTCCTATCTCGTTGTCCGGGACCGAGCTGTTAGAACAATTGTCTGGTCTCAACATCTCCTTTGGAAAGCACACGACGAGGAGTTCTGTAAAGAAGCGAAAAATTGATAACAATCACAACATTGGGTGGAAGCAAAAGAGTATTTTCTTCAATTTACCATACTGGGAGTACCTTCTAATCCGACACAACCTAGATGTAATGCATATTGAAAAGAATGTCTGTGACAGCCTTGTCGGTACATTATTGAATATTGAAGGTAAGACAAAAGACAACTTAAAGGCACGTCTTGATCTCAAACATATGGGTATTAGATCGGCGCTTCACCCTTATGCAGTTGGACAGAAAACATATTTGCCTCCCGCGTGCTTTTCATTGTCTCAGGAAGAGAAAAATATTTTCTGTACTGTACTGTCCAACGTTAAAGTGCCAGATGGTTATGCAGCAAATATATCACGTTGTGTGAATATGAAGGAGCGAAAAATATCTGGTTTGAAGAGTCACGATTGCCACATTTTGATGCAACAATTACTACCACTAGCTGTGCGCAAATGCCTCCCAAAAAACATCAGCATTGCATTGAATGAGTTTAGCTCATTCTTCAGGGAAATATGCTCCAAAGTTAATAAAGTACAAGACCTCGATAAACTGGAAAGTCGTTTTCCCATTACATTGTGTCATCTCGAAAGAATTTTCCCCCCGGCATTCTTCGATATCATGATTCATTTGACCATCCATCTGGCAAGCGAGGCGAGAATTGCAGGCCCTGTACAATACCGATGGATGTATCCTATCGAGAGGTGAGTGACAATGCTTTCCTAAATGATGAATTATGTTTTGTGAATTATGAGTTTGTTTTTATTATCAACTAACTTCAATTACATAGGTACCTATTTACATTAAAATCATATGTCCGTAATAGAAGTCGGCCTGAGGGTTCAATTGCAGAGGGATATCTTGCCGAGGAATGCCTTATTTTTTGTTCAAGGTATTTGCACGATGTTGAGACAAAGGTTAGTAGACCTCCAAGGAATTATGACCACAATACCCTTGCAAAATATCAAGGATTATCCATTTTTTCAAGGCCCGGCCATGCGATAGGAAAAGAGGAGATTGTAACTCTATCTAATGAATCACGTGCGCAAATGCATCGTTATGTCCTCTTCAATTGTCCTGAAATGGCCCCATTCATCGCGTAAGACATGTTTGTTATCCCTATATGTAACTTGAATTTAAATTCTACATTTTGTTCCATTATTACGACTTTATGAGTTGTGTCATTGCATTGTAGAAAACACTTAATTGTAATTGCTGGGCGCTATCACCACGAGAGACAATTAGACCAAGAACAGATTCACAATAGGGAATTTCCTGCTTGGTTTGCTGCAAATGTAAGTTATACGCTTCAAGAAAGGCACATGCAAATATTCTGATAGTTTTTTATGATAAGGCTTAAATTTTTGACTATTTTATAGGCTGAGTTGTTGCGTCAAGGAATGGAGGCCCATGTAAGTGATGATGTTAAATGGCTGGCACGGGGTCCGTCGAAAATTGCGAGACAGTTCAAGAGGTTTGGCATCAATGGCTTTCGATTTTGCACAAAATCCGTTGATCGTAAAAGGAAAACACAAAATAGCGGAGTCTTTCTTACTGCAACGACGACCAATTTCGAATATGTGAAGGACACGTCTCCGGTTACGAGCGACGTTACTTATTATGGAGTTCTACAAGATGTCATAGAAATTGACTATTATGAAGCTAGGAGGGTCGTCTTATTCAAATGTGATTGGATTGATAGTAGGGGTATAAAGCAAGATGATCTTCAATTCACGCTTGTAAATTTTAAACGAATCTTAAACACTGAAGACAATTTTGTGCTCGCTTCTCAAGCAATGCAAGTATTTTATGTGGAAGATCCCGTTAAAAAGGACTGGCATGTTGCTATTAGGATAAAGCCCAGGGACTTCTTTGACATGCAAGACAAAGGAGCTGAGGAAATTGTGGACACATGCCCTGAAACAATTCCAAACAACGTTGAATGTTTGGAAGTGACTGAAGTAGATGTCAGTAGTATTTCTGAAGTTCGGCCAAATGTCCCTGGGATAACTATTAATATTCCGCTAGTAGTCAACGAGGAAACATTTGATGATGAAGAAGAGGCTTCTGAGTTTTCATCTTCTGAATCTGAGTTCGACGATTCTTCTGAAGAAGATGAAATCCGTGATTGATATTAGACACATAAATTACATGTTCAATTGCTATCCGGGTTCAAAAAACCGGGGCATTTTTTCTTTTAAAGGAGGGGGGGTGGTGTGGTGATTTTGGTTTGCATGTAATTCAATCGTTTCTAGTGAATGTAATGTTCTTATTTGGTACCAAAGTATCCATTGGCTTCTAACAAAGCAGAATTTTCTTTGATTTGTAAAATGAGTATCCGTGCCTTTCGATGTTGAAATGAGGGTACCATCTGTAGAAAGTTGCATGTGTTGATTTTAAGACTTTCTTTATGAGTTCTATGTCGGTGAGCCGTTGATCGTAAATACTAATTGCAACAGTGACATTTCTTTTATCAATCTCTCGTGTTTGCTGATTCCTGTATTGAAAGTTGAAACTGTAAAAGGAGGTAAAATGTAAACACGTGGGGGGAAAAGGAAAACTGATGTGTTGAAATGGTTCTTTATAGTGTATCTTTGTTGGTTAGTGCTTCAAAATCTTCTATTTCAATACATGTACTGAATTCGTAATATATTTTTTTTTGTACAAGAATTTATGTTTGCTAAACCCTTTCAAGTTGGTCTGCTTTCCGATCATGCAACTAAGAATAGCTCCAATGCATATTGCATAATTATGTTATTGACAAGTAAATTTGTGTTGCTATATAAACTGAATGTGGTATTTTGCCCGTTAATTATCTATGTGCTAGTCTATTAATGTTTGTTTATTTAATTTATTTTTCCTCGAGACCATATTGTTAATCCTTGATCTTGAAAGGGCTTAAAAAACTTGCAGAATATGGAAGAGAGAACAAGCTGTTTTGAATAACATAGTATGCTCTGCATGCACCTTTTATTGATCTATGCTCTTGATATTCAGATAAAGTAGCAACTAGCACGGGTACTTACGAAGAGTATAGTATTGATTACCGTGTGAAATTTGCACAAATCACAAAGATAATTGGTATCTGCACCCTTAATGTTATCACAAGTCATATTTACCTTTATGCTAGAAGTGCATAAAGATTTTCTTGGTGGTGATTTTATTGAGCTATTTACTGTCTAGTTGACTTCAAATGTCTAATGACAACCAATTTATCAATTTGATTGTTTGTAGATTCCTAACTGACAGCTCAAGGAATGTCTAGTGCTGGTCAACAGGGGGATATGCCTCCATCCTCCTCCGGTAAGTGATATGGTAGTGTGATTTTTTACAATGCATATTCTCATTGTATTTGACATATATTGGATATTAATAACAGTCTTCTACTACAGCTCCAAGGAGGCGAGGGGCGAACAAATTAAAACGCGTGCAGGAGGCCACGGAACCTTTGGTGGTGGATTCTAACACCTATGGGCAGCCCTGCAATGATGTGGAGTGTCCTCTAGCTCGCTTCATTGGGCTCTTGATCAGGGACCCCAATTTGCTCGACATCAATGTCAAAGACTGGAGAAAAGTCCCTAACGATCGGAAGGAAATGTTGTATGACACCATTTGTGTAAGAAATCCCATCTTCAAACTGTATCAATTTTATCTTATTTGTATTTGTGAATTTCTGCATTTATGTTCAATAACTTGATAGGTTTATGTTCCAACACATTTTCTTTACCATATTTATAAGTGCTAACTTATTTTTCCAAGTGAAAACCATATAAAAACATCCTTGATGCATTACAGTCCTTATTATTTCAGTGCTTTTATTTGTAAACGTATTTATGTTCCATAATTTGAACGAGACATTGTTTATGATATAATATGGAGCTCTTGGTGTGTTTGAATGCTTTGGTGCAGGCAAAATTCGATGGACTTGAGGGTCCAAAAGTGAAAAAATGGGTCATGGGTAAAATGGGTGACCTTTTTCGGGGTTGGCGACAAGAGATTAGAGACAGCCATTTTGACCTGGATATGCCTTTGCATGACCAGTACAGCCATTTCGACCATCGAGTAGATCCAGATCAATGGAGGCAATATGTAGATTATTTGCATACCCCTGAAGCAAATGTATGATATTGAAAGACACTTTTAAGTTTAAGTACATTTATTTTGTGAATTTTCTACAATTAAAGCTAAAACTGACCCTTGTTTCATTGTATTATAGGTAATTTCGAAACGGAATAAGGCAAATCGGGGCAAGTCAACTATGTCCCACACTGCTGGGACAAAGCCATACTGCCGCTACCGCGCAGAGCTGGTATATTTTAACATTACCATCCATAGTGAGGATAAAAAAACATACAAGAACTTCTATAAATGTTTTCATATTTTCATATTATGAGAATATAAAAATTAGAATGTGCATTGTGCCTTGCAAATGTTCTTCCAATTTCTATCACTTGGATATAAGCTGATTTGCAGAATCATATTCTTATCTGAATCTAAATATTCAAAACAAACACAGTAAGATCTCAACACACTGTAATGGGCCCTTGTGTATCCCCAAACGAAAAGCAAATACTACATATGGCAGCAATGGTCGAAAGCGCTAGTGGTGCTAGGATCATGCAACTACAAAATTTGAGTAAAATGCAACACGTTTCAGCAGCCTAGCTCTCAAGGAACCTTGCAGTATACGAAGAGTGCTGTAGTTTTCTCTTGAATTCCTATTCTCTTTGAGAAATGCTACTTAATAAGTAGAGGATTGGTTTTGGGTTGCTTAGAGGCTGCATTGCAGTCCAATTTTCACTTAATAATCAGGGTTAGTAAATCTCAACATTCGATCACTTTTTTACAGCCCAAATTTCTGCTCATTGTCACGTTGCTATAGATTTGATTTATGTTGTTCAAAGTATGCATTGCAGTCCAGTTTTTTAGCTTTCTAAATGAGTGCCTTAATCTCAATGCTTGATCCTTGTTTAGATTGTATCAGAGTTCAGATTTATGCTCGACAATCAATGCTTAAAATCTGATTTTTTTTTTGTAATTCTTCCATAAGATGCATTACATTCTAGATTTTGCTTGATAACTAGGTGCCTCAACCTCAATATTTGATTTTTTATTAGACTGTATTGCACTCCAAATTTATGGTCAATGATTGGTGATCAAACTCTGAATGTTTGACCAAGTTTAGGGACTGTGTAGCAGTCTGAAATTAACACTTATTTTTTATATCCAAATTTTAAATCCTCGATCATTCTTTGGATTTAAAAACAACATTATAACTGCATTATATATACTGTGTTTGGGATCGATTTTGGGATTTCTGTTTCAATTTTAATTTTAACATGTTCTTGTTACTTTCTTTAAGGTTGTTTAATTTTAACATGTTCGTGTTACTTTCTTCAAGGTTGTTTAATTTTAACATGTTCGTGTTACTTTCTTAACTTTTAATTTCAGTCCGTATACATTTGTTTATTTTGTAAATTGTTTATGTTTATAGCAACGTGCACATCCTGAAGGAGAGGAGCCCGATAGGTTGACATTCTGGACGCTCATTCATACAAAACGAGATGGGACTCTTGTGGATGAAGCGTCCGAGACAATGATGGTATGTGAATGCTAAAGGAATCTATAGTATTATCAGTGTTAAAATGTCCGTATTGCCTTAAATTTGGTAGCCGCCTATTTTGATTTGAATCGTTTATGGATTTCAGAGGCAAGTTAATGAGATCATGACCCAGCGCCCTGATAGCAGTGTTAGCAGAACTGCCCGGAATGAGATTTTCATTCAAGTCATGGGCCCCGACACTCATGGACGTGTGCGTACATATGGGCATGGGGTCACACCCACTGATATGCGTGTAGCAGGCGCCACAGCACATTCTGAGCGGTTGCAACGCCAGTTGGATTCATCCGAAGCTCGACATACCGCATCTGAGGCTCAACATACCGCATCTGAGGCGGCGCTCATGGCGATGATACAGTCACAGGGAGAAATCATTTCTTCCCTGCAAGGCCAAGTGACACGAATGCAAGGCGTTATGGATAGCTTCCAGCGGAATGTTAACAATATGACCACATTTTCAGAGTATGACACAGATGAAACCCAGCCGCCAGATGCTACCCAGCATTGATGACATGATCTGTCTTTTTGTGTCACGCACCTACTTTTCTTTTTGTGATTCCCTCGTGGATAGAGTCATTTGTTTAATATTAACCATATTTCTTCAACTTGTTTAGTCAGTTTAATTAAGAAGTGAAACTCTTTAATTGATTCTTTTTTCTTATTGTTTTTGCTGTGAAATCGAAATTTATGGTCGGAATTCAAGGGTTTATGTTTAAGGATTACTCATTGTTCTCTTCTCTGTAATTTTATGAGTATTTTTTTTATCCATTATAAGTGTTGAATTCTTTTGATCTTCTTCGTATTGGAACTTTCGGGAAGCAAGAAAGAAAAAGGTAATACGATTTCGCTGTTGGTTGATTCAAATTAGTTTAAGGTATTTGTCCTATTTTAATTGCTTTATTGTATTTCTTCCATTTCATTAAGTTTTATGAATTGGAAATTAGGGGTCTTGCTAACATTTTATTTATTTATTGCAGATGAATTAGCTTTACGCAAAGCTCTAGTACATGAAACTGAAGGTTTTCAGCACTTTAGATATGATTTCAATTTTTTATATAATATTCTTTTATTTCATACTGTTGTCGATCTTACTTGAAGTGCAAGTAAAATACAATTTGGTCATATTTTTTCTTAATTAGTTTATAATTTTGTGTATTTATATATAGGTAATCTGAAATGGAGCAGCTCAATCCTAATGAAAAAGTAAAAAAAATATGAATTATATATGGTATGTATTTTTTTTCATCTTTTACTTTGTTTTATTTGGTATATTGGCCCACTTTCTGTCATCCGGACATGGTTATAGTTCTTGTCTTAAGAGTTGCAATTTAAAAGTAAGGATATAAAGCCATAAAATTGGACTTTATTGGTATATCACCACATTTTCTCCACGCATTTAATTTCTTCTCTTTATCTAAAGTCATTAACTGAGAGTATTTATTTTTCCTTTTCCTCAAACCATCATGTGAGAGTAATATGATAAAAATGAATTATTTCTTTACTCACAATGGGTATGCATTTTGAGAGTTGTTCATGTCCTTTTAGTCATTTTATATCCATTTGTAGACTAGTTCTTAGTGAAATTGATCGAGATTTTAAAGCTTGGGTATTTAACTTACAGGTTAAATTATGGACTTGATATTAGTGGTGATAAGAATGGGTACTCTGCTTTTGTTTGAAGGCGGTATTTTTTTTTATCTTAATAAAGGCTCTCTTGGGAATATAATGATTTATCAGCATTCGAGAATTCTGCAACTCAATTCCTAATCTTTTATTTGGTATATTATTTTTTAGTAGGCATACTGGTGATGAACTTGCTGTGGATGGAAAATGAGCAGTGATCCATGATAACTGATTCTAAATTTCATGTTGTGTACCTCACATCATATGTTGTGCAGGAGTAATGCCCCCAAAGGTCATGTGTGCAGCTACTGAAATACTCTAGTCGATGTTTCATACTGAGTTTTAATTTCTTAATAATTATATTTATTCTTTCTTTAATCGTTCCCATTTGTTTTTTTCCCTCATTAGACCGATCATATTCCTGGAGCTCCAGTTGTCCCATCGTCTATACTTGGGATGAGTGTCTACATTCCGCCTGGACAGGTGACTACTCTGCACCCGTTTGTTATGCATCAGGGGGTTCCACACTCTATTCCATCAGCCAGTTCGAATGTTCCTCAATCTTATGTAGGGCATTTTCAGCATATACCTGCAATTCCATCCCACCTACATTGGCAGAACCAACAGGTAACAATGGTCAAAAACCATGTAATACGTAGGATTCCTTGTTGTTAAATATTGACCATGGTTTTAAATTGATCTATTCTTTGTTTTCTCGATTGTAGGCTGTATCAGAAGGCTCACACATATCAAATCACAACCAATATCAACCTTCTCAAACTGATAATGACTAATTGAGGTCAGGTGCTCATTATGACTACAAACTTTCTGTGAATGGACAAGCTTTCCCTGCAGATTATCTGGATGCTCATATCAGCCGAGGGCAGGAGCCTGGTTCTGTGATCACGACATCCACTGAGGAAGCACAGGTTCAATAACCGGACAATTTAACGTTCACACATATAATTAATTTCCCATCTTTCATTCTCTTAATCTTTGTTGTCATAACTCAAAACCTCCAAAACGCTTTGACATCAGGTTCTTGAGTCAAATGATAAAAGGTACTTGATTGCTCAACAGCCACAGCAGAACTTGCAAGAAATTTCATCCCAATTTCATCAGGCACTAAGATTGGACCCACCTGAACAGAACAGTGAGACCAAGGTACATTTTTACCATTGACCATTTCCTCTGTACCTTCTTGAATCATGAATTCATGATGAATCTGTGTCTTATATGGTTGGTGAAAGGCTTCGGTTTGGAAAACATGGAACATGTTGACCAGTGTAGCAAATACTAAGCTAATCTTGGATTCCTACAGGAACAGGATGACAACACAGTCACTTTGACAAATCATTCACAAGAGGATCAAGGTTTGACAACAGAACAACCAAATTCTGTTGCCAACACATCATCTTCTGATACACCAACCCATCTGGTAAATTTCAGTGAAACTACAGATATATCTGAAGCATCCTTCTCAGCTGCACGGGAATCAATTTTGCTTACACTTGGAAAGATTCCTGAGCCTACTCTAGTAGATGAAAGATCGTTGTTGGCTTGCATTGTTCGTGCGACTCCTGCTGGATCTGGTGGTCGAATTAGAATTAGTTCAACTGTAAGTCTGTAAATTGTCACTCAGGCCACATTCACAAGCTTTATATCTTGTATCTTTCAAATCTGATTTAGTCAATGATTGCTGCTTGTTTCTGTTATATACAGCTACCAAATAGACTTGGTAAAATGCTTGCGCCTCTTCATTGGCATGATTACAAGAAAAAATATGGAAGGCTTGATGATTTTGTTGCTGGTCATCCTGAAGTAAGTTTTCATGTACCATTAAGATTATGCTTTTTGATGTAAAATTGTATTATAGCCTGGGAATCTTACTTTTCAATTTCAGTTATTTGTAATTGAAGGGGACTTTATTCATCTTAGAGAGGGAGCACAAGAAATTATAGCAGCTACAGCAGCTATTGCAAAAGTTGCTGCTGCTGCAAAAGTTGCAGCTGCTGCTTCTGCTCCTTAATTGTCATTGTTGCCATCTGTTTCTGTTACTCCGGTGTCACAGACGCATCGCCTAAAGAAGGTTCCAGTCATTGATTCCAAACCTGTGAACACTGTTTCCACGGAGCATGCAATTGGTACAATGACAGATGCATGTGACAAGCCTTCACAGCTCTCAGCAATGCAGAATCAGCCTTCAAATGGTGTTTGCTATGACATTGTTCAAGGTCTATCAAATATAAAAATGTTGAGCAAACCCAAAGATCCTCAGGAATTAAATGGCTTGCTGTCCGAAACTAGACCTGTCCATACTTCTGTACATATGGCAGTTGGAAATGGATCAAATACTGACAGAACTGGCTTGGACAATTTCCTCAACAAAAGGTCAACTAACGGAAGACATGGAACTAATTCTGGAGGAAGACCACAGTGAAGGTAGCAGATGATCGTTATTCTTAGGGCTGCAGCCTTGGAAATTTCCTGTATGGCATTCTCTTATATTTCGAATATTCTCTTCATGATCTTAAATTTATTTTATTTTCTGTAGCTTTTGCAAGAGGAATACATTAAACTCTATGTTTATCCAAAGAAAGATAGTGGTGTGTACTATGGAGAAATGGGATGATGATAAAGTAGAGAAAGGATTGGTTGTGAGAGATCCCCAAAATATGCGTATTTTGTGCATTATAAATATAACAGATGGGTATTTCTGTTTATTACTTTTATGTAATTCCCAAATACCCGTCATCAGGCATATTTTGAGGCACTCCAGATCTCTTGAACTGAAGCTCCTGTTCACACTTATAACTCTTTTTCTTTTCTATTGACTTTTGAGCAACATTTGTGCTGATCCAACCAAAATATTTTGAATATTCATCTTGTGTCAGCTTGACGAGGATAGGGTCATTACTGGATCGGAGAATGGACTCATCAGGTGAGGAGAATACACCTGTTCCGGACAGGGAAGATGGGAAGTAGTTGTCCTCTTAGTTCACATGGCATGTACGTAGGCAGATAAGGCCCACATTTGGGCTCACAAAATTTTCCTGGGTAAAAGATTTTGTCGACCTGCCTGCATATCTAACCATGTGTATGACATGGTTATAGAGAAAGACCACCAGTGATCTTAGCAGTTTGTAAGTTCTCTTTACTTTGTTAATTTGGTTCTTATTTTCTAATCCAAGATCGTAATTCATATATAGCTTGGTAGGCATCTTACCCAACAGAATAATTCAACCGATTGAATATCCTGTGGTAAGGCCGGTGTTCTTGGAAAAGTTTCTCTCAGAGAGGATCAAGGTTCCTGGTAAGTTTCTTCGACAGCGAGTTCTCGATGTGGTATCTGAAATTCTTAATGAACAAATATTAAAAAAAATATAACGTGCAGGATTGGCTTTGGGTGATTGCTTCCAATAGAGACCAGAATGTTTACAAATTGTGGTACTTCAATATTGCCGAGAGCCAATGGGAGGAAGAAGATAGAGGATTCAGATAAGTATTTCCTTCTCTTATCAGTTTTTCCTTTTTGTTCTTTAACTTGGAGCTTCCTATAACTTTTAACTAAATCTTAAGTTGTCTACTTAAATAATATTTTTTTAAAAAAAACATATTTTTTAACTTGGAGCTTCCTTTGCCATCCCCTGTGCTTTTATCTCTCATGATTATAGACTCCATAACATTGCCATACTTGTTGAAGTAATTTTTCAAGGTATCTTCATTAGTTTCCCATGAGATTCCTCTCACAAAGACCTTTACTTGGTCAAAATCCATAAAGTAAAATAAAAATCCCTCAAAATCCCAAAAGTCTCTAATACCACAAAAAAAAAAAAAAAAAAAACAGATGCCGCAAATACCCAAGAACCCAACCAAACTAAAAGTAGCCAAAAATTCTACCAAGTCCAAACACCAGAGAAACTTAAAACCCCAAAGAGAGCATTTGGTGTTGCTTACGCGTCTGAAAGTAGAAATGACAAGGGCCCAACTTTATATGAGTTTGGACATTAGAAGTTAATTGGATCCTCTATGTTCAGTTCTTCATTTAAATGTTATTATAACTTATAAGACATGGTAAGCCGGCAACAACTACATAATGCCCTTTGTTATCATGTGGCTTCAATCTCCAACATACACATATTTTAAGTTCAAGCTTGAGTTAAGGTGTCTCATGTTGTTTTCCTATGACTGAAATTCCTATATACGATTTTGATGTTATTCATAAATAACATCAAAATCTGGAAACATATTTTGATGTTATTGATAAATTACCAATGGGAGATCTGAAATTAGTCTGTGTGATGCACTGGATCGTCTAAATCTGAGAATAGATATCAACACTTTAATATTGTGTATCCAAAGAAACTCAACCTGATATTGCCCAAATAATTACAGATCTGTAAACAGATTCAAAATCTGATAAAAGATTTCAACGCCGTATTATCATGTATCCAAAGAAACTCAACCTGATATTGCCCAAATAATTACAGATCTGTAAACAGATTTTGATTTCTCGATTCTTGCTTTCAAACTATTATACATGTCAACTATGTTAACAAATAAAACAAAACCCAATTTAAGAATTTGACTATCTAAAATGGTCCTCTATGAGGTTCTCTCAGCAGAAGTGAGGCTTTTCCTTCTCCAATCAAGAAACCCAACAAACCAAAAATTACTCTGTGAAGAATAGAACCAAAGCCCACAAAGATCAAAACAATCCTTTTGACAGGATAAAAAAATTCTGATCTCTTCTTTAATTAGTAGATCTTTTGCAGATTTGCTTCGAATCTAGTACCACCTCTTGGTTTTTCCTGGCACAGGTAAAATCAAACACGGTATAATTTTCTGTAGATTTCCCTTTGCTTTTATGTTTAAATTTTATTTATGGAGCCCTAAGAGAGAGTTTCCAATTCCAGTTTTTGTAAGAATGTTTGAGATATGCTACAAACTAATGTGGAAAGCATATGCATACATGAACTCATTAAGATCATGGTGGGATCGACTCACCTAATGTTGCTCTTTTTATACATTGTTCTGGATATTGGATGCTTTGACTTTCCCATAATTCTCTGTGAAACTGATCTGTAGTTAATATAATTGGTTCCTCTTTGATATCCCAACTGTTTAGCAGGTATGTGGTAAAGACATTGGACAATGCAGAGAGTGTCAAGTTGCAGTATCCTTCTTTGGCCAAGGTTTCTGACATTCCATGCTTGACCACGATGTCAAGTAAGAGCACACCAAACTGGCTCTAGACCTCTGGTATACAAAATGAGGCTATGGTAGGACATTAGCTACATGCTGCACCTCAGGTATTGAAGCTGACTATTGCTCCAAAGGGATTTTGTGTTCAACCCTTGTATTGTATTCTTAATAGCCAAACCTATAATTCCAAATATGAATTCCTTATAATCATTTTCATGTGAAATATCTAAAAAGTAGCGGGGCTCTTTTTTCCCATTTCTACTACCAACTGTTGTTGCCACCAACTTGTACACTCTCTTGTATCATGTATATAGAAAACATTTGTCCATTTAGATTGAGATTGCCTCTGCCTCACCGAAGCTCCACACTATGCGTCCACTCCATTGATAAGGAATCTTGAACTATATTTCCATATAATCATGCCCCTTGCAATGTTTTTTCCAGAAAGTGTTACAGTATCAGTCAATGGATTTAGGAGCTTACCATTTGCTTCAATCTTCCCTTGTAGAGATTGGTGCTTGCGTACTACTTGTTTATTTAGATATGATATTAACAAAACAGGTGACAGCTTCTCTGCAAATGCAAATAGGTCCTGTTTTTTTTTTTTTTTTCACAGGAATTACCCACGGAAATATTACCGTGGGTAATGTAAAAAATTATATGTATGGTATTAGTCACGGTAAAATTACCGTGGGTAATAAGTATAGCCACAATATTATTTCCGTGGGTAAGACAAATACCCACGGTATTATTTCCGTGGGTAATAATTATAGACGCGATTTTATTTCCGTGGGTAATAATTAACCAGTCATGGTCAAATTTCCGTGGGAATAATATATAGGCACGGTAAAATTACCGTGGGTAATAATGTATAGTCACGGAACAATTTCCGTGGGTAATAATTTACAAATACCAACGGGAATTCAAAACGGAGTAATAGTCACGGAAATAAGTCCATGGGCACTTACCCACGGAAGACATTACCGTGGCTATAGGTTTTACCCACACCCGTATTAGCCACGGACCACCAACGGACAATATTCCGTTGCTACTACTTATTCCAACGGAAATATACTTTTACCCACGGAATTAAAACCGTTGGTAATACCTTTGTTTCTTGTAGTGTAGCCCGAGACGACTTTTCATCTGCTAGAGATAATCCAAGGCCATCTCTACCAAATGCCCGAGACTTACTCTTGGGCACTACCCGGCATTTAAAATTGGGTTACTACAGTGGAGATATTATTAGATACATTACAGGTACTAATTAAAGCCTTTTATTCCTTTTTATGGTATTAATGGTATAATATACTTGAGGTTCGAGCTACTTGATGGACTTACTCTATGTCATACTTGGTGCTATTTCACGTGGATGTGGAATCTGATTCCAAAATTTTAAAGATGCATGGAATGAGATTATTAATCATTCATAGTCCTCTTGGTATTGGAACAAGCAAATTTTAGTCTATGATGGATTATTGTTCTTCTTTTAGTCATGGGGCTGCTTTCTAACAAATTATGGATGCAATTTTGGATATTTCTACTTAATCAAGATTGACCTTCCGAGCTTAGTTCCCTTTTTTTTCTAGACAAAATAGAATGTGTAATGTCAGAATCATTCATTAATACCTTTTATGATATTTGCAGAGGTAAGGTTTATGTTCCCCCATATTTATTCTTTATTAATAAAAAGGTAGGGGCTTGCCAAATCCCACTCCCACTCAGTGATTTTTAATTAAAAAATATATTTAGAATATACTTCATTTAAATATTAAAAATTAAGTATGGCATTGTAATTCTCTTACTTGGTAAAGGAAATGAAGAGAGTCCGATTAAATGGAATTTTTTGGTTGGTATTAAATTAGATTACCTTGTCTTGCCTTCAGCTATCACCTTGTGGTGTAGTTGAGTTAACAAAAATAAACTTGATTACCAGCCCTTTGCAAGAAGGAAATATGGCGTGAACCCTGTTCATTCATTTTATCTTTTATAAAGATTTCTTCATTAGGTGACTTTTGCATAGTTCCAAGCATGTCTGAATAATCTCATTTATTCCAGGATTTCAGAGCTAGTTATCAGACACGCCTCCACCTTTTCTTTGAGCAGTGATTAGTGGACTTGAGTCCGTTTCTTATCTTACCTCACTGTTCTTGTGTCCCTTTTAACACCCCTTTTAACCTTGGTTAAGCTTAACTAAATTAAAGTTAAGATTTCGGCTTTTTATTTTTATTTTTGAAAAAACAAGGTTGGATTGCTTAACCCTCTATACCATTACCTCTCTACCATCCAATCTATCAATCTCTAGTTTAGTCTTCTCAATCTCTTCGGTAATGTTGTTCTTGTACTCAGTAACCAATTTATCTTTTTTTCCCATATGATGCGATCTCCAAAGCATTACTAAAATCCAGCATCATTCTTTCAATGTTTCAAGAGGATCCGAATGCCTTAGAAACTCATTTAGTCATAGTTTCCTGTTGTGCCGAGGTATCGACAGAAGCAGTATCATTATGATTAACGCCATTCTGCAGATCTGGATCAACCATCAATTTCATTGTGCATTGTCACCCACAATATTCACATTGTTAGAGTTTTTCCAATGTCCCAACTTGCACTTGTCGCTGATATGGCCCAATTTTTGACAAATCGAGCAAAAAGATGGATCTTTTTAGTTTACTATTTTCTGCCATCTCCCTGTGGAACTCATACCTAACCAGAACCTTGAAGGTTTAACTTTGTTCAGATCCAACTCCAATCATATCCGTGCTAGACTACGACCTTTCCAACAATACTACCTATTGAGGATTAATGAAGTTATTGGGAAGGCCAGGTAGGTTAATCCAAATCGGAACCACAGATGGTTCTGATCCAGCTTTGGAAAACAGAGTCCATTTTATAAATCGCACCAGTTTACCCTCCACGTAGCAAACTTCTTTGATCCAAACCGCAAAATAATCGGCATCAAACCAAATAAGGAGATGACTAGCATCTAGAATCATGGTTTAAAATTCCTGTACGTATCGACCGATAAGGGTCAATATGTATCCTCGTTGGGGCTACCTGGTATATTGGTACGCTGAAAAAAAAAAAACTCCCCCATATAGGGCATATCAAGCCGATACATGACCGATACGGGAGATTTTTCAATTTAATTTTTTTTCTCTCATTTTCTTTACACTAGGATCCACAACATAGACCCAATACACACAACTTATTTACATAAAAATATCACTTAAGTAAGTAAATAGTTAAATTAATTTTACTTTTACTTATTTAAATATTTATATGTAAATAATGTTATACCCCCATTTGAATTCAATAAATATTATCTTGATCCAAATCCTTGAAGAATAAAAATAAACTTTTCATGTCAAGAACAAATCATTTTTAGCGCCTTTTAGGAATTAGGTCAAATTTTCAATTATCAAATGGTAAGGTATTTTTGAAATATTAAAATTTTATAAATTGTACTATATCAGAACATTACCAAAACCCAAAATTCTGGCCAAAAAAGGTCTCAAATTTTAGTCTTAAAAAATATTCTCATCTACAAGATCAAAGAGTCAACTAAAGTGTAACAATTCAGTATAAAAAGACTTACTGATACAGACATCCAACATTAAAGAAGTTTCAAGCTTATCATAAGCGGAGGAAGAAGAAGCAAAAAGGCCCATGTGTCACTTTGGGTATATGATTTTGGGTATTGAAGACCTTATATGCACACAAAGATGATTAGGAAGACCTTACAATAGGAAGGTGTGCGTATGGGTTGATTTAGTATGATATAGCATAGTTTTAAAAGCCCCATGAGCTGGACTTTTAGTTAGAGGAAAATTTTTTTAGTATTAGGTTATTATAGTCTTCGGTTAGTTTTGGTTATTTGAGACTTTTGAGTCTTTTTACTGTTAGGGTTTCAACTATTTAAAGACTCTTTTTACTATAAATTTTAGTTAATGAATTATATGAATGAAAGAAAGTGTTTTTGAACATTCTCCAGTGATTGGATTTGGTGTGATGTCATGACAGTGATTCCCAAAGGATTCTTGGTGTCATGTCATGAGTTATTCTAGATCTTTATCACATTATAGGTCATAAAATCTAGGAATTATCATAGAGAAAGAAACTTTGTTGAGTACTATAAATTTGTCGTAGATTTTTCTGATGACATATGAGTCCATACCTTAGTAACCCAAACTGTCTAGTATAGTAGCCGATCCCGCTCTCAAACCTCACTCTTACAGTTTGAGAGCGAATCTATCTTGAAAGCGCGGTTTCCTATTTTATAGAGCGCGGTTGCTATTTTGTAGAGAGCGCGGTTGCTTATTTGTAGAAGGTGGCAACCATTTCCGCCGTCTGTAAATCTTCCCCAATGAAGAAGACGAGTACTATGTAGTTTAAAATTTTTATTAAACTTCAGTTTTTACCCGCTGGTTAATGCTTTGAAAGACTTTTAAGTCTTTTCTCTTGGTTTTTGTACAAGACTTGTCAGAGCTATGAGATCACATCCAATTGCGATTGAACTCGGGGAGAGTTCAATCGCACCTAATGACCCCGAGTTCATTCGCACCTAATGACCAATATTTATTTTTTAAAATTCTTATTAATTATGGTTAAAATTCAGTAATCTTTAAAATTTAATAATATAATTTTGATTTTAAAAAAAATATATCAAAATATTATTAATATATACGGCGCTCTGGATGCACTACTGACCCTATCCTAAATTGAAATTTGACGCTCTCGCTCCCGCACCCGCTCAACGCTCTTTAGTTCCAGAGATCTCTACAAGTCGAAGTTTGATTTGAACCAATCTGAAGAAAATTCCAAAGATCTTTAAAATTCTGAAGATCTTTAAACTGCCAAAGATCTTTGTTAAAGGTGTGGCTCAAACTGGGGGAGCCGGTCGACCGGAATTGCAAACCGGTCGACTGTTGTCAATCAAAACCCCTGGGTATGCAATTTCAATAGCCAAAGCAGCAAAGGCAGTCAATCGGTTGGTAAGGTCGTTCGACTAGTTTGCGCAGAACAGGGGTGTTTAACAACGAAATTGGTAAGTTGTGCAAATTGGAGACTTTCTAATTGTTTAGGACTCTGATGTAAGCTTGTAGATATGTGCTTATAGGTCTAGGGTTGTAGAGTGGAGATAATAGAAAATAATTAAGCACTCTAGGGCATGGGAAAAAGTTAGAGAAAGGTTTAAGGGAAGAAGATAGGGATTCTTCTTCGGGTTCATTGAGAAAGTGACTTGAGAGGGGTGTACAAGCGTTTCTGGGCTTGAATTGGGAATTAATCTGAGAGGAGATAGTGTATTTTGTACTAGTTTCTCTGAACAAAGAAAAAGTAATTGGATCTTAGCCTAAGGACGTAGGCAAGTTATTGTCGAACCACGTAAATCTCTTGTGTTCTCTTTATCGTTTTTCCTTTGTGTGTGTGCTTGTTTATCTTTTCTGTCGAGTCTAATATCCCCATCAACTGTATCAAAGCTCCAGGTTAGTTATTTTTCAATGGCTTTGCAAAACTTTGGCCAGCATTTTGTGGAGAAGTTTAAGGGAAAATGGAGCTTCATTCTGCTGTAATAGCACAAGACAGAAGGGAATACATTGGAGATGCTCTTACAGTCTCCAATAGTATGAACAATTCTTCTAATGAGTTATTAGATTCAAGGGCTTCGTTTCATATTTGCTCAAATATGGAATTCTTTGATACTTTCCAAAGAAGGGTAAGAGAAGTGTCCTTGGGTGATGGATCTAAATATGCAATCATTGGGTTGGAACAGTAAAGATAAGGATGTTTGACAGAGTGGTTTGAACTTTGGGAAGGTTAGCCTATGTCCCTAAGTTGCTAATGAATCTAATTTCTCTTAGCTAGTTAGACTCCAAGGGTTGTTGCTACACAGTTAGAGATGGAGTTATTAAAATTAAACGGGGATGTTTGGATTTGATGAAGAGGAAGAAATATGATAATTTGTATCTCCTGGATGGGAATACAGTTATAGGTGGAGCTACTACGAGGTCTACAGGAAATCAGAAACCGGATGTTATGCAGAGGGTAGGAAGCTTACCTAGGGTCTCTTTTGCAGTTAGTTCAAAGACGGGTACTCCAGTGGGTTTCTGAAATGATGGATATGGTGAGGTGCCTTCAGCTGAGAGGACAGGTCTATGTTTTCGTATAGGTTCTTCTAGATGAGAGGACGGTTTTCAAGCTACACATGTGCATTTAACTGTGTTTGGTCGAATCAGATGGATGACATTCCGGTGTGATTTGAGGGTGTGAGTAGCTGGTGGGTCTCTTTCGCGGCTAGTGCAAAGAGGGGTAAGCCAAATGATTGTTTGTGGTATTTGCAAACGACGTTACAGAATCATGAGAGAGATTATGATTTGAGGTGTAGGTGTGTCCGGGATATGGGTGATGCGGTGTTCTTTCTTTGAGATTTGTTTGATGATTAGCAAGTCGGTCCTCTTGGTTTTGATCGTGGTATTCAGTCTAAGGTGGAGGTTGTTGACATGTTGTGGCGTGGCTCGAAGTTTTTGACAAGGTGGAGTTTGTTAAAGGTGTAGCTCAAACGGGGGCAGTCGGTCGACCGGATTGCAAACCGGTCGACCGCTGTCAGTCAAAACCCACAATTTGCAATTCCAATAGCCAAAGCAGCAAAGGCGGTAAACCAGTTTTTAAGGTCGTTCAATCGGTTTTCGCGGAACAGAGGTGTTTAACATGAATTTGGTAAGTTGCACGATTGGAGACTTTCTAATTGTTTAGGACTCTGTTGTAGGCTTATAAATCTAGGGTTTCGGAATGGAGATAATAGAAAGGGATTAAGCACTCTAGGGCTTGGGAAAAGGTTAAAGAAAGGTTTAAGGGAAAAAGATAGGAATTCTTCTTCGGGTTCATTGAGAAGGGAACTTGAGAGGGGTGTATGAGGGTCTCTGGGCTTGTGTTGGGAATTAATCTGAGAGGAGAGAGTGTATTTTGTACTGGTGTGTGAAGGTTTTTTGAACAATGAAGAAGTAAACGGATCTTGGCCCATAGACGTAGGCACGTTATTGCCGAATCACGTAAATTCTCTTGTGTTCTCTTTATTGTTGCTCCTTTGTATGTGTGTCTGTTTATCTTTTCTGTCAGGTCTATTATCCCCAACAATCTTTGCATTTGATCTTCTCTCTTATTTTTTGTTTGTCGCTTCAGTTCCTCCACAATCGAGTAAAATTTGCAGAAAATTCAGGTATGCAAAGAACTGTCCTACAACGATCTTCTTGTGGTGATGCTCTTTAACGAACTGTTCTTCGTTTGTACATTGAGATTAGAGGTTTATTCCATTTTAGGAGTTTGATTTGTAAGCTATTATTTTCCTGTGAACTATTGATGTTCAACAGTTTGATTCGGATTTGTAAGATCGTAGTTGTTTATTTCCCTTGGTTTATTCCTTGGAATGTAATTTTCTAGCTTTCCTAAATCAAGATATGCAATTTTTATGCTCTGAATATCGTTATACATAAGATGTTTCTGAACAGTAAACATAAACAATAATTACTTTCTTCATAATTTCTAGTTTGTACAAAGTATTATTGCTCATAACATACTGCATGTATAAAAGAGTAAACTTGACACCTTCCATGAAAATAGCCACAGGGGCTAGCAGGATAAACATACTGCAAGCATTAAAGAGTAAACTTGACACCTTCCATGAAAATAGCCACAGGGGCTAGCAGGATAAACAACATGATTGTTATTACTGAGAAGAGATTTATATTGTCCAGAGATTCCTGTTTAAGAACAAATTGTTGGTTAAGGTTTTATTATAGCCAGAGAACATCATGGAACAGATTTATAGAGCAAGAAATGTGACGTAATAAATTGGCTATGCTTGTGCATTAGCTTGAGACAAGACTATTTCGGTAACAATACAGGAAAGTAGCCAAAAATTTCCACCAGATCAACAAAGCTATAGGTATGACAATCAAATGATTGATAAAATATTAGAAGACATTATGACTCACATCGCATCTGGAACACTGAAACTACCTCTTTCTTAACCATGAACTTCTTGCTAAGGACATTACGAGATTGGTTATTAAGATTGGAAGCCATTGCACTCCAAAACCCAGCCCTGTTTCACAAAATAGAATGTAGAGGTCATATATCAGAACCACTTCATCTGTTTTTTGTAATTATGTTTCTTTTAACAGAATCTGAACTAAGATACTGTATAAAGAATATAAAGAGTCCCCCATGCACTAAAAGACACGTGCTTCTCTAAAAAAATATATAATGCATATAAATTAAGAGTAACCAGATAGATCTGCTTACCAATTTGCTTCAGTTAGAGATGCCAATGCCACTCCACCAACAATGGGGGAGATCTCGCTCTCTATTATGTTTCATTTTTAAGGTTGTGATCATGTCTTCCTCCATGTTCCCTTTTTTTTTTCTGTGTTCAATAGTAGTCCTGTGTGAATCCTATTTAACTGAAAAGCATTATGGATGGTTAGTAGACATGTCCTAGTCTTTTTGATGTATTTTTATTACTTCTATTCATTTGTTAAACCGATTAGCAGAAAGCTTTCTAACAATTTCCTATGTTATCTTATCAGAACAGTGAGCGGAAACTAAACAGAGACACCTTTGTCTTCTTGTAAACGTTCAAGAGGTAAATAAAAGCCCACGTGTGCAGGGTTTCTTGTTAATCGGTTTCTTGATCATTAACCACCCATACCTATTCATTGAGTAATTTAATCAGTACTCAAACCACCTATTCAGAACTCACTGTACACACTTGAAGCACTGTTTTACTTTTCTTTGCCATTACAGGTTAGAATTGTATCTATAGTGTTCTCACTTGGGAAACATTTTTTGCAAACTCTACTAATTCAGGGGTGGTAAGGCTCCATCGTCAACCTTAGCTCAAGATTATAGAGACTAATCTAAGGCCAAGGATAAGTAGTGAAACTACCTATTATCCTTCTTTTCTCCCTAATCCTAATTTCCTATAAACTTAAAATTGAAAGCTCTCATACTTGCCCCCACCATCAATTTGATAGTGATTTAGCTGAGTTGTTTTGGAGGATTACTGCTATGAGTAATTTAAGCAACTCGCCCTCATATTACTTCATAAACTTCATGTTCGGTGGCAGCGGCACTGGCTCAGCCAAGTGGGATGCTGAAACCATTTATACTCTTTGTCATAGGCAAACTAAGTTTCAAAGTATGTCTATATTGAACATTGGACAATAAGTTCATTGTTTTTCAATTCTCATCAAACCCTTGAGATCTATTCTCATCTGTCAGAGACCGTGAGGTCACCAGTGGTGTCGTGTAAGTCTCTTCTTAGATCAATGCTTCCTCTGTTCTTTAATTCTATTATTTAGGTGAATGTTGTAAATGATTCTTTTACATTATGGAGGATGGGCTATGAATGTTTTGGAGGAATGGGCTTGAATGGATGGATAAATTAAGGACAGGTACCATTGTTTTAGCATGTTTCCATTAGAACCTGCTTATTTTCAACCAAAACACTTAAATGCAGTCACTTAGACTTTATTCTCTTATGTTTCAGATTAACTGGCATTCCATTAGTTGAGGAACCCCCTCATGGACAAAAGTTGGATTCATGAATCAAGATTGTGTAGTGCATATAAAGCAGGAGCTGTACGATTCCTCGACTTTGCATTTGCTAATGCATCTTTAAATGAAAAGATCAAATGACAATGTAAGAATTACAGTAACCTATATTGGCGAATTTGCGAAGTTATACATGATCATCTAAAATGCGATGGATTTGATTTCTTTTTCTAATTTTTAAACATCACACTTATGTCACTTCTTTATTCTTAAAAGGCTTAAAATGTTTCTCCCGAGGATACCCAAGATGGTTGATGATGGAGTATGACGTCATTCTGAGACATCTGTTGTTTAGTTTGATGTTGAAAGTGTTATGTACAGTTTTGATATATTTGACATGTATTTTGATATGTATGTTTAGTGGTAAGAATTAGTTCAGTGTGAATTAGTGGTAAGACTTGATTCATGTGAGGTTTGCATGAATGTGAATGCAACAGGTTACAAATTTTTTTGAAAAATGTGAATGGAACAAGTTACAAGAACTGCACTTAACGACGGAACAAAAGCGTCGCTAGTAACACCTTTAGAGACGGTTATTGTTTGGCTCTAAAATACCTTCAGCGACGGAAATAAACCGTCCCTAATAATACATATAGTAACAGTTTTACCTTTTAGTGGCGGTTTTCTTTTGCCACTAAATACTCTATGTTCTTTTACCTTTAGCGACGGTTTTTTATAATTTTAGCGGCAAAAAAAAAAAAAAAAAACACCGCTAAAACTTTTTTTCCGACAAATTTGTGCTTCTGTCGCTATAACTTTTAGTGACAATGGCAGTAGCGACAAACAAGTTTTCAGCCGCTAAAACCTTTTAGAGACAGTTTTTTTCCATTTTTAACGACGGTTTTTTTCCGCCACTATAAGTGTGATTTCTTGTAGTGCATGCAAAGCTAGGTAGCAAAGTAAGAGGTGCATTCAAATTAGACAACATCATATTCAATCACAATAAAATTAGATTAAAAGAGAAACAACTACATTGCATAGTCACAAAGTCGGGGTTCAAGAATAATTTGGCAAGGGTCATGTACAGAAAAATTTGAAAAAATTAGAAAAATACAGGAAAACTTCTGGAAAAAAACGGAGAAAAAATTTATAATTATAAAAGTTAATAACGATACTGATTAATATATCTAACAATTTCGTGAAATAATATACAAAAAGAGTAACTATAATCAACAATAATAAGTTCATAACATCAAATTCATTCCATCAATGCATTAAATTTCATTAAAACATCAATTATTAAGATTAAAAGCAAGACTAAAATACGTATATTAATAAAACCACTCATTTATATTCATCAATCTTTCAAAAGAACATCAAAGTTGTCAATATTTGCATAATCTTTATTCCCAAAAAATGTCAAAATTATCTACTTTTTTTTTCGTATTATTCGTTTTAAACGTGTTTTTTTTTCGTATTATTCATTTTAATCAGGTTTAAAACTATAATACGTGTTTTATTAAAAAATGGATTTTAAATGCCGTTTTCTACGGCATGGTATTAATGCGCGTTTTAAACGAGTTTTTCTTTTAAAATTGCAGTTTTTTGTAACTATGCTACATCGTATATAGGCTAAACAAGAACTATATTTCAAATACCACAACCACTCGTATATGTCCATCTAATGAACTTACAATTGAATCAGCTTTACTCCAACATGATCCAGATAAAGAGATTTGCCGCTTGAGAATATGTTTTCTTGAATTCAACTTGTGATGGAGAAAAAATAATCTTGTTCCTTTGTAACTACAAACTTACCATACAATAATACTCCAAAAAAGACGTATTCTTCTTCCACCGAGTCATTTAACCTCCTTCCTTTTTCTTTAAAAACGTCAATGTGAGAGATTGTCAAAGGGCCCTCTCATGGAACTCTTCCAAAAACAAAGGGGATGCTTGCATGAATGGGACTCATGCACTTCTTCGAATAGCAATAGGTCCCTCTCGTATGGAAGCGATCTTGATCTCCCAATGGAATCTAAAACATATAGATCCTCTTTAGAAGATCTCAAAAGTAGATAGCTTCCCATGAGATTTAAACACACGCAACAAGGGGTTTCAGTTAGAATATTTCGGGTGTACAAGGGTTATGAGTAACTAATGAGTTGTTAAAGATATCCAGGAGATTAAGAAAGTTATTGCTATTCTTAGAGGTATCAACGGGGCTTGGGCCAGCCATGTTGTGGCCTGTTTAATAAACGGGCTTAACAAGAGGCCCAAGCCCACTCTAATATTAATCGGATTGGGCCAAGCTCGGGCCTCCATGAGCTTGGGTGGACCATTTTTTAATCGGGCCTTATACGGGTTTGGACGGGCCTAAAAGTTTTATGGGCAGGCCATTTTTTAATCGGGCCCTATACCGCTTAGCGAACCCCCTTCCTTAACATTTTAATGTTGTTTTCCAATCTTCTTTCCAACCTTGTGCATATAAGGAATAATTACATATTACACAATGAACTCAAGAGTAAGAACTCAGAAGAGTGCTCTAAAATAATGTGTGTGATGCATCAAAATTCACAAGAGAAGAGTTGTAACCTTGCATGCAAATCATATGTTCTGCAAGTAATCTGCCACAACTTCCATAATGTGTTCTACAAGAAATCTACAACTAATTCAAATTTGGGTCCCTTTGGTTGGTTATCCATTTCTTTAAATAAGAAAATGTTAACCTGATATTATGTTTTATTATTTATAATTATTTTCTGCCTTTGTGCTTGTTTTCAGTTCATGTATTGTGAAAATCAGTGAAGTCATCTACCCAAAAAAAAAAAATCAATGGAGCCAGATTCAAATTGCCCTGTATGTGAAGTGCTGCATAAGCCGAGAGGTATGCAGGTAGCTAAAAGGGAAAATAAACTAGGAAATTTTATTAAATTGATATTACAATAACAGCAATAATAATCTTTCAAAAGAAAGATAAAAATTTTATTAAATTGAAACTTTGAAATAAAAAGAATGAACTGCACATGCAAGGAGATAATTCTCTTGGCAGGCCACATACAAATAATTTAGTTCTATGCTTTGTATTGGGGTAAAATGCTAATAGATTTCAAGACTAAATTATAGCAAATGGTTTAGGGAAAATATAAGAATTGAAAAATCTGCAGCCCATATAAATTTTTTTCAAGTGATCCACAGTCTCTCAATCTAAATAGCATAAGTGTAACAGATAAAAACAGAATTCAAAGAAAGTAAAAACAGAAAAATCAAAATAAATTGAAGTGGGGTGCACAAAACCATTGTGCACCTAAACATGCAAATCATTGAACCAATATTAAAATCAAAAGATATGTCGAAGATCACATGATAAATCTTACCGCAAGCAGCCGTGATTTGATCCGTATGGGACGCTCATAAATCGTAACGCAAGATGATAGAAGGATCTGATGCATTTCAAAAGGGCGTATGTTCAACCAATTGTATCCGAGAGAACCGAATGAATATAAGGGAACGATTCCCCTTTTGAGTTTTGAGGACGACTTTGAATTCAATCAACCTTTTGAGAGAGAGAGAGAGAGGTGGTGTGATAGGAGTGTGTGTGATTTGTGAGGGGACGGGAGCAACTACTAGCAAGGTTTGAAATCCACACACACCCTGGGAATAGCCCAGTGGTAGGTGTATCCCTTCCAAAGTGACCAGATCGTTGAGCGGGAAGCGAGAGCCGGTGCGGGAGCGAGAGCATCAAATTTCAATTTAGGATAAGGTCGGGAGTACCTCCGGAGTGCCGTATATATAGATAATATTTTAATATATTTTTTTAAAAATCAAATTTATATTATTAAATTTTAAAGATTACTGAATTTTAATCACAATTAATAATAATTTTTTTTAAAAAAAATATTGGTCATTAGGTGCGATTGAACTCTCCCCGAGTTCAATCACAATTGGATGTGATCTCATAGTTAGATAAATTCAAACCGATAAGACTTAAGTCTATCTGATAAGTCTTATACAAAAATCAAAAGAAAAAACTTAAAAAGTCTTTCAAAACATTAACGAGCGGGTAAAAATTGAAGTTTAATAAAATTTTTAAACCACATCAATACTCGTCTTCTTCGTTGGGAAGATTTACAGACGGCGAAAATGGTTGCCACCTTCTACAAAATAGCAACCGCGCTCTCTACAAAATAACAATCGCGTTCTACAAAATAGGAAATCACGCTCTCAAGACGGATTCGCTCTCAAACCGTGAGAGCGAGAGGTTTAACAGCGGGATCGGCTACTATACTAGACGGTTTGGGTTACTAAGATCCCTTCCTTAGGAAGGAGGTTCCGGATTCCATTCTCGAGAGGGTGAGTGGGTTGCACTCTCCATCCGCCTTTAACTTAGAACATATACCGACTTGCTAACCGGGTTGCGGCCTAACCCTGTGTCTCATACCAAAAAAAAAAAAAAAAATTCTGAATTAGTCTAGCATACTCCCAAAGTGTAATCCCAAATATATTCCCAAATAATAACAGTTTATCTCCACTATTATAGAGATCTCTCTTATCTCCGATTCTTGGGTGTATTAATTTAAGCTTGATACTAAATAACTTATGATTTTCATATAAATGTTATTAAAATAATAATAAATTATTATTACAAAATTAATTAATTAATACAAATAATAATGTATATCAAATAATAAAAAACCAATACTATTAAAAATAAAATTTATGAAATATTCTTAAAATATATTACTTAATATTTAAATAAATAAATAATATTATTTATCAAATAATAAAAAACCAATACTATTAAAAATAAAATTTATGAAACATTCTTAAAATATATTACTTAATATTTAAATAAATAAATAATATTATTTAATTTTAGATATTCTTAATTATTATTGTGCATCGCACGGGGTCTCTACTAGTATACTATATATAACACTCAAACACAGACACACACCCTGGTGCAACAAAGCACATCACTCACACAACCCTCATTCATGTCCCTTTTAATCTATATTAACTCTGGTTTAGATTCACTAACCCATATAGTTCAACCATTTAACCTTATTTGTTAGAAAAAATACTATAAATATTAAACTTGAGAGTTATAAATTCTTAACTAGAGTTATTTAAAAAATATATTTTTTCCTAAAAAATAATGTTATATTGTTGAACCCCAAGGGTTAGTGAATCTTAACCACAATTAATATTCTTAACTCGGGGGAGAGTTCAATCTTATTGATTATGATCTAGTGTTAGTCCTCTTCATCAGCCCAACTCTTAGACCACCTTGCATTCTAGGTTACATTCTATTAACCCCTTAAGATTAATCTAACATAACTTAGGGGAAGTGGTTTTGTAACCTCCGATCGGACGATTCACACTCTTCTGATCATCCTAATTTTTTGTCATTTGAATAGAATGAGAGACCTATAGTTAAGATACTTTTTGTGCGCCCAAAAGAGATAATACTAGCTCCTTATCATATTGCATATTTTTCAGAACTAGATCTCAGGTCTCCAAATCCATGATCAAATTCTAATCTAGTTTGTTTCTATTGAATCGAATTCCAATTGAGCCCAAACCTGTTCGAGTTCCACCACAAGACAATCCTAGTATAGATAAGAGATTGCCATAAATACTAAAAAAAAGCATTGAAGAACATCAACACATAATTTATTCACACTTTAATTGTTAAATGGCTGATTGATTGGAAAGCCTGGATGGATATAGAGAGTTCATCCAAAATTTTTACTTCAGGGTACTTAAATTATAACATTTTTCAAACACTACTATGCTATGCAATGCCAAGTAATATTCCCGCCTCATTTACTAGAAGATATGCCTTTTGCATGCCATGCAACTTAAAATCTTGATCATGATAAATAGGACAACCAATTAGGTTTCAAAACCAAATAAAAGTAATGTGAAACAAGAAAAACAGGAAATCTCAGATTTCTTAAGATCAACCATCAGATACAATAACAACAAAAAGTACATTAACCAAAAAATTTCCATTTTCACTATTACTTTGACATCATTAAAAATGGCTTTCACCTCTTTACCAAAATTTCTATTTTCACTATTACTTTGACATCATAAAAAATGGCTTTCACCTCTTCTACTGGTAAATGTGCTGCAACAAAACATATAATTAAGTCAAAATTTGAAATTTCCTAAGTCTAAGTAAAAAATGAATTCAAGTATTGTCAAAAGAAAATACCTGATTAGGACCATTGAAATCAAATTTGGACATATCTGTCACATCCCAAAATCCCACCTAACTTAATGTGAGACTTTGGCACGTGACTTAATCATTACTTCCATAATTTCCTGTCATAAAGCATTTAAGACAAATCTAAAACATGAACCTATAATTTTTTCTCTTCAAATAAATATTAATCAAGTCTAATATCTGAAATAAATACTAAGACATCATAATCAATTAAAATCATCCTCTATAAATTCTCAATCATAAATTCAAACTAACTATAAATCTAGAATTAAGTCTAATACAATGTTTAAGCTTCAAAATCCAAATAATAATAATCTAATTTCCAGGGAATGGTCAACGATTCAAGTTCCATTCACCCTCGGGGTAATCACTTGTTGGCTCTTCCTCTTCCTCTTCGTACTCTTCTTCTTCCCAAGGTCCTGGAGCACAGATGTCAAATCTAAAACCTGCCGACAACAATAGTCATCGACTGAGTAATAAGTTACTCAGCGTATATATAAAATTCTATCTAACAATATAACAATATTTAATATAAACATGATTTAAAATTCAACATAACATATAAACATATAACAATTCAGAGTGCGAAAGCATAATTCAGTTTCGATTCTTACACATGATCACTTGTGCTTATTCCTCTTATTTATTTTACTTATTTTCTTATTCGTGAATGTATCCAACAACATGCAAATGCATTAACTTAATATAACTCTACCCCATATATTGGGTAGAGACTAACATATATCCTATTTTTCGAGGTACCACACGGTTTACACATTATCCGGTGCATACGGCTTGTCTACACATTATCCGGTGTATACGACTTGTCTACATACTATTCGGTGTATACGGCTTGTCTACACATTCGCCGGTATATACGGCTGGTCTTGCCTTGATCATAGGCTTGTGGGTACTCGGTCAATGCAAAACTCAATCATACATCATGCTCGTGTCTTTGTGTACTTGTATAATACTTATCGCCTTGTTTATTCTCATGCTTGTTCATATTTAATTTCGTGAATCAGTGTGAGTGCAATAATGATGATTGTAGATCATTCACTAATTTAAACATGCAGAATTCCTCATAAATAATCACTATGAAATATAGATTTATCAAGTTTTCGATAATAAAATAAAGGACAATTTCATTATTCAAGCATCAATCTTCAATACATAATTTTAATCAAATAAATCTTACAGAACCCTAGTTTCATGTCCTAGTTTTAGAGCAACCTAATAATAATCAAATAAATCTTACAGAACCCTAGTTTCATAATATGTCCTAGTTTTAGAGCAACCTAATAATCATTCCATCAATTCCAATCATCATCCTTTCTTCCATTCACTATCATACATACACCACAAGTTTATTCCATTTCCCTTTGTTGGTATAAAATAATAAAATCATAAGGAACATCTCTCACATAATAATTTTCACAAGAAAATCATAAATTAAATTACCTTCTACGCATCATATCTATTTTCTATAAGAAAATCATGATTTAAAATGCTCTCTAACATCATATATATTTTTTCATCAGAAATTAATGATTTAAAACACTCTCAAATTATCATATGTATTTTTACAAGAGAATAATGATTTAAAACATCACAAGCATGCTTAATCTTGTTCATTATTGTCTTCGATTTATCACTTTCATAATATTCATATCAAAATCACTATATTGATAGTAAGGAAGTTATATTTACCTCTCATGATCGCTTCCCTACGATCAAGCTCTTATGAATGGAGCGGATCTAAGCTTTTTCACCCTTCTTCCTTGCAAAACCTTTAATCCCTCCTCTTGGATCTCTCAAAATCCCCTTCTCTCACTCTCTTTTAGATCTAAAAAGTTTTAGAAAACCCTCAACCCACGAGTATAAGGGGTATTTATAACATTAGGAGCACTAACTCAAAATACTCAGGATCGCGCAAACCCGCCGCTGAACGGCGTTTCGGGCGATCGATCGCCGGTGCCGATAATTTTTTTTTGCTAATTTTTTAATTATCTCCCTTTTCATGCAATCAAACCTCAAAAACGACCTAATTTAAGTGTTTTATTTGGGTTTTAAAATCAACACTTTTTAGCATTAAATTTGCAAGCTTAAACACATAAAATTTAAACACATGTTTTCCATAGCATTTAATAAACTTCATAGGTATTAAGAATAATAAATTCGGGACTCTACAATATCTTTAGGTTGATCTAAACTTAATGGAAAAGTCAGTATATTTTCTTGATATTGATGTCCAACGATGAAAGGGGCATGATTTTGTGAAAAGAGATCAATCCATGCTGCTTTAGGTGGTGCTCTATGTTGTCCAACTATCGAGCAAGCCTATAACATCATCATTACTTCTATAAAGTGATAGAATGAAAATTGATAGTTAAATGAATTCATACTCGACTAGAAACCTAAAGAAAACTCGCATCTGAAATGTATGACTGGTTACCTCCATCCAAGAAGATGTGTGAATTGGATGCATTCATCACGAGAAAACATTATACCTAATATGATTATATAAATCCATCATTGTGTACGTATAGATATATAAAATTAGAAACATGTACCTAATTAAGTTCTTTGGTTGATGATTAAATCAGACATAGCTTGGTCCACTAGAACTCCTAAGATGATCATTGATAATTATATTCATGGACTCTACAACTTGTCAATTATTAAAAAAAATTAACAAATATCATGACTAATCATTAATACAAATAAATGAATGATTATTAATATATTTTACCCTTACCTGCTTTCGTTTTCTACAATAGGTACTCTCTCTCTATATATATAGATCAATAAGACAATCTCTATTTTCATAATGGATTGTTTGGTTTCTAGATGGATTTGAATATAGTATTTAAGCTCTATTTTTATGAACAATTTTTACTTCATTCAGACCCTTTAATGGGTTAATTTGCTCTTTCTCTGCAATCTACATGAATGGGTTTCTACAAAATTTCTAGTTCTTGTTTTTCTTATGAATTTTATGTAAATTTCTTATATTGCAAGTGTTGTAATTTGTTTCTTGCTTGGATTTTTTGCTAGGCTTTATTTTCCTCTATCCTTCTGCACCATGTGCCTCCTTTACTTGCATTCATGTTTTCTCTTTTTCTCTTTCTAGAAAAAGGTGATAGTTGACTGATCTTTGCTCTCTAGTCTTGACTGATCTTCAGTTAGTATTGATTGGTCTGATTCAATAATTATTTTTTTGTTTGGAGATGTGTGATAGCTCAGACTCAGATACAAAGTGAGTATTCAGACTCACCAGCAAAGAGAAGGAGAAGAGGAGAAGGAACAAGCAGGAGTACTGAAACCTCGCTTGAAGTGGGTTCTGCAATCTCTAAGAGTGCTTCGATTATAGCAGAAGCTCTTCAAGCCTGTGAGGAGAAGGAGGAGAAAAGGCACAAAGATTTTCTAAGTGTGCAAGAGAGAAGACTCAAGATTGAGGAATCAAGGACAGAGATTAACAGAGAAGCAATTAATGGCATGGTTGATGCTGTTAACAAGCTTGCCAATTCAATCCTTGCTTTGGTTTCAGACAAGAATCAAACTGCTCCTCAATGATCATCATATTGGTCTATTAATAGCATAAAGGCTAAAATGGGGAGCTCAATCAAAATTGTTAAATTGCTTGAAGCGGCGCATGATATTTAAACTCTTTGTCATTTAGCTACTAAAATGGGGAAACACAGAATTCTATTCAATCATTTTGGCATTTGGTTGTCTAAATTTTATTAGTAGAACATCATATTGGTCTATTAATAGCATAAAGGAACACGTGCAATTCAAGAAGTTGCAAGTTCATCATATTTCATGATGATCCCACTTAGGATATTTTAAATGCCCAAAACGATCTTGATCTTATGATATGATCGTAATTCTTGTAATCTGTGCACCACATATGTCATTGAAGTCTATAAAAAGCTACATCTTGGTTTAGGGCTTAAGTTATGAAATTTATGCCAATCATGATCTAGTTTACCTGATGGCTATTCGATAACGACTATCGGCCGAGTCCTGATTCAACTTGTGTATGTTTTTTGAGAATCAAAATAGTAGCGCATCATATAATTCTATATAGTTTCAATTTATTTAGCAACTCATATAAATTTGGTAATTACAATGCCTGCTAGGCAAGAATACTAAGATGCTGGGAATACAGCTCTGCTACAGATTCTTCCTCACCTTCACAGTCTTTTACACATTTGGTGACATGAGGTTGTAACAACCACTTCAAATGATTGGGTCAAGTACACATCTACCCAAGGCAAAAGAAACAGGTGATGAAGATGAACCATGAGATCTGAGGGGTAACCAAGCCCACCCTGCATCGTATTGAGAAGCTATTCCTCAATGCCGGATTTGCCCGTATTCAGCATGGTTGATTCCATGATTGTTATGTCACATTGTACTCGCAGTTGATGAAGTTAAGCATCACAAATGTAGTTCCAAATCAAGCTTTGAGGTTGTCATAACCATTAAGTTGTAAGTTCAATTAATTGATCATTTCTCGAAGTATAAAGATACAATTTGATGCTTGAAACATTTCGAACTATATCGATATGAATGTTACTGGATGTCCACCTACATTACAGATAAATATTCATGCAGGGCATTATTTATATTGGTGTTAATCCATGAGACTTTGTAGTATCTTTTTTTTAATCATATGGACTTCTGGACGATAAGTTGAATGCGGATGGAGCGGTCCTTCCGAGTGGTTTTTGCAGTTGGAACCGGTGGAGTAACATGAAACCACTTGGGCCAGACTGAAAGTTTGCCAAATGGCGCTACTAGGGGGCAGCAGCTGCATTGCAGAAGCGGAAACAATCAAGATGGGGCTTGAAGCAGCAATCTCAAACAACTAGAACCAATTACATAACTCCATTAATGGTGCTTGACCATGTGCGATCAATTGGGGTTGGACAAAGATCGATCGGGGGTATGATCGTTCGGTGATTGATGGAGCTTATGGAAAGCTCGGATTTGACTTCTTTGTGTAATGTATTGTTATTTCATCTAGTTTAGGGCAATGGAAAGATTCATTGGCCGATAAAGTTCCTAATCAGAATAATTTACTTTCGTACTTGATCCGTGGGGCGCTAGACCCAACTGTTATAATTATTCAGTCATGACTTGTATTAATTGAGGATTTCCTACGGTTGTGGTTCCTCTTTGACTAGGTCAAGAGGCGGTGTCTGTTTAGAGCCAGTGTTCCTCCGTAGTTGATAATCGAGAGAGTCGACGAGTTTTGAGTCTAGGTTCGTTTCGCGAGAAAGTGAGGGAAAGAAAAAAAAAAAAAGGTATTTCTTGCACTTTTCTTGGGTTCTGAGTGCAAGACACACACTTTTATTTTCTTTCACTTTCTCCCAAAAAGTTCATCAATCCTTTGATGGTTGTTTTATAAGAAAATTTAAGTTATTTTTCATCGCTTTCTTGCCAAACGAACACACCCTTAGGAAAGAGAAAACTATCCAAATAAATGAACACTAGGGTCATGTTCTTCATAAAACTAGAGTTAGGTGGCTAAAATGATGACGTGTTTCCAGAGCTACTAACCCTTCCATTTTGAATAGCTAAAAGAAAAATTTTATAGAAGAACGCTAAGACCAGTTCTACTTTATACAGCAGAAATGTTGGACGACCAAGAATCAAAATATTCGTAAAATTAATGTAGCCAATATAATGACATTAAGATGTATTAATAGAAAGACTATGAAAGAAAAGAAATGAAGACAATTTTTAAGAGTCTTAATTCTGACACCCCAAGAAAAAAAAAATGTAAAGAGACTGGAATCCATAGATTGGAAAGCAAATTTTTAGCTCTTGTTTGGATATGTAGTTGGAAAGATAACTTACTAGAAACATACTTAATGCTATATTTATTAGTAATTTCATCTATGTGGCCATCAATTTCCAGAGTAATATTTCACCAAGACACCACCAAACTATTTCACCCCTCACCCTCTTCCTCTTCTCTATCCTATCCATCTACTTCTTACTGTCCATTTCGCCCGCCGCATTCCGATGCCGGCCGTTGCCCTCCACGACACATTGGGAGGTTCACCGGACAGCTTAGGCAATTATTTGCAAGACTACCTTGGGTCCTCGACGCCTCTGTACTGAATTGGGGTGGCACCCTTCCCACTAGATAGTTGTAATCCAAGAACAAACTTTTCCACGATTCCCCCACCTTCTCCCCGTAGCCCGCCGGGATTGGACCAGTGAACTGGTTGTGTCCTAGGTTAATTGTCCTTAGATTCTCAACAGTGACCAAGTTCACGGGCAAATGACCTTGTAGATGGTTCCCATGCACGTCCAACACTTCAAGCTGTGTAGCTCGGCCGGAAAATTTGACCACCTCTAGTACTGTAAATCGGTTGACGGAGATATTTAAGCGTATCACCCTAGGCAGTGTAAGGATCTCTTGGATAACACCTGAAAATCTGTTATCACTCAAATCCAATTCTTCAAGATCTTGGAGCTTCCCTATCGAAGATGTATGGCCCGAAAGAAAATTACGGCTAAGCGACAATGTTCTTAGATTTATCGGAAGCTTTGGTATGATTCCGGAGAGTTGGTTACCGCTAAGTTCTAGAGTGGCTAGCTGCCATAATCCAGTGAGGTCTGGGATTCTGCCTGAGAATTCATTGTTCGACAAGCTTAGGTGCGTCAAGCTTCGAAGTCCGGATAATGTGCGTGGAATTGAACCTGAGAGCTTATTTTGGGACATGTCGATGAATTCGAGTTTCCCGAGCCTCCAGATTTCAATGGGGGGAATGCCGGTGAAGAAATTCTCCGAAATTATAAGCCTGGTGAGCTTCCTCAGATTGGAGATGGTCTCTGGAATGGGTCCTCGAAACCTGTTCTTACTCAAATTAATGGAGGTGAGCTCGGTTAAGTTCCCGATTGCTGGAGTCAGGAACCCCTCGTATCCTATTCCATCAAGATCTATTACCGAAACTCGACTTCTTGAATTGTCCAGCGGAATTGTGCATAAGATGCCAAGGAAATGTGAGCCCGAGCTCTCGCATGGATCAATCTTAAAATCCCAACTATCGAGGAAAGAAAATTTGGAGATCGAGTTTGGATCGATTGATTGCTTGAGAGAGCGGAGAGCTTGGGTGTCTGATTCCAGTGTTCTTGAATCAACTAGTCCTGGAATTCCAATCAGAACTATGGTTATAAAAATGGAAAATGAACAAAATGAGAGTAAGGTATGCAGAACTCGAGCCATTAGTGCAGAATACAAGAATTATGTTTCATTCGAATCTGTATAGCTCCTTATATGGGAGGTGAGCTAGTGTAAGCATTTATCTTTTAAAATGCTCATTTCAAGAACCCTGTAAGCAGGAAGATATTTGCAGACTAGTATCCATGGCCATGCCAAGAACCTGGGTCATGTACTCAGTATTGAAATTGTTTTCTTGGAAGTTTGGTAGGTAACTGGAGCTTCTACATGATGATGCAAAAAGAATCATGTTCTTAAGTTTAGTTATATGGTGTTCTGGTTTGATCATGGACTATAAACATTCAGTGCCAAATTCTCATCACAAGGAAGGCATGACAACCCTTTTTTTCTTCTTTTTAAAGATACCAACTTGCTAAATTGGTAGAGCCCTGGGGTGCTAAAACCGCGACCCGGGATCAAAACGCATCCTTAACTGCTAACTCACTAACCATCACCCTTCCCAGCCACAAAATAATAACAATAGTAATAATAAATTAATTAAAACATAACCCTTGGTCTCACCAAGCTAGCAACCTTGGAGGGACTTTATTGGCATGAGAGAAACTGTCATCTTCACCTTACAAACTGTCCAACCTAGCACCATTATTATATTCTCAAACAAACTACCAAATATCAAAATACTAATAACTTTCAAATAATATTACTCGTACTAGACACAGTATCTCCTAAACCCAGCATGTATCACTTGAATTGGGAAACTTAGCTATTAACAGTTAAGTTTGCTGATTATTGCCCCCCCCCCAACTTAAGCTATTCATGCCATGCAGAAACCAGTTCACCAAATTCAAAATTGCCGTTTCATCATGTTTTGATCACTTGTTTGTCTTTCTTATTCGATGTTGCAGCTGCGATATATAACTGGGTCTTGATCTTTGTCATGATTTATGTCAGTGTGTTTTGCATGCAGACCATAATGTGGTATGAGAATGGTTGAATCTCTCTAGAAAAGTCTGAAGAATAAGAAGCAAAGAAGGTAAGAATCAAATTAAACTGAAAATTATGAAAATGCAGAGACATGATTGATTGAGATTCCAAATATAATGTGAGAGAATAAACGTTTGGATTCTCATATAAAAATGATAGAAGCAACACTGCCTTGTGGGATCTCTCACAGAAGTGGCTGAGGATTGTTAACCATACTAGTGACCACCAATTTGAGAAAGTCTTACGAAAAAAATCTCTCTCCCCCCCCCAAGTTATGCTATAAACACTGTAGGTAGCAAGATTGTACAACATGGTAATTTCCCTCTTTATATCATTGATAAGTGTCAAATGAAAATTCGACGATACACATATATGCAATTTTTTTTCTCGGTAAAATACATATATGCAAAATTTAAGATTACACACATCTACCATATGACAACTTTGTTTCGACCATCACCTGTTGGAAATCACCTCATCAGCCAGATTGCTTCGATCATGATCAAATTGCGACCCGACTGCAATTGGGTTACCCGTGCTCCATATAAGATTGGGCATCATTTATTTACTCTTTTTTGGGGATTGTTTCAGTTGGGGATCTTCATGTACTAGAAATCCAGATCAGTGCACCATGTTTGCAGCTTTTTTGTCACAGTATGGCATCTGCTTGATGAAAATGTATGTGCAGTCAATGTGCTTTCAAGAGTCAAGACTTCTGGGCACTCTACACCACCTCGTTCCATTTTGAGATCCTTTCAAATGTCACTAGAGAATGTATTGATGACATTAAAACTTTGGGGAGCTGGCTTTGATGGGGGCCCAGATATCTGCACCATTGCTGCGGGAAACTTTAAGCGTACATGAGATTGGCACAAGGCATAGGCCTCTACTTCTTAGGTTGTAAAGCTCTGATTCCTGAAATAAAATCATTAAGAATTTCATTACTAAATACGGCTCTGGCAATCAGAGACTTAAATTTACAGAAGAAGATGAACCAAAGGGCTGTTTGCAGTTTGAGGCATTGATGAATTTTGTTTGAGAACCAAGGTCTCAATCTCAAAAAAAAGTTGATATTTAGGATGTTTCTATCATTTTAAGGGGTATTTAAGTCGGCAGCAACTAGTTAATGCCTATGCTAATGCTCACCTGCATTTTCACTGTTGGTGTACCCTGGAGATATGGAGCACTCAACACCTGAAACCACTCAAACATGCAAAAGAAAGCCATGAGATCAATCAAAATCTAAATTGTAGCTGAAACATAACACTGCAGACCTGAGAATGTCTTGGTAGTTGGTATGACTTCTAAACAACTGAACAAACATCACCTACCCAAAATTGTGTTCTATGCAAATTGATTGGCCATAGCCCCCAAACTCTATTAGTTGAGCAGAACCCAGGACAATGCAATCAAATTTACTCTTTTGAATGGTGATAGATTACATATCCAAAACAATTAGTCACCTGAACCGGGTTTAGTTCCACATCGGCTGGGAAGTGGACTTTGCATGGGTGTATAAGGGGCCATCAACCCTCCTTAAGACAGGCACTTTTGGAGTGGTTGCTTGGACTTACCCTTATGGCACCTTAGCGGCTACCTTAGGCCTGTGTGTGTGTGTGTGTGTGTGTGTGTGCATGTTAGTTACATGATAACATTTCCACCCAAAAAGAAAACCGCAGAGGGCCTGACAAGACATACCATAAAGCACACCAGGTGCTGTTTGCGCTAACGAAGCATTTACCCAGCATTTCGACTGCTATTCAAATCTTGATATTTATAGTAGTCCTAAGATTGAAAATCACACTTTTCACTATAGCTTCACTATTGCCAATTGAATAGAAAGCACTGAATGTGTAATTGTCCAGATCTGTAGGATTTCCTATCTCACTTGCAGATAGGAAGAGATGGGTATATACTTCATACAATTTGACTGTATCCAAAAAAAATTGGCTGTATAGTAAGACGAGCACTCACTTGCACAAAGGGATTGGACCAGAACTGGCAGAATTGCAAGTCATGAATTCTATGGTGCACTAAATAGACATAAAGAGTGGTCCTCATGCCTGAAGCATTGGGCGAAGTCCACTATTCCATGAGTCCCACCAAGGAGATACCTAATACCCAAAAGTGACCTGGCAGGATCATAGTAACAAAGTTCTCTGATTTTTTTCATTAAATTCCAAATAATTCGCTACTTATTTGTGAAACGATTGATTCACGAAGTATTCGCGAATTGTTGAAAAGTCACATATAAATATCTAATATACGAAATATAATGTTTATAATTAGTAATCTTATTTTCTATTTTTCTTATTCCCAGTTTTTTTTTCCAATTTGAGCCATTTTTTCTAATTTTTCCGAAGTCAAATAATTTCCGAATTCCGATTTAATGACTATGGGCAGGATGAGCAGGGTGACCATGACCATTAATATGTGCCAGTCCTTTGGATAAGCATAAAATTATGGTAAACAGTCCACTTCATTTAGGGAATAGATGGTTACAGTCATTCATTCATTTAAGTGTTTTGGCATTGATGGTCTACATATCTAGCATAAGGAATGTAATGCATTTCAAGATAGCTACTTAATTAGTGAGCTACGAGGGTAATCTTGGAGGAAATAGAAAGCATAACAAGGGCCAAACCTTAACTTGATCTTGAAGGAATTTGATGTAATCCACCGCCTCCGAAAGGACAGAGGCTGTATCCGTCTGCATTTAGTTTGTTTGGCTTAAGATACATTAAGAGAACACACATAGCATTGGAAATATTAATTTGCCATTCATACCTTTCCAAACGGTGAAACAAGCTGTTGCAGAGCCACAATTCGTTCTCCCACCTGCTCTTTCCTCTCCTATACCCAGAAAGTACAAATCAAAACTGTAAGAAGGTAAGAGTAATACAAATAAGATAAAAGAGTGTATCCGTTATCAAACTCGGCAGATCAAGATCCGTGCTGTCAGAACAGAGCCCTAGCAAAACCAGATCACAAGAAGAAAATTTCATGATTTATCAAGGTGGATGGGGGATGCTTCAGCCTTCAAGTTTATAGAGCTGCTTGATACACCTCAAGAGGATCTTCTAATTGCTATTGGCATATTTGTAACAAAGAAATGAGAAGAGACCTTGGTGGATGGAGAGACATCAGCCTTGTGTCGCTTGGTTGCCTCGCAAGTGAGACTGCCATGGTCAATAGATACAGGTCTCCTTTTGTGTTCCGTCATCTTTGCCTTTCACTACCCCTTCTTCATACTAATTAACACAGACAGATGTAATCAAACATAAGAACATTGTAGAGAGCCAAATATAAGAACTTCATAGATCCCACCAAATTGGTAGATACAAACTCTCTGAGTGCACGAAAACTGTCTTACCATTACGTATCTAGGTCTTGTATTCATGTTTATAATACTCCTTGTATATTTTAATCCCAAACAGTACTGAGTTAGACCCCATTATACACAATCTTCCATCTGATATTCTCGAGAAAGCCAATGTCATTTGCCTGTTTCAAACTGTTTCACACTTGTATATAGTATTTTGGTAGGTAGTAGGTACACACTTGCGCATACATATTCCGTCTAATCATTTCTTAGTTAAGATTTGGTTTATCTTCATTGTTTGAAACATATACAAGATTAAATAAAATTGCACTGAACCAACCATTTGAAGTGTCCCGTCAACATAATCTTCCATGCAAGAAACCGGTAAAATCAGATGATTGTAACCATATGACATATCAGATTCTTTTCCACAATTAAAAGAAAATAAAAGTGTGTATCAGAAAGTTAATAATTCAATAAGATTAATTATTTATCAAGGGAGTATATCAAAAGCTTGCTTTACTCAATACTGGTTTCAAGCATGACGAAATTTTAAACATTTCAGAATATTTGGCTTCAAATCAGGAGTTCAAAATGAAGTAAGAAAAACATCAACTTGATTTATTTTGGCTGAAAGTTTGGTTTTTAATAACATTAGTTTGGGCGACATTTGATGATAAAGAAAAGGCTACTTAACACCCACGAACTGACATGCAAAAAAATAAAGATATAAACTAAATCCTGCACTGTTTTGGTCAATAGAGCTTAAGCATTTGGCAGACAAAACAATGGCATGCAAACAAAAAAGAACTTAAACTAATAAGATATTATACAATCATAAGGTCACCAACAGACAACAGATTCATTTACTAATGGAAGACTCAATCACCTAATAATAAAAAATTTAAATATGAAAGTGTTGTGTTGATAATGTGAACAGCAATACACCAATACTTAGACTAGGGACAAAAAATAGGTGACTGATTAATTAGGGCATGTCCTCTGCTCAATCGAATACATATACTGGTTGTATGTGTGTTGAAGTGCATGCACATAAAAGAAGGGGGGAAAACAACTTTGGGTGGGGCCAGCTTTCAAACATGTACAGTTCATGGATCTTAGATGAACCCATTTGTGTATTTCATTTTCATCTTCTCAACTATTCTTACTTAATTAAATAGTAATTAAGAGTTTAACAATGAACCGGAGGACCTGATTCCCGAGCTCCCAAAACAGGTTTTGTTTTTAGATTAACTGTAAACAATAGCACCGGTTGAAGAGATAACTGGAACAACCCAATAAAATGGCTTGACAGGGGTATTTTGGGAATTACAGAAAATATTTAGTTGACAAAAATACTCTTATTTTATGTTTGTAATTTCCAAAGTAACCCTAACATATGACATATTTTGGATTTCTCCTGTTATCTCTTCTTCAAAAGGAGCTTTGTTCATTGTTAGGTTTTGGTAAATATTGATGGGAAGTGATTTAAAACTCTCGATAATACCTACTATCCAGAGCTGGATTGTTGGATTTTTAATCTAACGGTGTCAAGCATTAAGTGGGGCCATCATTTAAAGCATCTACGGACATGGAGCCATTGGATTTTCAATCCAACTGTCCAGCGCTCGATAGTAGGTATTTTCGAGAGTTTTTTTTTTTTTTTTTTATCACTTTCCAATATTGAAATACTGTAAGAACATTTCTGCCAATAAAATTTTACATTTACCCATATTTGGGAGCTCAAGTATGCTGGAGTGGCTCAACTCATAATCTTGACCATTCACTTAGTGGGTCCTATAGCAATTTACAGAAAGCAATTCATGTACATCTGACCAGAAGATGTTAGCAAAAAATTCGGTTCATCACGCAATGAAGTAGATAGTGTTGCCGTAAATAGTTTTGTGTTTCCCATCCTCATATCAATCATAAATTTTAATTTACGAAGTAAATAAAAATAATACAATTACATAAAATGGAAAAGAATACATTTTCAGAAGCTAAGAACTTACCGGAAATTTTCAGACCGCATTGCAGAGAACTATGATGAACAGAAATTTTGGGTCGGAACTTTCAGAGCTCACCCCAAAACCCTAGAAGCTCGCAGGAAATTTAGATAGATCAAAACCCAAGAAATTAGGCGGGAATCTACTGTTTCAACCATGAAATTACCGATTATAACACTCTCTTGTAAGATTTGAGTAGAGATTAGTAGCAAAATATCTGAAAGTACAATAAAAAAACTTCAGAGATTCGCCATGAATTCAATCAGAAATCTTAAGAATTTTTCAGTTCTACATCGCAAGCATGGGATTTAGGCGTCATCATACACTAACACCCGGAAATTAAACCGGAAACTTCAAAAAACGACCGGAGAATTCAATACAAATCACTAAATTTTGGAAGGTTTGGTTATAGAACAGCCGGAAATGAGGACTGAAAGTTCAATAACGAAGAAATCTGGTCGGAAAGTTTGAGATGTTGAACGGGAACTCTGAAACTCCGGCGAGAAAGAGAGAGAGAGGGAAAGGGTTTAAGAATGGTTCAAAAGCCTGAAAATCTATTGGACAGCTCATCTCCAACCATGCAGACGAAATTGGGTTAACTTAACCAAAGCTCATGTCAAACTTATTTAATCATGGTTTAGAAGCTCCTTTGCCTACACATTTCGGCTTGGCTTGTGGGCTTGTGGGCTTGTGGCTCGTTTTCTTCTACCAATGGAAATTACCAAAATGTACCCAACCCAGAAATGGGAAAGAACTTGAGGAGTTGGGAATTGGGATCATTCTCAATCCCGAGTGAACTCGAGAGTGTTCAATTGCACTCACAAGTCAATCCATGCCTGCCTTTTAACTCTTATCAATTATGGTTAAGATTCACTAACCTTTATGCTATGTTTGGTTGTAGGGAAAATAGGTGAAAACATGGAAAAATAAATAAATTTTGAATTTCTAATATAATTTTTAGTTGTGTTTTATCCAATTTTCTTTTTTTTTTCATATTTTTATTTATTTTCTCAACAACCAAACATAGGGGTAAGGTTCAACAATTTAATATTGGTTTTATTTTTTAAAAAATATCAACTCTTAGGGTTAAAACTTAATAACCAAAGTTAAAAGGTAATTAAGGGGCTCTATGAGTGCTTAGAGTTCAATCACAATGGGTTAGGATCCCGACTCAAACATGAGAGTGCTATTTTTTTATATTAAAAAAATGGGCAATGATTAGCACACCTACATTAGAATAGGTAGTCTAATACCATGGCCACGTGTCCCTTTTAACATTCCTTTAACAATGTTTAAGTGTAAGAAAATTAAAGTAAATATTTTGCTATTTTTGCTTTTTAAAAATCAAACTTAGATTGCTTAACTATAGGAGGAGTAAGTGAATCTTTAACTACAGTTGATGTGTGATAAAAAAAAGGGGCATTAACCAATAAAGACTGTACATTAGAATAGTTAGTCTATTGCGGCAGTGAATTAAGTATTCCCCTAAAAAATTTGACTATGAACTAAACAAAAATTCAAGGCTCATCCTGTCCAATTGATGGAACTCACCCGAATTCAATCATTATTTAACTCTAGTTAAAAAGTTTTAACCCTTAGGGTGAATATATTTTGAATATTTTTCTTCTAAAAAAAAGTTAAAGGGGTTAGAAAATCTTAACTACGGTTAAAGGTGTTAAAAGGGACATGTGTTGATTAGTGGTACGAGAGTTCAATCGCAAATGAATATGATCCCAATTCCATTTAATTGTTACCAAAGATTACTTTTTCAGTATTATTATTTAAAATATATTTTATTTATTTAATGTGATAAAAATAATTAATTATTATTAAAATACTACACGTTATTAACAAAAACAATAAATATAATCATTAATAGAACCTCTTATTATCAAAATAAAAAAGAGGCAAGATCTCAATGAAGAACCTTTGTAGAGCCCTGATTTTTCATATAAATATGTGTTTCCTTTAGTATTAATAAAGGTTTTGAATCAACTCATGGGTTTGTATTTGTGTGTTAAGGCCTCAAAGCAAATAGTATAAAATACTCCAGGTGTCAAAAATGACCAAAGTGGGTGGGGCAGACCGGTCGACCATTCTCAAGACCGGTTGATCCCTAGGCAAGCGGTCAACCGCTAGTTGCACTTTTTTGTATGGAGGATTTTTTCAGTGGGGGTGTTTTTGAGCGGTCGACCGCTCAGACCACCGGTTGACCCCTAGGCCACCGATCGACTGCTCTCAAGGCCAATCGACCCCTTTTATGTGTTTTATGCCTTAGCCGATCTACTTTATCCTTTTGAGATATTCTCGAGGGGCTTTTTGAGGTTTTGACATTCTCAAACTTTATAAATATAGTCTCTTGCTTGGGGTTTAAGTTTACCAAAGTTCTAAGAGAATTTTGAGAGAGAAAAAGAGAGAGAAAGCTAGGAAGGGTTGTGCTAGTGATCAAGGGAAAGTCTGATTTTCGCATCCAAGGCGTTTCCAAAGCTCTAGATCGCAAGGAATTGATTTTGAAAGGTAGATACACTCTACTAGTAGTCTTGTTGTAGGTCCTTAGTGAAACCAAGATAAAAACCATTTGTTTTGATGAAAAGTTAGTAGATACGTCTACTAGCTAACTTGTTATGATTCTATATTTGAAAGCAAAGATGAAAAGTATGTTTTGATAAAATCATGTGTTTAAACCTATGTATATGCCTATGCTATTGCTATGGATGAAATTGAAGAAGTTTTGTCATGTGTTCAACGGATTTACCTTGTCTATCATGTCACTCACAATTCCTATATGAACACTTGTATTGCATGATCAAGCTTTGAATATGTACGGGTATCCGAAAATTAAAGTAAAGAAGAAGAACAAAGATAAAATGATGGTATTGGAAGGATACTAGTGAACTCTACTCCAAACAGGGTGTACATTAATCAACTGATCTCAAATAAAATGAACAAATATTATAATGAAAGTATTGGGAGGATGCTAGTGGACTCCACTCCAAGCAGGGTGAGCATTAGTCATTTGATTCTAAGTATAATGATGTACAAAGATGTCAGCGGGGAGGTTGGTCAATGGTACTAGTATTCTCAGATCAGGTACAGTTGCTAGACACACCTAAAGTATATGAAGGATGTTAATGAGTTCCATTCCAAGCAGGATGAGCATTAGTAAAGTATTGAAAGTATGCTCCCATAATAAGCCATGTATAAAGCAATTGAAAGATGACACTTGTAAAGTAAAAGACATGAAGAAGCTTGTAAAAGTATATGATTTTGGAAGATAGCAAAAAGAAGCATATCTTTTGAAAAGTATGCATATTTAAAAGTATGATCTCCGCATTTGTTTACAGTATGCATGAATGTTCCAATAAACAATATATGAAAGCATGTTAAAGTTTATAACATTATTATCTAGTAGTTTATATACGCTGAGTCTTTCAATGCTTAGCCGAACTGCTATCTTCGGCAGGTCTTGTTGACACTTACGCTTTGGAACCATGGGTAGAGGAGGACTACGTCAATGAGGAGCCTGTTCAAGATCATCTTCATGAGTAAAGGGCCCTTGATAGGTGGCCCTATTTCGATTACTGTTGAGGGATGTGAGGGAGTGAAATGTATAATATATTGTTAAGTGAGAATGTCCACTTTTTACTTAAACTTGTTTTAGCACTTGGAAAACATTATATGTTTTTGTTATAAATAAATTTTCAGCTTCCGTTATTAGGATGCCTTGTAGAGACCTGAATTTATTTTCCTCTTAATACCTGGTTTAACTGAGTTTAAATAGTCCATAATAATTGTTTTTAGTGTTCTTAAGTTTAACTAAGAGTGTAAGGTGTTTAAAATGCAAAAACAGGCAAAAGAAGGGAAAAACAGTGTTGGGCGATCGATCCCCCTCGCATTGACAACATTTTAAAATGTTGCATTTTTAGGGTTTTAAACCCCCTCCCCTATAAATTGGACCCCCAAATTCGAGGGTTTTGAGTTTCTAAAACTAATTTTGGAGATAAAGAAAGAAAAACTTAGGGTTCTAAGTGGATTCTTGCTAAGAGAATAAGGATTTGCTTAGAGAAAGGAGATTTGAGCTTGAAGATTTCTCTAAGGAGGGGTTTCAAGCATTTGGGGCAAAAAGGAAAAGCTCTAGCAAGGTAAATTATGCCTTCCTTACTATCAATGTCATGAATCATTGAGGTTTTAAAGTTTAAATACTAAGTTCCTATGTTAGAATGAGATTAAGTATGGATTATTGTAGAAATACCTCTCTAATATGTTGTATTCATTGTTGTGAAATGGTAAAGGGAAGGTGTTTGATGAAATGAGTGAATGAAAATATTGGTGTGGAAATAGGAGGATGGGATGCATGTTTGGATTTGAAATGGTGGAAGGGATGTATAATGGATGGGTTATGTTGTAGACTATGAATGAATTGTGTTAGGATGTTGTGTGCAAGTAGTGAGTTAAACCTTGGATTATTCCATATTACAATATATGAAAATGATATAGGTTTGCATGCTAGAAATGTTAAGATCTCTATGTTAATCAATTGTCATACTTATCTTTATCAAATGATGAAATTATGAGTTTAGCATGATATTGATATCGTAAATCTAATCTTAAAGCACAATGAATATGCATGATTAGTTATAGAAATTTAAGAATTTATATGTCATTATGATTGTTAAATATTGTTGGGATTGCATGAAGTGATGCATTGTAAGGCAAATAAGTCTTTAGATCTAAATCTAGCGAGCCTTAATCTTTTATCATGATGATATGGGGCGCATGATGTATGTGGAATTGCATGTGAGTTTTGCACTTGACCGGAACCAACAAGTCTAAGATCAAGGCATGCGTGCAAAGTCAAGTAATCATAAGTGAATCCGAGAGCACCGGAGAAAGTGCGAAGGTTGGTATACGAGAAGTAGAATATAGTAATCCCTTTCACCTATATAGTGAAGAGTTATTTTAAGTTACTAATAATGATTATGCATGTTATGATGCTTATATGAGAAATGAGAATTTAATGAAGACTCATGAAAAAAAAGAAGGTAAAGCAAGACAAGAATAAGATAAGATAAGAAACGAAAAATGATGAGAAGATTATGGTGCTTCCGCACTCTGAATTATGTACATTTTATATTGTTCAATTACCTTGATTAACGTGCTCATATGAATTGCTATTATAAACTTGTTCACATTGACAGTTGTATATTCTTAAATGATAATGCTATTTGATGCTTCTGACATTACTAGTTAGGAGTTCATATTCATCGAGCTTTGTTATTCAGCCGATATGTTTTCATATCGGCAGGCTCAGGTTCTGAGATACCAGTGGAGGCTTGGCTAGAAGAAGATTACGAAGCGGAAGAAGAAGGTGACAATCCCGAGGAGGGAACTTGAGACCTCGACCGCTTTCCTTATCATTAGGTTGTTAAAATTTTGATGATTAAAGGTTGTAATAGAGACTTGATTTGACTTATAGTTTTACTTTGACGGTACATATGTTGACTTGTTCATTTTAGGATCATGTGAAATGATCTGGTTATTCTAGAGTTAGATTTTGAGATAGACTTGTCATAGTAGATACTTGATTTATATATATATATATATATTTGTTTTAGAATAAATTTTCAAGTTCTCTTTTAGTATTGCTTTACTTGCTCACAGGTTAATCCAAGATAAGTAGTGTAATGAGCCCAATGTTCCATTATAGCCTAGATGAGATTTTGGGGTCGTTACATGCCTCGTGTGTTATCACAGGATAGTTTGATATGATAAGTCACGAGCCAAAATCTCAAAACTTTTAGGTGAGATTTTGGGTTGCAACAACCTTTGATGCCCATCTTGAAAACAACCTTAATCTTTCACTAGGTCAGTTGTGTAGTAGGCCATTTCACTCGATCAGGACTATAGCTCAGTAATCGAAGAATTCTAAAGGGAGTTAGAATAGAGAATGTCTTTTCCTAGGGAGGTACTAAAGATAGAGGTGATCTCAAGCTGAGCGGAGTGGTGGGGTATTCAAGCTCGGCTCACTAATTAAGAATTTGAAATCAAGCTCAAGCTTAACTTGCTTATTAAATTCAAATAAATAAGTTTGATCGAGTTTTTAAAGAGCCAAGCTCAAGCCTGAGCAAGTTAGTTCATTAATCAATCCTATTAACAGATATGATGAAGCTTCTTCTCCTGATTTTTCTTTATTTGAGAGTTAAAAATATTTTCTTTTTTAACTGTAGATAAGGGATGGTATTCGCTTAAACTTCAAATTGCTTGCATAGGATTACATCTATATTTAGTCAATTGCGTGTGCACAGGTTTAGTAGTTGCTTTTCTTGAATAAAATTAATATTATGTACTTAATTTAAGTATATAAATAAATTATATATGTGTAAATATATTGTATTAAATATATATAATAAATATACTTAATTTATATATTATATAAATTAAGTATATTTTAAATATATATATGAGCCAAGTTTCTATCACGCCTAGTAGTAGGATGTTCTGAATCGATTCCTTAATTAAAAGAGCTTGGAAATAAAGCTCAAGTTTGACTTCTTTATTAAATAAACAAATTTGATTGAGCTTTTAACAAGGTAAACTCGAGCTGTTAGTTCACTAATCAGCACTAATTAAATAAGATAAATGGCATATACGAGGAGAAGGAATCAAAAATTTTTGGCTGCCGTTAGGTCCATTTTTTGCCAACGGGCTGTGCTTGGGCCTAGTAATACATATGAAAAGGGAAATAGTTAACGTACCTAGGAAAACTATTTACAAACCTAAGGCTGGATTAATGTGGTCAAACCTAGCAGCCTCTACCTCTTAAATACTCACCAACTGTGGTGAGTATTTAAGAAAGGGAGGCTGGACCTCATTAGTCCAGCCTTAGGTTTGTAAATAATTTTCCCGGGTATGCCTATCACACTGCTCATATGAAAATCATGGAAAATAGGAGGACAGAGAGTACATAATCGTAAATTGGGAGAAAAAGTAAGGAGATTTCAGTAATTAGAAAAAAGCAGCCCTCGTCTAAGCCATCGGTTGGAAGTTGGCACGAGCCGAACGAGACCAATTACGGCTAAGAGCTGCGTCACCCTGCAAATTCGGTTTGTTTTTTTCCTGGCATTCTGATTTTTTTTTTAATTTAAATTTTAGTCTTTGTCTGTTTTGGCGGGAAATCGCTGTCAAGACTGAAGAGTAGTTTCTGTATTTGAAGTAGGCAGTTTCTGATGGTGGGACCAGTTGATGTCTGCTCCAGTCCAGGCCCCCCTGATTCTCCAAATCTTCTTTGAAAAAATGTTTTAGGTGGGACCCCCTGCTCCTGCTACTCTGTGAGCGTACGTCCAAAAAGTCCATGGCGGACGGATTAAGCCATTAGTAGGGCCCACGCGCTTTACTATTCTAAAATTGTTGTTGTTTTTTCTTTGCTTTTGTTGAAGGACCTTGGGTCTGGTGTGTGTTTACATGATGGCTTGGATTGTCTCTGGCGAAGCCAGAAATGGTTTGTCTCTGGCTATCATAGAATAAGGGATAAGTGGCAGAGAAGTCAAAACCATCGGCCCATGATTTTGACTTTTCCACCCATTATATGACATGACATATGGCAATAAGGTGGTGAGATAAAGGGGGAGAGATATCAAGTGAGGGAGAAGTCAAAATCATGAAGAGAAAATAAAATGACTTCTCCCCTTTTTAATGCCACATGTCCCTTGTTCTATGGTTGCCCGATAGTCCTTTCTGGCCAGAGGCAATCCGATGACTTACATGATATCATTCCAGCCTTGGATTGTCTCTGGGGAAACCAGAAAATGGTCTCGGGTGTCCACATTGTGTGACAGTTAGCATAAAATAGGGGAGAAATCATTTCATTTTCTCCTCATAATTTTGACTTCTCCCCGCTTGGATCTCTTTTTCTTTTTCTCACACAGTTATCACCACATGTCTCATTATGTGTGGAGAAGTCAAAATCATAGGCCCAATGATTTTGACTTCACCACCACATATCCCCTACTCTATGGACACCCGAGACAAGCCCTTTTTGGCTTATGACCGGTGGTTCCCAAGACTTAGAGCATTCCTAATAGCCTCATCAAATTTGTCTCACCAAAATAGCCAAAACTCACAAAAAGTCATATTAGTGAGCCACTTTTTTAAAACACTTCCAGCAACCTCACCAAAATAACCAAAACTATCATTATTTTATTATTTGTGTCACTTCCACAACAAAAAAAAAAGAAAAAAAAAAGAGAGAGAAACCTTTATTTTATTTTTGTGAGCTCATAAAGATGGAGGAAAAGAGAGATATTTTGGTTTGGTGAGTGTATAGTGACTCACCAACATTGGTGAGTACTGTACGCTCACCAAACCGAAATCTTCAAATTGGTGAGGTTGCTGGAGACGATATTTTATACTTTTTAGCCAATTGGCTCACCAAAATATCTAAAAAACTATTTTGGTGAAGCTGTTAGGAATGCTCTTACGCTTCCTAAACCGAAGGTCTTGGGTTTAATTTCTCATTCTTTCTTTGGGTTAGCATGAACAGGTTTTCCGAACTTACCTGGTGTGACCGGTTGTGGGCGCTTATCGCACCCTCCCAAAGGGTTGGGGACACCCCAGGTTTCCAAAAAATAATATATATATATATATATATATATATATGGTGGGGTGTAGCCTCAATATATGGGAGGTCTTAGGATCTAATCCACTGGGCGATGAGTTGCAAGTAGGGCTGTATTCGGGGCAGGGCTTGGCCAAGCCAGGCTCAGCTCGGCTTATAAGAAAATTTTCTAGGCTTGAAGCCCGGTTCGGCCCGAAATCAGGTTCAAAAAATTGACCCGAAGCTCGCCCCGAATTCAAAAGCTTAGCTTGGCCCGAATTTATTCAAGCTCAAGCCAGGTTTGGCTTGGCTCGAGCTTGGCTTGAATCTTTTTTTTTTAATAATATTATTTATATATATAATAATGATATATATAAATAATATTTTTATTTTTTTAATAATATTCGAGTCGAGCCGAGTTTGGGCCAAAACAAACCTTAATCGAGCCAGGCTTCGAGCCGAGCTGCACAGGGATTGACCCGAGCTCGGCTTGATTGATTTTTCGGGCCTCTTTTTTGGATTGGCTTGGCCCGTTCGAGCCTAAAATTCGAGCCAATCACTGGCCGAATCGGGCCGAATCAAGCCAAGCCACACCAACGGGCCGATCAGGCTTTGTGCAGCCCTTTCAATCCCACGCTAACCCACTGGCTCTATACTAACGTAGGTAAATGATATCCAAGTGAAGAAAATTTTTATTACATGACAGGTTTAACCTTATAATTTGGCTACAATGAAAAAAAAAACTACTTTCTATGATATGCCGAATTAAAAATAAAAAACACATAAAATGATATGCACATAATCATAAAGCATGGGATCTTCTGCGGTTGGTGCTATGAGGAGACCAACATCGACTCCCAAGTTGCCACGTACGTAGGTTTGCATGCACAGTTGTATCAATGGGAGTGCCCTGTAGTATAAGCATGTGATGCCTTCAAGAGCAAGCGTTAGCAGCCTTCTCGTTAGCACCGATGGGAGAAAATCTCAATTCTTAATATAATAGAAAGTGATTAGAAAATTCTCGACGAGAACGACCATCCAATTTAAAATCTAACGACGCCAAGGCTCATACGCTTTTAATGGTGGACCCCACTTTATGTTTGGTGTCGTTAGATTTTTAATCGGACGGCAACTCTCAATAATACATATTATGGTGAGTTTTTAATCACTTTTCTATTATAATTAGAGTTTAAATTGAGTAGTAACTCAGTTTAAGAGGAGATCGGAGAGTTCAATCGCACCCACATGTCGTCCCTTTTAGCCCCTATTAATTGTGGTTAAGATTTATTAATTCTTATGATTTATCAATCTAAACTTGATTTTAAAAAAATAATTTTAAAAAAATTAATCCTAAAGTTAAAAATTCTTAACCCAAGGTTAATTTTTTAAAATATTTTATTTAAATAATGTTTTTAAAAACAAGTTTAAATTGTTGAAAGGAACATGTACCTATGAGAACTCGGGGAGAGTTCAATCACGCTTAGTTGTGATCCGTGAAAGCAATAACCGAGCTCTTTCACATACACAAAACACGAGTTCTCACATTTTCAATGCAACATGATGACAGTTTTGGGCATTGTTTGTTTGGAAGGAAAATATAGTAGAGAAAAAAAGGGAGAGGATTTACGCTAGCCCAGCCTTCAGCTTTTAACACCCTTCAACGCGATTTAAGAATGTTAACTCCGGGGGAAATTTTTTTAAAAAAAATTATTTTTAAAAATCATTGTTAGATTCTTTAAGCATTAAGGTTAGTGAATATTAACTGTAGTTAAAAAGAATTAAAAGGGACATCAGAAAGTTGGAGAGGTTGGGCTGAAGTATTTTACTCGGGACCCAATAGGAAATCCTAATACAAGAAAAATGTCATGAAAACAATTTTCCTACACCTCCGTAGTTTTCTCCAATGCTAAGATATAATATCCTTTAGAAGGACTCGAGTTCGAGTCAGGAATAGTGTAGTAGTTACGATGGCCACCATTGCACCATTTGTACTAACGTAACTTATGTTCTAACGAACATACTAAACTGGTTAAATAATGCCTACATTTAGAAAACAATAAAAAAAATTTTCCTTATTCCAATATCTTCTTCGGCCCCACTTTTATCCTAATAAAAAAAATCTTCTTCATAAATTGCGTTGTTCATGGCTTCCATGCTCGGGCACATTGGATAGGGGCAGGGTGCCATGTGATTGATTGTAAGGATACTATAATTGGGCAAGCCGGTTTTAGGGCAAGGGCAAGGGCAAGGACAAGGGCAAGGGCAGAGTGGAGCGGAGCGGGGAGGGGAGGGGCTAAACAAAATTTTAATTTATTTTATTTTATAAAATAGGTATAAGTTTAAGAAAACATATATAATATCTAATTTTTATATATAGTACCCCAAAATTTTGTAATTTTTTTTAATCAAATATCTCTACTAATATAAAAAGGATTCACATGTGTAACGGATAAAATTCGTAAAAAGGAGTAAAAAGGAGGGGTAAAATAGGGATTTTTCACTCTTGCAAATTCTAACAATTTAGCCGACATAAGCCCACCTGGGCTATGTGCTGGCTCACTTGAGTGTTGTCTGACAGGTGACCTTATCGTGACTGCACAAGTCATGATGACTCAAAATGCCTATAAATAAGCAAGAATCACCAGAGAGAGATGGATGGTGCGAAAGGCAAGAGAGGAAAGAAAGAGAAGAAAAAGAAGAGGAAGAGGGAGATCTGAGAAGCTTGAGTCATTCACACCCCTACCCCAAAGTGCTGTGCAGGTGGCCACTCACCTGATTCTCTCATCTTCCTTTGGTGTTCTCCGGCTACTTGGTGCTCTTTATGGCCTCACAATCGATTATGGCCATCGGATTCTCTCGAATAGGCCATGTCCGCCTGATGCTCTCCCTGAACGGTCACACTGCCACTTGCACGGCCTTGCAGTTAAATCATCTGATGAGTGCAATCACACTTGAACTTGTGCCTGACGCTGTGAATGGTGCCGAATCCGTTGTCGCGTTGCCTGCTGTGAATAGTGTCGAATACGTTGTGCTGTGAATAGTGCCGAATACGTTGTGCTGTGAATAGTGCCGAATCCGTTGTCCCGTTGTGTTGTGTATAGTGCCGAGCTCGTTGTCCGTTGTCTGATGTACAACGTACCTGTCGTGAGCTGTACAACGTACACGTTGTTTGTTGTACAACGTATACGTTGTCTGCTGCACAACGTACCCGTTGTCTGATGCACAACGGATGCACAACGTATGCGTTATCTGAGCTACGTTGTCAGAGCTATGTTATCCGAGCTACGTTGTCAGTGCCTTCTGAGCTACATTGCCAGTGCCTTATCCGAGCTACGTTGTCAGTGCCTTCTGAGCTACATTGCCAGTGCCTTATCCGAGCTACGTTGCCAGTGCCTTGTCTAAGCTGCGTTGTCAGTGCCTTCAGAGCTACGATGTCGGTGCCTTATCAGAGCTACGTTGTCTGTGCCTTATCAGAGTACGTTATCAGAGCACATTATCAGAGCACGTTATCAGAGCACGTTGTCAGAGCTACGTTGTTAGAGCTACATTGTCTGTGCCTTATCTGAGCTACGATGTCTGTGCCTTGTCAGAGCTACGTTGTCTGAGCCATATTCTTTGTGCCTCCTGAGCTACAATCTCCAGAGCATAACACCAGAGCTCGTCCTCAAGTGCATATACCCAGTGACCTTACGATAAGTATCTCTATACTATTATGTGCTTATGTGCTTATGTTCATATGTTCATGTGCTTGTGCCTTATACTGTGCTTGTGCCTTATACTGACTTTATCATCGGAGCTTATTTCAGGGTGCACACCCGCCCCCTCAGGCTCATTCACAGGTGGAGTTTTGCTATCATTCCTCAGCTAAGCAACTATAGACGCGTGGCATGTACGAGATTTTTTCCCTTTCAAATTGGCGCCGTCTGTGGGAATCGAACCTTCTGTGGAAATCCAACCCTCTGTGGGAACAATTGAGAATGAGGCAAAGGGGCTTAGACAATCATTTCTACGTCTGAATGGGGTTTTCACTGCATGACAACAATCAAGAGGTAATTATCGAGTGCTTTCTCAAGTGAATTATCGAGTGCATTCTCAAGTGATTTATCAAATGAACTGTCCAGTGCATGCTCTAGTGAATTTTCAATATCAAGTGAATTATCGAGTGAATTATCAGCCTATCAAGTGACTTATTAAGTGAAAGATCAAGATAAGCGATGTAGCACCCCGGACTTTTTCATCCTTAATGAATAGCACCTTCATAGCTAATTGGCCGTTTTCATAGTTTTCGTGGTCTAATTAATAAATAAGGGAGAAATCGGAAATTCCGAAACGTCAGAAATGTTCGAATTCGAAAGACGGATCCAACGCAAGTTGAATCGTCGAAATCCGACGAGCGAGTAAAAAGATATGGTCAAAACAGTCCAGACATAACAGAGCACCGATCGCTCGATCATTACCTGCGATCGATCGGTCCACTACCGATCGCTCGATGGCTGTCGCACGGTTAACTTTTTTGTATGGGGAAAAATTCCAGAGAGTGTGTTTTTGACCGATCTCTCGGTCATAACACCGATCGACCGGTAAGCCACCGATCGCTCGGTCCATACCACCGATCGATCGGTCATACGCAGTTTTTCTTCATTAAGGGTGTTTAAGACTTTAAACACAACCCCTTGCCTATAAATAGGCTGAGTTCGTGCCTTAGGGTTTCAGAAACCCTCTGTGCCCTATCTTAGGAGATTTTGAGAGAGAGAAGAAGGAGAGGAACTACTTGTTGATCAAGCTTGTAGAAGATCAAGGTTCTTCCACTTCCCTTGGTGATTTCCAACCAAGAACTCACTGTTCTTGCTTGTTCCAGCCATTGGGAGTCAAATCCATTGATTTCTCTAAGGTAGATACACTCTACTACAATCTTACAATCCTACTAGTTACTAAGTATGATTCTTCCTATATATGCCCTATCTATATGTATTGATTCTATGTATGAAAAGGTGTGATTATATACTTGGATGAAGGATTACTATTATGATGCACTCTAAGTGTTTGATGAAATACCTCTAAGGGATTCTATGTTTAAATACGATGATTTCTCTTATTAAGTGCATATACTCGCATGTCTCGCATGAACCGACGGTTTCTATGGATTTCTCAAAGTACAAATAAAGGTTTTTCACGAAAAGACGAATAATGAATGATTCTAAGTAACCTCTATGATTTCTCTAAGATCGTTTCACAAGCTCTAAGGATCATACCGTGCTCACAAGGAAACTCTATGATAATGTTCTAAGATCGTCTCACAAGCTCCACGGATCACAATGAAATGCTCTAAGATCTCTAAGGTTATGCTCTATGGAAATGCTCTACGGTATTGCTCTATGCTCTATGCTCTATGTCTCTACGGATCATAATGACTCTAAGTAACTCCATGAACTCACAAGAACTCATAAGGCTATGATTATCGATTGACTCACACTGTTACAGTTTTGGTTTCGAATATTATCTCACATATGCTTTCACGGTTTCCATGCTTTAAGGATTTTACGGATTTCATTCTCCATGTCTTGTATGCTCTATGCCTAACCGTTTTATTGTTGTTAGTTTGTATACACTGAGTATTCCATGCTCAGTCGATATTGTTATGATCGGCAGGTGCTCGGGTTCCATTCGATTTGTGTGGCGACGAACCTTGGGTCGAGGAAGAGTACCGTGACCCGGAGCCTTCCATGGATCACTATCATGACGATGGTGCTCTAGATAGGAGTCGTGACTTCGATTTCTGTTGATCGACCGACTTAGGACTTGTGTCATTTTGTTATGTGAGTGTGGGGTTTGTCCACTCCACTTTTGGGTTTCTCACACATGTATACTTGTTGGTTCTTACTTGAGCCAAGCTATAGGAGTATTCATTTTGCTTCCGCTATGTTTAGTATTTTATTTTTCGCTGTGCATTTTTATTTCGTTTCCGCTATGTATATGCAGGTACTCTGACAGGTTTCCACGTGTGCCTTATGTATCATACTGGAGATGTGATACGGCGGTCACGAGTCAAAGTATCCTTAACTCCTAGGGGGTATTTTGGGTCGCGACAAGCGACCAGTGCCATATCAAGTAAAAAACATCGTGAATGCAATGTCAAATGATGTCTTATCTGATATGTCTGAATACGGTGATGGGACACTTGTAGCTTCTTAATGACATGTCATTCGAGCAAGGTGTCTTACCACGCGGTTCAACACATATCTAAGCATGATGCTCACTACGGGACCTCTGTGACTCAGTCAGATGCATTGCCCGATAAGCGACCAATTGACTTATCCTCATGCAATGCTATCTGAGCATGGTGTCATGATGCCCCATTACGAGTCATTCGCGTGAGATAGCATTTGTCTATATTTGTGATGGTTTTTACTGCAAACTCATCCGTGCGTTTATCAAGTGAATCTCTGTGCTTATCAAGTGAATCTCTGTGCTCATGCATCTTCACGTGTTCATGCACATTCTCGTGCTCGAAGTACCTAATGACTTCATTTTTCTTGGTGTTGTGATACATGTACATTCCTGTGCTCTCTGACACATGCTCTGAGGTACTATGCACGAGTGAGAGAATCTGGTGACTTGACTAGGGGCTGATACAAGCTCGTCTTCGCTGGCGAAATCACAACGTATCAGTGACAACGGAGCATCTACAACGGAAGAGAGCGGAGAGCGGAACACAATCAGTGTCTGCGGACCAGGTATCATTTTCGGGAATTTTACCCATGAAGTATTCTCGGCACCTCGAACGGAGTTCAAGGCACCGAGAATGGGCTAAATGTAACGGATAAAATTCGTAAAAAGGAGTAAAAAGGAGGGGTAAAATAGGGATTTTTCACTCTTGCAAATTCTAACAATTTAGCCGACATAAGCCCACCTGGGCTATGTCCTGGCTCACTTGAGTGTTGTCTGACAGGTGACCTTATCATGACTGCACAAGTCATGATGACTCAAAATGCCTATAAATAAGCAAGAATCACCAGAGAGAAAGATGGATGGTGCGAAAGGCAAGAGAGGAAAGAAAGAGAAGAAGAAGAAGAGGAAGAGGGAGATCTGAGAAGCTTGAGTCATTCACACCCCTACCCCAAAGTGCTGTGCAGGTGGCCACTCATCTGATTCTCTCATCTTCCTTTGGTGTTCTCCGGCTACTTGGTGCTCTTTATGGCCTCACAATCGATTATGGCCATCGGATTCTCTCGAATAGGCCATGTCCGCCTGATGCTCTCCCTGAACGGTCACACTGCCACTTGCACGGCCTTGCAGTTAAATCATCTGATGAGTGCAATCACACTTGAACTTGTGCCTGACGCTGTGAATGGTGCCGAATCCGTTGTCGCGTTGCCTGCTGTGAATAGTGCCGAATACGTTGTGCTGTGAATAGTGCCGAATACGTTGTGCTGTGAATGGTGCCGAATCTGTTGTCCCGTTGTGTTGTGCATAGTGCTGAGCTCGTTGTCCGTTGTCTGATGTACAACGTACCTGTCGTGAGCTGTACAACGTACACGTTATTTGTTGTACAACGTATACGTTGTCTGCTGCACAACGTACCCGTTGTCTGATGCACAACGGATACACAACGTATGCGTTATCTGAGCTACGTTGTCAGAGTTATGTTATCCGAGCTACGTTGTCAGTGCCTTCTGAGCTATATTGCCAGTGCCTTATCCGAGCTACGCTGTCAGTGCCTTCTGAGCTACATTGCCAGTGCCTTATCCGAGCTACGTTGCCAGTGCCTTGTCTAAGCTGTGTTGTCAATGCCTTCAGAGCTACGATGTCGGTGCCTTATCAGAGCTACGTTGTCTGTGTCTTATCAGAGTACGTTATCAGAGCACGTTATCAGAGCACGTTGTCAGAGCTACGTTGTCAGAGCTACATTGTCTGTGCCTTATCTGAGCTACGATGTCTGTGCCTTGTCAGAGCTACGTTGTCTGAGCCATATTCTTTGTGCTTCCTGAGCTACAATCTTCAGAGCATAACACCAGAGCTCGTCCTCAAGTGCATATACCCAGTGACCTCACGATAAGTATCTCTATACTATTATGTGCTTATGTTCATATGTTCATGTGCTTGTGCTTGTGCCTTATACTGACTTTATCATCGGAGCTTATTTCAGGGTGCACACCCGCCCCCTCAGGCTTATTCACAGGTGGAGTTTTGCTATCATTCCTCTACCAGCTAAGCAGCTATAGACGCGTGGCATGTACGAGATTTTTTCCCTTTCAATACGTTCAAAACGATGATTGATATTTGTGTTAATTCTAAAAATACCTTTTGATTTTATTTAATGTATTATCTATTACTCTATTAATGAGAATGCTCCTCTTAGACTACTTTTTTCTAAATTCTTAAATTACCTTTATCTTAATCATCTTTACTAATATAAAGAGGATTTTCGCGTTGAAAGCGTTGATTGATATTTGTGTTAATTCCAAAAATGCTCTTTGACTTCTATCTATGTATTATAATACAAAAATTTCATCGAATGTGTGCTTAATTCTCATACTACCCTTTACTCATCTATATAGACTTGAAATTCTTTGCTGTTACATACTCCTTAACCGTGGTTAAGATTCACTCATCCTTAGGGTTCACCCACTTATCCTTGATTTTTGGAAAAAAAAAATTAATCCTAAAAGTTAGTAAATTTTAACTAGGGTTTTAAAAAAATTCATATTTTTTCTAAAAACCAAGGATAAGTAGGTGAACCCTAGGGGTGGGTGAACACTAGGGATAGGTGAATGTTAACCATAATTAAGGGGTGTCAAAAGACAAACATGGAACCCCCAGGGTTCACCCACTATTCTTGGTTTTTAGAATAAAATAAAATTAAACAATGGTTAAAATTCACTTACTCATAGAGTTAATTTTTTTTTTCATATTTTTTAAAATAAAAACCAAGGATAGGTGGGTGTTTACTAAGGGTGAGTGAATCTTAACCTTTGTCAAGGGGTGTCAAAAGACACACCTGAAAACCTCAAGGGCGTAACGAGACTCCAATTGTGGTTAAGATTCATCCACCCCTAAAGTTCACCCACTTATCTTTGGTTTTTTGGAAAAAAATTAATTTTTTAAATACCTTAATTAAAATTCAATAACTCCTGAGGTTAAATTTTTTTTCATATTTTTTTCTTATAAAAACCAAGAATAAGTTTGTGAACTTTAAGTGTGGATGAATCTTAACCACGGTCTAAGAGTGTTAAAAAGGACACATGGTGACGTTAGTGGCATAACTGAATTCCTCACTCTCTTGGTAAAATGTTCCGAAAGAAAAACGTTTTGTCAAGGCCCTACCTGTCCCCTTTCTTTGCTATACCCAAAATGGCTCTAAAGCTTTTTGAGTCTCAAAATGTCCCTACGTCATATTTCTATGACCAACGTGTCCTTCACAATTTTTTTTTATAAAGGATATCCAAAATGTCTCTCAAGTTTCTATATTCAAAATATATATATATTTTTTTTCAAATGCCCTCATTAGGGTCCCTCTTCCCAATCTCTCTCCCCTTCCCCTCTCACTCACGTGTATCGCACGTGCTCTCACTAGTATATAATAATAATAATAAAAAAAATCTTATTCTTATAAATAATAGACCCTAACATTTTGTAATTTTTTTTTTACTATATAGCTGTGATTTAAAAAAATATATAATTTTTATATATAGTAGCCCGCAAAATTAGGATGTAATTGTTAATTATGTGAGAAGTGTGACTCTCTCAAACTCTTGTAATTTCTTTTTAGATGCATGATATTATAATAGATTTAAAAATATAATTAGTTTTATTTATATGATAGCTCTCTTCAAAAAAAACTTATTGGGATTTGTAGCCCTCGAAACCCCTAATATTTTCGTGCGCACCAAATTATTTTTCACAAAACCCTTTGACTTTTTTAATAGACTTTGACTCAGAGAAAGAGTCCTAGCTAAGGGTACGTCTCTTCTTAAAGGAAACATATCCTCTCTACTCTTCCCATCCGTACAAATCAATTGATCAGGCTTTCCAAAGCATAGGCGATATGTTTCCCTTCTTAAGGCGGAAGCATTAGCGGGGGGGGGGGACCAAATCGTCTGTGTTTATCCCTATGGCTTTCCCTGGGATGTTTAAAGGTTTAAAGGTCATGATCAATTTTTAACACAGATGTTTTGCTTCCATTCCTTTTGAGAGTCCATGTGGCTATCAAGTAGCAGCTTAACAATGTGTGTAACCTCTCTCATGCCCACTTGGTGGTCAGAACCTTTTGTGACAATACAGACCTAGTGAGATATCAATTATTTTGTTGGACTCCATCATCTCTTATCACTTTACTATAAAAGTACTATCACTTTAAAATATGATCCGAATTCATGCACCCATGCGGCTCACCAGCTAAGCATGATCTATTTGTATACAGGGGTTTTCCACTTTTGTGTAATGTTTTTATTCTGATCCTCTGTTTACCAAAATAAAGAAAAAAAAATCCTTAAAATAGAAAGTCAAATTAGAAAATTATTTGCAATAAAAAACTAATTTTGTAGGATTCCAAACACAAAAATTAACATTTCTTTTAAAAATAATTCTGCAGCCTTGTAAATTATTTTTGAAATCTTTTCGAAACTGTCACATACACTGCTCAACAATTTCAAAACTGTCACTGTGTTTATGATGAAAAAAATGGTGTCTTTCTATTCACTTGGTTATTAGAGATCGGAGCAGCAACCTGGTTGTTTGACTATGTTACGGGTCGGCCACATTCGGTAACCAACCCATTTATATTTCGTTGAAACCAACAAGGGACCACGCAATTCAAACTGACCTGTCTAACTTTTAAAATAAATAAATTATATAATGATATGTATTATTAATAAATTGGAAAATAGTTAATGTACCCGTGGTTCCTATTTAATAACGGAATGGCCGGTCACCATTGGTCCACACCCCAATTTTAAATACTCACCTACTGTGGTTAAGATCCACTCAACCTTAGGGTTAACTTACTCTGGTTAAGATTCACTCAGCCCTAGGGTTAAGCAATCCAACCATGGTTAAAAAAAATAATTTAAAATCTTAGTTTTAATTTAGTTAAGCTTAACCAGGGTTAAAAGGAATGTTTGAAGACCATGAGGATACGGGATAAGATAAGAAACCGACCCATGGGTCCCTGAGCAGTGCTCTAATAAATTCATTAATGTATTATGATCTGTCGGATGCGAAGAGTACTCACCCAAACCTGACTCAGGCATAAACAAGTTGAGGAAGCCAAATCCGAACCTGACCCACGGGGCCCATAACCTCACGGGTCGGGCAGATTCAAACATGTTGACACACACATCTCATTATAATTTGATACCTAGCACTAGTCACAACTCTCAAACAATTGTTTAAAAACGGAGTCAATCTATGGGTACTCCCGAATATACTCCCTAATCCTAACCGTTTATAACCAACCACTAAGGGCTAGGATTTCAATTGCTTATTTTGTCTTTTCTATTGCCACATCAGCTAGAATCCTAACCTTTTAATAATTGAGATAAACGGTTAGGATTTGGGAGTATATATGGGAGTACACTTTGGGAGTATCCCAAGACTAATTCTTAAAAACGAGCTGGATATTGCATTAATTTTTTAGTTGAGCAATGTTAAGTTGGCTTTCCTTTTCATCCACTTTTCTCTTATATCAAAAAGAAAAAAAAAAAAATGACAGCTTTGGAGCCACTATTAAATTTTATTTATTTATTTATTGAAATAGAGAGAAAGTGAATGAGAAGAAGAGTTGTTGATCTTCTTAGTCATATTGGTCTAGGGGCGGCATTAGCCAAAGAAGGGGCGGAAATGGCATCCCCTTTATATAGCCTCAAATTCTAACACACCAAATTATGCTTAGCTTGGCTATGGGGTCAACATTTAATGATGCTACTAACATAGGGTATGAATGTGTAGTAGGCATGGTTTGTTCTAGTGGCTGTGTAAATCCCACATGGGGGAGGTAGAATTCTGTTCTCTTTAAACGACAGTGTGATAGTTATAAGTCTACCATCTTTCATCCCACTTTAAAGTAGAGTGCTCATTCTTTAACCCACTAACTACAGTTATCCAACTCAAAGTGGGGCATGGACCACTGAGGATCAACTTTAGGTTTGCAAATGGAGATCCCATATACGTTAACTATTTTCCTATAAAATATAGTAATTTACATGGTTATGTCATTGGACGAATATATATATTTCGTTGTCAACACTATTACCATTGCCATCACCATTAGCAACAACTGTAAGTAGGAGAGAGTGTCCTTGAGTCTAATCCGGCAAAATTTAAGGGCTAATTGATAAAGGCCTCAACAACTAGTTCTACTTTTAAATGACAAGAGAAAAAGGGAAACTTTGACTATTTCCTTCCTTGTGATACAAGCTAGAGATTCACATTTTTCTTTTTTCTTGAGAGACATATTTATCTATGTTAGTAGTTAATGTCGTTACTAATTTTAGGGTGAGTGAGCCAACCAGGAGAACTGCTATTAATTTATCAAGACTTCCCCTTTTTTAAGGACTTGATCCCAAGTCTTTCCTCAAGGCCCACAAGGACGGTGGTTTATATTCATATTCACGAAGAATTCTCTCTTGCACATTGTCAAATTGCACCGCTTTTAATCTAAAATTTAGTGTTCAAAATACTATTTTAATTTCCGGGTGTGTTTGGTAATAATTTTAAACGCAAATGGGCCCAAACTCTCCTTGAAAGTTCAAAGGTGGTGCAACGTTGTCAAAGCACAAGCCTTCTGTAAAGAGAAGAACCTAAACCTACCTTATTTGTTCTTAATGATAATGATAAGACCCCTTCACCCACATTTTCCTCTTTTAAAAAACCATTATTATTTTTACATACAGATGAGCTGAGCATGCCTATTATGGTGCCCATCTATGTATTAAAATATGGGCCCCACATTCATCAAAGAGTGGTCCCACAACAACAGTGGGTGGGCCCCATTTTCAAAGACATAGAAGGGCGAGCGTTGTTGCAACTCCTGTTATGCTAACTAAAATGGCTTTGGAAGTTAGTAGCTTTTTTCTCTTTCTCTACCCTTATCGCGACAAGATTTAGGTCGCTGCTTGATCTTGTCGGAAGATCTTTGAATAAATATCTACAATGACCGTATGTTATATGGATCATTAGTGGGCATTAATTAAAATTAGGGTCTAGATTTGTTGGAGGGATAATTCCATTAGTCTAGTTTGCTTTCTTGACTGTATAACAAATTTATATTAATACTAGTCGAATTTATATTAATAATAGTTTTATCTTTCCAAGCACAAGCTATATGATTAGCTGTGTGTGAGAAAGATTATTATATGACAAAAAAAAAAAAAGGGTAACAGCCATACTAGCATTTTTTTTTTTTGGTTAGGTAGCATAGTTGTTGAGTCTGATAAAAAACAAAGTGAAAAATGCGGAGTAATTAATAAAGTGCTATTTGGGGCCAGTAGTATAGTTCCTTCAAATAACAGTATTTAGGGTGAATGGTATAAACATGATGCTTGTGTTAACATGATTAGGCTTTAGGTAGGGATAGCAACGGGGCAGGTTAATTTGGTAACCTGCTCTTACATGAGACGGGGTTGGGAGGTTCATAAACGGGATAGGGGCGGGGATGGGAAATGATGGGTAAACCCTATCCGAGTTCGAGCTGGGAATATATATAGATTTAAGTCGCCCAGACCCATGCTTTTTTTACTATTGTATTCATAGCTAGGGAGAGGGTCCGAGCCAGGGGCTCTAGCCTCCCCTCAAACTTTTGAGTATTCTTTACAAATAGACATGATGGCCCATTAACTTGGCACTAGTAAAAAAAAATCGGGACCTACGCCCCCCCCAAACCCCCCCATTGATAGCCCCTGCAAGATAATCCTGGCTCCGCCCCTAGTTGGGGGTGCCCCGACTCTTGTTTAAGAAATACACTGCCCTCCCCTATTAGGCTAATCAAGTTGACACTGTTAACAGAGAGTGTGTTTTTACAATTTTACCCATAAGTCTCTTCCTCCTTTATGATCCTCGCATAGATGTGGTTCTCTCTTTCGGAAAGAGGGTGAAAACACAGAGAAAGGCTATACTGTACTTCTGGTGTACGTTTACTAAACTACCACCTAAATATAAGACATTGGATATGAAAAAAGTAAGAATAGTGCTAGCCCTACCCTCAGTCAAACCTTACTCTCACCACAATCAATCACTTGTCCACTTTGCAGTGATTAATGTTAAGATAGCCATTCGATGGATACTAATTCCGTAATTAGTAATTCTGCAATTAGTAGTTTCCTTCATTGTAATTAGTTGTCTGTAAAGGTTGTTTGCTCTACACTCTTGAATACTTGTATAAATATACCTCTCATAGAGAAGAATAAAACCACTGCTGTTGCTGTTGTCGTCCAGACCTCCATTTCCATTCATATTAGTCTCAAATCTGCACCAATAAGAAAATTTTTGTCGTTGTCACAGTCCTGTACCACCATTGGACGGTTTGTCATTGAATGCATAGATCCTTGTGGGATCTCCTATCAATTATCATCACCATCGCCAGAACCCTCTGGATTATATACTCAACCGAGAGTCCAAGTCCCTTTTTTTTTTCCTTCACTTTATAACCATCCTATTTCCCTGCAATTACTCTTATAACCCAAAACTCTTATTTACGTTTACTTGAGTCTAAACTCATGCCCAAACCTTGGTTCAACCTCAAGTATACACCTTGTTTTGTTTGGACGTACACTGCCTGTTGGAATTATTTTCTATTGTATATGTATGTTATAATTAATAGATACAAATTACAGAACAAGTAAACAATAATAACATAACAGAAATATAGAATATAATGCACTTTACCGACTGAGGCTTGAATTTGATTCAATGTCCTTAAGACAATATTGCCCCGCAATGGTGGTCACGGCCTGTAGCAATTCGTCTCCAAAGATACAAGAGTCACGTCCCGAGTACTACCACTAGAAACCTCGAGATACAGCTGTGAGCACGGGTTTTGGAACCCTAATCGAGATCTCACAGGTTTAGAGTCTCCACCTATTCATTTAGAAGGGATAAGTCCTCGAGATTTGGATAAGGTCTTGGTTTGCGATTTGAAATTAGGGTAAGAGATTCAGTTAAGTTCGGGGAAGGTGTTAGGCACCCCGAGGCTTCCATTTTTACAATATTTCCCTACTTCCTAGGTTTAAGCCAATTAATGTCAAAGTTCGTTAAAATGCCTAAGTGTTTAAGATAAGACTAATTTAAAAAAGTAAAGGTAACTAGGGTCGAACACGGGTTGGATTCCCTACGTACTCAAAGGGTGAGATCAGACCGAGCCTAGTTCTGGCACTTGAGCCCGTGCTAAGGCTAGGGTGTGTGTGTGTGTGCACCAAAGGTGACTAACAAACTAGTTCGGTAGACTATGGTTTGGTTGACCGAGGTTGGTTGAGTGTATGGTTAAAGCCCGATTGGCTAGGATTGGGCCCGGTAGGCCAAGAGAGAAGCCTGATAAGCTAAGGTAAAGTTTGACCAAGGTTAGGGTTGCTAACCGGGGTTAGGTCGAACTAAACCATGGTTAGAGTTGCTAACCACAGTTAAAGGGGTATAGTCAAGCCCGGTAGGCTGAAGTTGGGCATGGTACGCCAAGGGTGAGCCTGGTAGGCTACGGGTTTAGACCCTGTAGGTCAAAGCGAATTTAACTGAGGTTAAGGTTGCTAACCGAAGTTAAATGAGAATTAACCATGGTTAGGACTACTAATCATGATAAAAAGGTTCAGAAATTGATTTTTTTGGTCTTTTTGCATTTTTTTGATTTTTTGAGATTTTTCCAGATTTTTTTCATGGTTAAGGATTGCTTAACCATGGTTAAAGGGGTGGGTCACCATGGTTAGGGCTGCTAACCATGGTTAAATGGATGAAACAGACTATTTCTGGGCATCTCAAAATATTTCTGATTTTTTGAGCATTTTTCCATAATTTTGATGGTCAAAGGTTGCTTAATCATGGTTAAAAGTTAACCAAAGGCTGGGTTAACCATGATTAAGGGTCTGATCAGGCTACGATTGGGCCCAGAGAGCATGACAGGGCCTAGATTGACATCCTACCTGGTCTGGGCCATGTGCAAAGCCTACAAGTTAAAAATCAGAAATGTAGGTAATGAGATTACCTCTATTACAGTTATATTTTTAACCATGGTTTGCAGAGATTTAACTTGGGTTAGGGGTGATCCCTCAGGGTTTTGAGACCACAGGAGTGTAGCTTGAAGTCCAGGGAAGACCCTGGGCCTTTGGTGGGCCCAGGAGGTGGTCAGGTGTGGGCCCCACAATGGGCCAAAGGTGTCCTGGTAGACAGTTTGAAATGGCGGTAGATAGTCTACCGCCATTAACTAATCAGGGGTTTGAGGCTAAATTAACCAGGGTTAAAGGGCTAGTTAAGACTTTGAAAGACCAATGAAGGTAGCTAGGGGTATAAGGATCCTAACTATGGCCCTGGACTTGGCCAAGGCCTAACCTAACTAGGGTAAAGAGGCTGCCAAAGACAAGGTCAAGAATGGCGGTAGATGGACTACCGCCATTACTTGAAAAAATATTTTTCCCCTCACGGGGGTTGCACCATGGGTTACCAGGGGTTCCCTCATGACGAGGGATCCCTAGAAATTTGGGGAGTGCTCTGCATGTAGGGGGGGGGGGGGGGACTGCACCCAAGTACTAGGCCTCAAGGGACTCCCCCAAGCCTATGAAGAAGGTAAGGGGGCCCTGTCCTTGGCTGTTAACATTGTATAATCATGCAATAAAGAAGACAATGGACCCCTGGAATAGGATCAGGGTCCTTACATTGCTTTATCAAAATGAACAAAAATAGAAAACAAGGGGTAGGGGTGATACCCTACTGCAGTATGTTCACGGTGGTGCACAGTGGTGATACGAGGATGATGGTGCTCTGGGAGACTGAGATAACTCTTGGAGGGGTCTAGGGATCCTCCTGAAGCTATGGTAGGGGTTCTAAGATGGGCAGAGTTGGGCTGTCTGAGCTCCTACAGTGCTTGGATGTGGCTTTTTTGGTATGGTACGTAGTGGTGCAAGGTGGTGTACTAGGGTAATGAAGGGGCAAAGCTAGGCATGGGTGAGCTCTGAAAATGTTTGGGAGTCTCCCTAAGGTTCGGGTATGAGCTTAGTGGGGGAAGAAGGGAGCTAGCCGAAGTGAGACAGAGTTTCACTGGAGAACAAATGGAATGCCTTGAACCATGGTAACGGTGTGTTTATATAGGAGATGGGGGAGGACCCAGGGGCTTTCTGAGCATTAGGATTAGCATGGGAGACAAGCTGGTGAGGACTGAAGTGGTCCAGGAGAGCTGCTGAAACGATTTTTGCAGAAAAACAAGAATGGCGGTAATTGGATTACTGCCATTCTCAACATAGGCATAATGCACAGTGGCGGTAATCCAATTACCGCCAATTGGATTTTTTTCTATTTGGGCCCAGCCCTCACACATGCGGGCCGAAAGTATTGTTTACCATACTTTTGGAATTTGGGGTAATTTGATTACCGCTAATATTCAAAATTTTGAAAAAGTAGGTGGGCCCTATTGGGGTTGGTCTCTAAAGGCTTGTGGGCCCATGTTTGGGCCCACAGGGGAGTTTAACTACAGTTTTGGGGGGGGTTTTGGGCTTGAAATGGGCTTGGGTAGACCCTAGGGTTCAACCAAAGTTTACCTAGGGTTACTCTAGGGTTTAGGGTTTGTCTAGGGTTTTAGGGTATTACCTAGGTTTGACTAGGGTTTAGTATTTATGGGCTTGCTAATGGGCCTTGAGCTCGTAGGGGTTTGATATAGGGTTTAGCTTAGGGTTTACCTAGGGTTTGTCCTAGGGCTTGACTAGGGTTTGACCAAGGTATGGGCCAGGGTTTACCTATGGTTTACATAAGGTTAGGGTTTGTCCTAGGGTTAGGCTTAGGGCTTGACTAGGGTTTAACCAGGGTATGGGCCAGGGTTAACCTAGGGTTTGACTGGACTCAGCTGGAGGTAACCATGGTTAATGGGCTTAACCATAGTTAGGACAGGGTGTAAAAATTCGGTGCTTACAACGAACCCAAGGTGTGAAGAACTCTCTCTTGAATGCAAACTCAACAATATGCAGAAGGATGACAGGAAAAACTAGGAAGCAGATGAATAATTTCATACCTCAAAAAATGCAACTGAAAATCCTTTAATACTAGGCTGAGGAGACTGTCCAGAAGGTCATGCCTTTTAAGGTTTGAATTTCAATCTGAACAGACATGATTGTTGGATAAAATTCTGTTGGGTTCTATTGAAGTTGAATGGGCTTTAGCCCAACAAAATAAAATATAGGGGTCTGGACTTAAGGCCCAAAACCCCAAGTAACCAACCAACCAGCCAGCCGGACCGGACTCCGACAAGGGCACGACACGGCTCGGCTCGGGGTGGGGCGGGGCGGGCGACGGCGGTGCGCGCACGTGTATGTGGTTGCATGGTTCCACCCTTGGATAGGTGCTCACTCGTTCGCAAAATTTGGGTGCCCCAAGGACCCACCCTTTACTCCAAGGTAATGGTATATAAACCAACTTTGGTTTGAATAATTTTCCGACGTGGCATTATTATTTATACCATTCTTCAACTTACAACACATGTTCAAGTGGCCCACTTTGAGGTTAATTTCTCATTCATCACTTAATGGTTTTGGAAAAATAAATATACTGCGTTAATCTCCTCAAGGAGGAGAACATGAATCCACTTGGATCTGCCTCAAAACCCGTGTGGGTCCCACATTTATTTTAGATCAAAGTTTATAAAAAACTAGATTTTCCAAAACCAGATTTTTCCCAACAATCCCCCACATGAACGAAAATTTCTAAGACAGAATACAAAATATATGCAGACACTAAAAGAGAGTACAATTGAAAAGTTACTCCATCGGGAAAGGTAACTTTTGGCTTTGAACCTGGCCTAGTGAAATATTATCGGATTTACTGGCTATCCAGTGAACATGATGTCTCGAACTGTTCAGCCATAGTGTAAACCAAGACAATAGTACTCACACAGGTCCTTTTCGAACACCTTTGGTTCTCATGGTTGTGTTCAATTTGGCCTTGAACAACTCTTGGTATTCATAAGTGCTCTAAAGAATTTTGCTTTTTAAAATTCTTATAGAAGCGGCCCCTCTTCACACTTGTATAGGTGATCTCTTAGTAAGAGTATCTCATCCTACCCCACTTGGATTTCTAAGATATAAGAATTATTAAAAGCTTTGCTTACCCTAGATTCTTTCACTGTTTCATCATGGAAATGAGATGAAGAAATTTATTTTTTACAGTGACATTACTGAGTTACACACAATTAGGTTGTCCCTTTGAACCTAGATCTTGGGATCTCCAGTCAGCTAGGTTGGGTTTCCATTATGTCGACTTTTTAGAAATAGGCTTTAGTCCCATTCCCCTCAAAGGGTTATACACTTGCTCTAAAGTCAAACCTTTGATTAATGGATCCGCTATGTTATTCTTTGACTTTACATAATCAATGGAAATGATTCCATTCGAGAGCAACTGTTTCATAGTATTGTGTCTTCGACGTATATGTCGAGATTTACCTTTGTACATACTGTTTTGTGCCCTTCTAATTGTAGATTGGCCATTGAATGTATGAAAATAGCTGGCACAGGTTTTGGCCAACTTGGAATATCTTCTAAAAAGTAACGAAGCCAATTTGCTTCTTCACCTGCTTTATCTAAAGCTATAAATTCAGATTCCATTGTGGATCTGGCTATACATGTCTGTTTAGAGGATTTCCAAGATACCGATGCACCTCCAAGTTTAAAGACAAATCCACTAGTGGATTTTAAATCTTTAGTATCAGATATCGAATTGGCATCACTATACCCTTCAAGTACAGCTGAATATCTTATATAGTGCAATCCATAGTTTTGGGTATATCTCAAATATTTGAGAACCCTAACTATTGCCTTCCAGTGGTCTTCTCCTAGATTGCTTGTGTATCTACTCAGTTTGTTGACTGAGTAGGCTATATCAGGTTTAGTATAGTTCATGAGATACATTAGACTACCAATTATCCGAAAATACTCTAATTGGGATATTCCCTGTCCAGTATTCTTACTTAGATGTAAATTTACATCTACATGTGTTTTTGCAAGACTTTTATTATTCTTGATAAATCTTTCAAGGATCTTCTCATTGTAATGAGATTGAGATAAGAATCTTTCAGATGTTCTAGTAATTTTAATTCCTAGAATTATATCTGTAACACCTAGATCTTTCATGTCAAACCTTTTATTTAGCATTCTTTTGGTAGATAGAATGATCTCATTACTGCTACCCATGATTAACATATCATCTACATAAAGACACACAATGACATATGCTTTTTCAGTGCTTTTGACATAAACACATTTATCCCGCTCGTTAATCCTGAAACCATTTGACATCATAACGTTGTCAAATTTCTCATGCCATTGTTTAGGAACTTGTTTTAATCCATAGAGGGATTTAAAAAGTTTACATACTTTCTTTTCTTGGTTGTTTGCCATGAAACTTTCTGCTTGTTTCATGTAGATCTCTTCATTCAAATCACCATTTAAGAAAACAGTTTTAGCATTCATTTGATGTATCTCTAAGTTGTTAACAGCAGTAATAACTATTAACATACAGATGGATGTTATCCTGGTAACTGGTGAATAAGTATCGAAATAATCGATATCTTCCTTTTGGTTGTAGCTCTTTACTACAAGTCCTGCTTTGTATTTGTCAATCGTTCCATCAACTTTCATCTTCTTCTTGAATATCCATTTACATTTTAATGGTTTATTCCTTGGAGGAAGATCCACCAGTTCCCAAGTATGAATTTGCATGATGGACTTGATTTCACTATTTAAAGCCTCTTTCCAAGATGATGCTTCTGGAGAAGACATGGCTTCCTTAAAGCTTTGAGGCTCATTTTCCAACAAATAAGTTAGAAAATCAGGACCGAAAGATGTAGTAGTTTTTGCTCTTTTACTACGCCTTGGTTCACCTTCATTTTCCTTATCGATAGACTCTTGGTCTATATTTTCTTGATGATCACTATTAATAGTATTATGTATCATTTTTATTGGATTTTGTTCTTGTACAATCTTGCAAGGAAACGTAGTTTCAAAGAAAGATGCATTCCTTGATTCCATTATCGTATTGACATGTATATCCAGAATATCTGACTTATGTACAAGAAACCAATATGGGCCCTTTGTCATTCGTGAGGTCTTCACGGGTTACGCTATTCGATTAGACCAGATGGATGGGCTGGGTTTTGATAGGATAAAGGAGGTGAAAAGAAAAGGAAGGGGATACTCATTTTTGACCATGAACGAATGACTACTTGGATGCCGAAACAAAACAAAAGACCTTTCCTTATGTGTTTCGGTGAGAACCTTTGGGCTTAGCTTGGGGCTTTATTAAATCATCGTGGTTCTAGTATGAATCTGAGGTTTCAATCGATTCTTAGGGTCTTAACAAGAGAATTCCTATCAATAATAAACAAAACAATAGTAAATCCGCGTTACACACAAATCAAAATATCAGGTCGGCTCATTCGTCTTTATTTTGATCGTTACAGGCCTCTTGAATCTTCTCTTTCCCTATTTATTTTTACCAACCTTTTAGGACTCAAATTATCGCGCCCCAAAATACCCCTAGGAGTTAGGATATTTTGGCGACGTGAATTATCTTTCAAACCATCCTACAAAAGTATACAAGGTAAGCTAAATAGTGAACTGAAAATTTCTTTAATGACTTAACTGTATTCCAAGTGCAATTGATTACAATACCTGAAGATAAACTAAGACATGTACATAAAATCCTTAACTCGAGTTACCAACTCAAAGGATACACATATCCCAAAAATAAACCCAAAATACATGTCTCTCTCACTCAACCCAACCATTGGCCACATGCCAAGACTCCTAACATTCGGATGACCATCCCGAGCAAGCTCCTACTCTCCATGAACCGCCTTGATCCAAGGACTTGGAGCATATATAACGAATTGTGAACCTGCCGACATCAATATGTACGGCTGAGTATGGAATACTCAGTGAGTACAATAATAATGTCATGCGTGGTACAGTTCATCATCATATCAACATAATCAGAGTGTGGAAGCTAAGATAAAACAACGAATGTAAAATCTTGAATACCATATAGTAAATCATGCCTTATGTTCATGCTTTAACCAGTCTTGTTTCAATTACCTCGTGAGTTCCTTATGAGTCTTATGCATCTTGTGTTTACCGTACACATCTTATCAGATTCTTCATTTCACTTATCTTATTTAGCTAGTACCCGAACTATGAAATTGATGGACGTACTAGGATCTTGTCATTCTTGCTTGTCTTGTTTGACTAGTACCCGAACTATGAAATGGACGGACGTACTACGTTTTTGTCTTGTTTAACTAGTACCCGAACTATGAAATGGACGGACATACTAGGTTCTTGTCTTGTTTAACTAGTACCCGAACTATGAAATAGACGGACATACTAGGTTCTTGTCATTCTTGCTTGTCTTGTTTGACTAGTACCCGAACTATGAAATGGATGGACATACTAGGTTCTTGTCTTGTTTAACTAGTACCCGAACTATGAAATGAATGGACATACTAGGTTTTTGTCCTGTTTAATTAGTACCTGAACTATGAAATGGACGGACATACTAGGTTCTTGTCATTCTTGCTTGTCTTTTTTAACTAGTACCCGAACTATGAAATGGACGGACATACTAGGATCTTGTCTTGTTTTACTAGTACCCGAACTATGAAATGGATGGATAAACTAGCGGCTTGTCTCTCTTATCGTAGTTAAAATATTATTCTTGTCTTGTTCTTATTTCGTGGAAATTACTCTTGTCTTGGTTTAGTGTCATATGATTATACTTAGAAACTAGGTTCATGCATGCATACATGCTTGTGCATAGGAAATAGTGAGCATCATAGTAACATGGAACGATTTAAAAGAACATCATATAACATTCAACATTTCTATAGGCGTTTATTCATATTTTTATAGCCAAACATTTCATCAAGCACTTAGCATTTCAACGTTTATGTAGACATGTGAGGAGTTTAACTTGAACATATAAAACATGCTAACCAAGTTCACCAAGTTGGGGTGAACCCCTAAATCATATTTGCATAGTCTTGTACTCTAAAGTTCATACATGCATTTCATCATACACCTTGCATTCGACATCCTTGTAGATTATTTTATTCATTTTTTTCCCATTCAAGTATTTCATCAATCACATAGTGTGCATTCATTATGTATACATTTCCCTTCCACCATTTTCCATCACATACCATCCATCACAATCCACACATCATTACTTAAACATCTTATGCATCTTTGGGAACCTTAGTTCCTTTCAAAAATTGAAATACAAAATCAAATCATAATCATTTTTCAAAGAAAAACCTAGGTTATTGCTAAGTTAACTAGGAAGGGTGTACTAACCTTGAGGATTACTCTTTGATTGGAGAAAGCTCTTGATTTGGAATCCCTAGCTTGAGGAAGAAGGCAACTACTTGAGAAGGGATGTGATCCTTGCTTGATTTGGGGAAGATCAACATTGATCTTGATCTCCTCCTTCTTCAATCCCTCTCAATTTCTCTTAGTCTCTCTAGGTTTTGGGTAAGCCAAAAACCCCCAATTGGAAGCCCTATTTATAGGCAAAAGGGTAGAAACCCTAAAAATCCTGAAAAAACACAAAATCGCGCACCTACGATCGATCGTAGCACATCTACGATCATTCGTAGTTTCGTACGATTGATCGTAAATCGTCCAAAAATTTTGCCCAGTTTTGGGGACTTTACGATCGTTCGTAGAAGATTTACGATCGTTCGTAGGGTGTTTACGAACGTTCATAAATCCTACAGAAAATTTCCAGATTTTTGCATGTTCGTATTTCGGCCATAACTTTTGACTTGCTTGTCGGATTTTAACAATTCAACTTGCGTTAGACTCATCTTTTGAAGGGGGAAAAATTTTATGTTTCGGACAAATTCTAATTCTTCTTTATTCATGGACCATTTTGCTCCTAAAGCTGACTGGTCTGAAACTGGGTTTCAACAGCCCAGATTTTCAACTGATTCGATTTCGGAAATCAGATGTTTATCCTATCTTGGACAAAGAATATAGAAAAAATGATAAACATGAACCTCGAAGAGGGTTCCAATACCTTTCCAAAAATTCAAGAATCACTCGATTCCGACCAGAGGTGACAAAACTATGCCTCCCTAAAGTAAAGGGTATGCGTAGACCTTTTTCTTCTTCTCAACTTTGATCATATTTTGATCACTTAGAGTGCTTCACACTCTTATTTTAACACCCTTAATCTATTCATAAAGGTCCTTAGGACCCTAACACAATTTCTAACGCATCCTTGAAAATAAAAGTCCCCATGAATATTAATACCCACGTGGCCCTAACACCATAACACTTAGGGTATTTTCATATCCCTTCTACCTTGAATCCGACCCCTATTCCATTCTCATAACTCAAGACCCTAGGTTCTTAAATCAAACTAAGGTAACCTGTTGGGCACAACCCATATGCATGGGAGGCCCCGTCCTCTACAAAATCCCTTGAATTGACACTATTCACCGCACTATTCACAGTGCATGTGAACTTGGTTTTCACCCCTAAGGCTCGCAACACACTAAATCCTCAACTCATACCATACATATCACATGGTTTTCACAACCATGAGCTCCCCTTAGCATTAACCCAATGCTAAGATCACATGGAAGGCCTAGGCTTGAACACACCCAGTGCAAAGCATTATTCACTCATATGATTAGTGTTTGCAGAAAATCCGGGGCGCTACATTCCCCCCCCCCCCCCCTTATAGAAATTTCGTCCTCAAAATTAAGGCTATGGCACCATTAGTGGGGATACTTATCCCACACTTATTCCTCCAAGAACACTCCAAGAACACTAAAGGAAATGCCTTTAGCGAATGCACTTGCTTAATGGTGAGATGCTTAACCATTCACAAAGTCAATTTCCTTTCATGTGCGCAAAATATCATAAAACATAACCAACACGTTTATACACATAGGCAACATATTGAAACACAACATTACATCATACTTTACAAAGCACAATTTCTATCTCTCTCTGCACTCATGCAACATCATTAGGTGCCTGAGCACCTTGCCCTGATATAATAGAGATTCGGCCCTTGTTAACTTGACGTGGGGCCTCGAAGCCTGAAACGACTCCTACTGTGTGGGCAACTAAACTGGTGGCCTGATTCCCCAAGAATGAGTCGGCGATGGACGATGTAGACAATCTCTAATCCGGTGCCCATAGTCACCGTAATGGAAACCAGTACCCGTGCGTGCTCGACACTCACCAACTCTATGCTTCCTCCCACAATGTGCACATGCCTCTAGCGCAGGTGAAGATGATGGCACCCGCTGAGTGACTTACGTAGTAGTAGGGGGAGGAGCCTGGGGTGTAAGAGAATGGCTCTACATCTGTGTAGGTGTAGAGGACTGGTATAGAGCCATCCTAGCCCTCTTTTCTGGCTGTACTAAGCCACTGGACTGGCCTCTCAGCATTTCTCTCCTCTTACAGAATTCTTCAAGATTTGTTTAAGCGAACTGAACCTTGTCCACAACCTATGCGTAGGTCTCATGCCGGAACATTGAGACCTTATCTTTGATGTGGGTCTGCAATCCCCTCTCGAATTCCTAGCCTTTATTGCCTCCGTGGCTATTAGGTATGGAGCGAACCTTGATAATTTGGAGAACTTGGCCTCGTACTCTTCCACTGTCATATTCCCCTACTCTAAGGTAATGAACTCTAATTCTTTCTTCTCTCTAACTCCTACTGGGAAGTATTTCTTATAGAAGACATCGAGGAACTCTTCCCAAGTCCACTCTTGACCTGCTTGAGTTAAGTCTCTCGTTCTAATGGTGGATCTCCACCAGTGATCGGCCTCACCTTCCATCATAAAGGCAGCCCATGCAACTTTCTCCACCTCCATAGGCATCAAGACGGAGAACAGCTTCTCCAGCTGCCTAACCCAGGCTTTTGCAACCAATGGGTCTATGCCACAATAGAATACTGAAGGCCTCATCCTTCGAATGCCTCTATTCCTACCTATGCTTTGTTTGGAGAAGTGCCAGGTTGCCTGGCTGAGAGCATAGCTAAGGTCTCAGCTATCGACCCTAAGACTTGTGTAAGGTCAGCTTGTTCTTCCTCTACCGAAGCATCACCTCCATTTCCTCTAATATGGTAACCGTGACCCCGATTGCTACGTCTCATGATTGAATCCTGAGAACAATAGTAAAACATGAGCCTAACTTGGAAACCAACTTATCTAGATCCCCAATTTCAACGATCATTTAATGTTTATAAGGTACATAATATTCCATCGAGACATACAGTAAGATAATATAAGCATACAATTAATGTTTCCTACCATACGACACTAAGTTCTCACACTTGGTTAAGATATTAACTGGCTTAAGACTAAGACTAAGACTAATGAGTAGTTTATTCATTTGAGTTACTTAAGTAAAATCCTCTTAATCTTGGTGACATGTACGATGCTTTTAAGATCTACATGATGCATGTGGAATATGATGATGATTATGAAATGTATGAAGTGAAAGATATGTATGATGCTCATGAGATGCGAGATGCTTATGCCATGCCGGATGCTTATGCTATACATGAATGTGCATGATATGTATGATGTTTATGAGATGCATGATGATTATGCTATGTATGAAGTGCATGCTATCCTTGGAGTTTATAATTTATTTATCCTTTTGGACTGGGCACAGGGTCTAGAACGTTCTGTAGAATTAACGCGCATCTGTATCTAGAATAGTTGGACTAAGCACTTAGACTAGAACATGTTGCAGAATTAACGTGCATCTGTATCTAGAAATGTGCATCAAACATTCATGAGCTTGTCCAAAATTTTATCTATTCTTGGAGTTTATAATATATTTATCATTTCGGACTGAGCATTGAGCCTAGAAATTGCTGCAGAAAATGCGCATCTGTATCTAGAAGCATGCATCAAACATCCCTGAGCTGGTTAAAAATATATTGATATCTATATATGTTCCTACTAGTTGTGGGGTCACATGAACTTACATGGACTTATCGTCATACCGTGATGTGCGACTTATACTTATTTGTGATGTAAGACACATTAAGTGTAGTTTAACAAATCAAATTACACCGGATACGCATAATAGTATATATCAAACCCTATCTCCCTATTTTCATAATAACTCTAAATCTATTAGACTTGTGGATGAAGGAGAATCGTATAGACTCACTCGGAAGGCTATTCCCTACAGAGACCCCATAGCACAATGTATGACAAAGGATCTACCCCTCCCTTGTCAACCAACACCCAAGCTAGACTCTAACCTGAGTATTACAACAATTCATGAGCCTAACTGGGAAACCCGTTCATAAAGTATAGGTTTTCACTTACATATAACATATAGTATGCACCCAACACATAACATATAATACCACATAACAATACAACACATTATAGTATACGTATATAAAATTTTTGGTTTTCCTAGCGAAAACGGACACTAACTTCGGTTGAAATCAACCCGTTATAGCCAAAGACTAAGTGATTAGTATACATTTGGAACACGACTCTTTTCTTAAACCTAATGCCTTATATTAATCGTGGTATCGAACTCTAATGACCCTAGAGAACCTAATACCTAGGCTCTGATACCACTACTGTCGCCCCCTAAAATACCCCTAAGGAGTTAGGATACTTTGGCGACGTGACTTATCCTTCAAACCATCCTGCAAGAGTATACAAGGCAAGCTAAATAGTGAACTGAAAATTTCTTCAATGACTTAACTGTATTCCAAGTGCAATTGATTACAATACTTGAAGATAAACTAAGACATGTACATAAAATCTTTAACTCGAGTTACCAACTCAAGGGATACACATATCCCAAAAATAAACCCAAAATACATGTATCTCTCACTCAACCCAACCATTGGCTACATGCCAAGACTCCTAACATCTGGATGATCATCCTGAGCAAGCTCCTACTCTCCATGAACCGCCTTGATCCAAGGCCTCGGAGCATATATAACGAACTGTGAACCTACCGACATCAATATGTACGACTGAGTATGGAATACTCAGCGAGTACAAGCTACTAGCTAACAATAGTAATAACAATAATGAGTCATGTGCGGTACAGTTCATCATCATATCAACATAATCAGAGTGCGGAAGCTAAGACAAAACAACGAATGTAAAATCTTGAATATCATATAATAAATCATGCCTTATGTTCATGCTTTAACCAGTCTTGTTTCAATTACCTCGTGAGTTCCTTATGCGTCTTATGCATCTTGTGATTACCGTACACATCTTATCAGATTCTTCATTTCACTTATCTTATTTAGCTAGTATCCGAGCTATGAAATGGACGAACGTACTATTATCTTGTCATTCTTGCTTGTCTTGTTTGACTAGTACCCGAACTATGAAATGGATTGACGTACTAGGTTCTTGTCTTGTTTAACTAGTACCCGAACTATGAAATGGACGGACATAGTAGGTTCTTGTCTTGTTTAACTAGTATCCGAACTATGAAATCGATGGACATACTAGGTTCTTGTCATTCTTTCTTGTCTTGTTTAACTAGTACCCGAACTATGAAATAGACGAACATACTAGGTTCTTGTCTTGTTTAACTAGTACCCGAACTATGAAATGGATAGACATACTAGTTTCGCTTCTTAACATTTTTATCTTTTGGTTAAGTTGATTTTCAACTTCACTTTTATAAAGTTTGAACATGTCCAATGCCTCATCTTTGCTACTTAACAAATAGATATGATAAAACATTGTGCAATCATCAATGAAGGTGATAAAATATTTTTTCCCACCTCTTATTTGTACAAATTTCAAATCATAGATATCACTGTGAATCAACCCTAAAGGTTCAGTACTTCTTTCAATTGAGTGAAAAGAAGTTTTTGATAATTTGGATTCCACACAAATTTCACATTTATGATTTGAGTAATTTTAATTTTTGAAATTAAATCTGAATTAGCAAGCTTACGTAAGGAATCAAAATTAACATGTCTTAGTCTAGCATGCCATAAATTAAAAGACTCAAGCATATGAACAAAAGAACTTGCTTTATTATTATTGTTGCCCGAAGGCATTACAGTCATTACATTCATTTTAAATAATCCATCATAGAGATATCCTCTACCAACATACATTCCATTTTTAGTTAGAATAAACTTGTTTGACTCAAAGACTAACTTGAAACCATTCTTACTGAGAAGTGCTACTGAAACAAGGTTCTTCCTGATGTCTGATACATGCCAGGCATCATTCAAAGTAAGTTCTTTCCCCGAGGTCATCTTCTAAACAACCTTCCCTGATCCTTGAACAGTTGAGGTAGAGAAGTTTTCCATGTAGAGTTTTTCTACAACAGTAACTCAATGATAGTTCCTGAATGCACTCCTATCTGAACAGATATGACGAGTTGCTCCAGTATCTACCCACCATTGTTTGGGATTCATCATCATGTTTACCTTTGAAACAACTGTTGATAAGTGCATATCAAAAATATTATCTGTGATATTCTCTACTTCAGTTATGTGTGCCTGAGTGGATCCTTTCTTGGATTTCCATTGGAAGTTTCGGTTTCTTCAGTTCTTTTGCTACATGCCCTAGCCTATTACAAATATAACAATTTCCCTTGAACCTTTTCTGTTGCTTGCCCTTTTGCTTTTGACTTGGACCTACTTCAGAATAGTTCCTCTTCTTAGACTTGTGTTCTCGCACATTGGCCTTTGACTCAAGAACTTGCTTTCCAGCCTTCCTCTTAGATACTCTATTATCTTCCTCAATTCTGAGTCGGATAATCAAGTCATCTACCTCAATTTCCTTTTGCTTATGCTTAAGGTAATTTTTGAAGTCCTTCCAAGATAGAGGCAACTTCTCAATTACAACAGCTACTTGGAAAAATTCACTTACCATCATACCTTTTGCATGGATCTCATCAATTGGAGGTCTTGTACCTGGCTTATCATAGTCCTTGAATTAACCATCTTGAAATCAAGAAACCTGCCTACAACAAATTTCTTCATCCCGGCATCCTCTGTCTTGTATTTCTTGTCTAAGGATTCTCACAACTCTTTAGCGGTCTTAATTGGACTAAACACATCGTATAATGCATTGTCCAAGCCATTCAAGATATAGTTCTTGGACAAGAAATCAACATGTTTTCATGCTTCAATTGCAGCCACTGCCATCCGATCAGATTCATCATCTTTTAATGTAGGGGAATCCTCTTATAGGAATCTTGCCAAATTCAAGGTGGTCAAATAGAACAAGATTTTCTGCTGCCATCTCTTGAAGTTCATCTCATTGAACTTCTCAGATTTCTTACCATGAGCAATGGGGCCAGAAGTAGGGATAGTTGGCACTGGGGCCATAATCGGGGTAGTAACAACAGTCTTTCCGGTGTCCATATGTATGTTTAGACTATAAAAAATAATATAATATAAATGAATTTTCAGAATTTGGAACTAAGCACAGAAATGAAGATTACTATTGCAGTAATCTAACTTCACAATTCAGATTTTAACAATGTAGAATTCTAAATTGCAGTATGCAGATTTCAGAATTTCAAATTTTCAGAATGCAGAATTTAAATTGCAGAAATTGAAAAAGCAGATTTCAGAATTTCAATTTTAGAATGCAGAATTTAAGTTGTAGAAATTGAAAATGCAGATTTCAGAATTTCAATTTCAGAATGCAGAAATTGAACATGCAGATTTCAGAATTTCAAATATTAGTATGCAGAATTCTAAAGTGCAGAATCTAATTGTAGAATTCTAAAGTTCAGATTTTAAATTTCAGAATTGTAATGTGCAGATCTTAAATGGCAGAATTTAAACTTGCAGTTTGCAGAATTCTAAATTTCAGAATTTAAATTACAGAATTTGAATTATAGATTGCAGAAATTAAAGCAGTGTAGAATTCTGTTAAGTGTAGATTGTAGAATTTGAATTTTCAAATCGCAGAATTTGAACAATGCAATGTAGAATCTAAAGATTGCAAAATTCTGTACAGATTTGATATTGCAGAATTTCTCAATTTCAGAATTCACAGAATACAGTGACTGTAATCTAAATCCAGATTCTATAATTCGCAAATTAAAGATAACATACAGTAGAAAAGATATTGTCTTAAGATTGTTGGAATTATTTCCTATTGTATATGTATGTTATAATTAATAGATGCAAATTACAGAACAAGTGAAAAATAATAAGATAACAGAAATATAGACTATAGTGCACTTTACCGACTGAGGCTTGAATTTGTCCCGTAATGGTGGTCATCGCTTGTAGCAATTCGTCTCCCAAGATACAACAGCCACATCCCGAGTACTACCACTAGAAATCTCGAGACACAACGAACCCAAGGTGTGAAGAACTCTCTCTTGAATGTAGACTCAACAATATGCAGAAGGATGAGGAGACTGTCTAGAAGGTCATGCCTTTTGGGTTTGAATTTAAATCTGAACAGACATGGCTGTTGGATAAAATTCTGTTCTGTTCTATTGAAGTTGAATGGGCTTTAGCCCAACAAAATAAAATATAGGGGTCTAGGCTTAAGGCCCACAACCCCAAGTAACCAACCAACCAGCCAGCCAGCCGGACTGGACCGGACTCGGACAGGGGGCTCGGCTCGGGGCGGGGCGGGCGGCGGTGGCACACACGCGTGTGTGTGGTTGCATGGTTCCACCCTTGGATAGGTGCTCACCCATTCGTAAAATTTGGGTGCCCCCAGGACCCACCCTTTACTCCAAGGTAATGGTATATAAAACAACTTTGGTTTCAATAATTTTCCGATGTGGGTTTATACCATTCTTCAACTTACATCACATGTTCAAGTGGCCCACTTTGAGGTTAGTTTCTCATTCACCACTTAACGGTTTTGGACAAATAAATATACTGCATTAATCTCCTCATGGAGGAGAACATGAATCCACTTGGACCTACCTCAAAACTAGTGTGGGTCCCACATTTATTTTGGATCAAAGTTTATAAAAAACTAGATTTTTCAAAACCAGATTTTTCCCAAATTGTCATTACCTTTACCTCGACTTTTACCTTTACATACCATATCATATCATACCATTAATCCAATACCATACCATACCACCATTAAATCCATACCATACCATACCATCGAATCCACCCACCACCATTGAACCATGACCACAGACCAATCCGAATATTCACCTGAATCCTCACCAGCCATGTTGGCTCGCCTGTGTACTCATTGTGTAGAACCCCGGATCTTTATGACGTGTATTAAATGCCTTAAGATGTATCTCTTAAGTTTATGGGTGTTGGGATGAAAGATTAAGAGTACAAAATACTCTTAAGTGTTAATGAAGGTTATGTCCTAAGCATTGCCCTCAACTTGTAAAAGCAATATTGTTGTCACCGCTTGTCCGAATCGAGTAATTCTTGAATTTTTGGAAAGGTATTGGAATCCTCTTCAAGGTTCATGTTTAGCTTTTTTCCCGATTTTGAGTCGGGGTCATGTTAAAAGTCGAATTTCTAAAGTCGAGTCGGTTGAAAATTTGGACTGTCATAACCCATTCTAGATCAGTCAGCTTTAAGGGCAAAATGGTCCAAGAATAAAGAAGAATTAGAAGCTATGCAAGGCAAAAAAGTTGTTCTCCTTCGAAAAACGAATCCAACGCAAGTTGAATCGTCAAAATCCAACGAGCGAGTCAAGAGTTATGACCAAAATACCGAAAGTGGTCTGGAGTCAAGAAATGACATCCTGTGTTGGGCGATCGATCGCCCAAAGGGGGCGATCGTTCGCCAATAGCGTGACAGCAATGTTAAAATGCATTTTTTTTGGGTTTTAAACCCCCTCCCCTATAAATAGGCTTTGAAGTTTAGGGTTTTTGGGTTCGAACTCATTATAAACCTAATCTTGAAGGGGAAGAAGGAGAAAGTTAGGATTTGAAGGGGGGTTTTGCTTATAGAAAGGAGATTGAAGCTTGAAGATTTCTTTAAGGAAGCATTTGGGTCAAGAGGGAAAGCTTTAGGAAGGTAAATATACCCTCCTCACTATCAATGTCATGAACCATTAAGGTTTTAAAGCTTAAATACTAAGTTTCCATGTTAGAATGAGATTATGTAATGATTATTGTAGAAATATCTCTATAATATTGTTATTGTTATTATTATGTTATTGTTGTGAAATGGTGAAGGGAAGGTATTTGATGAAATAGGTGAATGGAAATTATTGGAGTGGAAATAGGAGGATGAGATGCATGTTTGGATTTGAAATGGTGGGTGGAATGTATATTTGGATTTGAAATGGTGGATGTGGCACATGTTTGGATTTGAAATGGTGGAAGGGATTTATTATGGATGGATTGTGTTGTAAAATTATGAATGAATGTTGTTAGGATGTTATGTGCAAGTAAAGAATTAAACCTTATATTTCTTCCATGTTACAACATATGAAAATGATGTAGGTTTTGCATGATAGAAATGTTAAGACTTTTATGTTAAATTGTCATGTTTATCTTTATCAAATGATGAAATTGTGAGTTTAGCATGACATTGATATCACGAATCTAATCTTAAGGCACAATGAATATGTACGATTAGTAATAGAAATTTATGAATTTATATATCATTGTGATTGTTAAATATATTTAGAATTGCATGAAGTGATGTATTGTAGGGCAAATAAGCCTTTGGATCTAAATCTAGTGAGCCTTAGTCTTTTATCATGATGATATGGGCTCATGATGGATCACCAAAGGTACCTAGATTAGTGATCTAAAGTATTATTCAACTAACAAGTGTATCACTCTTGACAAGCCATTACGACGAAAGCACGAGTACGATAAAAGCACTGACACAAGAACAAGAACAATGTATGTGAAATTGCATGTGAGTTTTGCACTTGACCGGAACCAACAAGTCTGAGATCAAGGCATGCGTGCCAAGTCAAGTAATCATAAGTGAATCTGAGAGCACCGGAGAAAGTGCGAAGGTTGGTATACGGGAAGTAGAGTATAGTAATCTCTTTCACCTATATAGTGAATAGTTATTTTAAGTTATTAATAATGATTATGCATGTTGTTATACTTACATGGAAAAATGAGAATTTAATGAAGATTCATGAAAAAAAAGAAAGTAAAGGATGACAAGAGAAGACAAGAATAAGATAAGATAATGAACAAGAAATGACGAAAATATTATGATGCTTTCGCACTCTGAATAATGTATGTTTTACATTGCTCAATTGCTTTGATTAACTTGTTCATATAAATTGCTATCATAAACTTGTTCGCATTGATAATTGTATATCCTTATATGATTATGCTATTTGATGCTTCTGATATTGCTAGTTAGGAGCTCATATTCACCGAGCTTTGTTGGTCAGCCGATATGTTTTCATGTCGGTAGGTTCAGTCTCCGAGACACCAGCGGAGCCTTGGTTAGAAGAGGATTATGGACCGGAGGAAGAGAGTGATATTCCCGAGGAGGGAACTCGAGACCTCGATTGCTTTCCTTATCATTAGGTTGTTAAACTTTTGGTGATTAAAAGTTGTAATAGAGACTGGAGTTGACTTATGGTTTTACTTTGTTGGTACTTATGTTGACTTATAGTTTTTGGAGATCATGTGGAGTGATCCGGATCATCTTAGAGTTGGTTTTTGAGTTAGACTTGTCTTAGTAGATACTTGTTTAGATTTATATATATTTATGTTTTGGAAGAAATTTTCAGGTTCTCTTTTAGTATGGCCTTACTTGCTCACAGGTTAATCCAAGATAAGCAGTGTAATGAGCCCAAGGTTCCATTATAGCCTAGATGGGATTTTGGGGTCGTTATAGACTTGGTATCAGAGCTAAGGCATTAGGTTCAATAGGACTTAGGTTGTAGTATGTGTTGTGTGAGGATAAATTCACCTTCCTAGTACTGAAATTGTTGTTGTGCTTGCTCTCAGGATTAAAATCATAAGTCGAGGCACCGGTAGACGTGGGGGAGGCATGGGAGAGTCTTCTGAGGGTAGTGGCACGAGAGACATGGGTCGAGCTATGGAGACTATAGCTGCAGCCATGGCTCGACAGGCAGAAATTATGGCCCAACAGACCGCTCTACTAGCAACCAGGCAGAACCATGGCCTATCAGGGATTGAGGCTTTCCGGTGTATGAATCCTCCAACTTTCTATGGGAACCCAGATCCCATTGCCGCAGAGGCCTGGATTAGGTAGTTAGAAAAATTGTTTCGAGTATTGGATTGTACTGAAGAGCAGAAAGTGGAGTGGACCGTTTCTATGATGGAAGGAGAAGCAGAAAATTGGTGGAGTTTGACTCTTAAGCCGAGTGACACGACTCGTGTAGGACAGCCATAGTCGTGGGGAGAGTTCCTAGACGTGTTTTATGGGAAGTATTTTCTAGTGTTTGTGAAAGAGAAAAAAGAAATCGAGTTCCTCACCCTTGAGCAAGGGAGTATGACAGTAGCACAGTACGAGGCCAAGTTTGCCGAACTTGCTCGGTTCGCACCGCATTTGATTGCTACAGAGAGTATGCGTGCGAGGAAATTTGAGAGGGGTTTGAAGGCATATATCAGGGATAAGGTTGCCATACATCGGTTTCCTACTATGAGTGAAGTTGTTGATAGAGCTCAGATGGCTGTGAAGAGCTCGGAAGAGTTTGTGAAGAGGCAAGAATGGGGTCAGAGAGAGAGAGAATGACTCGTGGTCAGTCGAGTAGGATGATACCACCGGAGAAGAAGGCTAAGACATCAGCCCTGCCTTTCACGGCTCAGACATATCCGGCCCTACGCCCTACTACTCCTCAAGTGACGCAATATGTACAGCCTTTATCTTCCGCACCGAGGTTTAGTGCTTGCAATCATTGCGGAAAGTTTCACAAGGCAGGAGAGTGCAGAGCACTCACGGGGGGATGCTTTCGTTGTGGAGATCTGAGTCATCGGATTAGAGATTGTCCTCATCGCTCCCAGCCACCGTCCGTTGGGCAAGCTTTTTCAGCAGAGGCCTCCGCAGGTCCCAAAGCCCCGACAGCCTTCTCGCCCTGCAGCCCAGGGATGAGTTTTCGCCATCACCGAGCAGGATGCCCAGGCATCCGACGACATAGTGTGGGGTACATATTATTGTTGTTATATTTCTTATAATAGTTTAAGTAGTGTACTGTATGGTTGTTATTAATATGTGATTATATGTTTGTAGAACCATGCTACTTATATGATATTTAGGTTGTGCACATGTTTGACACACTTAGTTATGTACGAAAATTCAGGTACCTTGCTGATAGATGGTTGCTTAGCTCATGTGTTGGTCGACACGGGATCAACTCACTCCTTCGTCACGCCTAGGTTTGCCCAAGGTTTCACATCGGAACCGAGCCCTCTAGATAATGAGTTGTCCATCTCCCTTCCGTTTGGAAGATCAGTGGTCTCAGATGAAGTATACAGGGGTTGTGTGGCCTTGATTGGAGAGCATGAGTTACCAGTCGACCTTATCCTTCTAGAGTTTCAAGACTTCGATGTCATCCTAGGCATGGACTGGCTCCCAACTTATCACGGCCACGTGGACTGTTTTGAGAAGAGAGTGAACTTTAAACCAGTCAATGGGCCTCCTTTCCATTTCAAGGGATTGAAGAAGAGTGACCTAACACGGTTCGTTGCATTGAGTATTTCTACATCAGAAGTATCAGATCCTTCAAACATTCCTATAGTGAGTGAATTCCTAGATGTTTAACCCAAGGATTTACCCGGCCTACCACCGGATAGAGAGATTGATTTTGCCATCGACTTAGTTCTGGGTACATTGCCGATTTCCAAGCCACCCTATAGGATGGGTCCCGTAGAGTTAAAGGAGCTTAAGGAGAAGATTGAAGAGTTGCTCAATCTCGGGTTCATCCGCCCGAGTGTATTGCCTTGGGGAGCTCCTGTATTGTTTGTAAAGAAGAAAGATGGTTCGATGAGGATGTGCATCAACTATCATAGTTGAACAAAGTCACAATCAAGAATAAGTACCCTTTGCCACGGATTGATGACTTGTTTGACCAGTTGCGAGGGGCTAAGTACTTCTCCAAGATCGATTTGAGATCAGGGTACCATCAATTGAAGATAAAGGTGGAAGATGTTACTAAGTCTGCATTTAGAACTCGATACGGGCACTATGAGTTTTTGTTCATGCCTTTTGGTTTGACAAACGCACCGGCTGCCTTTATGGATCTTATGAATCGGATCTTCAAGCCAGCTATCGATTGTTATGTGATAGTGTTTGTCGACGATATCCTAGTGTACTCCGAAACAAGAAAGGATCATGAACAACACCTTAGCGCTACTTTGGAGACGCTAAGGAAAAATCAGCTTTAGGCCAAAATAAGTAAGTGTGAGTTTTGGCTTGAAAAGGTGGCATTTCTGGGCCACGTGGTGTCAGGAGAGGGTATTTCGGTGGATCCCTCTAAGATTGAGGCAGTAGAAAGTTGGGGAAGACCAAAAAGTGTCATAGAAATCTGAAGCTTCTTGGGTTTAGCAGGGTACTATAGAAGATTTGTGGAGGGGTTTTCAAGTTAGCCGCACCACTCACCCACTTGACCCGAAAGAATGCCAAATTCGAGTGGAATGAAAAGTGCGAGGAGAGCTTTCTTGAACTAATGAAACGCCTTACCACCGCACCGTTCTTGACAGTGCCATCAGGAGGTGGCAGTTATGTGGTTTATAGCGATGCATCGCTTATCGGGTTGGGTTGTGTTCTTATGCAAAATGGGAAAGTCATTGCTTATGCTTCTCGGCAATTGAAGGACCACGAGAAGAATTACCCCACCCATGACTTAGAGCTAGCGGCAGTGGTGTTTGCTCTTAAGATATGGAGACACTATTTATATGGAGAACAATTTGAGATCTTCACCGACCACAAAAGTCTGAAATACCTGTTCTCGCAGAAGGAGTTAAATTTGAGACAACGCCGGTGGGTAGAGTTTCTCAAGGATTATGACTACTCAATCTTGTACAACCCGGGGAAAGCTAATGTGGTGGTAGATGCTCTAAGCCGAAAAACCATAGGGTACTTGGCACACCTAATGGTCAAAGAATGGAAATTGCTTGAAGATGTGTCTAACTTTGATGCGGGTTTCAGATTTGGGGAACCTAGAGCTTTGGTGGCTAAAATTGCAATTAGGCCGACTATTTTGGACAGGATTAAAGATCTGCAATGGCATGATAGAGAACTGGACACGGCTATGAGCAAGTCAATTAGCAACGGGTTTGAGGATTTCTCTTGGAGAAATGGCGGGATATCTTTCAAGGACAGAATTTGTGTCCCAGATGATGAGGAATAGAGAAGAGAAATACTAGATGAAGCACACAAGTCTAAGTATACAGTTCATCCAGGAGGTACCAAGATGTATCAGAACCTCAAGAAGTACTTTTGGTGGAGGAATATGAAAAGGGACGTGGCAACCTATGTGTCTAAGTGCTTGGTTTGTCAACAAGTGAAAGCCGAACATCGAAGACCAGCCGGACTTCTCCAATCTCTTCCTATTCCAGAGTGGAAGTGGGAGAACATTTCTATGGATTTCATTGTGGGTTTGCCGAAGACGAGTAAGAAATTTGATGCAATTTGGGTTGTAGTAGACCGTTTGACCAAGTCAGCCCATTTCCTTCCGTATCGAACTACTTTCAATGCAAACCAACTTGTAAGTTTGTATGTTAAAGAAGTAGTCCGTTTGCATGGGGTGCCAGTCAGTATAGTGTCTGATTGAGACCCGAGATTTACCTCAAGGTTTTGGAAGAGTTTTCAGCATGCCATGGGTTTCCACTTAGATTTCAGCACGGCTTTTCATCCGTAGACAGACGGGCAAACTGAGAGGGTGAACCAAATTATTGAAGACATGCTTCGGGCTTGTATGCTTGATTTTCGGGGTAGTTGGGACGAATACTTGCCTTTGATTGAGTTCACCTACAACAACAGCTACCAGGTGAGTATTCAAATGGCACCGTTTGAAGCGCTCTATGGAAGAAGTTGTTGCTCACCTTTGTGTTGGGATGAAGTTGGTGAGAGGAAGCTACTGGGTCCCAAGCTTGTTGGACTAACTGTAGACCGGGTGAAGTTAATCAGGGAAAGATTAAAAACGGCCCAAAGTAGACTGAAGAGTTACGCCAACACTCGTAGAAGAGATCTTGAGTTCCAAGTGGGAGATTTTGTGTTTGTTAAGATATCACCTACGAAGGGTGTGATGAGGTTCGGTAAACGGGGCAAATTGAGCCCGAGGTATGTGAGTCCTTTTGAGATTACACCCGGGTCGGGGAAGTTGCTTACCGGGTTATTTTGCCTCTTCACATGTCAAGTGTGCATAATGTTTTTCACGTTTCCATGTTGAGGAAATACATTCCGGATCCTTCGCACATCATCAACCTTGAACCGTTGGAAATTCGGGAAGATTGGACTCTAGTTGAGCAACCGGCTCAAATTTTGGACCGAAAAGAGCAAGTTTTGCGCTGAAAAACCATTCCTTTGATTCTATTGCATTGGCAACATGACTCGATAAAGGAAGCTACATGGGAGCGGGAAGATAAAGTTCGGACAAAGTATCCTCACCTATTCGAGTAAGGTATGAAATTTTGAGGATGAAATTCTTTTAGGGGGAGAGGATGTAGAACCCCGGATCTTTATGACATGTATTAAATGCCTTAAGATGTATCTCTTAAGTTTATGGGTGTTGGGATGAAGGATTAAGAGTACAAAATACTCTTAAGTGTTAATGAAGGTTATGTCCTAAACATTGCCAACTTGTAAAAGCTATAGTGTTGTCACCGCTTATTCGAATTGAGTAATTCTTGAATTTTCGGAAAGGTATTGGAACCCTCTTCAAGGTTCATGTTTAGCTTTTTTCCCGATTTTGAGTCGGGGTCATGTTAAAAGTTGGATTTCTAAAGTCGAGTCGGTTGAAAATTTGGATTATTGCAACCCATTGCAGATCAGTCAGCTTTAAGGGAAAAATGGTCAAAGAATAAAGAAGAATTAGAAGTTGTGCAAAACATAAAAGTTGTTCTCATTCGAAAGACAAATCCAACGCAAGTTGAATTGTCAAAATCCGACGAGCGAGTCAAGAGTTATGACAAAAATACCGAAAGTGGTCTGGAGTCAAGAAATGACATCCTATGTTGGGCGATCGATCACCCAAAGGGGGCGATCGATCGCCAATAGGATGACAGCAATGTTAAAATGCATTTTTTTTTTGGTTTTAAACCCCCTCTCCTATAATTAGGCTTTTAAGTTCTGGGTTTTTGGGTTCTAACTCATTCTAAACCTAATTTTGAAGGGGAAGAAGGAGAAAGTTAGGATTTGAAGGGGGGTTTTGCATAGAGAAATGAGATTAAGCTTGAAGATTTCTCTAAGGAAGGGTTCCAAGCATTTGGGTCAAGAGGAAAAGCTTTAGCAAAGTAAATATACCCTCCGCACTATCAATGTCATGAACCATTAAGGTTTTAAAGCTTAAATACTAAGTTTCCATGTTAGAATGAGATTATGTAATGATTATTGTAGAAATATCTCTATAATATTGTTATTGTTATTATTATGTTATTGTTGTGAAATGGTGAAGGGAAGGTATTTAATGAAATAGGTGAATGGAAATTACTGGAGTGGAAATAGGAGGATGGGATGCATGTTTGGATTTGAAATGGTGGGTGGAATGTATGTTTGGATTTGAAATGGTGGAAGAGATTTATTATGGATGGATTGTGTTGTAAAATTATGAATGAATGTTGTTAGGATGTTGTGTGCAAGTAAAGAATTAAACCTTATATTTCTTCCATGTTACAACATATGAAAATGATGTAGGTTTTGCATGATAGAAATGTTAAGACCTCTATGTTAAATTGTCATATTTATCTTTATGAAATGATGAAATTGTAGTTTAGCATGACATTGATATCACGAATCTAATCTTAAGGCACAATGAATATGCACGATTAGTAATAGAAATTTATGAATTTATATATCATTGTGATTGTTAAATATATTTAGAATTGCATGAAGTGATGCATTGTAGGGCAAATAAGCCTTTGGATCTAAATCTAGTGAGCCTTAGTCTTTTATCATGATGATATAGGCTCATGATGGATCACCGAAGGTACCTAGATTAGTGATTTAAAGTATTATTCAACTAACAAGTGTATCACTCTTGACAAGCCATTACGAAGAAAGCACGAGTACGATAAAAGCACTGACACAAGAACAAGAACAAGAACAATATATGTGGAATTGCATGTGAGTTTTGCACTTGACTGGAACCAACAAGTCTAAGATCAAGGCATGTGTGCCAAGTCAAGTAATCATAAGTGAATCCGAGAGCACCGGTGAAAGTGCGAAGGTTGGTATACGGGAAGTAGAGTATAGTAATCTCTTTCACCTATATAGTGAAGAGTTATTTTAAGTTATTAATAATGATTATGCATGTTGTTATGCTTACATGGAAAAATGAGAATTTAATGAAGATTCATGAAAAGAAAGAAAGTAAAGGATGACAAGAGAAGACAAGAATAAGATAAGATAATGAACAAGAAATGACGAAAAGATTATGATGCTTCCACACTCTGAATAATTTATGTTTTACATTGCTCAATTTCTTTGATTAACTTATTCATATAAATTGCTATCATAAACTTGTTCGCATTGATAATTGTATATCCTTATATGATTATGCTATTTGATGCTTCTGATATTGCTAGTTAGGAGCTCATATTCACCGAGCTTTGTTGCTCAGCCGATATGTTTTCATGTCGGCAGGTTCAGTCTCCGAGACACCAGCGGATCCTTGGTTAGAAGAGGATTACGGACTGGAGGAAGAGGGTGATATTTCCGAGGAGGGAACTCAAGACCTCGACCGCTTTCCTTATCATTAGGTTGTTAAACTTTTGGTAATTAAAAGTTGTAATAGAGACTGGAGTTGACTTATGGTTTTACTTTGTTGGTACTTATGTTGACTTATAGTTTTTGGAGATCATGTGGAGTGATCCGGATGATCTTAGAGTTGGTTTTTGAGTTACACTTGTCTTAGTAGATACTTGTTTAGATTTATATATATTTATGTTTTGGAAGAAATTTTCAGGTTCACTTTTAGTATTGCCTTACTTGCTCACAGGTTAATCCAAGATAAGCAGTGTAATGAGCCCAAGGTTCCATTATAGCCTAGATGGGATTTTGGGGTCGTTACACATTGTGGTGAAAACGGACATAGCAAGTCATGTTGCTATGAGTTAATTGGATATCCAGAATGGTGGGATCCTACCAAAGCATCGAGCAAATGAAATTCAAAGCCGAATCCTCGTGCCTCTGATGATGTTGCTGAATCATCTAGTTTGATTGCTACTTCAGGTAACTCTGGTAAGGCTCTTAATGTTTCTACATCTAATAAGAATAGTACATGAATTATTGATTTTGGTGCTATAGATCATATGACCTGTGATATTAATCATATTCGGTCTATGAAGTCGTCCAAACAACCTATAGTGTCCACAACTAATGGTACTCCCTCTCCTATGATTGGAGAAGGTTCAATTACACTGAAGAAGAATTTGAATTTGAACTTTGTTTTGGTTGTTCCTTCCCTCAACTATAACTTGTTGTCTGTTGCTCAAATAACCTGCATTCTGCATTGTATTATGATTTTTTTGGCTTAACCATTGTGTTCTTAAAGACATCTGGATTCAGAGGACAATTGGTTATGGTACTAGAATGGGAAAGCTCTATCATATTGATATGACGCCGAGAAGTTCGAATCATTTGGCTTGAGCATTCTGAGTTGATAGATCGGCGCATCTACAGAATTCTAAAATTTGGTTGTGGCATTGGTGTTTAGACCATGATTTTTTTGGATATTTAAGAAAATTATTTCCGAAGTTATTTGTTTAGTCGAATGTTTCTGATTTCAAGTGTGACATTTGTGAGTTAGCTAAAAGTCATCGTGTTTCCTACCCAATTAGTATGAAGAAAAGTCCAGTTCCATTTATGGTTATTCATTTTGATGTCTGGGGTCCAACAAAGATTCATTCTCTAAGTGGTGCACATTGGTTTGTTTCGTTTATTGATAATTGTACTTGCATGACTTGGATCTGTTTAATGAAATCAAAAAGTGAAGTCAACTCTCTCTTTAAGAAATTTTACAAGACAATAGTCACTTAGTATCAATCTCATATACGGGTTGTTCGCATTGATAATGGTGGAGAATTCGTTAATCAGGACTTGAAACAGTATCTGTAGCTGCATGGTATTGCTTATTAGACAACTTATCCCTACACCCCTCAACAAAATGGGGTTGCAGAGTGAAGAATTATCATCTTCTCGAAGTTGTTCATGCTTCCTTGTTCGGGGCTCACATGCCCACCAGTTATTGGGGTGAAGTTGTCACCATTGCGGCCTACCTCATCACTCGAGTTCCTTCTAGTTCCATACAATTTCAGACCCCCTTTTTACATGAAGCTGTAAGTGCCCCTAAAGTTTTTGGGTGTGTAACATACATACATCTTCACAAGCCCTTGAGAAGTAAATTGGAACCTTGAGCTCTCCGATGTGTATTTATTGGCTATGCCCCACATCAGAAAGGCTACCGGTGTTATCACCCCCTTTCTCAAAAAATATATATCACTCTGGACGTGACCTTTCATGAGGATGAAATGTATTACTCTAGCCCCGAGTCTCCACTTCAGGGAGATAATAGAAATGAAGTGAACAATGAAGAAGTGTAGACTCTGAATCACCCCCTAGACACCTTGGATACTCTCAGTGGTGAAGCCGAAATCCATTATGAATCGTTCAAGCAAAATCCAGATTTTCGCGCTGAATCGAGTGATTGGCCAGGAGCGACCGATCGATCGGTTTCTGAAGCTATACCACAAGTGCTAGAGATCCCTTGTCAAGCTGTACCACTTAACCAATTGCCCTCTAAAGCCAAAGCCAAATACACTCCTGAACCCTAGGTGAGTTCTGAACCCCACATAAAATTGCTACTTGATCGAGTCACTAGAGGAATACCTAGAGTAACCTATGAACCTGTTCTTAGTTCCAAAGCTAAGTATCCCTTGAGTACTTTGTATCTTACCATAGACTGTCAAAGGAAGGGGAATCATTTCTAAATCAATTATATGCTGTATTTATTCCTAGTAGTGTGCAGGATGCTTTAAGTTATCTTAGGTGGAAGGAAGCAATAAATGAAAAAATGAAGGCTCCCAAAAGAACTCAACATGAGAAATTGTTGAGTTACCTGAAGGGAAGAAACCCGTTGGATGCAGGTGGGTATACACCACTAACCAATAAGCCGATGGAACTATTGAAAGATTCAAAGCCAGACTTGTTAACAAAGGGTACACACAAATGTACGGAATTGACTATGAAGAGATGTTCTCACCAGTGGCCAAAATTAACACAGTTAGTATTCTATTATCTCTAGCTACGAATCTTGATTGGCCATGACACCAGTCTGATGTGAAGAATGCGTTCTTGCATGGAGACCTCAAAGAAGAAGTATATATGAAGTTGCCTCCTGGATGTAATATAGGGACTAAAAGAATCAAACAGGTGTGTCAGCTGAGGAAGTCCCTGTATGACTTGAAACAATCCCCTAGAACGTGGTTCGAAGGTTCACGAATACTACGAAGGTATTCAGAAGCATACAAAGTAACTTAGATCACACTCTCTTCTTAAAGCATAATCAAGAAAAGATCACTACTTTTATTGTGTACGTTGATGATATGGTAGTGACTGAGAGTGATCCGGAAGAGAAGAAAGCATTATAGGATCACATTGCCCATGAGTTCAAAATGAAGGATCTTGGTCCATTAAAGTATTTCCTAGGAATTGAAGTTTCGAGGTCAAAGAAAGATATTTTTCTTTCTCAACGAAAATATGCCTTAGATTTGTTGAAGGAAACTGGTATGATAGCTTGTACCCCTATTAACACTCTTATGGAAGAAAATCTGAAACTGAGTTTGCATTCGAATCAAGTTCTCGCCAATAAGGAACGCTACCAAAGACTAGTGGGAAGATTGATGTATCTTGCACATACTAGACTTGATTTGGCTTATGCGCTAAGTGTTGTCAGTTAGTTCATGCACTCCCCTAGTGAAGAACATATGAATGCTGTAGTTCATATATTGCGTTACTTGAAGTCATCCCCTGGAAAGGGAATTATGTTTACAAAAGGAGACAATTTGGACATTGAAGGTTACACTGATGCTGATTGGGCTGGGTCAATAGATGATAGACGTTCTATGTCCGGATATTTCACGTTTGTAGGAGGGAATCTAGTTACTTAGCGAAGTAAAAAACAGAAAGTAGTAGCTAGATCCAGTGCTAAAGCTAAATACAGGGGAATGGCTAAGGGAGTATGCGAGTTGTTGTGGATTAGAAATTTAATGCAAGATTTACGAATAGAGTCGGTCAATCCAATGAGGTTATACTGTGATAATAAGGCAGCATGCAATATTGCCCACAATCCAGTTCAACATAATCAGACTAAACATGTTGAGGTGGATAGACACTTTATTAAGGAGAAGTTGGAAGCAAAGCTCATTAAAGTTCCTCATGTTCGATCGGAAGATCAAATTGTGGACATACTCACTAAGGCGGTGTCAAGTCAAGCGTTCCATAGCCATCTCGACAAGTTGGGCATGAGCGACATCTATGCAGCAACTTGAGGGGGAGTGTTAAGGCAGCCATTAGATGGATACTAATTCCATAATCAGTAATTATGTAATTAGTAGTTTCCTTCATTGTAATTAGTTGTCTGTAAAGGTTGCTTGCTCTACACTCTTGTATACTTGTATAAATATACCTCTCATAGAGAAGAATAAATTAATCAAGCATTATAACCCTAAAATTTATCTATTAAGACACTTTTTCACTAAAAAGTGGATGGATGGCATTCCTCTAAGAGTAATAGCATTCATTCACCTCAATCTAAGCCGTTGGTAAATATCTAAACTCATTAGCCTTTATCGATATCTAGTCTACTTACAGTTAATCTAAGTATATACATGATGTTGAGGGTTTATTATTCTGAAAAGAAAATGAAAATAACGTTCCTTCAGATTTGTGGCCTCTTGTGAGATCCTCAATGAAGGTCCATCTTGCACACTTATGAAGCATAAACACTTTAAAGTTAATTAATAACAAAGAGAGCATTACATAACAAAGTATTTTAGGGGTAATTTGGACATTTTAATATATTTAAAGACTGACATCATCAAAATCCATCCATATCAGTAACAACATTCTAACAAAAGGGAGAATTTGTTATTGACAATTGAAACACAGGGAAGGGAAGTGTTATTTATGAAACAAGAGGGGAGGTCTCTGCAATTTCGCCATACCTAAGGGGAGGTAAGTGTAATTTACCCAAATTATAATACTTCCATAAGGTATATATTCATATAAATAAATCTTTTTAGATACTAAATTTAAATGTCATTATAATTTAAAATATTAAATTAACATAATTAATTGGTAATAACTTATTTTAAATGGGTTATGTAGGTAAGTTTGGCTTGAGGTTCCTTTATGGGTTTGGGTCGGGGATGGCCTTTTCAACCCATTCAATGGGTTTGGTTAAACTTGAAGTTATTCTAGCGACCGGATCCAAATTCCAAACCATATATCCAATTGTCGTTGTCACTGTAATATTAGTATACACTTATCTATTAACTAAATATAAGGCAGACTTTTTTCTCCCCTCTTCCTTTCACCATATAGGAATATAATGTTCTCATCTTATGACACGTGTCACACTGATCACCTTTGTTCTTCTTATTCTCAAACGACACACCTCTTCCCGTCTCTATCCTCAAACGACACAACTCTTATGAAGAGTTATCTCAAACGTATAGATTAGTATTAACCTCTTAATTTAAGAGATTGTGATAAGAGAAATAGAGACATGTTGATTAGTCACCCTATCCTTATCCCTATCCCTATCACGTTTTTCTCTCTCAAAACCCTCAAACCACATTATTCTTTGCTAGAGTTCTCAATAACCTCATCCCTCTTCCCTATTAAAGGGCCGGAAGTGAGAGAACGTTCGTGCGCTACCTTCTTCTTCTTCATCTTGATAAATTCTGAACTCACTCTCTTGGGATAAAGAAATCCAAACTCATCATTCTCTCTTGGTTATATCGACCGGAGAGAATGTTTTGGAGTTCTTTGGTTGCTTTTTTTGGTGGCAGGACGCTAATAGATTGATAAAACAGTCTGATAGATACTTTCAGTTCGGAGAAATGCTTGCTTCTCTTCTTCGTTATTTTCAGAATTGTCGAATTGGACACTTGGTTGATGCCTATAACGCCTTCGAGAAATCTGCAAAGTATTCTGGCCACCCCCTTTTTTCTAATTGGAGTTTATTGGGCTCTGGGTAATTTAGTTTTGATGGTTTCATTTTCAAGGAAGTACATGAATTAATGGCGGAGTTACAGTGCTTTTCTTCAGGAATTCCAGAATTGGGAGTCAGCGTGGGCAATGGAAGCAAAGTATGTGATCGCTTACGAAATTAGGGTTCTTGCGGAGAGGGTAAGAGTTGAAGATTTGTACCCATTCTATTTATAATTTCTTTAAAACATAATTTCATCATTGGTACGTAGATGATTATTGAGTGTACTTGCATGCAGGCTGATAGAGAGCTGGCTTCGTTTGGAAAAACCCCAGAGAAATTGAAGGGAGCTGGTTCATTCTTGATGAAGGTGTTCGGGGCTCTTGCTGTAAGCTTTTCTTTTCTTAATCCTTGGTACGATTGTTTTTCCATTTAACCCATTTGAGTTAAAGCTGTTGTGAGTCACTTGCATAACAATTAGTGGTAGGATTTTGTTATACTCAGATACTATTGGTTCTTGAGTTGTATATTTATCATGTTACAAAATATAATTTTCTTTGTTTAGGATATTTTTTCCTTAATTATGTAAATCTCTTCTTAATTAAGTAAATCCTAACTCATAGTATTATTTCACATCCCGTGCATCGCACGGGGTTATTGCTAGTATCTAATAAATCATGACCACTATTCGCATGACCACAATTCCACCCCTAGTTCAATTGGATTAGAAAACGGAATGGGAAGTAGTACTGATATAGCTAACTGAGAGATAAGAAAGAAAGAGTCCCATGAATTTAAAACAATAATAAACAAAAGACTCCTTTGGCCAATCACCCACTTTGCTTCTAACTCTAACTCTGCCATGATACCCTATTATAAATATAAGAGACTATTATAAATATCAGAGACTAACGGGAGTAAGGAGGCCATTGTAATCTGTTTTGAGTTTGAAGATGGCGTGTGGCGCTCTAGTGATATTGTTGGTGCTGGGCTTGGCTTCTCTACAACAGTCACAGTCACAGTCACAGTCACAGTCACAGGGAATTGGCTGGAAGGGTGAGGGCTAGCGGTATGGTGGTGGTGGCTGTTGTTCTTCTACTGATGAAGAGCGCACAATCTTTGGACGAGGTCCATTTTTTATGCATAAGACCGTTAATGCCTCATGGAGCCCTTCTCTTTGTTCAAATGTTATGGATGACGAATACTTCCAGGACGTGGAATGCCACGACTATAGTGTTGAGCCCCGACCGGAACTGGATATTTTGTTAGAAGAGATACGCTGTAAAAAGATTAATGCTGCTAAATGCTCTCAGAAGATGCGGGAGATGTCTGCCAAGGCTCGAGATGATTGCCTTAAATGTGCTAAATACAAGAACCCTATTTGCTGGACGCTATTGACAAAACTCATGTGCTTCATTCAACCTTTGTCCTAGTTTTGTTTTTTTATACCTAAATTAAAACAGGGTTAGTGGTTAGTACTGGTGATTGGAGTTCTTGCTATTCATCACTGGAATGATCCCGAGACTTCTCAATTGAGAGAGGCCACATCCCACCATTGGCGCAAGATCGGGGTGTTTCTTTGCCGTAGTTTGATTTTGATTTTCGTTGTTGCTATGGATTTTGACATTATTTATACTAGCGGGTGGCACTTGCGATGCACGTGAGAGCGAGGGGAAGGAGTTAACCATAGTTAATAGGAGTTAAAAGGGACACGTGTTAACCCACGGGTGTGATTGAACTCTCCCCGAGTTCAATCACAATTGACTGTGATTCTATTATTTAAATAGATGAGGGTAGTTTAGGAATTAAAGTAAAACATTAAATTAAAGTTTTGTTTTATATAAGGGTAGTTTAGGAATTTCAAAAAATTCAGGCTACGCCTGCCTCTCCCATTATAATAGTCAAGAAAGATTTAATTGGACTTTTTTTTTAAGGTACAATATTGAAATCTAAGTTTGAACTTCTTTTAATCGCATGATGAGTAACTTATATTTGTTGGGTTGGGTTCGGAGTGGATGGAATATCTTGAATCAACCAACACTCAAATATATAACCCCTTTTTGAAACCAAATTAATTTCATCACAAATTCTAATTAAAGCTTAATAAAAATATGTTAAGAATATCTTTACTATATAATAGCTAGGGATGTCACGAATTGGCACCCTCTTTGATTCCCATGTCAACTAGATTTATTGATCGAGCAATTCCAGTGCCGTGTCCATGTGTCCCTCAATTTTAATCCTCTTTTAACTAGGATTAAGCAATTCACTCACCCCTAGGGTTCACCCATCCAACTTTGGTTTTTTAAAATTAAAATATAAAAGAAAATATTAATCTGAATTTTATTAAGCTTAACCAAAGTTAGAAAAGGATTAAATGGGACAAGTGGGCACGGCCGACAACTAGTTAAACGAATGGGGGTTTATTTTTATTTATTGAGTTGTGTTATGTTAGGTGAATCACTACCACCCATTGCTTCGGTTTTGGTTTTGGTTTGCTGCTTTGTTTGATTTCAATTCGTTTTGGATTAGTTCATCATGGAAGATGCAACTGGTAATGCCCTACAATTCTATTGAGGTAGACCCTAACAATTCTATCTTATGCCCAAATTTGGAAATGAGTCTTTTGAGGCTGGAGAGAGGAAAAATAGTTTAGGAAACAGTACAAACACGAATTTCAATTTTTCATACGAAATAGAACAACTTCAACATCAATGAAGAACCACAAACTAAATTTAATCCCAAACCTAATTACAAACCAAAACAAAAGAAAGAAAAAATCACCAACTTATAAACTGAACAGTCCAAAATGACGTTATTCTACCTAACGATAATCAAAAGATCACTCACATTTATAAGGGTTATTTCAGAAACCAAGTAAAAGCTAGGAGCTTAGAAACATCGCTAGGAAGATAAGTAAGGATTCGGTATTGATGCATTAAAAAAAGAAACCATAGATTTCATAACCGAATAGAGAGAAATAGAAAGTGCTGACCTTCTGATATTGTTGCCTTTGCCTACCTGTGTATGCCCCGAGAGAAAGCACTAAAGGCAGTGAAGAATATGGCAATGGGGTTAAGACCTTTTGTAGGGATGAGACGAGCATGCCAAACCAGAGGATAACCGACATGCATCGGTATGTCCTGGAAAACCAGCATCTCATTGATGCTGTCCCGGTTTTTTCCTTATAATTGCATTGTCCTATTCATTGATTGTTGGAGAAAAACAATTCAGATCGATTCCAACCTCTGTCATATTCACCGTTTTACAGGAAAAAAATGAATCAAATCGATTCCAACTCAAAGTTTTGATCAAACACAATGCATCTCCTTGACGATGACCATCCCTGGTTTCTTCGGAAAACTTGATCTACCGGAGATATGGATTGTATGGATGGAGTATCCATCCAATTTCGGTTCTAACTTTCGACCCGTTGATTTCCTGAAGAAGAAAAAAAAACCGTAAAAACAGGTTGAGAAGATGAATAGTAAAGGATCCGGTTCCGATCCGAAAATCCGGATCCGTTAGAAATTTAATTTGGACAGTTAACAATCCGGTTCATATATTATAATTGGACCAAAAGGAGTGTGGAACAGAGTATGCTCCGAGCTAAGTAACCAAAGCGTTAGAGGGAGAGAGAGCGTCAAATTTCAATTTAGGATAGGGTTGAGAGCGCTCCGAAGCACCGGTATTAAAAAAAAAAAAAAAAAATATATATATATATATATACACACGTGCATGTGCTTTGTACATATAATTTTTTTATTTTAATAAAAATAATAATTTTTTAAAAAACTTTAATTTTTAATATAGTTTATTAAACGTTAATCTCTCTCTATATATATATATATATGTATGAGATCTGTAGACATATGAAAAAAGACATATGTTTACATATGACTATATCCGTACGATTAAAGGATCTAACGGCCACCATTCAGCTAGACTTTTATACATTAAGGGCATTTAAGGAAATTGTATTTTTTTTTATAAGAGCTGGCTCTATCTTTTAGTTTTCCAAAAGAGATAGTTCCCTCAAAGAGAAGAAACACCTTTTCATCTCTCTCCGGCATTCTCTCTCTCTCTCTCTCCGGCATACTCTCTTTATATTAATTAATGTTATAACACTATTATTATATTATTAAAATACTATCTTTTGACGGTAATCTTTTGGAACTGTTTACAAAAGAAGATTATATAATATGTTAAATTAGCAATTATTATTGTTGTTAGTATTTTTATATATAACTATATAAGAATTCAAGTTAATAGATAATTTTCATACATGTTTTGAATGTCATTATAAAGGTTACAACTCTATAAATGAAACTTGGTGCTCCAAATTGCACTTTTCTTATTATGAAAGAAGAATATTTAACACAACAAAAATTTAAAGAATATGTTAGCATTAAAAGAATATTTTTGTTTGAATATTCAAATTGCTATTAATGAAAATATTTTAAAAAAACTACTTAAATATTTCTTAATAAATTACATTTAATGTTTTAAGTAGTTCTTATTTAGAATACTTTTGTACTTTATATTTTCTTAATTTTTAATTATTTATCAATTTTTTATAAATTTATTTGTATTTATTTTCATTTTTAATACTAATTTATTATAATTTAACTAATATATATATATATTATTATAATGCGAGAGCATGCGTAAAAAGCATGATTTTTCTGAAATTCCCAAACTATCCTTATATGAAAAGAAAACATTGATTTAATATTTTATTTTAATTCCCAAACTACCCCCTTACCTTTGATTTAATGTTTTACCTTATTTCCCAAGCTACCCCTTGCCATCAATTTATTTAGAATCACAGCCAATCGCAATTGAACTCGGGGAGAGTTCAATCGCACCCGCAGGTTAACACGTGTCCCTTTTAACTCCTATTAATTGTGCTTAACTCCTTCTCCTCACTCTCACGTGCATCGCATGTGCCACTAGTGAGTTCAATCGCACCCGTGGGTTAACATGTGTCCCTTTTAACTCCTATTAACTGTGGTTAACTCCTTCCCCTTGCTCTCACGTGCATCGCACCTGCCACCCTTATGTAAAACAAAAGTTTAATTTAATGTACAAAATTTTAATTTAATCTTCTTTTCTTCTTTACTGTTATAATGGGAGAGGTAGGCGTAGCTTGAATTTTCTGAAATTCCTAAACTACCCTTATATAAAACAAAACTTAAATTTAATGTTTTACTTTAATTCCCAAACTACCCTCATCTATCTATTTAAATAATAGAATCAGTCAATCGTGATTGAACTCGGGAGAGTTCAATCACACCCGCGGGTTAACACGTGTCCCTTTTAACTCCTATTAACTGTGGTTAACTCCTTCCCCTTGCTCTCACTTGCATCGCACGTGCCACCCGCTAGTATATGTATATAGGGAAGGGATTCGTAGACATATGGAAAAAGACATATATGTTTACATATGACTACATCCGTACGATCAAGGGATCTAACGGCCACCATTCAACTAGACTTTTATGTATTAAGAGCATTTAAGGAAATTAAATTTTGTTACAAGATCTAGGCCATCTAGCTCTATCTTTTAGTTTCCTCAAAGTGATAGTTTCCTTAAAGAGAAGAACACGTGTACATATGAGCTCCTTGACAAATTTGTTCTCACTAAGCCCTGCTCGTAACATGCCAGAGAGAACAAATTTTTGAAGGAGCTCAGCTAAATAATTAGATTGAGTGGAACATTGTGATGTCGAAGAAGCACGAGTGGATATAGTGGAGAACAAATCTGTCAATTTTTTTCAACCCCATCCTGGTCTTCTTATATGTTAAAGGGAAGGAGCTATCATGGAGCTACCCACAAGATAAAAGTGGGTTAGCTTACAAAAAATGATGGCTTACATGAGAGCCATGTCAACCTGATCAGTTTCTAGATTTCTCTTCTATTCAGTACCAAAATAAAATACTTGCAACAAGGATTTTGCCACTTGGATTCCCTATCTACACAAACTTGTAGAGACGAGATAGAAATCAGATGTTATAGGTCTGACAGCAAAACTCTGTAGGCAAGCACATACCTACTGATAATAAACAACTAGCAATGACAATCCTATTATAAATTAACTTGTCTCAGCAATTTGCTTCCACACCATCTAAAGTGTAATCACTCAGAAATTCTGGAGATTCCCATGTATCCCATTTCATCCACATTCCACTTCAGGGTTAGAACATTAATATAAAGAGAGTAACGTCTACTATTATAACTTATATATTAACTAATATATCATCATAATATTATAAATTTCATGTATAATTTATAATGTTATTAGTCTGTTTATTGTAAAATTAGGCAATATATTATACGTGCAACGCACGCGCACTTTTAGTAGATATATATATATATATATATATATATATATTGCAAGGCACGTGGAAGCTTCATTTAACAAAATTTTAAAAAAATAAAAACAAAATAACAACTATGTGGAACAAGACCATGAACCCTCCATTAGTCATGCCCTTTTGAAGTAATTGCTTGGATCGATTCACCCTTATGGCACCTTAGTAGTTACCTTAGGTTTGATTGTGTGTGTTAGGTGTTATATTTACCTCTTACAAAAAATAAACAACCAAAATTTGGCTAAAATCTAGGGCCTCCTTGTTTGAATTCGGCTTGTGTGATGCTTGCAGGGATATCAGATTGATAAGCATGAATCAAATTGAAAAAAGAGAGCAAGAAACATACAAACAGCCACAATGTTACTAGGGCTATCAATGGTTCGGATCATTATCCGGATCCGGATCCGAACCCTATTAGCCGGACTTTGGACCCTATATGTGATCCGTCAGATCGGATTCGGATCGGATATGTGAAATTCGATTATAATCGGATCGGATCCGGATATAGGATGATTCGATCCAATTAAAATCCGATCCGATTATATTAACCTTTTAAAATCATTTTAAATAAATTTTTTATGGATAAAGTATTAATTTTTTAAAAATTAACATTAATTAGAGTTAATTAAGGTAATATTAGATTTTTATATTATTAAAATAGAGTTTTTTTTTAAAAAAAATTAAACTTAATCGGATCGGATCGAATTTGGGTCTTAAAAATATAATCGGGTTCGGATTCAGATCGATTAATTAATGATCCATCAGATCTCGGATCGGATTTGGATAAGCCAGTTTCTTAATCGGATCAGATTCGGATCTAGAAAGATTCACTCCGAATCCGACCCATTGACAGCCCTAAACTAACCACATTGAAATAGATCTAAAACCTGCTGAAGCTACTATCGTAGAGGAAAGTAGCGGCTGCCTTGATTGTAGGAGACAAAGATATAGTCTTTTTTTTGATAGACTCTCTTGCATAGGATTCTTCCCTAATATGATAGAGTTCTAAACCAACTCTCTTTTAATAATGAGTCCCACATAATATTAAATAGTGACTTAATTAAAGTTTAGTTATATTCTAAGTTATTTATTAAAAAAAATAAATTAAAGGGTATTTACATTGAAGTAAAGTTTTTCATACTCCTTGTACCTATATTTATACTAGTAAAAGTGCACGTGCTTTAATCAAAATCAATATTATCATAATTTATAATTTTATGATAATTTTTAGAAGAAATTAAAAATAATATATATTTTTTTTGTACTCGGGTGGTCCCCAACCATTTGGTTCAAGACTAATCCCTGAGGGTGCGATGTGAGCCCGCAACCCGCCACACCAGGTAAGTTCGAGTAACAAATAATATTACTCTATATTTATTAATGCTTGGTGCTTAAATGAGGAATTGTTTAACCATCAAAATTATTATAGTTAAGCAATCTAACAATTGTTTTTAGAAAAAACCAAAAACAAAAATACTAATTTTAATATAGTTAAGTTTAACCATAGTTAAACATGGTTAAAAGGGACACGAGGACACTGGGGTCAGCTTAGTAGCGGTCCGCTTCTCAGGACTCTTCCCATAAAGACTCCTTTATAAGAGGAAACTTTCTACACGTTTCTGCCTATAATGCTTAACTTCTTAACCAACTCCTAAAGACTATGTAACACGATCAACACAAACTAACAACACTCTACAACTGAGAGACGTTTTAATAACTGAACTAACATGGACTCGTAAACCTTCAACTAGAGAGATATATAGCATCCTATGATTCCATTCTATTCTTGATTGCTCCCTACATGTGACACATTCCGGCATCGCTCTCATATTTCTATTCTATACTCAAAGGACTATTTGGCTTTGTTGAGAAGGAAGAACGAGGAACCAGGATGAATCTTAAAGACGATTGCAATAGAAAACCTGCCAGGGAGAGTGGATAACATAGATGAACAATAGAAGGGGGAAGATTTGTTTTGGACAGTCGGTTGCCAGGCTCTGCCCCGAATCTGGAGTTCCTCCCTTGTAGATCGGTTGGACGACGGTAGTCGTAGCGACCATGAATCGGTTTATTCGGGATTGATCTTTCTCCTTTCTTCATCAAGAGCTCGGGTTTTCTTATGGCTCGATGCCCTGGCTAGACACAATGATAGCATTGTTGAGGAGGGCTATAGGCTTTACTCTAACGGTAATTTCTTCTTAAATTTATTTGCTAATTATTACATAGAATGCCATTAATGAAACTTCTAAATGACCATATTATCCTTATGATCCATTAGAAAAATTAGTCCTAAACTTCTCTCTATTTAATAATATAATGTTTACTTTATCAACAATAAAATAAAATTAAGGGTAATTACGTCTACATAAAGTTTAGGTTGCTCCTTGTACTTTTATTAGTAGAATGAGAGGTGCAATTTTTATTTTAAATGGGTTGGGTAGGTTATTTTGTCTTGAGATTCATTTATGGGATTGGGTCGGGGATGGCTTTTTCAACCCGGGTTGGGTTCAACTTGAAGATATTCTAGCGACCGGATCCAAACTCCAAACCATCCAATTGTCAGTTGTCACCCTAATATTAGTATGCACTTAGATATCTATTGATAAAATAAATCATGATCACCACTAGTCACATGTCCCTAGTTGAATTGGATTAGAAAACGGAATGGGAAGTGGTACCGATATAGCTAAGTGAGAGATAAGAAAGAAAGAGTCCCATTAATTTAAACTGTAATTTAAAACAATAATAAAAAATAGACTCCTTTGGCCATTCACCCACTTTCCTTCTAACTCTAACTCTAACTCTAACTCTAACTCTGCCATGGTACGCACGCTATTATAAATAAGATAAGAGATTAAAGGAGGCCATTGTAATCTGTTTTGAGTTTGATGATGGCGTGGGGTGCTCTAGTGATATTGTTGGTGCTGGGTTTGGCTTTTCTACAACAGTCACACGGTGATGGCTTCCGGTATGGTGGTGGCTGTTGCTCTTCTGCTGATGAAGAGCCCATAAAAAAATTTTATCCGGGTAATCGTAAATCATTCTATGTACCAGGTCCAAAATTTATGCATAAGACCGTTAACGCCTCATGGAACCCTTCTCTTTGTTCAAATGTACTGGATGACGAATACTTCCAGAACGTGGAATGCCACGACTATAGTGTTGAGCCCCGACCGGAACCTGAACCTGAACTGGATATTTGGTGGGAAGAGATACGCTGTAAGAAGATTAATGCTGCTAAATGTTCTCAGAAGGAGCGAGAGATGTCTGCCAAGGATCGAGATGATTGCCTTAAATGTGCTCAATACAAGAACCCTCGTTGCTGGAGTTTTTTGACGTTATTCATGTGCTACAAAGACCCTAATCCTGCTCCTTATGTAATTTTGGAAGACGTTGTCAGGGAACCTTTGTCCTAGTTTTTTTTCCCCCCTAAATTAGTACAGGGTTAGTGCTTAGTAATGGGGTTTGGAGTTCTTGCTACTCATCACCCAATAGGAATGGATCCCGAGACACCTCTCAATTTAGAGAGGTCACAACCCATCATTGGCACAGCCTTAGTTTGATTTTGATTTTCGTTGTTGCTATGGATTTTGACATTGTTTATATTTAATTGGAGTTTTTTCTTTTTTAGGTACAATATCGGAATCTAAGTTTGAACTTCTTTTAATTGCATGATGAGTAACTTATATTTGTCGGGTTGTGATAGGTACAAACACCAGAATTCTCTGCTCATGCTGCAGAGAGACCTTCTCTCAATTCACGGTATTGAGAACACCAAGATTTTTTGAATAACTGATTGCACAACCTCTCCAGAAAGTTCTATAGTTTGTTATAAACCGATTATATCAAAGGAAATAACGTCTGAAAAAAGAAAGAGTACCAGTAAGGAAATAAAATAATCTAGCACAAGGAAAGAGCAACTAACAAGGAAATAAAATAGCAACCAAACATGGAAATATAATATTGGAGATTTAGCTTGCCAATTCAAGCTACATAGTTGGTCAACTGCACATTCGGTCTAGTAGCCCTCATACTCCTACATGGCGTTGCTTCATGCATAATCGTATCAGGTTGGGTTCAGATTGAATGGAATATCTTGAATCAACCAAAACTCAAATGCATAACCCCCTTTTTGAAACCAAATAAATTTCATCACAAATTCTAATAAAGCTTAATAAAAAATACTTTAAGAATATCTATACTATATAATAGCAAGGGACGTCATTGGCACCATCTTTGATTCCCATGTCAACCAGACTTATTGATCGAGCAATTCACAGTGCCGTGTCCATGGGTCCCTCAATTTTAACCCTCTTTTAACTAGGATTAAGCGATTCACTCACCCCTAGGGTTCACCCATCCAACCTTGGTTTTTAGAAATTAAAAAATAAAAGAAAATATTAATCTGAATTTTATTGAACTTAACCAAAGGTAGAAAAGGATTAAAAGGACACGTGGGCACGGCAGTCCACCAATTAAACGAATGCGGGTTTATTTTTATTTATTGAGTTGTGTTATGTTAGGTGAATCATGATATGCGTATGCTTTAGTATGTTGTTCCTTCATGCCTTCTTTCTTGAACTTCTGTTTAGGAGAAAAGTTTTCTTCAATCGCAGTTTCCACAAGCAACCTTTGCAGTTTTCACAAGGATCCAGATCTTTCTCTTTTCATCTCAACTTAGTTCTACCACCCATTGCTTTGATTTTGGTTTCTGTTTGCTGCTTTGTTTGATTTCAGTTCGTTTTGGATTCGGTCATCATCGAAGATGCAATTGGTAATGCCCTATCAATTCCTTTCAAGTTTTTTTTAATCTGTTTGATTTATGTTTTCTTTTAATCTCTTACAATGTATTCATTTAATCTCTTATAATGTATTCTTGTATGGGTATGTAGATTTGGAGGAGAGTTTTTTATGGATAAATTATTTTTGTTTTCTTATGGGTAAATTATTATTGTTGAAGTTATTAACCAGAGTTAAAAGAAGGCTTCTCTGTTGTACATTGGAGAACTAGCAAACACCCCGTGTGATGCAGGGGAATTAAAAAACATAGTACGCCTCTAAGAAAAAATGAAAACTATGTAACCAGTACCTAAATAGTCCAATAATTAATTTGAGGGTTACTTAAAAGATCATTAGTAAAAGAAAAAAAATTAATTTGAGGGTTAAGTTACAACACATACCTTTTAAGCGCCAATTTCTTCTTCAATCATATTTTCTCTTATCTATGACATTTAGTAGTATGGGAAGAAAATTTAGGAGAATAATTAGGTTTGAAACACTAAAAATAGATGGACGAAACCCTAATGGTGAGTTAATGCATTGAAACACTAATAGATTGTGAAAATTGAATTAATATCGAATCCTTTTAGGCAGATAGGACTACTCTACTCCTGCTTGCTCTTGGCCTATAGATAAAATATCAACTTTAATAATATATGTGTACAAAATTAGCAACAACAAAAAACACATATTGTGTCATCTAGGCAAATACATTTTTGTGAGTGCCTACCTAAACAGCTAGAACCTGATTAGGCACTAGGAATCTTAGCTAAGCGAAGTGACCTAAGCATCACATAAGAAACAATTTGACTACACTGTTTGGCACATAGTTTTGGCATCATAAGACTCACCAGTCACCATAAATCTTTCTTCCGGAGGTCCATTTTTTATGCAGAAGACCGTTAACGCCTCATGGAGCCCTTCTCTTTGTTCAAATGTTGAGCCCCGACCGGAACCGGAACTGGATATTTGGTGGTAAGAGATAGGCTATAAGAAGATTAATGCTGCTAAATGCTCTTAGACGAAGCGGGAGAAGTCTGCCAAGGATCGAGATGATTGCCTTAAATGTGCTAAATACAAGAACCCTATTTGCTGGACGGTATTGATGAAAGTCATGTGCTTCATGAAGCCTTTGTCCTAGTATTGTTTTTTATACCTAAATTAATACAGGGTTAGTGATTAGTACTGGGGATTGGAGTTCTTGCTGTAAGAATTTCGTAAGATCGTTATTGTTGATCAACGAGAAGGGATAGCTGTGGATGTAAACCAACAACATATGTCGATCTCCTTAAACCAGATCTGAGTGATAAAAATAATTAGAGAGTATATTATTACATGCTCCTATCTCTCTTTTATAGAGAGAATCACCCATAACCAATGCCTTTATGGCTACTTGTAACTGACACCTTTATGGTTGTCATTACGGTTTCTGGTCAAGGGTTTCAGATCCTTTCTTGATAATTACATCAAATGGCTATTGCAGCCAATAATTCTAATACTCCCACTTGGCTTTAAGAGCCATGTTGTATAACCTATACCATAGCCTTATTTAATAAACATGTCCAATAACCTATACCATAGCCTTATTTAATGATTTAACATCAATCATTTCAAGCAATGGGATCTAGAGAATATAAAATTCTCTTTTTCGACTGCATCTCTGACACATTGTTATGTTTCTATCAACATATTAATATCGGCTCAGTTCTCGGAGTATAAATTTCATGGATCCATTGGTCTTTACCAACTTCAATTTATCAATGAAGTGTTTTCACTACATGACTTCTCAAGTAATACCATAAGATGTTACTCTGCTTTAATGGAGATCTATTTCTTGTTGCTCTACAACACCTCTCTAAAGGTAAACATATAATCGGATATTAAGTTTCATTTTGTCTAGGTTATCACTCTAATTAGCATTTTCATATATCGAGTAGGGTTATGCTTGCCTAACAAGATTTTCATCTGGACTCATATATTAAACTCATATTTATGGTCTTACCCTACAAGGGCAGTTAACTAAGAAATTTAGTTTTTTCACGCTAACCTGCGGGTTCTCCCAACATACTTTTCTAAACATAGCAATTTTGGTTTTTCCATTCCATCATGCGGGTTCTCTCAAAATTCTTTTTCAAACCACTAAGCTATTTGGTTTTTCCATGCTAACCTGTAGGTTCTCCCAAAATATTTATTTGAGTTTTACTAAAATGCTTCTATGAGCATTAAGCCATTTGGTTTTACCACGTTAATCTGCGGGTTCTCCCAAATGCTTTTCTAAGTGCTAAGCCATTTGGTTTTCCACGCTATCTTACGGGTTTTCCCAAAATGCTTCTTTGTCGATGTCAATTCATTATTTAATAACACGTATTGATCATCAATCTATGAGGTTTCTTCCATGCTCATCATATATTTGTATCAATTTTAACTATCAAGCCATGAGAATTTTTCTACGTTAAACTAACGTTCGCTCTTCATGCTTACATTATGATTTCTAAGCCATGAGGTAATTTCACGTTATAATATGGGCTTATCAATCATGCTTACCTTTCAACCATATGACTATTATTTTTTTCATATTATAGGAGTCATCCTATATTTGTATAATTATTATCTACCAAAGTATGAGGTTATTTCACACTATCATTTGTGTTCCCCCATCATACATATATGTATTGATCATCATCATTATCATTTACTCATAGATAATTAAAATCAGAAGTACTACAATCTAAAATTATGCTCTCACTATTCTATACATGTCTACAAGGACAGTAATATTAGCCACATGCTAATCTTATCTGTTAATTATCAATTAACATAGATCAAGCTAAGGTTATATCTTCTTAAACCAATGTTATATACTATATCTCTTGTACATCCTAAGTTTTATACTTGTGTTCAACAATTTAACGCTAGTGTACTTTATCTAATCATAAAATTCACATATAACTAATAAACATAGCATACAATATATAGCACTAGAAATTAACAGATAACATAAAGAGCTTGAGTTTCAAAAATCTGATCGTTCATTGGTAGTGTTACCAATGTGTATGTTCAACATCTGATTTTTTGAACCGCAATTGATCTCTCTTGTGTTCCCCATATCTACAGGAGCATGCTAGTTTAAACGGATCCGAAATCGAAGTTATAATGACTTCGATATTGCATAAAATGTACAGCCAATACACCAGATATACTTGCTTTACACCATATCCAAATTAATGAAATGGTCTCGTGGAATGCTATCCTCGAGTGGTGATTTGACTGCATCGGCTCGGCCTTTTTCTCAAGATAACATCACTTTAAATTGACTTAAATGCTTTCAGAATAAAGTCAGTAGAGCATACATTCCTTTGATGTATATGCTCAACACCTTAAACAGTCCCTTAAGGAATCTTTAACCCTTTTTATGGTCTTCAACCTTACGTTTCAACAGTGAGGGAGAAATGGAGAAATGCAAAAACGTCTGTCCCTCTTTATCTTTCTCCATGAAAGATGCCGGCTTTGGCGCTCATCATAATGCCACGATTTCTTCTACAAGAGTTATTGGATTTTCTCCTCCAAGATGGATCAGGAGTATCAGAGAACAAGAATTCATCAATCTTCCATCTTCTTCTGTATATTTTCTAGGTCTAGCAGACTGTTTGCCTCCCATTGATCTAATGTTTTTGATGGCCAAAATGTTGAACGTTTCTTTAGGCCATCAATCAAAAGGGTTCGGCAATCAGTCATCTTTGAGTGATTCTCCATTGGGTTGGAGCAAACTATTGGGGCCCAACACCTTCTTCTCATATAGAAGAGGTTCAAGCACACCATCCCATGTATTCCTTTCAACATGATCTTGCTTGCCTCCCTTCCGGTCATGAAATTTGTAAACCATCCCAAGACACTAGTCTTGAGCATCTTTCCCCACATTTACTGCCTCTAAATCATGTTAACCCATTTGGAGAATTCTGCAGGGAAACTAACCAGATAGTGAACCTTTAATTTCAAAAAACTGAAAATGCTGGTGTGCTATTTGAAGAAATATGAAGACAAATTGAAAAACGCTGGTGCAGCTTTGGTCTGATTGTCATAACCATTTTCCGGCGTCTTCTTCTATGTTACGGACAAAAAAGGAGATATTCTTTGAAAATTGGCCGTCCCTTTTCATCTTCCTCATAAACTTTTAGCAGTAGAGCCGCTCCACTTTTTCCACCAACCCGTTGAAGCTTTGACCGCAAACCCACCGGGGTTAGGTCTTCCACCTCTCTACCTAAAGCTCTGATACCAATTGTAAGAATTTCGTAAGAATTGTTGATTATCGAGAAGAGACAATTATGGATATAAACCAACAACATAGGTCGACCAGTTTAAACTAGATTCGAGTGATAGAAACCATTAGAGAGTATATTATTACATGCTCCTATCTCTCTTTTATAGAGAGAATCACCCGTAATTGACGCCTTTATAGTTGTCGTTACGTTATCTGGTTAAGGGTTTCAAATGTCTTCTTATGATTAAATCAAATGGCTATTACAACCGATAATTCTAATACTTGCTACTCATCACCCGAGAGGAATGGATCCCAAGACCTTTCAATTGAGAGAGGCCACACCCCACCATTGGCACAAGATCGTTGAGTTTCTTTGTCGTAGTTTGATTTTGATTTTCGTTGTTGCTATGGATTTTGACATTATTTATATTTAATTGGAGTTTTTTTTAGGTACAATATTGGAATCTAAGTTTGAACTTCTTTTAATTGCATGATGAGTAACCTATATTTATTGGGTTGGGTTCGAATTGGATGGAATACCTTGAATCAACCAAAACTCAAATGCATAACCCCTTTTTGAAACCAAATTAATTTCATCTGATTTAATTTCATCACAAATTCTAATAAAACTTAAGAAAAATACGTTAAGAATATCATTACTATATAATAGCTAGGGATGCCACGAATTGGCACCCTCTTTGATTCCCATCTCAACTCGACTTATTGATCGAGCAATTCACAGTGTCGTGTCCATGTATCCCTTTTTACTCTCTTTTAACTAGGATTAAGCGCCTCACTCACTCCTAGAGTTCACCCATCCAACCTTGGTTTCTAGAAATTAAAAAATAAAAGAAAATATTAAAAGGGACACGTGGGCATGGCGGTCCACTAGTTAAATGAATGCAGATTTATTTTTATATATTGAGTTGTGTTGTGTAGGTGAATCACAATATGCATATATGTTTCAGTATGTTGTTTCTTCATGTCTTCTTTCTTGAACTTTTGTTTAGGAGAAAAGTTTTCTTCAATCATAGTATTCACAAGGAACCTTCTTTCTTTAACTTTTGTTTAGGAGAAAAGTTTTCTTAAATCACAGTTTTTACAAGGATCCAAACCTTTCTCTCTTCATCTCAACCCAGTTCTACCACCCATTGCTTCAATTTTGGTTTTCAATTGCTGCTTTGTTTAATATCAGTTCGTTTTGGATTCAGTCATCATCGAAGATGCAACTGGTAATGCCCTATCAATTCCTTTCAAGTTTTATTTTTTAATCTGTTTGATTTAAGTGTTCTTTTAATCTCTTACCATGTATTCTTTTAATCTCTTATCATGTATTTTCGTATGGGTATCTAGATTTGGAGGAGAGTTTGTTATTGGTAAAATATTATTGTTTTGCTATGGATAAATTATTATTGTTGAAGTTATTAACCAGAGTTAAAAGAAGGCTTCTCTGTTGTACAGTGGAGAACTAGCAAACACCCCGTGTGATGCAGGGGAATTAAAAAACATAGTACACCTCTAAGAAAGAATGAAAACTATGTAATCAGTACCTAGATAGTCCAATAATTAATAAAGTGTAATGGTGGTTCCTTAAAAGATCATTAGTAAAAGAAAAAAAATTAATTTGAGGGTTAAGTTACAACGCATACCTTTTAAGCACCAATTTCGTCTTCAATAATATTTTCTCATATCTACGAAATTTAAGAGTGTAGGAAGAAAATTTAGGAGAATAATTAGGTTTGAAACACTAAAAATAGATGGCTGAAACCCTAATGGAGAGTTAATGCATTGAAACACTAACACATTGTGAAAATTGAATTAATATAGATAAAATATCAACTTCAATAACAAATGTGTACAAAATTAGCAACAACTAAAAACACAAATTGTGCCATCTAAGGCAAATACATTTTTGTGAGTGCCTACCTAAACAGCTAGAACCTGATTAGGCAATAGGAATCTTTGGCTAAGCGAAGTGGTGACCTAAGCATCAGATAAGAAACAATTTGACTTACACTGTTTGGCACATAGTTTTGGTTTCATAAGACTCACTAGTCACCATAAAAGAATCTAGCACTCACCTACTTCAAAAGACAACAAATAGTACCACCTAAGCCCAAGAAATTAATAACAGTAGCCAAACGAATTTTAAAAAAAGTTGAAATAGTGAAAAATTCCCAAATGCATCTAGAAATGCACGCCACACTGCAGCAACATAATGATGTAATCCATCATCTCTATGTCAATATAGAAATTAGAACACAACAGCAAGATATAGGTAATCAATAGGTTCTTCCTATTCTATCTTATGCCCAAATTAAGAAATCAGTCTTTTAAGGCTGGAGAGAGGAAACATAGTTTAGGGAACAGTGGAAACACGAATTTCAATTTTTCATACGAATTAGAAAAACTTCAACATCAATGAAGAACCACAAACCAAATTGAATCCCAACCCTAATTACAAACCAAAAAGAAAGAAAGAAAAAATCACCAACATATAAACTGAACAATCCAAAATGATTCTATTTTACCTAACAATAATCAAAAGATCACTCACATTTATAAGGTTTATTTCAAATACCAAGTAAAAGCTAGGAGCTTAGAAACAGCGCTAGGAACATAAGTAAGGATTCGATCGGACCCGTAGGTCAACACATGTCCCTTTTAACCCCTTTTAAATGTGGTTAAGATTATATAACCCTTAGAGTTCAACATTCTAACCTTGGCTTTTAGATTAAAAAAATTTAACTCCATAGGGTTAATCTTAACCACAGTTAATAGGGGTTAAAAGGGACACGTGTTAACCTATGGGTGTGATTGAACTCTCCCCGTGTTCAATCGCGATCGGTTGTGATTCTATCTTTAAATAGATATATTGATGAGTAAGGGGTAGTTTTGGAATTAAGTAAAATATTAAATCAAGTTTTTGTCTTATATAAGGGTAATTTGGAAATTTAGAAAAAATAGGATACGTTTTTTAGGGGGGAATTCTCATTATATAAAAATAAATATTAGAGGTTAAGAAGATAAGATGTGTGTGGCACGTGCGATGCATGTAAGAGGATAACCGACATGCATCGACTTGTCCTTGAAAATCAGCTTCTCATTAATTCTGCCACAGTTTTTTACTTATAATTGCATCGTCCTATTCACTGATTGTTTGAGAAAAAGGATTCAGATTGATTCCAACCTCCGTCATATTCACCTTTTTACAGGAAAAAAAATGAATCAGATCGATTCCAACTCAAAGTTTTGATCAAACACAATGCATCTCCTTGACGATGACCATCCCTGGTTTCTTCGGCCTTATCAATGCCTCTATCATATTCACGGGTTTTGATAGGAAAACAAAAAACCAGGCCAATTCCAACTCCAAGTTTCGAATAATTGTAAGAAGAATAAGTAGTAAATTTCTAAACAAGCAGTAAATTTCTCTACAGAAGAAGAGTAATGTAGAAACGATACGAAGAAGAAAATTTATGGGTCTGTATCATGACCAGGCTGCTTTGGTGTTCACTGATCCATGTACTAGCAAAAGCCCCAAAATTGATTGATGTATTGACAAATGGATAACACGAGGGTTTGTTCCGCATTGAGTTCATGTTTGTGAAATCAGGAGGGGTTGGCAAAAACTTACAAACTTATGAACTTTCCGGTTACGTGTATTTATGAGAAAACCTCGATCATGCAAGATGATTATGCATAGAGTACTTGTGAGCATCATGATATACTTAGAAAGCTTTTAAACATCGAAATGAAATAATGGAATTTCATTCATAGTGATATCATAACAAAAGCATGGCTACTTATCCTATTTCATCAAAAACATACCATTCTGTCATGCTTTTTGTAATGGGTAAATTTCGTAAAACCCTAAGTATGGTAGTAACGAGCTCGTCCTCGGTGTGGTGTTATCATTTGAGCTCATTTCCGTCGTCTCTTCGACGACGGGCCCGTTGTCATATGGACAACGAGAACGTTGTCTACCGAACGACGACCCCGTTGTTTCATATACGACGATCACGTCCTCGTTCTGACGACGTACCCATTGTCTCACAGATGACGATCACGTCTTTGTTCTGACGACGTACCCGTCGTCTTATTGTCAACGACCCCGTACTCCAACACGTAATGAGATCCGGTGCTATTGCCCAGTCGCCTGGGACTGATCCTACCCCTACGATGGTAGGTGGGAAACACTGTCTTGGCATTAAATACAGTATTAAATGCCATTTAATGCTAGTCACCTCGGACGAGTTACTACTCTTTGCCTGCTCTCTTTTATATGCAGATACGCGTGCAGTACGAATGACCGGGAGATCTATCTAAAATGATTACTGAAGTACACATCAGAGATTTGAGGTGTGCATGGACATCCATGGGTGCCCATGGCCATGGCAGGAGTGGCCTATAAGAACCTGTGAAAAACAGTGTGAAAGGAAAATTTTTTGAAGAGCTAAGACCCTCAAATTTTCGGTATTTTCTTACTGTTCATCATCTTCTACACCTACTGACTTTATCATCGGAGTACAGGTCAGGGTGCCACACCCTCCACTCCAACCTTCTACCGGTAAACCAGAGCTTGGGTGGAGCTGTTGCTGACGCGTGTCCTTTTCGGTCAGGGTGCCACACCCTCCACTCCAACCTTCTACCGGTAAACCAGAGCTTGGGTGGAGCTGTTGCTGACGCGTGTCCTTTTCGGTAAATTCCCCTCACAAAATTGGTGCCGTCTGTGGGAAATTTTTAGCCGAACCCACCCTTTGCTCACACCACCTCTCCCGGTCAGCATGGTAGACCAAACTCCTCAGTCTATCGTCGAAAACCAGCCCCCTCAAGCCATTCCCTGCACCCCTTCCGCCATGCAAACATTCGCATCAGGCCAATCTTCTGGACAACCAGAAAGGCCCATGACCATACCTGATCCCATCCTGTTACTATTACAACAATAACAGGCCACTCTGGCCCAGATAGTCAGTCAGCAGCAGTCACTGCAGGAGCGGCTTGATGCTTTAGAGCATGGTAACTTGGAGATCGATGACGAATCTCCTAAAGGAGGCTTTGCGGCTCGTAAACTCAATTTTCCTGCTTCCCCTCCCCCCAAAGTAACAATCCCGATCTCGCCGTCTGCACCAGAGAATCTGGAGAGAAGATTCACTCTCACTCCTTCTACTGACGAGACTGCCTATCCTCGTTCTCTTGGTGCTCATGCTGAACAACGAGATCTCTGCGTCAGCAACGACGGGTTGAAGACAGGCTTAACCCTCAAGGACGTGGAAGCTCTGATCAATGCTCGAGTCAGAGGAACGACGAGCGGGGCCTCTCTCGATCAATACGCTCAGAAGTACAAAGATGAGGAGGAGACGTCCCCTTTTTCCAAGGAGATCGTCGAATCTTATACCCCATCAAAATTCGTGGTACCGAATTTTGTTAAGTTCGATGGGAGGAGAGATCCTATTGACCACCTGACTGACTTCAAGAATGCTATGGCTATCCGTAATCCGGATGATAATCTCCTCTGTAAAGCCTTCCCTAGCAGCCTGACTGGAGCGGCTGCGAGATGGTTCCGTAATCTACCCGCTGGGTCGATCAGGTGTATGGCTGATCTCAGGTCAGTTTTCATTGACCAGTACATCATTAACAAGAAAAAGAAAGCAGGCGCAGATTCACTCTTCGCCATGCGAATGAAGTCGGCGGAACCCCTTAGAGACTTTATTCAGCGGTTTACCGATGAAGTCTCTAATATCGATAAGATCGAAGACTGCACTTGCATAGCGGCCTTCAAGAATGCCATACCCAAGAGTTCTAAGCTCTATGAATCTCTTGCCCTTGACTGTCCAATCAAGATGGACGAACTGATAGTCCGTGCCTCTAAGTACGGGAGGATGGAGGAAGATATTGCAGCAACGACGAGACCCAGAGCACGAGGGGTAGATGCTGTGGAGTGGGGAAGCAAACCCTCCTCGAAGAAAGGGAAGAGACCAAAATTTGAATCGTCTTCCAGCGACGAGGAACCACGGTGGCGCACACGACAGGAAAAGGTGGTGTATGTTGAACGACGGGGAGAGCCGAACCGACACTCGTTGGGAGTCCGCCAAGATTTAGACTCATCGAGAAGGACGGATCTACGTCCCAACTTCCAACGGCGGGACGACCGTGCCTATCAGAGACAAGAGGAACCCGGGCATTACAAGGAGAGGGAGAATCAGACAACAGAAAGACGTCACTTTGCATCTCGCGCTGGTCAAGTCAACTTCTCAGCGAGCCCGACGACGATTATGAAGACGATGGAAGACAAACCATACTTCGAATGGCCAGCACGGACAGTTCGTGATGTCACCTTGGGACCCAGGGCACATGAGTATTTTCAGTACCACAAGTGCCACGGGCACCTTACAAATCGTTGTCGCATCCTGAGAGAATATCTGGAGAGATTAGTCCGTGAAGGCTATCTGGGAGAATATGTGGACTTTGGAAGAGGAGAATGACGTATTACGGATCCATCCGCTCGATCTCATGAGGGAGAGCCATCTGGCCATATGGGCCGAGACGGAGAAGCTCCGAAGGGAGTGATAAATGTCATCCATCGCGCTCGAGTACCGGAAGTAGATATTGAGCAGCAGTTTCGAGTGAAGGCAATGAAGTTATCACACGTGGCAAAAGTTTGTCAGGTGCGATCGACAACGAGGGAAATCGAGCAGGCCCTATCGTTCACCGATCAGGACATGACAACGGTGGTCAGGCCTCACTACGATGCTCTTGTCTTGACTATGCGAATTGGCGATTTCGACATCAGGCGAGTGCTCGTTGACCCTGGAAGTGGGCCAGATATTCTGTATCTTCATGCTTTCACAAAGATGGGGTTGGACCCGGCAGTTCTCGTCCCTGCACAGACCCCCTTCATAGGATTCGACGGAAGCTCGATGCAACCCGTAGGAGAAGTCATCCTACCGGTCAAAGCTGGGCCTATCATCCTGTCCACTCGGTTCTCCATTGTCGACGTGCCGTCCCCATACAATGCCATCTTGGGACGATAGTGGACTCACGAAATGAGAGCTGTTCCATCTTCTTATTATCAGGTACTGAAATTCCCTACTTCGGACGGACCAAGTGAAATACGAGGAGACCAGCTGGCATCGCAGAAGTGTGATTATGCCTCACCCGACCCACTCAAATAGCAATTACAGGTCGGGTTCGTGGAAGAGGAGAACCCGGGTGAATCGATGATGAACCACTCTATTGAACCCACGAAGCTTGTCAACCTTGGGACGGAGAACGAGCCAAGGACGCTACAAATTGGGACCTGTTTGACGACGGACGAAGAGCAGGAGTTGATAAATTTTCTGAGGAGGAACCTTGATGTTTTTGCTTGGTCCCACGAGGACATGACGGGTATCAATCCTGAAATCATCTGTCACCATCTCAACGTTGATCCCGTAGTCAATCCGGTTAAACAGAAGCCTCGTAGACTTGCTCCGACGTACCATGAGGCCGTCAATGAAGAGATTGATAAGTTAATTCAGCACGGGTTCATTCGTGAGGTCCAATATCCGGAGTGGATAGCCAATGTAGTAGCTGTTCTGAAGAAGAACGGGAAAGTCAGAGTCTGTATTGATTTCACTAATGTTAATAAAGCTTGTCCGAAAGACTTCTTCCCAGTTCCCAGAATCGATAGACTTATCACTGCCACCGCGGGTCACGAGATGTTGAGCTTCATGGATGGGTATTCGGGTTATAATCAAATCCTCTTAGCTGAGGACGATCAAGAGAAGACGGCCTTCATAACGGAGCGTGGCCTATTTTGTTACCGGGTCATGCCCTTTGGCCTGAAGAATGCCGGGGTCACTTATCAGCGGTTAATGAATCTGATGTTTGGACCCTTGCTTGGTAAATCGGTGGAGGTGTACATTGACGATATCGTTGTAAAAAGCTGAACTCGGGTCTCTCTTGTAGCCGACTTGGCGGAGCCGTTTTCTATTTTACGCACTTTCAATCTGAAGTTAAACCCTGAGAAATGTATATTTGGCGTCGCCTCGGGCAAATTCCTTGGTTACCTCGTCAGTCAACGGGACATCGAAGCAAATCCCACGTAAATCCGTGCTCTGATAGATATGCCGGAACCGAAGACAAGGAAAGAAGTTCAAAAACTGACAGGACGTATCGCTTGTCTTAACCGGTTTATATCGAAGTCTTCTGACCGTTGCAGACCTCTGTTCAAGTTATTGAGGAAGGATTCCGTTTTCAGGTGGACAGAAGAGTGTTCCCGGTCTTTCGCCACCTTGAAGACGTACCTAGGCTCCGCTCCGATCCTCTCTGTACCTGAACCTGGTAAAATATTGTACCTCTACCTCTCCGTTTCGGAACGAGCCATTGGCTCCGTGCTGCTCAGAAGTCACAACGGCGTAGAGAAGCCTATTTATTTCGTCAGTAAAACATTCCACAAGGCAGAATCCAACTATAGCAGAATGGAGAAGGTATGCTTGGCTCTTGTCTTTTCTGCTGAAAAGTTACGTCCTTATTTTCAGGCACATACCATCGTTGTCATCACTACGTACCCTTTGAAAACTGTGTTGGGGCAACCTGAAACTGCGGGACGTATGTCAAAGTGGGCAGTGACACTCAGCGAGTTCGATATCCAATATCAAGCCCGAACCGCAGAGAAAGGGCAGGCCGTTGCAAGCTTCCTGGCCGATTTCCCCGTGGAGGAGGCCAAAACTTCAGTAGAGCCCGACCGTCATGAGCTCCCAGACGATGCGGAGGAGGATACCGTTGTGGAAGACGAGGCAGGAGAGGGAACCAAACTGACGATGTGGTGCGATTGGGTCTTGTACATAGATGGGTCGTCTAATGTCAGCGGTTCGGGACTTGGTGCTGTTCTTGTCAGCCCAGATCGTGTTAAAGTACAAAAGCTGACGCGTCTTGGTTATGCTGCCTCCAATAATGAAGCTGAATATGAAGCGTTAATACTTGGGTTGCAAAGTGCACGAGAGTTGGGAATTTCTAAACTCAGAGTGTTCTGTGATTCACAGCTCGTGGTGAACCAAGTCAACGGTGTCTATGAATGTCGAGATGAACGGATGAGACGCTACGCTGCACTTTTACAAGAACAACGAAAGGCCTTTGATGTCATCGAGATTAAACATGTCCGAAGGGACGATAACAGGCATGCTGATGCATTGGCATACCTCGCCTCGATGATGCAAACTGATGAATCCAAGACAATCCTCATGGAATATAAAGAATACCCCTCTATTGAGCTGCAAACACAACGCACGGTGTTATCCGTGAATCAAGTGCCAAGCTGGATGACGGGCATAATAACGTATTTGAAGAATGGAATTCTCCCCTCCGACACAAAGGAAGCAAGACGAATACAATATAAAGCTCCCCGTTATACCCTTGTGGATGGGGAACTGTACCGTAAATCCTTTGGAGGACCCCTTTTGAGATGCGTGCATCCTGAAGACGTAGAGAAGATCTTAGCCGAGCTCCACGAAGGGATTTGCGGCATTCATTCGGGAGGACGGACTATCGCTCATCGTGCTCTGGGGCAAGGATATTTTTGGCCATACATGCAAGCCGACGCACAAAAGTACGTACAAAAATGCAGTCAGTGTCAGCGTCATGCGAAGTTAATTCATGCCCCCACTCAGGAACTCAACATCGTGTCTCAACCTTGGCCTTTCGCTCGCTGGGGACTTGATATCGTAGGACCCTTTCCTAAGGCTCCCGGTAATCTAACTTTTCTGCTGGTAGCCACGGATTACTTCTCCCGGTGGATTGAGGCTGTTCCACTTGCGCGTATTAGAGAACAAAAAGTGAAGAAATTCTTGTGGGAACATATTGTCTGTAGATTCGGCATTCCGCAGTCCATCATTTCTGATAACGGGAAGCAGTTCACAGGAAAACTCATTGCCGACTTTTGCCGAGAGTTGAAAATCAAGCACATCTTCTCTTCTCCTTATTATCCTCAGGGGAATGGCCTTGCCGAAGCAGCTAACAAGAATATTTTGAATGCCCTCAAAAGAAGACTGGAAGATTCCAAGGGAAAGTGGACCAGCGAGTTACATAATGCGTTGTGGGGATACAGGACAACACCGCGGAGCCCTACGAACAAGACCCCGTTCTCTCTGGCATACGGGGCGGAGGCTGTTATTCCCACCGAAGTCTGCCTGCCAACAACACGTTCCCGAAAGAAGTACGGAGAGGAAGACAAAAACGTCGAATTGATGGCTATTCATTTGGACTTGCTGGAAGAAAAGCGGGAAGATGCTAGTATCCAGATGAAACGGTATCAGCAACAGTTACGAAAGGCATACAACAAGAAAGTACGGAAAAAGATTCTTCAAGTCGGAGATCTCGTTCTTCGAAAAGTCTTCCAAAATACACGAGAAGTCAATAGCGGAAAGCTGGGTCCCAATTGGGAAGGGCCATACATTGTGGACCGTGTCGGGAGCCCCGGTGTGTACTACCTTAAAGACCTACAAGGTAATGTAATTCAGAAGTCTTGGAACATCATGAATTTAAAGCAATTTTTCCATTAAAATTATTGTGCGTTATGAGCATTTGCTATGAGCATGTGATCAATCGTTTTTATTTACATATCCAGTACTTGGTAAAATGTTCTAAATGTGTTACCACGACGGGTGCATTTCACTCGCACAGGGTACTCACCACGGGACACAGGTGGCTCATACAAAGGAATTGCCATCTGAGCATATTGGTGGCTTATACTAATGGAATGTCCTCTGAGCATGGTGTCCCACCACGAGTTACCACAGCGGGTGCATTTCACACGAACATGGTACTCACCACGGGACACAGGTGGCTCATACAAAGGAATTGCCATCTGAGCATACTGGTGGCTTATACTAATGGAATGTCCTCTGAGCATGGTGTCCCACCACGAGTTACCACACGTTCGTCTTTATGAAATGAACCATTAGTCGAAGTACGTCCGTAGTGTTAATCCACGTCTTTGACAACCTCTTATTAGAATGATATATTAAATTATATTCGTTATTAAAGGGGTATCCAATCACGAGTTAATTATATGCTATTTGTCTTATTTGCACGAGATGCCTATTCCGGATCGATCGGTTGCTACACGGTGACCACAAACGGAGATATATATAAAATTTACTAACAGGAGTACATCCAAAACAAAATATGAAAAGAAAGGGATAGGAAGGAGAAAAGATCAGTCTTCGCCAACTTCAACGACTACGACAGCGTCGTCGGGAACGATTGGAACGTTGTCAGCAGCAGCGGGATCGGCGGAAGCAGCTTCAGCTGGAGCCTCGGGGAGAACGGAAGATGGTCCAATAGGTGACGGGGGTTGGCCCTCTCCTTGTACCTCGGGCTCTTCACCGAGCGGGAACTCCGTGCCCACAGCTTCAGAACGAGTGGCCTCGTCCTTCGATTGCTAGGGAGACTCCACCAGTTGTCCTGATTCTCGGAGCTCGTTCATCAGCTCCCTCTCCGTCTCGACCCGATCTTCGGCTATCAGCCGTTCCATCTCTGTCTGGAAGTGGGCTCGAAGAGACTCCGTTAAAGCCTCCTTGGCGGCTTCAACCTCCTTGTCCCTCACGGCCGCAGCCTCCTCTAGCTGTTCGGCCAACGCTGCCTTCTCGGCTTCAGTCGCCTCTAGCCGTTGACGGAGAGTGTTCACGATCTCGTCCATCTCGCTGATCCGAAGGACGGATCTCTCGGCCTGTTCCGCCGCCGCCTTCTCTCCTTCCATCGCCTTACGGGCTTCGTCACGAGCTTTGTCCCGTTGTTTCACGGCCGTGGCAATCGTGCCTTTAGCAGACCGCAAGTTAGCTTTAACGGACATCAACTCGTGATTCAGCCGTTTCACGTCCTCTGCCCCCCTCTTCTCCAGGTCAAGGACTTTGTCCCTCAGCCCATTGGCAGTACGCCTGTTTTCGGCGGTGACCTCGTACATCCCGGCGAGCATGTTGCCCAGCTAAAAAAAAAAGAGAGAGAGAGATGGTATCAAAAAAAAAAAAAAAACGTACCGTGGCAACAGCTCGACTCGCGGCACTGAACATCCACATCCAGTGCATGTCCCTCGTTGCGGCTATATCCGCTGGGAGTCTCATCGCCAACATCATCGATGTGGCAACGGAGTCGTGCTCCATCGCCGAATGTGCGACGGTAGGACGAGCATACCCTCGGGGGAAGACGAGATTCCACAGCTCGGCGGGGCCCCCCATGGTGATCCTCTCTCGAGGAGGGGCAGAAGACGGAGAAGCAGAAGATGAAGCCACGTTTGCGGCTGGTGAGGAAGTAGAGGCCGGGACAATCACGGGGGCAGCCGTATCTGCCACAGTAGACGGAGCAGCTACGACATCCATGGGAGGGCCTGTACTAACAATTGGAGGCTCCTCCACGGGGGTACCACTCCCCTCGCCGAATGTTGCGGCTTGAGTAGATGACACCCCGGCTGACTCCCGTTCTCGAACCCTTTGATCGTGCTCCGCCTCTCGCTGAGCTTTTTTCGCCTTCAGGGCTTTGAGAGCTTCTTCCCTCTCTCTTTTCTCTGTCTTCTTATCCGCCGCGGATAGACGGGAGGGACGAGAAGGGCAGGGAGGACGAGTCAACGTTGGAGCCTGTGAGGATCGCGGTGGTAAGGGAAGTTGGTCAGCCATGTCTTCCTTTATCTCCTCATCAAGGAAAGCTGACGGCCCGAGCGGTCTCTGAGGCAGTGGATGAGCTGGTCGGCGTGGCTTTCTAGGTAAGGTCCCTGCCCCTACAGCGGACCCTGTCTCTTGAGCAGAGGACGGCTTCCAGGTGACGTAATCGTCCCCTTTATCGATGCGAACTTTCCGAAGCGCGTACTCTTCTTCCGCGGAAAGTTCAGAGAAGCGTAGCTTAGAAGTCTCTGCAGAAAAAGCGAAACGATATTAGCCATATAACAGGAATACATTTTCAGAACAAGACAACGGAGAACGATTCAAAAGTAACAGACCTGAAGTAAATTCGTGGGGAACAGGACGGGCAGTCTCTGCCCTCCAAGCTCCGGAGACCACGAAAGGCATCTCCTTCCAGTCCCGTTCCACATCAGGGAGGTGTGAGATGATATCGGGGATCCTGGGTTTTTGCCTCCAGGTGAAATACGTTTTCTCCTCATCAACCCCGGGACATTTCACGACGTGGCGGAAGTGGAAGACGTGCCTGGCCTCTACATTGTACCCGTCTCTGTTGAACTTGTCCATCAGAGACATGTATTTGTAGAACTTCGGGTGCATTTGCCCGGGGCAACTTGGAGGACAGACAGGACGGAGTCCGTGATGGGAGACAAGGGAAATCGAAGTCCAGCCTCGAACTGGGCGAGGTAGACGATAGTGCAGGAAGAACGGTGGTCTGGAAGAACGCCTTCTTCCTCAAAATGAATGTGGACATTAGGGGGAATTTGGAAAAGGGTTCTGTAATGGTCAAGTGCGTATTTGACAACTGGTTTGGTTTTGGGTTTGGAAAGACTGGTAATAACACCGTGAGGGGCACTGCCTGAACAACTGGCCTCATCGGCACTGTCTATCCTAACTATTTCGGCAGACATGGTGGCAAACAAGTAGAAAAAGAAAAAAATACAGGGAAACGACCACATAACAAAAGGAAAAGAGGAGAATCTTACCAAAAACTGTATCTAGGAAGCAAGGAGCACAGCAAGAGAAGAGAGAAGAGCAGAGCAGCAGACCGTCGGTGAGAAGAATTTCCGGCAGAGTAGCAGAATGCAAGAATTCAAACGAAGAAGATAAAGTACCAGGCCTTCAGTACTTATAGACCAGTCCATAACTCGAAGGACGATAATGACCTCGATCTGTACCGTACGCGTGTCCACGCGTGCAGACAACATGAAGGGCAGGATGGTCTTCTGACCGAGTTAAGTAACCGTCGGGTAAAACGAAACGTCCGAAAGTTAATGATGACAGCCTGCCAAACATTTATGAGATATGACGTTTCGGCATGCGCAATACAGCTGGCACGACGATACATCTTCGCGTGCAGAATACGTGACCTATTGCCACTCTGAGGTTAGCAGTATCTTCTCCTCCGTCGTTTCACTATATTTATGACACTCTGAACCACGTTCAAAGTATCATAAAGGGGCAATTTGTAATGGGTAAATTTTGTAAAACCCTAAGTATGGTAGTAACTAGCTCGTCCTCGGTGTGGTGTTATCATTTGAGCTCATTTCCGTCGTCTCTTCGACGACGGGCCCGTTGTCATATGGACAACGAGAACATTGTCTACCGAACGACGACCCCGTTGTTTCATATACGACGATCACGTCCTCGTTCTGACGACGTACCCGTTGTCTCATAGACGACGATCACGTCTTCATTCTGACGACGTACCCGTCGTCTTATTGTCAACGACCCCGTACTCCAACACGTAATGAGATCCGGTGCTATTGCCCAGTCGCCTGGGACTAATCCTACCCCTACGATGGTAGGTGGGAAACACTGTCTTGGCATTAAATACAGCATTAAATGCCATTTAATGCTAGTCACCTCGGACGAGTTCCTACTCTTTGCCTGCTCTCTTTTATATGCAGATACGCGTGCAGTACGAATGACCGGGAGATCTATCTAAAATGATTACTGAAGTACACATCAGAGATTTGAGGTGTGCATGGACATCCATGGGTGCCCATGGCCATGGCAGGAGTGGCCTATAAGAACCTGTGAAAAACAGTGTGAAAGGAAAAATTTTTGAAGAGCTAAGACCCTCAAATTTTCTGTATTTTCTTACTGTTCATCATCTTCTACACCTACTGACTTTATCATCGGAGTACAGGTCAGGGTGCCACACCCTCCACTCCAACCTTCTACCGGTAAACCAGAGCTTGGGTGGAGCTGTTGCTGACGCGTGTCCTTTTCGGTAAATTCCCCTCACACTTTTCATAGAGAAACCATAACAAGGGTAGATAGTAGAAAGTATTTACCTTTTGAGATCAATTCCTTTTAATCTAAGCGCTTGAGAATGAATTGAGAAGTGAAACTGGACTTCTCTTTGGTTCACAAGCACAAGCCAAGACTAACCTAACATCTCTCTCAAAAACTCTCTCAAACGCTTCTTAGGATTTGTGTAACCCTTACCCACGAAGTGGGGTGTATTTATAGGCAAAGGGGTTGGAAAAATCCCTTGTACCCCCCCTCCCCCTAAAAAAAAAAATCCCCAAGGTCGGCTAAGGTACAAAGTGCAGGAGGGGTCAACCGAAGGTGTTTAGTGGTCGACTGGCCTTGGACCCCCTCTCTTCCAAAAATCCCCTAACAAAATAGTGCGAGGAGGGGTCGACCAGTGGTCATGACCGGTCGACTGGTTGCCAAGGGCTCGACCGGACCCTTGAGCGGTCGACCGGTTGGCCCCTATTTTGTCCCCTTTGGCCTTTTCTATCCACTTTTGACACTTGGATTGTTTTTCTTTCTTTCCTTAACACCCTTAACACATTTTCAAACACACATATACATTTCAAACATACTTATATTCATTATCATAAGCACAAAAGTTTACATGGATGAGTTTGGACTTTACAAGCCCTGTGCACATGCACCTACACTATTCACAGCACAGTGAACTTAGATCTAGGGTTCTACAGAAACGACAATGTTTTAAATATTGGATAAGAGTATGTATGCATGCATGCTTCCTATTGTTTTCAACTTCTCTTCTAACGGGTGGGGTGTTCCTATCCCATTTAGGAATGCATAATCTCCAATATTCACTTGCTCAAGTGGTGTGTTCAATTTCAAGGAAATTTCGGCGGCATTTTCCTATGGTTCTCCAAGCACACGACTTAGATTAGGGATAAGCATGCCACATAGTCTAAATATGTACCCAGAGAACAAGAGAAAAAAATTGCCAAAATTTTCCTCAATCTGGACAAACAATGAGCAACTGAATATACTAGAGATTATGCATTCCCAAACTGTCCAATCGGACAATTCAAGAATCATATACAGACAAATATACTGTATCACAAACAAAACCGAAATGTTGTTAACCTGCATTTAGCCCCACAAGAGAACTAAATGACATAGTTTACAACTAATCCGCCAAATAGGTGATACAAGAAATGCACTTGTCACGCAATGATTGTTGAGCGGGAAATCTAAGCTTCAATGCATGGATGAGTATGAACCTATGAACTTAAATTTCCATTTAGTCACTGATAATGTCATTCATAGGGTAATAGGTACATTATTTGCTCCAACATTAACATATGACATAGAGATCAGAAGGAAATATCATATAGGGTAAATTACATTCACCTCCCTTGAGGTTTGATGAAATTTCAAAAACCTCCTTTCTAGTTTATGAAATTACACTGCCCTCCCCTGTCAGAGTCTTAATATTAACACTGTTAACTAAAGTTATCATTTTCCCATTTTGCTCCTATTACTGGAATACACATTAACTATGATTAAGATTTACTCATCCCTAGGGTTTATTCTTCTAACCTTAGCACATAGTGAAAAATAACCTTAGGTTAGTTATGTTAAACCGCAATTAAAGAGAGCTCTACAAGCCGTCATGTGTCCCTTTTAACACCCACTAATTGTGGTTAAGATTTACTTATCCCCAGGATTCAATAATCTAACCTTGGTTATAAGAAAATATAATGAAAAATATTAATCTTCTGTTAATTATGTTTAACATCAGTTAAAGGATCTCTATAAGCAACCATGTGTCACTTTTAACACCCACTAACTATGGTTAAAACTCACTCACCCATAGGGTTCATCCATCAAACCATGGTTTTTAGAAAAAAGACCTTCGGTTGCGTATGCTTAACCACAATTAAAGGGAGCTCTATAAGCCACCACGTGTCCCCTTTAATGCCCATTAACTGTGGTTAAAATTCACTCACCCCTAGGATTCATCCATTTATCCTTGATTTTTAGAAGAAAAACAAAACCTTAGGTTGTTTATGCTTAACCACAATTAAAGGGGGCTCTACAAGCTGCCACATGTCCCCTTTAAGACCTACTTAATTGTACTTAAGATTCACTCACCCCTAGGTTTAATCCATCTAACCTTGCTTTTAAGGAAAAATTAAACATATTAACCTTTGGTTAATTATACTTAACCACAGTTAAAGGATCTCTATAAATCGGCATGTGTCCCTTTTAATACCCACTAACTATGGTTAAGATTCACTCACCCCTAGAGTTCATCTATCTAACATTGGTTTTTAGAAAACAAATATATATTCTTGATTTTGGAAATAGATATTAACTTTAAGTTGATATTATTGAACCCCCTAATGGTTAGTTAATCAAAATCATGATTGATTTGGATTAAAAGGGACACGTGTTGGCCAATGGGTGTTTTTGAACCCTCCCCAAATCCAATCACAATTGGCTATGATTCGATCTCTACGATTAGGAATGGGGTAGGTGACCCTGATTGTTGAATTTTTTTCTTTGAGTTCAGATCATATTCAATCACGATTGAACTTTCCCTGAGTTCAATCACACCCACAGGTTCAACAATGTAACCTTAAACAATTTAGAAAAAAAATATTAACTCTAATGGTATAAAGTTCTTAACTACAATTAAAGAGGTTATGTGAGTGTTACTGTCTGAATTCAATCACAAATGGATAGGATTGGAACTCATAATTTTTTATACTAAATTGTTTAAGTATTTTCTTTTCACAGTCTAGGGTTAGGGGTTAGTATATGTTCTAGGAAAGACAACAAAATTTTTGTGGCATATCCCAAAAGGATTAGAGAATCTAGAGGTCACATGGCGAGAAAATGGGGCATATCCCATTTTTGTGGCATATCCCAAAAGGATTAGAGAATCTTAGTCACAATTAAAGAGAATTAAAAAGGGGTCACATGGTGATAAAATTGGGAGAAGGCACATTCCTTCGCTCCACCGGTGAAGATGTGATTATTTTGCATAAAAAAACATTTGGCATATGGGGCGAGTCTAGATGTAGCGTTTGCCACATCTTAAATAAGCTAATAAGTATATTTTGTAAATAATAATTTTGATGATATCATCATTTAAACATATTAAAATATCTAAATTACCCTTTTTCAACACAAGGTTAGTTAATTCAATGAGATAAATGATTATTGGTTTTTAACCAAGGTTAATAATATCAACTTAAGGTTAATATATGTTTCCAAAATCAAGTATATATATATATAGATATTTATAAAAACCAATGTTAGATTAGATGAACTCTAGGGGTAAGTGAATCTTAACCATAGTTAGTGGGTATTACAAGGGACACATGGCGATTTTTAGAGATCCTTTAACTATGGTTAAACACAATTAATCTAAGGTTAATATTTTTATTATTTTCTTAAAAGCAAGAGTAGATGGATTAATCCTAGGGATGAGTGAATCTAAAGCAATTAAGTAGGTCTTAAAGGGGACACGTGGTGGCTCGTAGATCCCCCTTTAATTGTGGTTAAGCATTATCAACCTAAGTGTTTTTTTTTCTAAAAATGAAGATTAAATGGATAAATCCTAGGGGTGAGTGAATTTTAACCACAGTTAGTGTGCATTAAAGGGGACACGTGACGGCTTGTAGAGCTCCCTTTAATTGTGGTTAAGCATAAACAACTTAAGGTTTTTTTTTTCTAAACACCAAGGTTTGATGGATGAATCCTAGGGCTGAGTGAGTTTTAACCATAGTTAGTGGGTCTTAAAAGTGATACATGGTGGCTTGTAGAGCCCTCTTTAATTGCGGTTAAACATAACCAAAGTTATTTTTTCCCTAGAACTAAAATTAAGCAATTAAAATTAACCTAAAATTAATTACCCTACACTAATTCACAACTTCAATAATAGTAAAAATCTAATGTCAAATAGGACCTCTTTATCAATCCATAAATGAGTTATATGATTTCTCATAATTTATTTGGTCTTAAAAAAATTACCTATAACATAATTGAACAAGAGGAATTAATCTAAAAATTAAAAATTAAAAATCATCTAGTTTATCCTAAGATTACCGAAAAAAATATAGACCTAGTTACAAAATTCACCATTACTAGTAAAATTAAGCAAATTCAACTTCAATTTAACAACCACGAGTACAAAGAAAAATAAAACAACAAGAAAAACCTCCTAAGAAATTACATCACCTCCCCGTACAGAGTTCATACAAACCCCAGTTAGCAGAAGAAACCATAATCATGTAATCACAAAGCATAAATTTTAAAAAATATAATGGAACAAAATGAGTACAAACCAAAAAAAATACGAAATTAAACAAATGAAAAGCAAGAGAATGAACATTCATGGACTTACCTACTGTTGTCGGAGAGGAGAAGGGGGTCTACAAGCTTGCTGTGGCTTTCGGAGCTGTCAGAGGTAGAGTTGTCGTGGAGCCGGAGGTGGACAAAGGTGGCTGGAGTTAAGAGAGAGAAAGCTAAACACTAAAAAAAATCGCTTGCATGCATAGAGAGAGTGATTACCTGAGCATGGAGAGGGAGATCGTGGAGCTGCCGGAGGTGGAGCAGGTGGTAGAACGTGCTCAGGTGGTCGGCAGTCATGGGGTTGCCGGAGGTGGCAGATGAGGGAGATCATGGAGTCGCCGGAGGTGGTCGTCGGAGATCGTGGACTCGCCGAATTTCAGGTGTTCCTGGAGTGGTCGGAGAGAGCAGAGAGCAGGAGAGAAGGGGAGGAAGAAAGAAGAAATTATCGGAGTTAATTAATATCACGGCAGTTTCAAAGTACCGCTGTAATATATATACATACAACTGCGGTTATTTTTAAAACTGCCATGCCATGTTGCAAAGGTGGAAAACCAAAAGGTTGGAGGGAAATCATTCCACAACAGTTATGAGTAAACCCGCTGCAATAGATCACATACTACGGTGGGTATTAATTACCCGCCGTGAATTTCATCCTGAAAACAGTCATAGACGGTGGTATTATAATACCACCGTGTTATACCTTAGGTTGCGAGCTCTCGTCACACCCTCGGGGATTAGTCCTAATCCTATGGGTTGGGGACACCCTGAGTTCCAAAAAATAAAAACAATAACGATCATGGTTCGACCCGAAAACTGATCCGTTTAGACTAACCAGTTTAGACCAAACTGAACAAACAGGAACTTAATCAGTCCATTGAAACCTAACTGGACCAGGTCAAAAACAAGAACTGGTTAACGCTACTGTGCGCGTCATGCGCAATTACCCGTGTGTTCAACACGCATACGCGAGGGTCCCACTCATGAAATCCAGTTGTTAATGTACCTTTTACCTTGATGCACGGGCAAGCACCTTGGGACACTCCTGGGTGCGTGTTCGATACCTTTAGACCTAATTTTCTGTCTAAAATCTAATTATGGGTTTGTTTTGTGAAATTTTACCTCTAAATACTCTTTATGGAATTAAATTAATTTATGCACGTATAAACACCATAGTTTTTTTTAAATTACTATTTATAACTGAAATATTTTCAATGCTTATCTGAATATATATATATATATATATATATATAATAATCTATTAAAATATTTTGTAGATTACAAATTAATTAAAATTAAATACAATAATTGTAGTAAATACAATAATTGTAGTAACTAATCATTTTAGAATAATTAAATACAATAATTGTAGTAAAAATGGTTCACTTTAAATTTCTTTACTAATTACTAATGTAAACTTAAGAAATAAATTATGAAGTATTCAAAAGCCTAATCACTATATATTACTACCTAAACTATCTTACTAATTAGGTTAATTATTTAAGTAATATTTAAAAATTAAAATTAAACAATAATCGATGACAAACTAAGTAAACCCTAATAAATTAAACTAACTAAACCATTGGAAACTATAAAAATATTTTATTTAATAACAAATTTTTAAAAATTTAACTAAATAATTAATAATAAATTAAATCCTAAAAAATTACACTAACTGAATTACTTATTACTGTCATCTAAATACCTAATTAATTAAAAATCTGTGTTCATAAATAATATAATGTTAACCTGAGTTACTTATTACTATCATTAAGACCCAATAAAAAGATTAAATATTTAATGAACAAAAATCTAAATACTTCAAATCTCTTACATTCATGTATGAGTAAACAATATTATTTTAAAAGTGGTGTCCATTAGGCTTATGTACTACATGAAACATCTAGATTTACAAATGTAGATGCACTTAATTATAAGGAGACATCAATTTTAAATATTTGATATGTGATTAATTATCAACTTTAGAGCTATTATTTTAACAAAAATTATTAATTTTTTATTTTCTATTTTCATATGTTCTCCAGGTTCATTTATTCATTTTCTTTCAATAATTCTAGGTATTTTATGTTTCTTAATAATTAAGTAGTTGTAATATTGAATTTATTACCATCTTCATTTTAAATTAAATTGATGAAGTGACCATTCTATGCTTTTGTATATTAATATTCCTTTAATGCTAACATGCATCTTTGTGATTAAGTTTTGCTAAATGTTATTTTTTCATATTCAAAAGGGTGTAGCTCGGATCATCAAGTATCATATATAGACTTGTAACCTTTATAATGACATTAAGGAAATGTATGAAAATCATATATTGGCTTTTATTCTTATATTAAAATTACTAGCAAAAACCCTATGCAAATGCACTGGGTGTTGAAAGTAAATGAATAAACGAAAATGGATAGGACAATATAATGAGAAAATTAAAAATATATAGTACGAAGAGAATTTTTTTTTAAAATGAAGAAGAACAATTATGATAGTGTGGTGATCTTGTGAGATTTTTTATATGCATCATATTAGAAAATAGTCAATGCAATTATTTAAAAATTCATAATTTGATAGTTATATAAATTTTTATCTTATCATTATATAACCTCACAAAAGCAAGTTTGCATCATTATAAAAAATTTTATCTCATCTCATCTAAAAATTCAATGTGTCAAAAGTATTTAAAATTTTTAGAGATTATATATGATATTTCTTGTAAATAAATAACTTATTTAAGTTATTCTATTTAAACAATTAATTATTAGAAAGAAAAGTTTATATAAAAGAGAAAATGTTAGTTTCTTTCAATTATTCAAACCAAAAAACATCTAATTAACTCTTTTTTATGGGACCCACTTTTTTTTTAACACTTCCACTATTTGCATAATATAATAAAATGCAAAATAAAAATCAAATAGAGATACCATGTGAAGATACTCAATTTCTTATAGAGTATTTCCAAATTAGAGGATTTGAAATAATTAATTATAATCTAAATTAATCAAAATAATTTATACATATATATATCTATATAGAAGATCCAAAATAGATCCTAAAATGTATCATACCTAGCCAATGCTCCATGTAAAGACCTATAAGTGTAAAAGGTAAGTAATGTTAGAACCAGAACCTGACAACTTCCAATAGCATCGAATTACCCAAAATAGTGCCTGAAAATGCATCAATGCTGTAATGCACCCATACTCAAGAACCTCCCAATAAATGTCATGAGAAAAAATCTCTTACGATTTCACTCTAGATGCTCCAATGTTTAGGAAAAATCTTCCTAATGAACCATACTAATTGAAGTGCATAAGACATGCCAAAACCTTACATGTTTGAGAATAAAAAGTGTCTTGTGGATTTGTTAACATATTTTTAGGAGATTAAGAAAAAAGGTAGACTAAGAGTTAGAAAATGTGAGGATGGTAGATGTTACAATTTAATAAATTACAATTAAAGAATGAAGATGTGGATGGAAGAAAAAATAGACCCTTAGGTTTCATATTTTTAATAATGTAAATGTTACAACTTAATTAGTTTCAATTTATCTAATTAGTTTGAATTAAAGAGTAGAATTAAATAACAGAATGTGAGAGGGTGAAGGTGAACATTTAACTTATCACTTAATTAGGAAGGAGGAATAATAATTAAAAGGATGACATGATGCATTCTTATTAGATCAATTAATGAGTAGATGTCTTGTTAGAGGATGCGTGGCATATCCAGAATAAAGAATAGAGGTCAATGAGATAAGACTAACCAACCGGCATATAGTATTAGTATAAATAGATAAGAATAATTACAAGAATAATAATAATACTTAAATTTAATATATAATATAATATTTATTTTGAAATAGTTCAGAAGACTATTGTCAAAAGATCAATGAATATAAGAGAAAAGAGATATATGTGAAGTATATCTAAGTAGAAACAATTTTTAACACTTTTAGACCCTTTTGTGAATGGTGAATATTATTATGTGGGATCCACAAGATCCACTATTAAGTATGTAGTTAGTAATTTTGCTTTAAGTGAACTTTTTATAGTCTTTCTATTACGTGAGTAAATCTGAGTAGAATTCCCTACTTACAAATTAAGATTCTATTTAGCATCATCTTTAATAAATTATATTCACAACGTACAATTTCTTCTCCAACAGAGTTAGAAGGACTCTATGAAATTCCATAGATTTAAGCAACTACTAAAAATAACCATGGACTCTACTATTAGTAGAGAGTTGGAAGGATTCTATCAAATTCAGTAGATCTAAACAACTAATACAAAATTGGTCTAATTATAATGGAGTTCCATAGAACAATATCTTTAGATATGGACCCGTTGTCAAATAATTAACCTATTAAATTCACAGTCTTATTGAAGAGTCTCTCTACTAATGTCTCCTGGAACGATAAAGGGAATCTATCAGTAGCAGAAGAGAAATCATAGGAAAACAAATCTTTATGACCTATCAGTCGGCGAAGAGGCCGAGTCTATTGCCATTTATGGATAATTTGTGTGCTTGGGAGTCCCTGGCCGAGTCTATTGCCATTTATGGATAATTCGTGTGCTTGGGAGTCCGTGATGATTAAATAAACCAAGATTTTACCATGACTGCAATTTTAGAGAGACGCGAAAGTGAAAGCCTATGGGGTTGCTTCTATAACTGGATAACTAGCGCTGAAAACCGTCTTTACATTGGATGATATTGGCGGACTCTATCTTTCCGCACTCTTCAAGACCCAAATAGGGGTAAGGATGGATAGGACTAATGACGATAGTGACGGAATCACACACTCATTCTTGTTTTGAGTAAAGGTGCACCTAGAATATATACTCAAATATCTCTACCATGGAACCAAATCCTCTACGGTTGTAACCGAACTTTAGGTCCGGTTGCAACTGTCGCAACCCAAAATAACCCCTAGGAGTTAGGATACTTTTGGCTTGTGACTTCATTTACCAAACCATCGTGTAATGACATACAAGATATACTAAAAAGCGGAACTGGAAATTTCTTTATAACATCAACGTATTCCAAGCTTTATACAAGCAACTAAAGTAATAAGTGGACATGTCCACTTACAAAACGTGTACACAATCAGTCCCTCACATGACTCAGCAATAGTCTAGATAGGGCCACCTATCTAGTGCTCTATCCTTTAGTGGGTGATCCGTAGAAGGCTCTCGATGATAGTACTCCTAAAAAGTTTATCAACAAAGGGGAGATACTACCCAAATTATATCAGGGTGAAGGGATAAGGCTACTGGCCTAAAACACGTTACAGGAAATTCCCCAGCAAAATTGGTTAAAAACAACCAAGTTTAGGGAACTAATCCACAGACGGAGTCCCAAATCAAAAGACTGGTCGAAAGGCCAATCCTGCGGACAGGAGGAGAAGTGGCCAAGGCCACTTCACGAGCAAAGGGCAATGCCCATCTGTGGACACCAATCAAGGTCCATGGACCTAAAGCCTAGCCAGACCCAAAGGTCCAGCCCAAGTTTATCTCGCGGATAGAGTAACAAGCAACTCCGTGGACAAATCTAAAAAAAGACTTGAGTTCGCGAATAAAAGCATCCATAGAGAAGTCCCTCCTAAGGAAAGGAGGAACCTGTGGACAAATTCAACATCTTCCACAGATAGGTCATTTTCCAAAAAAAGAAAAGTTTGCAATTGAAGGCCAACAGGAATAGGGTCCCCCTGGGATAGAACTCGACACCCAATGACATCATCAACGATGTTATTAGATCAAGAAATGAAAGTACGAACTTGGGAGTTTCTTCGAACTACGCAAGGGGCATTAATAGCAGTGATCAAAGTCATGCAAATACCATCCTGGACTCAGCCCAAGCAAACAAAAAATTACTGTTCAGGCTAAGTCCAAATGCATTCAGAGGTGTTAATCCGGCGATCTTCACAGCAATGATAGCAACTATTCGTCATCAACATCAACGGCCTTCGTCCAGAGATGTCAGCCCATTCAGGGGCTGAACAAATACGGAACCAGAAAGAAGAACAAGAGTACCGTATGACCCTCGGGTTAAAGTGCTGAATATAAGTTTTTCTACCTTTGAAATGCCAAGGAAGAAACTCTTGAGGAGATCCTCCAGCTCAAAAACTGGAAATATCCCTCAACTCTGCCAAAGAGGGCATGCAATTACCAGTCGAATCCAAGAAGGTCTAGAAAGCAAAGGTCATCTCATACTCATCGTGTTCAGGAGGAACGAGAACTAGAGCGTCATACCCCCATTATGAAAGGGTGTCCGTACATGTGGTTGGTACAAGGAGCAACCCCGATCCGGAGCAGTTTATAACTCTATTATTCCAAGGGGTACACCGCTCAACCAAAATCTCTCGAAATGCAACACTCTCAAAACTCAGATGCTGGCATTTTAGCTACTTTTGGATAAGGCAGAATCTTTTAGAGCTTTTGAAACAATAGCTCCTGGTATTCCAAGAAGGAGGAGAAGCCGTAGAAATATGGCCAAAGGTAAATAAATAGCCTAAGACCCAGCTCAGTCAGTTCCAGAACCTAACATCAATGAATCCCAAGATGGATCAAAGCGAGAAGCAACCCCAATAACCTTTCTAAGAGAGTTGGGAAGAATCCCTCCAATCGAAGATTATAACTTTGACGAACCAGTTGTTCAGTTAGTAATGCCGGAAGTAGTGTCAAAAATACCTCAAATGGTTTTCAACACACTTAACCCTCTATACGGAATGCCTAACACTTACTTCACGAAAGAAGAATTTCTGAATCTGTTCCTACCACAAGGATCAGCATCAGAATGACCGGTAGTGGTAATGATGGCAAATTTGGAAAAAAACGCAGGCCAAGGAAATAACCATTCAACTTCGGCACCTCCACCGCCAAGTGATCAAACAGTGACCTTACAAGCTCAACTCTAGTACAAAGACGATGAAATCACGGTTATGATTGTAAGCACCCAATTTTTACACCCGGTCCAAACCCTAAACCCCTAAGACAACCCTAGGACAAGGCCCATTACCCTATGACAAACCCTAATAAAATCCTAGGCAAGCCCTAGGTGAACCTTAGACCCTAAAAACCTAGGTAAATCCTTGTGGGCTCATGGCCCATTAGCATCTCGATACCCAAAACCTAAGACGAACCCTAAGGTAAACCCTAGGAGAGGCCTAAACCTAGCCCTAGACCAAACCCTAGTAAAACCTAGCCTGAAGCCTAGGACAAGCCCTATGAGTTTGAGGCCCGTTTAAAAATTCAAAAAATCCCAAAACCTTAAAGCCCATAGCCTTTAGGGCCCACATTTGGGCCCACCTCAACCCATGAGGATCACATGGGTGGGACTCACAACCCCTAAAACTGAAATAGGCGAGAAATGCCCGAAATGGCTGCCCACAATCCCTTTTGGCCCAAGTGAGATTGGGCCTGGCCCAAAATGACATAAATGGCATAATGTTGGTAATTGAATTACCTACATTCCAAATAAGCTTGATTTGGGAATGGAGGTAATTCGATTACCGCCATTTCTGGATTTGTAGGTTTTGTGTATGTAGGCTCCCTGCAACCCACCTGAGCCACTTGGGACCTCCACCATGACTCACCTCCAACCCTCTTAGTACCCAAAACACCCTTGAGGGTCCTCCCTTCTCTATAAATTCAAGCCACCCCCAGGCATTTTACAGGCCACTTCACCACCTCCAAACTCTGCCAAAACTCCCAACCATTCCCTGAGTTTTAAGTTCCACTTAGGAAGACCATTGGTCGTCACCTTGTGAGTCCCTAGTAACCGTTCCAGTCTCCCTCCAAGTCACCACCACCACTGCGCAACCTCTACTGCCCCTACCCCATCGTAGCAAGGCACCAAGGGTAGGGCCATCCCCTCACCTTCTATCTTCCTTGTTCTAACTGTAAGGGGCCCCTGGTCCTGGTCCAGGGGTCCCTATTTCACTTTTGCTTCAGTATTTCAGCTACCACAGCCAAGGACAGGGGTCCCCCATCTTCACCATAGGTGTGGGGAACTCCCTAGAGGTTAGGCTCGGGTTCAACACCCTCACCAATGCATGGAACCCCCCTCATAGGGTGTTTGGGGGTCCTTCATGCCATGAGGGAGCCCTCAGACCCCTGTTGGTGCAATGCCAGTAGGAAAAAAGTCATTTTTTTTACAAAAACAGCTTAATGTCGGCAATACCAGTGCCGACACTCATAAAAAAGCCTAAAAAGCCTCTGTCCCCATTCAGTTTACCGACACTTGAGCTTATTTTTGCAGTAACTTCGGGCCCCTATGGGGCCAACATGCCTTGTGCTCTGGAGTCCACCTCAGGCTTGTTGGAAAGCCTTTGATCCCCTCTAGCTCCCTGCAAACTTTCAGGGCCTGACTCGAAGTTTAACCCTAGTTACCATAGCCCTTAACTCTGGTAAAATTCCATTCTTGGTGTCGGCAGTCCAACTATCAACACTACAGAGTCATTTTTGCCTGACTTTGGGCCCTTGTGGGGCCCACATCTGGTCTATTCAGAGGCTGCCACCTGGTCCATTGGAAAGATGGCACATCAGGCTATCTGTGCATGCTTTTATTTCACCCAGGAGAGGTCCCTAACTCCAGTTACACCATCTCAAACGTTGGTTAAAAAATTACAGAAATGGAGGTAATCCGATTACCTCAATTATGTAATTTTTCAATTTCGGGCTTTGTAAAGGGCCCAAACCTGGTAGGAGGCCACTCTAGTTGTCATGCCTTTAGAGGAGTTGGCAAGTTCCTTAGGGGACATCCAAGAGCTGGGGCAGGGTTCATCCTTCATGTCGTTCCAGTTCGAGCAAGTCAACTCCATCTCCCTGGTGGAAGAGCTCAGCAAGAAAGCAGTACCGCCATTTGCCAAGATGATGGCCAGAATGAACTATCTGCTGGGAAAGGCCTCGGGGTCAGGAATCAAGGCATGAAGAAGAGATACGTGCCTCCTCGTTATACTTCACAATTCGGGTTGGGATACAAGCCTAAGTACGAGGACTATCTCTCCAAGCTGGCCAGAAAGAGCAAATAGTTGGCGAAACCTGAACCCCGACCCCACATTTCTGTCAACTTCTCCGTGGAAGTCTTCGAAACCTATCTAGAAACTTCCCTTGCACCAGTTGTTAACATTCCATACCCCCAACCCGACACAGAATCTTCAGGGATTCTAGAATCGGAACTCTTCAGCGTCGCCCAGATGTTCGAAGAGCTGACTGTCAAAGATGCAGAAGTAGAACCGGAATATTCAGTGAGAGAATAGGTTTGCACCCTCTCCAACAACGCAGAAGCATCCTGCAGTCACCAACCACTGATTCATTGGTGGACCAAGGCTCTTACGATCAAGGCTGCTCAGGACCGGGGGCAACACAGTGCAGGGAAGGTTGGTTCGGACAAGCAGTGATCCAGCATCATCCTCTTTCTTCTCTTAATCTATCTCTCTTTTGCTCCCATTGTAAAATCCAAATAGGTCGGCCATCTGTATGCCTCTTTTTGTCAGAGTCATTTTGTAAACAGTCCATCTTTTATCAAGGAAATCTGGAATTTTGACTCAAAAACATGTTTTCCAAAAAAAAACATTTGTATCGGCTGATGACGAAATCACACGGACTCTTCCCCTAGAAGCCCTAGTATCATGAAGCCAATATAAACATAAAATCATAAGCATGCTAAATTAAGCTGAATGATTTGCCGGGAAATCGCCTTTGACAAGGTTACCCCTGAAACCCTCCTTGAGCTTGTGGACGTTGAGTATGACTCCGAACAGGAAGCAGAATAGGATGAGGAACCGCCTCAGGAGATATTGGACCTCCTTGAACATAACGAAGGGCTCCTGCAGTCCAACATTGAGGACACTGAGACAGTCAACCTGGGATCCACGGACAATCCTCAGCTAGTCAAGATCGGCACAACCATGAGCCCACAACAGCGGACTGACATGATCAGCTTCTTGAAGCGCTACAATGACATCTTTGCCTGGTCATAGGCAGACATGCCCGGCCTAGACCCAACATTGGTAGTGCATAGACTACCCCTGAACCCGGATGTCAGACCAGTTAAGCAGAAACTGAGGCAGATGAGGTCCAAATGGTCACAGAAGGTCAAGGAAGAAGTTGAAAAGCAGATCAGTGCAGACTTCTTGGTAGTAGCAAACTATCCTGAGTAGTTAGCCAACATTGTGTCAGTACCCAAAAAGGACGGTAAGGTCCGGATGTGCATCGACTACCGAAACCTGAAAAAGGTCAGTCCCAAGGATAACTCCCCTCTCCCGCACATCAACATCCTGGTCGACAATACTGAAGGGCACAAAACACTCTCATTCATGGATGGTTTCTCCGGATACAACCAAATCAGGATGGCAGAGGAAGATATGGAGAAAACCTCCTTCATCACACCTTGGGGCACGTTCTGCAACAAGGTCATGCCTTTCGGACTCAAGAACACGAGGGGAACCTATCAGAGGGCCATACGGCACTTTTCCATGACATGATCCACAAGATAGCGGAAATCTATGTGGATGACATGATCGTCAAATCTCCGATTGCCTACCAGCATCCAGAAGACCTGAAGAGACTCTGTGACAGACTCAGAGAGTACGGCCTAAGATTGAATCCGGCCAAATGCGTCTTCGGAGCCTCATTGGGAAAGCTCCTTGGCTTAATTGTCAGTAAGAGAGGCATTGAGATCGATCCAGCTAAATCCAGAGCTATCATTGAAATGCCAGCACCCCAAACTGAGAAGGAGTTTCGCGATTTCCTGGGCAGAATTCAGTATATGAGTCGGTTCATCTCTCAACTAACTCCGATCTGCGAGCCAATCTTCAAGCTTCTCTTGAAGAACACACCGACAGTCTGGACAGTAGAATGGCAAGAGGCCTTTGACAGGATAAAGCAGTATCTTATCAATCCTCCAGTACTAGTGCCTCCTACGCCAGGACAACCCCTACTACTCTACATCTCTGTGCAAGAAACCTCCATGGGATGCATCCTAGCACAATATGATGAGATAGGCAGAACAGAGCGAGCCATCTACTACATCAGTAAGCGCCTGCTAGAGTATGAAGAGCGGTACAACCCTCTTGAGAAGATATGTCTGACATTGGTCTGGGTAACTCAGCGACTTCGGCACTATCTACTTTCCTACCCGATAATCCTGATCTCCCGGATGGATCCACTGAAGTACCTATTGGAAAAGCCAGCTACCACTGGAAGGACTGCTCGATGGCTCATGATATTGTCTGAATTCGATATCACATACATGACACAGAAGTCAATCAAAGGGCAGGCGACAGCAGATCACCTCGCCCACAGTCTGACCTAGGTTTACGTGTCTGTACATGATCAGTTTCCAGATGAAGCCATCCTATACACAGAAGCAGACGAGCAAGAGAACTCCGACTGGGAGTTGTACTTTGACGGAGCTGCCAACAGTCATGGGAACAAGGCAGGAGCAGTTCTGATCTCGCCTAAGGCAGCCCACCTCCCTATCTCAGTCAAACTGAAGTTCAGATGCTCTAACAACGAAGCAGAGTACGAGGCATGCATAGCCGGTCTGAAAGAAGCCCTGGGCATCAGAATCGAGTAGATAGACCTCTACGGTGACTCATCTTTAGTGATCTGTCAGGCAAATGAATCTTGGGCCATCCGAGAAGCCAGGCTGGAGCCGTACTTAGCCTACCTCAACATGTTGATTACTCAGTTCAGGAAAATCACATTCAGTCACAGATCCAAGAATCACAATAGATTCGCCGATGCACTGGCCACTCTTGCCTCCATGGTTCAGATCCCTAGGGGCATCATGCTTTGGCCGATTGAAATTCAACAACAGGATCAGTCTGCCTATTGCCTCGAACTAGACGCAGTCACGGATAACAAGCCTTAGTATGGAGACATCAAGCAGTACCTCAAGGATGGGACCTTCCCTCTCGATGCTACCAAAACAGATCGCCGGGTAATCCATAGGCTGGCTATTCAGTTCGTCCTGTCAGGGGGAATCTTGTACAAGAGATCACCGAACTTGATTTGGCTCAGATGCCTAGACACTAGTGAAGCAGCACATGTAATCGAAGAGGTTCACTAGGAACCTGCTGCCCACACATGAACGGGTTGATGCTCTCTAAGAAGATTCTTAGGCTAGGCTACTACTGGTCCACCATGGAAGCTGACTACTGCAGGCATGTGCAAAAGTGCCACCAGTACGAAATCTATGCTGATAGAGTCAATGCACCGCCAACAAGGCTGCACAATTTGACTGTTCTTTAGCCATTCTCTGCCTGGGGCATCGACGTCGTCGGACTCATAGCTCCGAAAGCATTTAACGTTCATCGATTCATACTGGTTGTAATCAATTTCTTTACAAAATGGGTCAAGCCAGCCTCTTATGCCAATATGACAGCCTCTGTGGTTCAGTGCTTTCTGAAAAGGGACATCATCTGCCGATATGGTGTTCCATTTGAGATTGTGACAGACAATGCTCTTAACTTCTGCAATAAGGGGATGATAGATCTCTGCCAAAAATTCAAGATACAGCATCACAATTCCACTCCATACAGACCTCAGACCAATGGTGTAGTGGAAGTAGCCAACAAAAACCAGAAGAAGATCATTGAAAAGATGGCAACCAACTACTCTGCATGGTATGAAATGCTCCCATACGCATTCATGGCCTATAGAACGTCCATCAGAACTTCGACAGGGGCAACACCCTTCTCTCTGGCCTATGGTATGGAAGCGGTCCTCCCTATCGAAGTAGAGATTCCATTACTCTAGGTGTTAATGGAAGCAGAAGTCTCAGAAACAGAATGGGTACAGACCTGGTTTGAGTAGTTGAACCTGATTGAAGAGAGGCGACTGAAAGCCATCAATCATTCTCAGGCCTATCAGAGGCGCATGGAAAAAGCATTCAACAAGAGGGTCAAGCCTCACAGCGTTGAAGTCGGTGACCTGGTTCTCCGAAAAATATTGCCAAACCGCCCTGATCCTAGGGGTAAGTTCACTCCCAATTACGAATGCCCATACATCGTCCGAGACAAATTCTCAGGTGGTGCCCTTCGGCTCGGACGTATGGATGATGAAGACCTCCCCGAGCCCGTCAACATGGACAAAGTCAAATGATACTACGCTTAGGGTCTAGATCTAATAAGTGCTTTGCACTCGTAGAATCTCTGGGAAATGACAAGAGGCCATCCTTGGCACACTCTTTGTCTCTTCTCAATGTAACCCGTTTACAAATCAATGAAAATTCGCTAGTTAGCACTTTTGAGCCTGACAGCCTTTCTTTCATTACCACTTGTCAGGGACACCCTCCCTCGCCAATCTGTGGCACATGCCTGAACTATGTCTTGACCTGATCCTGCAGAGGGTACGTAGGCAGCTTGACAAAACCAGGTGCGGTCACAAAAGGGGTAATCATTCTCCAAAACTCTCCCTAAGCAGAGACTTTACCCAAAAGGAGTCATTAACTCTCCCCGTAGAGTCACTGCCCAAGTAGAGACAAACTCTCCCAATTCCCCCAACGGAATCGACACAAAGTGTACAAAATTTCCATCAAAGGAAAACCCAAAATAGAAGTTGAAACTGTCTCCGGGTCAAGGACTCCCCGAGAAAAACAATCTACGGGCTCTTCCCCAACAAAATCAACTTCTCTCCCCAGTGGAAATAAAATCTTCCTAGAAGAATCCCTCAGACAGGGAAAATCCACAAAACCAACCTCTACCAGAGAGGACAATACCCAGTGGAGCAAAAAAAAAAAAACTCCACTAGAAATACCAAAGGTACAAATCTCTAGCAGAAGATCCCCGTGCAAGCCAGTTGCAGCATCAAAATGAAGCAATTCCCGGGTGTCCCAAACTTCGGTCCCTTAGCCTACATTTCGTCTCATTCTAAGTCCTCCTAAATCCCCCCTAGATACTATGAGTGCAAGCGTAATATCATATCTACATTCTCAGCAGAGTACAATCCCCACAGGAATGCAGTCCATGGCAATAAAGGGAGCATACCTCTTTCTCCAGCAAATCATAGGCTTCCCCAGCCAATCACGGGCATGAGTGAAAACCGGCAACAACCTCATTGCGCAAAAATTACGTGACACCCAGACCTAGTCTTCGACTAGGGATAAAAATCAATCAGCTTCGCAGGCATGAGGAAAACCGGCAACGGGATAAAAATTATGCGAACCCCATGACTTGGTCATTCCAAGGGTACAAAAGGGAGAAAAAGCGGAAAATCAGTTTGGCAACACAATCCGGCAGTAATCAGGCTCATCGGACTCCCCAGTCACCCTCGACAGTCAGCATCTCTCGACAGGTCAGCATCCTCAGCAGAGATTCCAACAGGGAATATCCCCTGTGGATGTGTTACTTCAGGACATGTCCCCATCAGAAATTCCAACAGGGAATACCCTCGGTAGATGTGTTACTTCAGGACATATCTCCAGTATAAAGGCAAGCACCGGGAAATCCTCAGTAGACTGGAAATCCCAAGAGTCCTGGCAGTAGCCTACAGCAGGGTCCTACTCCCCAGTCAGTAGTCTAGCAGAGATCTACTCCTCGATAGATTTGGGCAACAGGCCATAACAGTCTCCAATCCCCAGCGGATCCCTCAGCAGTAGCTCCAACGGCTCGCAACAAACTCTCTCCCCAACATGAGTCCAGAAGCCTATAACAACGTTTAGAAAAACTTGTCTATCCCAGCAGCATTCGGCTTTGAGTCATGCTCCACTCTCCGAGAGTAAAAGGAAACCGACAATCCCCTTTAAAGCCCTAACCTTAGGCAATTTACTGGCAAATCTGAAAGCTAACAAAGCATATTTTTGTCAAAATCAAAAAATATTTTACAAAAGTCTTCTACACTTTTCTACAAAAGATTTTCAAAAACAAAACTTCTGGTTTCAAGATTCGTTTGAGCTAACCTGCACCAAGTAGCCCCGGTAAGACAAGCAGAAGAAGCAGCTTCAGTAACTCCCCAGCAAACAGCAAGTCAGCAGAGTCATGGGAAAGCATCCTCGCCATATCCCTTGCATGACATCACTTGCATAGCGTTATACCTTACATGACCAAACTAGTTTAGCATCATCCAACATAATCTGACTTCAGCGCCAATCGGCCATACCAAATCAAATCCAGCATCATTTGCCTCAAATCATTCAAACTCTCTCTGTGTACCTTCACAGTGTGCACCATCCGTCTGGTATATCTTGATAGTGTATACCATTCAAACTCTCGGTGTGTACCTTTATAGCGTACATCACCCTTTTGTGCATCTTGATAGTGTGCATCATCCTTCTTGTACCTTAACAGTGTACATTCCTTGACACTCCCGCGTGTCTTTAACATCCGAGTCTCCGAAACTCACCGTATGTACCTCAGAGACACCCTCTGTGATTTCGACATTCGAGTCTCCGACACTCACTGCATGTCCCCTCTTGAGATGTCCCCGTGCGTTCTCGACATCCCAGGTCTCCATTGACGCCAAGTCAATATGTTGACACCTCGCATGTCCAACACCCCATATGTTCCTAACACTCTGTGTGTTCCTGAAACCCCGTGTGTCTCCCGACCCACTCAGTTAATATCCTCCAGGAAACACCAATCGATCAATCCCCTCGCTGCTTTCGAGCGACACCTTGGTTCGGGCCAATGCCTCAGGGCTATGCCATCTCTACATCTATCTTTCACCCTGGCTACTCGCTATTCCCTATTAGTGGTCTTCATCAATTCACCACACTCACCATATGCACAGCACGCATGCATCTCATCATCCATCCCAATCCATCTCGGTGTAAAAATAGGATGATTCCAGTCTTTGCCCTTCAACTGCCATCCTGGCACTCTTTGACAAAGAGGGGCAGTTGTAAGCACCCAATTTTTACACCCAGTCTAAACCCTAAACCCCTAAGACAACCCTAGGACAAGGCCCATTACCCTAGGATAAACACCTAAAAGAACCCTAGGCAAGCCTTAGGTGAACCTTAGACCCTAAAAACCTAGGTAAATCCTTGTGGGCTCACGGCCCATTAGCATCTCGATACCCAAACCCTAAGGCTAACCCTAGGAGAGCCCTAAACCTAGCCCTAGCCAAACCCTAGCCCAAAGCCTAGGACAAGCCCTATGGGATTGAGGCCCGATTAAAAATTTTAAAAATCCCAAAACCTTAAAGTCCATAGCCTTTAGGGCCCACACTTGGGCCCACCTTAGCCTATGAGGATCACATGGGTGGGACCCACAACCCCCAAAATCGAAATGGGCAGGAAATGCCCGAAATGGCTGCCCACAATCCCTTTTGGCCCAAGTGAGATTGGGCCTGGCCCAAAATGACATAAATGGCATAATGTCGGTAATTAAATTACCTACATTCCAAAAAAGCCTGATTTGGGAATTGAGGTAATTCGATTACCGCCATTTCTGGATTTGCAAGTTTTGTGTATGTAGGCTCCATGCAACCCACCTGAGCCACTTGGGACCTCCACCATGACTCACCTCCGACCCTCTTAGTACCCGAAATGCCCTTGAGGGTCCTCCCTTCTCCTCTATAAATTCAAGCGACCCCCAGGCATTTTACATACCACTTCACCACCTCCAAACTCTGCCAAAACTCCCAACCATTCCCTGAGTTTTAAGTTCCACTTAGGAAGACCATTGGTCACCTTGTGAGTCCCTAATAACCGTTCAAGTCTCCCTTCAAGTCACCACCACCACTGCGCAACCTCTACTGCCCCTACTCCACCGTAGCAAGGTACCAAGGGTAGGGCCATCCCCTCACCTTCTATCTTCCTTGTTCTAACTGTAAGGGGCCCCTGGTCCTGGTCCAGGGGTCCTTATTTCACTTTTGCTTCAGTATTTCAGCTGCCACAGCCAAGGACAGTGGTCCTCCATCTTCACCACAGGTGTAGGGAACTCCCTAGAGGTTAGGCTCGGGTTTAACACCCTCACCAATGCATGGAACCCCCCTCATAGGGTCTGGGGGTCCTTCATGCCATGAGGGAGCCCTCAGACCACTGTTGGTGCAATGCTAGTAGGAAAAAAGTCGTTTTTACAAAAACAGCTTAATGTTGGCAATACCAGTGCCGGCACTCATAAAAAGCCTAAAAAGCCTCTGTCCCCATTCAGTTTACTGACACTTGAGCTTATTTTTGCAGTAAATTCAGGTCCCTGTGGGGCCAACATGCCTTGTGCTCTGGGGTCCACCCCAGGCTTGTTGGAAAGCCCTTGACCCCCTCTAGCTCATTGCAAAATTTTAGGGTCTGACTCGAAGTTTAACCCTAGTTACCATAGCCCTTAACTCAGGTAAAATTCAATTCTTGGTGTCGGCAGTCTAACTACCGACACTACAGAGTCATTTTTGCCTGACTTTGGTCCCCTGTGTGGCCCACACCTGGTCTATTCAGAGACTGCCACCTGGTCCATTGGAAAGATGGCACATCAGGTTATCTTTGCATGCTTTTACTTCACCCAGGGGAGGTCCCTAACTCTAGTTACACCCTCTCAAACCCTGGTTAAAAAATTACAGAAATGGTGGTAATCCGATTACCTCCATTATGTAATTTTTTAATTTCGGGCTTTGTAAAGGGCCCAAACCTGGTAGGAGGCCACTCTAGGCCTTATCATACCCTTTGGACCCACTTTTGACTCACCATGACCCTTAACCATGGTTAGAGCGACCCCCGGTTATGTTTTAACCATGGTTAAGCACCACTTAACTTCACCAAAAAATATGAAAAAATCCCTAAAAATCCATAAAAATACAAAAGACCAAAATCTCAATCTTGAACTGTTTAACCCTGGTTCGCAACCCTAACCATAGTTAACACTCTCTTAACCCCGGTTAGCAACCCTAACCCCCGGTTAACACCCCTTTGGCTACTGGGCCTCACCCTTAGCCTACCGGGCCTCACCCTCGACCTACCGGGCCCAACCCTTTGCACATTGACCAACCTCGATCAAGCAAAATCCTAATCTATCGGATTAGGTCTATTAGCCGCCTTTTGGTGCACACACACACACCCCCCTCGCCTTAGCACGAGCTCAAGTGCTAAAACTACACTCGGTCTGATCTCACCCCAATGTGAGTACGTAGGTAGCTAACGCGGGCCCGACCCTAGTTAGCTTTTACTTTCTTCCGGTTAGTATTAACTTAAATGCTAAAAGCATTCGATTAACATTGAAACTAATTTTTGGCTTAAACCTAGCAAGTATGGAACCACCATGTGTGGAAGTGTCGGGGTGCCTAACCCTTTCCCCGAACTTAATTCCCCGATCCCTAATCGCAGACCAAGCCTTATCCAACATTTCCTGGGGACTTAACCCTTCTAAATTAATAAGTGGCGACTCTAAATCTCGTGAGACATTTTCACACATGGTACGAAATCCCATGCTCACAATGATGTCTCAAATGCACGAGTTGGCTACTCAATTGTTAGCTCTCAAATCTGCATCGGCATCAGGATCCCGTTTCCCGTACCAAGGATATAACAGCAATCAAGGCACAGCCCTTGCACCTCCAAATCATCCAATAGTACCCGGAATAGGGCCCATTCCAAATCAGGCCACCTTTATAGGAGGAATTTCGCTGTCTCTTCTCATCGTAATCAAAGAGACCGTTCGTAATCAAATGCGGTAGGCCAGAAAAAAAAAAAGATGTTCGGATGATCGTGAAGCCATATTTAGCTATCATGGATGTGGTTTTATTCCTACTAGGCTTCGTTCAACCAACATTCAAAATATTTGATGGTACCGGAGGTCCGATACAACATTTGACTCATTTCCTCTCAAGATGCGGATTGACATCCAAGATCGGAGCTCTTTGCCTCCAACTCTTTGTGCAATCCTTAGAGGCACATGGTCTGCCAACCTTCCCGAGGCGTCCATACCGGACTAGAGTACATTAGTGAATGAATCCAGTAAACAATTCTACAACACTCAAAGAAGAGTGGATGTTCCAGAATTGATTGAAACTAGACAGGGGACAATGAGATCGTAATAGAGTTCATTGCCCGATGGAGAGCTTTGACCTTCTCTTGTCCTCAAAAGTTCACTCAATTGCAACTTATCCAGATGTGCCTCAACAACTTTAGGCATGATCTGTCAATTGCCCTAATGGCTCAAAACTTTGTAGGTTTCAAAGATCTGTGCACAAAAGCACAAGACGTCGAGAGCCACATAGGAAAGAGAAGGCAAGGTAGAGGTACTGATCGTCTTGAATCCTCAACAGCCGCAGTAGTTGAAATAAAAAAGACTGTGCAACTAGCACTAAGTGCGGGTAGACCAACCGATCAATCAAACAATGGTAAAGTACCAGTTAAAATTGGTACTAAACCAGCTCAAAGTGTAGTCAAAAGGCCACAATGGCAAGATAAGCGTTATCGACCTAAGAAAATCATCATTAAAGAAAGAATGAATAAAACATATTCATTATCTGAAGACATTATCGAAGATCTATTTGAAGATCTTCTCGCCAATAAACTCATCACTCTCTCAAAAAGTAGGAGACTTCAAGAGATTGGGATAAAAGATGATCCTAAATATTGTCCTAATCATTGTATAATTAGTCACAAGATAGGTGAGTGCTTTGTACTGATGGACATCATTTAACGACTTTTGGACAATAAAGAGATTTTCATTAGTCAAGATCTCCAATAGGAAGCTACATCCAATACGGTGGTGGCTTTAAAACCATTTGAAAATGAAGATGTATCTTCTAGTGGTAACCTTTCTGGCGACAAACCGTTAGATGAAGAAGACTGGACTCTCTTTGAAAGCAAAGGAGCCAAGACGAAAAAGCAATTGAATCAAAATGTCAATGCTAAAAAGCAAGCTCGAGCTAGAAGGCAGACCCAAGCCCAAAGAAAAGAAAAAAAGCGCATAGCTAAAGCTGAGAAGAAAAAGAAAAAGAAAAGAGTAAGGAAAGCCAAGGAAAATGGCCCCACCCAAGATACTTTTTTGGAACAAAAGCAATTAATGACAATCACCATGATGGACTTCATCTCGCCGGGCTTCTGCTCCGACTATGACTATAATAGCCTCCAGTTAGCAGACTCGGGAGATGAATCTAATATCTTCTCTTGCTATGTCATTTGTAAGCACCCAATTTTTACACCCCCTCCCTGATCATGGTTAATTACTATAACCATGGTTAATACTCTAACCCTAGGCAAACCCTAGGTCAAACCTAAACAAACTTTAGTCAAACCCTAGGCTTAACCCTAGGTAAACCCTAATCAAACCCTAGGTAAATCCTAATCCTACCTTACACCTAATCCTAGGAAAGCCCTAATCTTAACCCAAGGCCCATTTCTAGGCCCAGGGACCCAAAACCGTAGCCAAACTACCCTATGGGCCCATATACCTTGAGAGCCTATTGGTGTGGGGCCCACTGTCTTCTTTTCAAATATTCTAGAAATGACGGTAAAGTTTTTACCGTCATTTCCAATTTTAGAAACATGTACAGTGACCCAGGCCAATCGAGTGAGGGTCTGGCCTGTTTTAGCAAAAGAAAGGAAATTGCAGTAGAGTTTCTACCGTAATTCTGATTTTTGTCTAAACCAGGAATGGCGGTAGAAACTCTACCGCCATTACTGGATTTTGGTTCAAACTCGTCTGGAACCCCCTGCACCATCTCAGCTCCACCTCCCTTGGGTTCTCCACTCTCTTGGCAATCCCTAAACTACCCCTGGGTCCATCAAACCTTATAAACCCCCCCCCCCTCCTTGAAGCAACCTCATTCCAAAAAATTTAGTAGAAAATCCCTGTAGGATTTTGGCTAGCAGAAACCCCCACCTTCCAAGCTCTTGTCTTCCACCTGAGGCCACCTTAGACTAGCCAGGGAGCAACCTCAGGCTACCCTAGCCCTCTCCCTATACACTGCCACCACAAACCACCTGCTTTACCACCGTGAGGATTTAGTCAAGAGGGTAGGGTCTTCCCCTACTTCTTTCATTTCTGTTAAAGGCATTGTAAGGCCCCTGGTCCTACTCCAGGGGCCATTTTATTTCTGTTTTGCTTCATTCTACCCAGGGACAGAGGTCTTATTGCCTCTACATAGGCAGGGGGACCTTCTTGAGGGTTGTAAATCTTGGCTCAATGGCCCCGCGTGCATGGCACCCATCCCTGATCCTCTAGGGGACCCTCAGTCCATGAGGGATCCCATGGAGTAGCCCTGGCCCAAGCCCAGGAGGAGAAATCAAAATTTTTAAGAATGCCAAGAATGACGGTAAACACAGTACCGTCATTCCTGGGTTGTCTGTTTATAGTAGGTTAATCACCCTCTTGAGCAGACCCTGGTCCATTCCAGGGCCATGGTTAGATCCCTCAGACCCTTATTTTTCTACCCTGGTCCTTCTAGGGTCACCTAACCTACTTAACCATGGTTAAAATGCCCCTAACTTAAAAATGTCCAGAATGACGGTAGAAACTCTACCGCCATTCTGAGTTTCTTTTTTACAGTGCATTCAGGACCACTTTGGGCCCATTTCAGAGCACCCCCTCGGCCCACAACAAGCCCAGGACATTTTGGGGAGTCCTCCCTTTTAACTCTAAGGGTCTATGACCCCTTAGGTTTATCCTTAACCCTGCACAAGGCCAATAAACTCAGTTCAGCAGTGTTTGAGAATGGCGGTAGAGTCTCTACCGCCATTCCAAATCTCTATAGGTTTGGAATTGGCGGTAGAGACTCTATTGCCAATCCTTGTATTTCTATATTTTGGGCTTTGCACATGGCCCAGACAAAGTAGGAGACCATTCTAGGCACTACCATGCTATCTAGGCCCACCCTGATCAGACTAGGACCTTTAATTAGGGTTAACTCAACCCCGGTTAATAGTTAAACATGGTTAAAGCACTTTTAACCCTTAAAAAAATACCAAAAACATTCAAAAAATAAAAGTAAACCAAAACCTAGACTTTGGACCTTTTTTTCATGGTTAGCAATCCTAACCATGGTTAACTCTCCCCTTAACTCTGGTTAGCAATCTTAACCATGGTTAAACCCCTTTTGGCCTACCGGGCCTAATCTCTTAGTCTACCAGGCTTACTTTTGACCTATCGGTCAACCTTGTTCCCTCAACTATGGTTAGCAACTCTAACCATGGTTAACTTATCCCTTAACAATGATTAACAATATGTAATTTTCTCTGGAGGAGCACTTTAGCAATTTTAACTTTTTAGGTGCAAGTGAGCATAGGGTTTCTGAAATTCAAGGTAGGGTTTCATGGAAGCCGCCACCATGGGAGGGAGATCACCTCCACGGCCACCAGATCTACCCAAGGTTTCTTATGCTGAAGCAGTTGGGAACGCATTGAGATCGAGATTGGGTCATCACAAAGATTTCAGTTTTGATTCTATTAAGGATGTGAAGCAATCGGCGACTTTCCAAGGTGAACCAGCTCTTTTCTACACGGCTGAGGAACTAAAGATCTCTGCTGCTGTTTTTCAAAAAGTCCTTATTGCAAAGTTTGCTTATGGGAGATCATCCATTGAAGTTCTGAAAAACTACATCCAAGGATCTTTCCACACAAAACTCTTGATCTCTGTTGGTATTCTAGACGAGAAACATCTGCTCATCCGTTTTGAATCTGAAGAAGACTTCATATCTGTATGGTTAAAGGAGTTTTGCTACATTGAAGGACAACTAGTAAGGTTTATTAAGTGGACGCCTCTTTTCTAGGCAGGTTCTGAACCTACAGTCGTTCCTATATGGATATCTCTTCCAGGCTTACCAATAAATCTTTTTAATCCCAGAGATCTCAAAGCTATAGGAAACATAGTTGGAAGAGTATTGAAAGTAGATGGACCGACCCAAACACTGTCCAGACCTAGCGTGGCTCGTCTGTGTGTTGAAATTGATGTAAAAAAAGACAAAGTTGAGAGGTTTTGGTTGGGTTTAGGCACAGCTGGGCGATGGCAGCACATAAAATATGAAAAGGAACCCATATTATGTGATAAATGTCATAAGATTGCCACAATAAAGATGATTGTAGAAAGGGAGGAAAAAAATCTGGTATTGGGTCTGTTAAGAAGAAACCGAAAGGCATGGAGACAGAAGGTTTAAACAAAGAGAAGAAGAGAGGGGATACGTATACAGATCCTAATGCTAAGGAATCAACAACCCGATGGGTTGAGAAAACTTTTGGAAGCAGCAAACAACATGAGCCAAAGGAACTAGACAAGCAGACCGTGCTACTGAATACTGCTGTAGCTGGAAAAGATGAAGAAGGAAAACACTCCAACTGGGAAGGGGAAAAGTCCAACTATAATCCTACAGATTTGATCTTGATTTCAGAATCATGCAAGAAAGTTCAATCAACAGAAGATATTATACAGCTTGGAGTATTTATAGAAGGAGACAATCAGGAGTTAGAGATGCACGAGATTAGTAAATCTACAGAAGAACAAGCTGGTATGGAGATTGAGGATACTCAATCTGAAAAAAGGGAGATGGAAGAGGAAGAAGGCTGTCAAGAAGATTTTCTAGATTCCGGTAAGGAGTTGGATATAGGGGTGCATCAAAACAGCTGTGGATTGATGGATGATGATTATCACGATGATGATCATCATGAATTACTGGAAGCTCTCCAATTAGCAAAACCAAAAGTTAAGTATAGTCAAAGGAGAGATCAAAATAAAAAGTTTAATTTTATGATGGATGAAGGCAGCCAATCGGATATTAAAAAGAGGAGAGAAAAAACCTCTCTCAATAGGGAGGAATTCATTCACAGTTGCAAAACTTTCTCCAAGAGAATTGTGGGATCGGTATGGTTGAGAAATTATTCAGAAAAACAACTGGACAAAGACACAGAAGGTAGCACCCTAAACACAGTGGGAAGAGTGACTCGATCAAAATTGAGAGCGGGTGTGCAAGGTGTAATCCAAAAGGTACCTAATGATTAAGGCAATCATATGGAATATAAGAGGGGTGGGAAACTCAAACTCCTGCAGGAGGCTCAAATCAGTGGTGATGGAAAGTAAAATTCAGATTGTTGCGTTACTTGATCCAAAGAAGAATCTGAAATTCTTAGAAATATGCGGTAAAGAATGGGGTTTTAAAAACTATGCAGTTAACGAGGGGGATGATAGTCGAATTTGGATATATTGGAAAGAAATCATGGTTCAGTCTATTCAAAGATCTTCGCAATGCATTACTATTTTGTTGAATATCAGGGGGGGTGGTCAGCTTCGTTTATCATTCATTTATGCTTTCTGTGGAAAAGTAGATAGAAGAGCTCTATGGGAAGACTTGAGAATTTTGAGTTCTGATTTTTCGACTCCTTGGATGATAGGGGGGACTTTAATGTTATTCGTCATACTGGAGAAAAAAAAGGGGGGAGAACTCCTGATATAAATGCTATCGATGAGTTTAATGACATGATCGCTCACTGTGGTCTCATAGATGGGGAATTTCTTGGAAACCGGTTTACTTGGTGCAATGATAGAGTTAGAACTCACTGCATATGGGCAAGATTGGATAGGGTTCTATACAACTCAGCCTGGCTTTCGGCATTTCCTCAAACTACTATTACTCATCTTCCCAGAAGCCCTCCAGATCATGCTCCCCTTCTAATAACGGCGGCAAACAAGTTGAAAGGAAGCCCTTCCGCTTTCAAATTTCAAAACATGTGGGTCAAAGATGAAGGATTCCTTGATGTTGTTAAGGAGGCGTGGACTACTGCTATAACAGGTAACCCTATAATGTCTTTCTTTTTGAAGCTTAAACATCTAAAATATGTTTTAGCTAGTTGGAACAAGAACAATTTTGGCAATATTTTTGCTCAATTGAGAGCTTGTGAAAGTCAGGTGGAAGAATTAGAAAACCAAATTCAATTAAACTGGTCTGAAGAATGTCAACAGGACTTAAGTAAAGCAAAGATCGATCTTAAAAAGTTTCTGATTACGAGGAAATTTTCTGGAAACAAAAATCTAGAGGACACTGGCTAAAAGAAGGGGACAAGAATACCAAATACTTTCCTGCAGTTTACCAAAACAATCGTAAAAAGAATACGATTCAGGCTATTCAAGATGAAAAGGGGAACTTGTATTCTCAAGAGGATGAGATGGGTGCTGAAGCGATTAAATTTTTTTCAAAAAATATTACAATCTGAACCTATGGTTCTAGGTAATATTATAGAGGAGAATATTCCGCTTTTGGTTTCAGATGAAGAAAACAAACAGATTTGTAAAATGCCGGATGTCACTGAAATTCGCACTGTGGTTTTTTGATATGTCGGTCTCTGGTGCTCCAGGTCCAGATGGGTTTTCAGGTATGTTTTTTCAACATTGTTGGGAAATTATCAAAGTTGACTTGGTTGCTGCAATTCAGTATTTCTTCGAGTATGGGTTTATTCCAAGAGCTATTAATGCAACGTTGCTTTGTCTTATTGCTAAAGTTGAGAAATCGAAGACCTTTGCTGATTTCAGACCGATTAGTTTATGTAATGTTTTTTATAAAATCATTGCAAAAGTGATTGCTACTCGGCTAGGTATGCTCCTTCCCAAGTTAATTGCTGAAGAACAGTCTGCTTTGTTAAAGGGAGAAATATAATTGGTATATTTCCATGGCTCAAGATCTAGCTACGAATATAACAGGAAAGTAAGAGGTGGGAATGTGATTTTCAAATTGGATATGGCTAAAGCATACGATAGACTTGAGTGGGACTTTCTTATTCGAGTTCTGCAGAGATTTGGGTTTAATGATAAAGTGTTGAAGCTCATAAAAGGGTGTATTATTTCTCCATTTTTCTCAGTTATCTTGAACGGTAGAATGCATGGATTTTTTCAGTCCTCCCGGGGTCTGAGACAAGGGGATCCTCTTTCCCCAGCTTTGTTCATATTGGCAGAAGAGGTTCTGAGCAGAGGTTTGAAGAAGATTTTCCAAACAAGCAAAGTTGGTTATTTTAGAACATCCAGAAATGCCATCCCTTTATCTCATTTGTTGTTTGCTGACGATACGCTTATTTTCTGTAATGGACAGAAAAAATCTATTCAGCAGCTCTTCAAGTTTGTGTCAGCTTATGAAGCAGCTTCGGGGCAAAAAGTTAATAAGCAAAAGAGTGCGATGTATGTAGCTGATACAAAATCTGAGAGAGATCGTGGTAGGCTGGTTACCTGTAGTGGAATTGCTATTAATTCGTTCCCTTTTCGGTATTTGGGCATCCCCATCTTTTGCGGGCGAGTGAGAATGTTTACTATGATTATATTATAATCAAAGTCAGAAATAGATAGAGGGTTGGAAAGGAAAAAATGCTGTCCAACGGGGGGAAAACTTATTTTGTTGAAGCATGTGCTATCCTCTATGCCTATTCATACGTTGATGGGATCCAATATTCCGAAAGGAGTGATTCAGAGGATTGAAGGAATATTTGCTTCTTTTTTCTGGAACGATTACGAGGGTAATAATAGAGCTCATTGGGTCTCCTGGAAGAAAATTTCTAAAATCATGTGAGAGAGGTTGGGCATAGGAAAATGGTGGATGTGGTACGGATCTTTCAGGATTGAATAATGGATGGAACGATAGATCCCCTCAGAGCTTGGGTCCTCTTATTTTCCGACGTAAAATTTGAATAACAATCACC